>JARWLC010000016.1:53746496-54473996 GCA_033318265.1 Phyllotis vaccarum
TAATTTGACATAGTGCCTTTATTTTGGCAAGAAATAAAGTTTTAATTCCTAATTGTTAGAAAAAAATTAGAGAGCTACTGACTAGCAATAGTTTAAGCAATCTGTGACTATATTGATATCAAGATACAAACAGTGACAAATTAAAAGCAGTTTCCTTAATAACAGAGGCTAAGGGGCTAGAGAAACTTTTATTATAGATATGGTTTAGTGGTACACAAACTAAAAGCAGGATATGTGTGAAGAGTCTTTCTTCGATTGGACCACAACACTACTCCTCCTTGGCTCTATGACCTCTACTTAATTATTCTCACATGTCTGGCATGTTAAAATGAAACAATGAGTATAAGCTTTTAGTAAATAACAAATATCTAATTGTTGTTATACAATTATGTGTGTGCATGTATCCATGGGAAAATCCACAATTAAGTACCTAATATTTTTATTTAAGTAGCCCAATGTCACTTATTTATACAATGTAGGTAGGATAATCCAACAGAGAGACATGTATATATAGATATGTATATATATGAATATTCTTAATATTTTATTTTATTTTGCATTTTGTTTTGATAAGGCTCTTTGATATATCAATATTTATAGAAATAGATACACAAAATAGATGAATTTTCTGATTGTCAGTCATCCACAAAACACTATGAATGATAAAATATGATACAGGACAGAATCCCTCCCTTAAAAAGTCTGGTGGGTGGTTGTTGCCTGTAATAGGGATTGTCTTGGGCTAAACTAAATCAAAAAGTATTCATCAAACTGAAAATTAGCAGTAGCAGACAACAGGAGACCAATGGTGTAAGGTATGTGGTCAGCACCAATGCCCAAACTCATCATTAGCACTACTGCCAATGGGCTAAACCCTGAGGTTCACTGTAGATGTCATGGATGTGTAGTACTGAGCACAGTCAGAAACACACAGTCACTGCTGTCCTCCACAGAGTAGGTGTTTTTGAATGTTGGTTCTCATGCCATGTACCTACAGCACAAAGTTAATATGATAATAATGTTCAGTCTGCACACACCTTCTGTAAAGCAGGCAGATAGTGAATATGTAGCTTTTCAATGTTCACTTATGGGAGGTAAACTCTACATTACAAAACAGGATTATTCATGTATAAAAAGATGAAAATATCTGATGGCTTCTAAAATCATATGAATGAGTAGATGGAATTTAATAAAGGTACAGTTATTTTGAATAAAGTGCTTATAGTACAAAGTAAAGTGTGTTAATTGTGATAGAGACAAAAATAAGGAAGCTTATTATAAATGCAAATGTTTAAAGATAAGAATTCTAACAACACACCAACTCAGCTATTGTTTCAGCTTAGTTACTGCTTGAAAGTGGTACTTGACTCCCTGAAAACTTCATTTTTTTTTTTCCAGTTTACTTTTCTCTACAGTTTTGGGCAAAGCATAAGCTCTATCAGTCAGATGTATTTGCTGAGACTTGAAATCATGGGTAGACTAAGTGGACAGAAAAATACAGCTTACAGATTCTAGGGTATTAGCACAGATTATATAACAAGCAGGCTAGTTCTGGTCCAGTGGCTGAGTAGTAGCCTCTATATTCATCAGATGTTCACACTAGCCAAAGAGCAGCTGCCACTTTGGCAACAGAGGCTGGGTTGCAATTTTGGGAGTCTGTTGGAGATTATGTTGTTACATTGTAAATAATTGTCCCCACCAACTGATTTAATAAAAAGTGCTGATTGGCCAAAGGCAGACAGGAAGTGTGGGCAGGGCTACTAGACTAAGAAAACTCTGAGAACAGGCAGCACAGAGCAGAATGCCAGAGAGAAACAGGAAGAAGCAGAGGACAACTATGCTGCTGTGAGAAAAGGTACCGAGCCCCATGGCTGAACAGGTTAAGAGTCATGGGTTAGATTAAGGGTAAGGAGTTAGCAAGTTATATGCTTGGGCCTTAGGCCAATCAGCCTAAATCAATCTATAGTAAGCATCTGTGTGTCTCTGCGGGTCTGTGGGTCTGCAGGTCTGCAGGCCTAAACCTTGAGGCTAGGCCCGAAAGTCCAGGCCAGAAACCTCTTACTACAAAGCTCACCCTAGTTTATATTTTTTCAACCCTCTTAAGAATTCTGTAAATCACGTTAATCCCCCCATGCTTAAAACCTAGCTATACTGAGTTCGATTTGCTGCAACTAAACCTTAAGCACTACATTCACTTGCTGGTCTGTGTGGCTATAGACAACGTGTGTGTGTGTGTGTGTGTGTGTGTGTGTGTGTGTGTGTGTGTGTGTGTGTGTGTGTGTATACCAGTTTCCTTAACGTTTAATATCTTCATTGGACAGATGATATTAGTTGCCTCATGAGACTGGGTAAGGTCAAGTTTGTATATTGACATCATGGTCCCATGAACAAAACACTGTTTGGTATTTAGTGACTCTTAATGCTTATGGTGAAAACAATCATGACATAATTAAATGGTAGCCTCTGGGTTGACTGTCATAGAGACTGGCACTTGGGTAGGGAGTAAGTAGACTTGTAAGTCATCATGAAGAAAGAGATTTGACTTTCAACAAAACAAAACAATACCAACAACAAAAACCCAGCGTCATTTAAGGTCTATGAAAAGTGAGAAACCTTTGAGAATATTCAAAGTCCAATTTAGGATGCATCGGTGCTCAGTGGGCTGCAACTGTCAAAAGAAAACAAAATGCACTGACTTCAAGTGCTGCAGGGAAGGTCTGTGGGTGTGCTCTCTCGATTATGAGGCTCATGTCAAGATTCTAAAGTGCTCTCCCATTTTCAGCATAAACACTAAGCAATCCACAGCTGTGACAGTTTCCCCTAATCCAGATGGAGTATCAGCTGAAGGCCAGCCAGGAAGAGACACTACCCACAGGATGACAGCATTATTGACAGCATAAATCAGCCTAAAGAAAAACTCAACAAATGGGCTTGTTCCCCATTTTCCCTATGAAGCTTGAGCACTGAAAACCTACACTGCAGTTTTGGAGTAAGTGGACAGGTTCAGAGCAGGAATCAATTTGGTAGCAGAGGCTTTAAATAGGAGGAGGCATCAGACTCTGAAAGATAAAGATGCTCAATGCAGATTTTTGAGCAAAGCATCATTTGCTAAACACCCAATGTCCTGAGAGACTCAAGGGTTCACTTTGTCCCTAAAAAATGTTCCAATTTGGAATCTGTAGCCTTGACACCCTCCTCTTCCTAACCGGAACAGCTGTTGTACCCAATACAGTCAGAGGAGTGTGTTACTCTGGGATCCTTTAGCTAAGAGATGTAGTTCATACAGCCAAATGATGTGCTGAGGGGAATGAGCCGGAAGATTCCACTTATGAAAAGCACTCATTTAATAACTCAAGATTGCATTTTATGTTGATCTTTCCAGTTAGAACTAATAAAATAGTGTTTTCCTTTGCAAATATAAGAATCATCATTTGAATTCTAATGTGCTTTGTACTTTTAAGTAAAATACAGACATCTGAAGAGCTTAATCAGATGAATGTTACAGACACCTAGAAGATATTAATATAATGAATGTAAGGTTTTAATATTCTTATCTACGTGCTGGTTAATATAACAAGGGATCATATTCAAGAGTAGAAAATATTTGACAGATTTTGCCTCCTGATCAACAGATATCCCACCTATTCCATATCTGCTCAATATTACAGTAGGTATAAGAAATTTAATTTCCTTTATAATTATATTCTTCTTTTTACCTATGTTTTATATTGGGAAAGTGTTTCCCACATAACCTAAATGCCACCATCCATGCAACAATAGTGTTAAGAAGTGATAATGTAAAATCCTCAGCCTGGAAGGATGTGCAGACTCTATAAAACATTATCAAAAATACTTTAAATTTTATTTTTTCTATGATGTTAAACTTATACGACTTTGTCTTATACTTCAGTATCTTTTAACAGACTTTTCTGGAATGATGGATATCTTATCTCTCTGCTCTGTCATATGAACATAACAGTGTAACAAAAGAACTGAATGACTAATTTTATTTATCTTGCTAAATATAAGTTTAACTTTATGTGTCAGAGAGATGGCTCAGTGGTTAAGAGCATTGACTACTCTTTTAGAGAACCCAAATTAAATTCCCAGTACCTACATGGTGTCTCACAACTGTCTGTAACTCCAAGATCTGATGCCCTCACGTGGACATAAATGTAGGCAAACACCAATGTACAGAAAATAAAAATAGAAGAATTATTTTGAAGAAATTAACTTTACATATCATACAGAATTGCATGACTATATATACTATATTCATAAATATATGTGCACATATATTTGTATAATAGTAAGTTATTGTGTTTAATAACACGTCATATATAAATCACATTTATTTAAAACAGAAATAACTTAGCATCTGCAATAGGTGACTGGTTATATATTTCTTAAAAATCTGTAAAAACATAAAAACAGGTGATTAAGCAATCAAAATTGGAGCTTTTAGAAAAAATAGAAATTAAACGCATAGCTTCTGGAAAAAATCATTAGTAATAATTTCTTTTTAATAACTATTAATGTGGAAGACAAAAGTTTATGAATTCTGGTTCAGATCCATGCTAGACAGATATAGGATACCCAATATTTATGCAGGAATTGCAGGCAGAGAAAATAGAGAATACATAAAGTGGTGATTAACTTCAGGCGAAGAAATTACGATTTTTTTTTAATGGAAAGAAAGTCATTATTGCGTAAAAGTGTTAAAAGCCAATATTAAGATGCATCCTTCTCATTTAAGGTGGTGTTTTATTATATGACGGGAGAACTGAAGAGCAGAAGTATAGTCAAGGCATTAAAGTCAGAAATAACAGCTTCCTCCAGATGCTAAAAATTCTAAATAGGGCTTCTCTGTGGGCACTGGGGACTGATACCTGTTAGCCTAGATCATAGTCCAACATAATATTAAACAGCAAGGGTGGGGAGATAGAGCCTTGCCTTCTGTAAGCCTAGATAAATTCTAGAAACTATCAAATCTGAACAGCAATGCCAGCTGAATATTATACAATAACTCAGTGACTATTTCCAATGCTCTTGGCTTTTTTTTTTTTTTTTTTTTTTTGGTAAATAATTCTAACTAGGCTTCACTGGAATTGCATAGAAATTTTTTATTGAAAATAGTTGAAGGATTATTTAAGATTCTGGGAAGCTTTATGACTTAACACATCTCCAATCACTCTTTGTCCAGTACAGATATGAACTGTCACAAACATATTCTTTTTTACTGAGCCTTATGTGGAGAAAAAGATTCAAAAGAGTTTAGATTATTATTATTATTTTAAAATAGTACATCTAAGAGGCTCTTATGTCTCAGTCTAATTGAGAGAGAGAGAGAGAAGAGAGAGAGAGAGAGAGAGAGAGAGAGAGAGAGAGAGAGAGAGAGAGAGAGAGAGAGAGAGAGAGAGAGAGAGAGAGAGAGAGGAGGGAGAGAGGGAGAGGAAACTTAGCAGGGATATGACTTTATCTTTTCCTAAACAGCACTGCTCCCTGAGGTATATGCAGATGGGCTCTGCAACATTACATAAACCAGTGCTGTCTTATCATCCTTTAATTAAATTCTTTCAGCTTTTGCTGGTGCCAAGTAACCCTCAACCCACAGCTACTTAGAAACCTCCTAATCTCATCACTTGCCTAATAATATAATTTCTTCTTGCCCAGTAAATGGTCTTGCAGATTACAGCCACCCATTTCATTTTCACCAGCTATAATTGCTAAGAGCTTTTCTTTAACTTTACTGACCTAAATTGCTTCCTGGCATCTTAAGTAGTGGTCTATTTTTCTCTCTAGGTCAGGTACAGGCAACCTCCTTAAGAGGAAACAGTGTAGTTATTATTTGAATGCTGCATCCCTCTGTCCCAGAATGAATGTTCCTTCCTGAAGCTAAGAGAGTCTACACAGCCCCAACTCCAGTTTCTTCTGCTGAGTCTTCAAGCTGTCTGCTTTATGTGTTATTTACATTTTGCTTCAGTTGTTCTGATTGCTAGATCTATCTCTTAAAGTGTTTGGTGTTAAATTGAGTCCAATGTTCTAGGAGTAATTTGATAATATCAATATTTATTATCAGGATAAGAGCTATTGCATAGAGTATTATTAATCCAAACATGGCATAGAAATGCTATCTTGTTTATCTTGCTATCTCTAAACATAATAGTATTGTATGGCTGAATAAATAACAGTTTGAAGAACAGCTGCAGCTAATTCCTTAGTTCACTGAAGAACTTAAATTAACTATTCTACCTATATTCCAAAACACCCCCATCACTGAATCATTTTATCCCAGAGACCTATCTGCTTACTACCTCCTTTGTTCAAGAATTACTAACATATTATGAGGTGATGCTGACTTTATAGTAGTCATAACCTTGATAGTCCATATTTACCATCTAGATTCCTAAGATAGATTCCAAGTCTTGTTCTAAGTACTCTTTATTTAAATTAAATTATTAGGTAATTTATCCTGACAATGTCATTTAATTTATAAGAATGTTGTATCTTATTCTTTCCATTATGTCTCTAAGCTTATTATAATGGCTATTAATTAGTGTTCAATGAATGTTTAATGAAGAGAGTAATTATTGAATGAATAAACAGTGAATTGATTTCTCAAGCTCCTTATACCAAGCTTCCTAGATGTAGGTTACACCATTCTTATTGAATGTGAGCCGGTATACCTAACGTTAACATATTGATAGATGGGAATGATTTAGCAATACTATTGTGGCCATTGTGATTTAAGAGCTAGGGGGGAGGAGAGAAAGAATGACAAGAAATTGAGAGAATAAAATAGGGATGAAAGGAGAAAGAGAGAAAAGAGTCTGAGGACCCCTCGGACTACCAAAGGGAACATTTGGCTAAGGGGTTATCGCCTAGAAATGAGGCATCATGCAGAAACTTCTTGTTTAAGTAACAGAACTTAAATACATCCAGAAAAATACAACAAAGGCCTACATATCACATGTCTTGTTAATATATCATCATATTTTATTTTCTATAATGATAACTAGCTATATGGATAAATCTGTAAATATCAATTACATTTAGACCAGGACATTGAGAAAATAGATAACTTAATCTGGTCTGTCCAATAACAATACTTTTACTAAGACATACCAATGCTCTATGATCATATCAGCCAAATTATTTTGCCTCTTAGGGACTAAGTGATACTAGAGAAATATCATTTTTATCTCTTTAGGTCTGTCTCCCTGGTTATAAAAGACATAACTGTTACCAGCTACTTCATTTCACAGAGCAACTAGAAATGGAAATAAATAATGTAATTTAAATGATGCTTAACTTAAAATTAACCATCTTCATGTTGTAATATAATTGTTGAGTGTTGCCTGCATCACTGTAGCTGGCATTTCTTACTTAAGATAAAAGTAACCAGTTTTTTTTTAGGAGAACTATAGAATACTTGGATGGAATAAATCAGTACAAGTCTTATATTTGTGTATAACTATGATTCTTTATTAGCCCAGTAAAATTTTATCTCCAAAAATATAATCATAATAAAAAAAATGTGGTACCCACAAGCAAAGGCTTTTTTCCCAAGAGATCCTTCTACTGAGCTTCTGAAACTGCTTAAGAATTTGCTTTTTCACAAATATTGTACCATAAATTAAACACATGTAGCATACAATGCTATTCCAAAGATATTTACATAAAATTAATCATTGAAATCCTATAGGCCAATTTCATTAACTAGTATTTTAATGCAAAGAACAAAATTTGGAAATAATGATGAGTTAGAATATAAGCATGCAATTAGTTTCTTCATAACCATGTATAAATTTAATTATGTCTAGAAGCTATCTTTTATAAATGAGTAAAAATATTCACAAAATTTCACAAATGTTCCTTGTCTGCTCAGAGCAGTGATTTGGAATCATATTCTTTTGCCATAGCTAAAATATTTCTCACCGACTTAAAAAACAGCCTTACAGTTCAGCTTCTCTTCGTATGGAACACTGGATTAAAACTGTCTCCTTCCAACTTCAGACTGGGATAAACTACAAAACCATTCCAAAGCATTGGTGGAGAAAAAAAGATTAAAACTTATTTTCCCTTAAACTAGCTTGTTGTGATGTCTGAATTGCAAAAAGATTATAGAATCAACATTTTAGCCCATCTTGCAGGGCAGACAACTGACTCACCATCACAAAATCCATAGTGTAGAAAAGCAAACACATTACAAAAATGTCAGAAACATAAATAAAATAAGCGCATACATACACAGAGGCACGCACACAGAGATACGCAGGCACACGCAGGAGCACATGTGTACATACACACAAGCCAGTCTTGCTCACACTATGACCTTTGACCTTTCATAAGAGATAAGCTTCCAGCACTGAAAATACCATTTCAAAACCAAAACAAGAAAACAAAAACTCTAGTTCAGCTTTCATAATGCCATCAGTCTTCATGACCACATTTCACATTCACTTTAGAACTGTAAGGAATAACATTTATGAGTTTCAAGGACTGTCAGGATATTTTATGACATACTAACACCTTCACATATTTTCTCAAGTTTGTCTTAACTCTTTGTACCAATTTCATACTTTAAATACCCTCCCCTTTTAGTGACAAATCACACTTTTACATAAATATGGTACACCGTAGGATTTAGAAATAGATATAAGAAGGTGGCAGTATTATGAGGGAGAGGCTGTTCAGTGTTTGCCTGGATCAAATTTCTAATGCTCTTCTAGCAACTTTGGCAATACCATTGATTTAGACAGGGTCCTGTCTGTGTCTAAGGTGAACCTCAAGCCAAAAGTCCAGCCCAGCTGGATCCTCAGACTTACAGCTTTCAATCTCCAAGGTGCAGTTTTGTTCGTCCAGTGGATACCGCCTCAGGTCCATCATGCAGGCAGCTGTAGTTGTGATTCTAGAAGAGAAATGTCAGTATGTGTTGTTATTACTTAAAGCCAAGATCACAAGAGGGAAAAACAAAGCAAAACAATCAAAACTTAATACTCATGGAGACTGATTCCTAGCCTAGGCTTCTAAGAAAGAGGATGATGCATCTTTGGAAGATTATTTTCCTTTACAAATCTTCTGCTTGCTTCTGAAGAGATTGGACGGTGTAAGTAACCGTGGGCCACTAACTGTATTATCCCAAATCATCTACACGAGTTTCTAAGATAATTCTCACAAGTCTCCAGAAAGCCTTAGGGATGAGGTGGTTCTAGCTGTATCAAAGGTGGCTGACAATACTAACAAAACACATTCCACTGAGTCTCACATTTGTTTTATTCCATCTTTCCTTAAATAGAATCTGTAATCTTAGGTTGGATATATCATTGTTCATGCTTTTCTAAATCACATTGTACTTTGTAAGCATCATCATTAACACACAACACACATTAGCCTTTTATCTTTATTTGATTATTCTGTTCTAAGTAATCTGATACTCTTTTGGTCCCTTAGAAAGAATGCTTTCTTTGATTGTGTATTAGGGAGGAATCCATGTGTTCCTTTAGCATTTGATTTCTTGATCATTGTTTTACACTGATATTTGTGATCAGTAGCTACAAAGCTTATAGTTCTAAATGATTTACATTTCAACACAAAATACTAGAACATAAAGCTCTAGACTCCAGTATGAACTCCTGCCCTAAGCACAGAAGCTGACAGAGTGTTCAACACATAGTAGGCTCTTTAAATATAAGTATCTGCTAAAGGAAACTAAGGATAGACATTAATGCTGAATTTGATCAACCTAGGTTTCTCTATAGTGAGGAGCTCTGAGTCCTGCTAAAAGTAGAAAAATGAGACGCAATGCTGTCCTGGAAGAAAGAGGCTAAACTAAACTTGTTAAACTGAAATCATACTGTGTGGAAATAAACCTCCCATCTGCGTAGCCTGACCCTGGGAACATACTCAGGTGAATCTGAGAATTAACTCACAGTGTAGACCAGGAATATGTAATTTGTTATTCATAATTATGTTTCTTAATTTTAGTTTTTTTGTTTATGATAAAACTGATTCCCAGAGCATGTTTCTTGTTGATTTCTTCTTTACTTGGTGAGTCCTATGGATTACTCTTTCTGGGTTCTCTACCACCCTCTGCCTCCGTTGAGTCTGTCCCCAATGCTTCATCTACAGGGCAAGGCAGGAGCTGAACATCACAACCTTTCCCTTTGTCTCCCTGCTTCCTTAGTCCACACAAAACGTAAAGGAGATTTCATCACACCTTCATTTAAAAGGATGTAGTTGTGGCTCATTCATGGGAACCCAAAGCTCTGACTCTTCCTACTGTGTCTCCTTACTCTGTTCCACCTCTTCCTTCCCCTCACCACCCCCTACTATGTCTTCCTGCAATGTCTGCAAGCCTTCACCTTTGTTCTCTCTGCCTACAACATGCACTTCCCATCCCCCACCCAGGTCTTCACAGACGTCCTGTTCCTCATCTCAATGACAGCATTCAGAACCAGGATCCTGGGAGATGCTCCTGAGCAGCTTGCCCAGGGAGGTTGCCTTAACACATATTCACCTTATATTTCTGCTCACTAATTACCACACTCAGGAATTAGCTTGCTAACTGTTCTCTCAGAACAGTCTTTCTTTCAATAAAGTTTAAGCTCCTTATGGGCATAGACTCAACTCAATTCACTGCAATAAATATGGGCTGAATGAGAAAACACATTAATTTACAATGAGGCAAACAGTTGGATTTGCTCATTATAGCTCTTTGCATTTAGAAGATTACATTACTTCTTTTTAACTTAAAATGGTGCTATTTCTTAGGTTAGAGATGTTCCTTTTATGGTTTTCTATAATAAGTGGAATTTAATTAATTTAAATTACAAGACATAAATTCTACTAAAATTATTTTATCAATCCGACTGTTCCAGCTTTCAATGAGATTTATGTTCTATTTAAATTCTAGGAATTATATTAAAATTAATATTCACATTTAAATTTTAATTTAGTCTGATTATATGATACTTGGATGGGTTTTTTTTTTTCCCTTGGCCTACTATTTCTTGTTAACACTTTTGAGTGAATTAATAGATTAGTACACTGCTTCTACCCTATAGATTATGAAAGAAAATGAAATTTAGGAAATGATGGGCTTATCATATCCAGTGCTGTTATGAAATGATTGAATAGACTTCTCTCCTCAGAAACTAGTAAGGATTACTTGCTCCGTTTGATAAATCTAATTCAAATGACCTGAATGTTACATAACTACATTGTCAAAAAATGACAGAAAGTCAGTTGCAACTGAAGTGAGGTTTGTAATTGATGATTTAGGTTGTGGTTCACAACTTTGCTGGTACAGATTGTGGCAGTTAACACCTCTGAACTATGTATGTTCTAGCATGCTACATGCACCAAGAAAAAACAAATCCACTAAGACTATCACAGGGGGAGTGAATTTTCTCATGTTTTAAAAATAAAGTAGAAGGAGGTATATGGCTGTAACTGTAGCTTTTGGTAGCAGAGCATTTACCTAGTATGCATGAAGACCTGGGTTCCGTCCCCAGTGCCATAAAACAAACAGGAGTCATGGCTGAAGAAGAGAATCAGAAATTTCAAATCAAAGTGCTCAGCTTGAGACCAGATGGGGTACACAAGACATTGCCTATATAACATCAGCAAAAAATAAGAGGTATTTTTCTCACACTGTGTATCATTTATTCCTTTTTATTATTTACTTGTTTTATTTGACCATTTCTTAAACATTATAACTCAGAAAGCTAAAAGATCTTGTAAATATTTTGTATTTAATGTTTAGAAAATATTTGTATCTTCTACTAGAGTAAAGTCAGAATTCTGGGAACAAAGCTAGACATTTTAAATTGTGATCATATCATCAAGGCTGGTGGCCTCATGGAAGTCATTGGCATCCTCTAACAAATGTAAAAACTTGCCAACCAAATTGGCTGTAGGACGTCAAAAGGAAGTAATAGCTAATTTATAAGGTGCGCTGCAAATTTTCTTATTAATCTGACTATAAACAGATGTCAAAACAACTAATTTCACTGCAAAGCAAAAATTTTTGCTCAAAATGAAGAAATGTAGAACACCTTATGTGTTCATTACCAGCAAGGCTATATATATATAATGATTGTGATACCATAGAGATACGGAACATGGAACATTGCTACTCAATAGTCCATGAATTTAAAAACAGGAATGTAACTAACTAGACAGATGACCTTGGCAGTGTGGTATTTGTTCCTCAGGCATCTGATGCATATATCCAAAATGATTTTATAAGTTCTGTGATCCTGTATTCATTTATACATTCATATATGACCTTGGAGATGGCGTAAATTTGTTTTACCCACACATGCAAATGCTGTATTTCACAGATGTTTATTCTGTTTTACTCAATTATGTAGATCAGCCCACCCAAGACAAGTAAATACAAGCCTCTCCTTCAGAGTTCCTGTTAATACTCTCTCTCTCCTCTTGATTGAAGGTCCTCCTCAGAACCCTCCCCCCTTTTTTTGTGTCTTTCTAGACTGCAGAGTAGTCTTGTGCTTACGTTAAAATCTCCAAGACTCTTGCATAATTGTTTTTAAATGCTCTTTAGAAGTCCTCATATAGAGTCACATGCACTACTATGCTCAACTTTGCAATCACCCAAAAAAAGTAAGATTGCTGGCAATCATGTTCCCATTTGATAAATCATGCATTTCAGATTAGAGCTATTTGTACTCTTCTGCAGATGTTTGGCCTTCTGTGACTCTTTCATTTTCTAGAATCTATGCTCTACAAAGATACTGTGACCATTAAAGGGCTACCCAGGTCTCTGCCACAAACACAGACACTATTATGAAAGACATTTCCTGAAATAGCCTGCTTCTGCAATGCAACCAGAAGTCTGCACGAAGATCTCATTTTGTGAGCATGTAAATCCCAGTTCCTCACAAACATTAATAGAAATGTCTCAACGTAGGTTGTTAGTTGCCTTCTGTTTTCAGCCTCTGTATTCCTCCATCTTTCTTGTACTATCTCAGAGACATCATTTTTTTCTCTAAAATTTTTATCAAGAAAGCTAAGAGGAATAAGGAAAAGTAATCATCCCATATTTTGGATCATTGAGTAACTAAACTCTCACCATAAGAGATCTAATGGAACTATGATTTTTTTTAAGAAACATACAATAAGAATGAGAACTCTGAAATAGTTTTTAAATTGAACTTGATTCACAATTTAAAATAATAATCCAATATACTGGGTATTTTTTACATTTTATCTATTAAAATAATCAATGAATCTTTATTTCCCCTTGTGTAACACATCAGAAACCTACCATTTCAGTAAAATTAATCGGTTTAATCCTCTTATTTTAGTCATTCATTCATTCATTCATTCATTCATTCATTCATTCATTCATTCATTTAGAGAGGGTGTTTTTCTATGTAATCCTAGCGATTCTAAAATTCTTATGTAGACCAGGCTGTCCTTAAATTCACAAAGGGCTGTCTCCACTTCTGGAGCTCAAGAATTAAAGTCTACAAGCTTTGGGACTCCACAGTCAGCTCATTTAAAATTTTTTAATAGCTCACAGATGTATAAGGACCTACCAGCAATGGACCAGACTACAACTAAAGCTCTCTTCACCTCTTTCTGGTTCCTCCCAAGTAGTCTTAAAGGCAAACTACACTTGTAGTAACCTTCCCTTGCTTCTCTGATTGTACCCCTAACTTTAAACTCCAAATCCTGTTTGGAGTTCCCGACCTGTTCTAAGCTTGGCTGTCTGGCATAGGGAATGAAGATCATGATCATTTGAGACTGAAATCAGAAGAAAGTGAAAATCCAGGGAAGTTAGGCTCATTTTTTGATGGCCTATCCTGCCCTTCCTCCTCCTTTGAAAAGTGAATCCTGTGATCCTATGTTGTTAAGGAGGGGTGCTTTTTTGTCTCTTTGTAAATAGTCCTTTTATTGCCTCTTCAACGCATCCCATTTTCGGTGTGCCATCTGTTTCCTGTTGGGTTCTTGACTGATAGAATACATTATAGAAATGTATTTAAAATCAAAGGCGCTAACAGTTATGCTGTCAAAAATGAGAACAGTTCCTTTCTGGAGTTCTCTTTCTTGAGAATTTGAAGATAAGATAATGAATATTTTTTACCTTCCTTAAAGGAGACACCGCCTCCCTGTCATTCCAGTGTCTGCTCATCACACCCCATGTACGATGCCTTCTTCTGCTGCTTGGCTAACAATGTCCTCCTTTCTGTTTGTTGTGTGCCATCTTGTTTATTTTCTTAAGAATATCTACCACTATTAGGATTCTGTGTGCTCATTTGCAGTGATTTTTACTCTCTCATCGGCAGACTTGGGCATTGTCTAATTGAGATTGGGTTCTCTAGAAGCCACCATGAGAAGTATTGATCTGCGATCATCAACTATGCAGGGAAGCTAGATGAGGGCTTGGACAAAAGAAGGCTTCAAAGAGTATTTTATGCAGGATGGCAGCAATCTCAGCATGGCTGCTGTCCCAGGCAAACTGCAAGGTTTGCTCCGACTGAAGTGGCCCTTAACCAGGCTCTCACAGCCTCCTATGCACCCATAGACTATGCCGGGCAAGCTTGACAGAGAAGAAAATACATTTGGATCATTTTTATCCTCCCCTTCCCCTCTCCAACTCTCTCTAGATAGCTTGCTGAATTCATAAGGCTGAGGATTCTAAGTGACTTTATTGTTAACGTATCATCATATATAGTTTCTATGCACTGTATCTGCATCTATGATGAGGAGTCATATACATCATCCTGGCAATTTATTTCTGATTCCAACAAAACTTGTACATGACACCATCTCAGGGCTTCCTGCCACCTGATCTTGACAACAAAAGCATTTCATCTATAAAGCACATTTTACTATTTCAGAGTGACATGTTTTTACGTAGAATAGGTATAAAAATGTGTTTGGGGCATGCTACTTAATACTTTCAGTAATCACACATGTGTATTCTAAGTACAATTTAAGCCAATGCATTATTGCTTATGTAATCAGAACAAAACTTGAAAAATGATATCCAGTACTTCAGATGCTGCACAGAAATATAGAATATAGAAAATAGAATATAGAAAAGCAATGCTTGCATCTAAAAGTTACATCAGTGTATGCTGAAGTGGTTGCTCAGTGAGTCTGTGCACATCTGTATGCTCTGTTTCCATCATTGCATAAAGACATACTTGGTGATGCACATCTACTGTTCTCCCAATGGAGAGATGGAAGCAGGGAGATCAGAAGAGAAAACCATTCTCTGATACATTGTAAGTTCCATACCTCATGGACTATGTGAAATTTTGTCTCAAGAAATCAAGAAACAAAACAAAACAAAAAACCCCAGTAAAGATTGGTGTTGTCTTATGTTCTGCAATTTTTTGTTTCTAGAATGAATAGACTTTTTTTTTTTTTAAATAAATGTTATAAAGACAATTTTCTCTGTTAGTTTGGGGCTCACACAGCACTGTTCTTGACTCTGAACTGAACTTTTTCTATCTGACAAGCTTTTATTCTTTAAGTGAAAACATTTGCTTCTGCGTGGAAAACTTAGCATGTTCCAGGGGTGGAGATGGTGGTTATTAAAACCGTAGTGCATGTAAGCACTTCAATAGACTGCATGTTATTAAAATATTTATGGAAAACCATCGTGTATTTATGGGTTTGTAAAGCAGAAAAAAGGCTTAAATGACAACCATGCAAATGCCATTTGGATGACTGAGTTCTCCCTGAGATCCCTGTAATTATTATTCTAATGAGTCTCCTGGGATGTGGTACTCAAGCTCTCAGAAAGGTGACCATTTTGTTTTTAGAAAGTTGAGATTCTTCTTTAACATAGTTTGAATTTCTTTACTTATAAATTATTTATTCACATACTTTGCAGTTTTAGTTTAGGAAATATTCTTATTTTGCTTTTCATAGAAATTTTTGACAGATCATGAGATTTATTCTCAAGGGGACTATCATTCAAAATTGCATGTTCGTTTCTTATTCCACCATTATGTGTAAAATGTCTTTATATATTGCCAAATGAGTGAAAATTTCATTATATTTAATTCATGTTTTCAAATTATATTCTTATTTTTTAAGTTCGTCAAGATTTCACTATTGATGCATTGTTTGCACTTAGAACACAGATCATGTTTTTATGGAAAAATATGTGGTGTCATTATTTTCTTGACAAACTGTAATTTCTTTCCCAGTTAAGAAGTAGTGAAGGCATAGATAAATTGAAATTCTCATCACTAATACAGGTATAATATACACATATTATATATATATAATATGGATATAACATAATAATTATATACTTATAAAATATAAGGATAAGAATAGAGAATGGAGTTTCATTTGTGTATTGTAATCATAATACACAAAGCCCTAAGTTCTACCCTAGAACTATATGTGCAAGATATTTTGGTTCCCTCCTGTAATCCTAGCAGTCAGGAGATAGAGCCAGGAGGATCCCAAGGGCAGAGTCATCCTTGGCTAAGTAGGAAACTCAAGGCCAGGCTTGGATACACACGTCTCTAAGCAAGTTTCACATATTAGGCATATTAGGCCATGAGTTTTGTTTTGTAATTTTTAAAGCATATTTGTATGAGGGAAGTATTCAGAGATGAGTATGAAGAAGCATAAGAAATATGCATCCCTGCATCACTGGTGATAATGTGCAGCTTGGTACTTGAAACACTAGTGTAACATTCTCATATACACAGACCCAGAAGCAGACACAGAAAGCAGAACTTTGGAAGCTTTGGAACCAAGTATGCCTTGGCTTCTATAAAGATTTTGCCTCTTGCTGTGTGACCTTGAACAGTCTAAGAAGAAACTCTACTCCTTCAGCAACCCCGAGTACTTTATCATCCTGCGCGGGAGAACCACTTTGCAAAGCAGTAAAGATGCTTACTTCTGGTCTGCAGAAACAATTCCATCAAAGTTTAAAGCTACTTAGAAAGGTTTGTGGCTGAAAATCGGAAAGTCCTGTGCTTATACGGAACTGGAATTAAAGTTCCTTACTGCTTCTGATCAAGAAAAACAACAGCGTGTGCTAAGATTCATTATGAAATAAATCCAGTGCTGATAATTTCTCCAAAAAAAGGTCTAATATGAAGGTATTTAGAAACAAGACAAAAAAGGGAAACGTTGTCATATGTTCAAATGGTGATTCAATTTGCAAGAAGTAGGACTCGGTGTTTGGAGGGATTTCAAAGAAACAGAAACGATTCACAAATATTCACAAATAGAATTTTTTTTTTTTTGAAGCCAAGCACCTCTGTTCCTACTACATGGATGGCTGAGGCAGGATGATTACCAGTTTGAAGCCAGCCTGGGCTGCATAGTATTTAGTCACAGGCCTCACTGGGCCACAGAGTGAGATTGTAGGATATCCACAGGATAAAGGAGTTGCTGTGAGACTGTGTTTCCTAGTAATGTGAGAAACTACAATGATAAGGTGTCACTGTGACAGCCTAAATATGAACTGAACAAGGATATCAAAAGACAGGCCAAAGTAGACCAGGGAATCCCATATGCCTCAAGCCTAGAAAAACTACAATCAACTAAGAAAAACCAGGAAAATGAGAAATTATTCCCCAGAGGGGGGGGGATCACACCTACTATTTATCCAATAATAAATGATCAGTCCTGAAAAAATATATATATTACAGAATATAACACATTATACATAAAATATATACATTATATGTACAGAGCCAGTGTGATGTGGGAATGTCTTTCTGTGTGCTGTGAATTTCAATCTTTAAATAAAGGAGCTGTTTTGGCCCATGAAAGGCACCATAGAAGAAGTAGGTGGGGAAATCAGAATAGGTAGGAAAGGAAGGGCGGACTCACACACAGATAGAACCAGAAGCCCAAAGAAGCAACTTTTGAGGAACACAGGTGAGCCATGGGCCACGTGGCAGACAAATTAATGGAAATGAGTTGAGTTAAGATAGAGAACTAGCCAGCAATGTGCCTGAGCCATAGGCCAAACAGCATGAAATTAATATAAGAATCTGAGTCATTTTTGAGAGCCTAAGCAGCGGCAGGCGACTAAGGTGCTCTGGGACGGCAGGTCTGTGGGTCTGGACCTCTGGTTGCCTGGGGCCAGAAACCTCATTGAAACACAAATGGTATTTAGGAATCTATATCTCTCTCTCTCTCTCTCTCTATCTATCTATGTACATATGTAACAATGAAAAGAAGAGGCCATAAATTTGAAAGAGAACAAGAAGGGGTATATTGTAGGATTTGAAGGGAAGGGAAAAATGATGTAATTATCCTATAATCTGAGAAAATAACCTCCCCAAGGAAAAAACAGACAAATATATGTTGATTAACATATTTATGTTGTGAAACTACAATATACAGTAATGTCACTAAGATATTTTAAACATTATGAAAAAAGACATTGTAGAAAAAAGTCCACAATTTATCCCCAGAAGAAGGGAAAATTAAAAACATGTTATTAGAAGGAATAGTTAAGGGAAAATGATCGTAAAAGTCAGATATATTTGTGAGATGGGAAGAGAGTTGAAAGAAAAGGGGGGATCACAATGTTAAAGAACAATTGTCCTGATTATTCTTCCTTCGCTGTTTACCCCGGTTCTGAGTTTGCTGTTATTCTGAGAGCAGATTTTATGAACCGACGATTACATCCTGGCTCACTGTGGAATCCTGCTAGGGCAGGAAGAGGCTCTATGCTTCTAACCGGAAACAGGGAAAACTGATGAATGATAGTAACCTTCATTCATGTGGAGGGCTCAGCAGAGCAATGATTAGTTGTTTGTATGATCCACTGTGGACCAAACAGAAAGAGTTGCTCATAAATTTTACTATGAAGGGCACTGAGGATTCTGGTTAAAGAGAAAGATGACTCTGCTGATGTGAGATGGCTCTCCAGGGTGGATTTGCAGGTTTCTTTTCCTGGAGATGATGTGTACAGAACAGGTTCATTTGTCAAGACGATGGGATGGGGAGCAACTCACAGTGGCGTGAGAATGATCTATATTTTCTGGTCCATGTAGACAGCCTCTCTACATGTTAATTTCTAGAAGCTGAAGCAAATGTGTAATTCATTTGTAGCAGCAGCATAGATTGGCTAATTTGATCTTCACTGAATTTTAGCCAAAGAAAGTGGACAGTCCTACTGAGATTGGTCAATGTAACTACATATGTAAGGGTTTAATACAGCTCCTAAATATCAAAGTACCTTAACACATGCTTAATGATAGCAAGGGCTAAATAAAGATGTTTCTAACAACAATAGCTTAGAGACATTCTGAAAGTACTGGATTCAATATTCCATACTTATTTCAATATTCTTGGAGTTTCTGATTAGTTATGACAATTGTAGTAGAGTGCTACAATGCTGCTAATATATAATTGTTTCTGGATTAATTATTTGTAAGTGATTAAGATGCATTGTATCACTGTGGCACAACTTATTTCACATCTGTTTTCTCTGTAGCCTCCTTGCTTTTCCCCAGCTTCCACTCAAAAGGAAATCAGATTGCCTTTACCTGAGAAAAATACAGATAGACCAATAACCAGTAATTACCTAATGCTTAACATCCTGAAAGAAACACCAAGTAACAAGAGATGTTACTGTTCTAATGTTAATAGAAGAAAACAGAGTGACATGTGATACTAAGATCACAGCATTTGAAAACAGGACAGAGAACACAGTGTTCCTGTTATTATATTTGTCTTCCTAGAAGAAATTAAAAAATAGAAACTTTAAAAATGAAGCATTCAGTCATGGGGACAGCCAACAGTCTTTCAACTGGCCTTGATATCTATATGGTATAGGAGAAAAGAAACTCATGCCTATTTAAGAATCCTTGGTGAGGAAGTCATAGACATTATTACTATTATTTGGATAAAGGAACCTAGAATCAAGCTGCCTTCTCGATACTGTCTATCCACAGATTGGTACTGTTTTTACCCTCATTACATAAGCTTACTTATGCATTGGCTAGTCATTAATACAGAGGCTCACAACTCATTAAATGTCAGGGAATAAGTATGTGTATGCTGTAACTCAGCCCTAAATAGGACATCTATTTCACATATCTTCTATCAAAGCTCAGGCAACAATGTGAAAAGGTGATGAAATGATTGTAAGAGCCAGAGGTTGGAAGATGACTGAAAACTAATGTCCCCTGAATGTGAAGTGACTATTGTACTCATGAATTCACAGCACCTGTGCCTGCCAGCATGAGATCAAGCCAGTCTCAACACTTCAGAATGGGAAGAAAAGGCATCCCTGTATATCTAGTGAAGGCATGCTTGTTTGTTGATAGAAATTGGAGGGATGGCTTAGTTTTCTTCAGTGATTTGTCTATTGTAGGGTGGCCATGCTAAGGTTATGATGCTCTACATTCTGTGATATGGGCAGCAATATTTAGACTCAATGGATTCTAAATTAAAAAGATAAAAAAGCCAACCAAACAAACACTCCCCCTACCCACACTCCCAAAAATCCCAACCAAACAAACCAAAAAAACAAAGGCATGAACTTGGGAAGATGTTGGGGACCTGTGGGATAATGAGCATGCTATATTTACATACCAAATAACTAAGCACAAATTAGAAAACAAAATAACATATCATTATATTTAAAGGTATTATGTTGGCTAGAAAAATACCTTTTATAAATTGGATTGGTTCTAAGGCTAGATGCTAAGTAGCTCTTGATACAATCTGAAATTTTATAATTGAGAAAAACAAGCATCTAAAAGTCTAAGTTGTTAACCATAATTGGCAGTCAGTTGGAGGTGACTGAAGATCAACCGAAACCTCTTTAGAGGTGAAGCATTTATCCTGGACAGTGTGCTGCAGTGTGAAGCAGGAGCCAGGACATCTGTGAGCTTTCAGATAAACCTTAATTTTACTAATTAATGTCCTCAAATTTTTAATTGCACTTTATTATAGTCTTAAAGTAAGCAGTGGAGTAAATGAAATATTTAAAAAAAAAAAAAAGAAAAGAAAAAGGAAAAAAGAAAAATAATAACAGTTTCCAAAGCATGTAGTAGTGAATTCAGAGACTCATTCATGGCTACCCAAGAAGCAGAGAATAAACAATGATTTTGAAACAACCACTTTATATACTCCATATAAGGCCCAATTTTCACTGAGAAAGAGGGGTTAGAAAATGCCTAAGAGCTGGAAAATGGGGAAGGAGTTGAAAATTGCAATTATCTAGACTTAATACAACCATGGTAATCATCAATTCACAATAACTGGAGTTACCCACACAAGGACCACACAAAATCAGCCCTATCAGCATCAGATAAGGAAGAAGAAGAGGTTTCTGGGGTCCTTCATTTACCCCTAAACTTCTAGCTATTCATAAATTCTTGGAGAAGGAAAATCACTCTCTCTAGTTGTGTATACAATGCTAAGCACTCAACTCCAACAGATAGCTCTTAAACCCGTGCTCCATCAGATGGTTCTGGTAAAATGCGGGGAAGCACAACATAAAATTTATAGAAATGAACATGAAAGAGAGATTTGTGGGGACTGGGGTGAACAAGGATGGTATAGAGGTGAAAGTAGGCACTAGGCACTGTGCTTAACTATTTAAATTTATAGAAAAGAAGCTGTTCTTTAAAAAATTAAGAAGTCAAAAACTTATATTGGCATAATAATTTCTATTGTTCACAGAGCATACAAGTTAAAATGACTTATGATTATAAGTATGATTTATATTTTTTTTCATTTCAGTCAAATGAATGGCCAAAGAATTATTGGCACAGTACACAGTGCGCCAATTCAGAAAATAGAAACAGCTACAGGAAATCTCAGACTTTTATAGGGTTTGCCTCTCCCATCGGAGAGCTGTATTCCATGGCCCAACTAGGAGACTATTAACCATGAGACTCAATAAATGGTATTACCTTGTGAGTCAACTGCCTCAGACATTTTATCAAAATAGCAGAAAACTAAATCAAATGCATGCATTAAACTCAAGGTGATGTAGCAGAGCCATTTTTACTAACTTGTTGCAATTTGTAATAATTCTTTGATAGATATCAGCATTGCCATAGAAAACAAGATGTCTGCTGATATATTTTACTTATCAACCAATTTTTAATTAGTTTTCCATTAATCATTTCTTCTATTTTATTCAAATTATTTCTAAGACTTTATTATTTATTAACTTTCTACCCCTTGAAAGGCGAATCAAAATGAATATAATATTTAAAAGTAATAATATTTATCACATAATTATTTGTCTTTGCATATGCTTAAACATAAGTATCATAGATATATTTGTCAAGGTTTTAATGAAACGGCTGTTCACAGGGAAAAATTTACAGCTTTCCTTAGTATACATGCCAGGTCTATCTCAAGGCAAAATGACTGAATTAATATCATACAATGAGTACCAGACTTTTCAGCCAATTTCTCCTTCTTTGAACTAAAATTCTAAAGAAAAAGGCACATGCAAAAATTCTTCTTTAAATTACTTCTTTTGTTTTTATAAGATTATAATATCATTACATCAATTTTTCTTCCCTTCCTTCCTCCAAACCCTCTCATATACATTTTCACGCTCCTTTTCAAATTCATGTCCTTTTTATTTTTTAATAATTGTTACACGCATATGTATATATGTATATGCATGTATATTATTAAATACAACATGTTCAGTCTGTATAATGTTCTTTACTTCATTTCTAATATTCTCCATGCTTGGTGAATATTTAATTATAAAACTTATCAAGGTTATGTTCATTCCTAAAAGTACTCTTGTTATTTTTAAGATTTTTTAAATTTATTTTACATGTCAAAAATTCTAAAGACTGATTAGAATTTCATAATTTTGATTGTTGGAATATTACAGAAAAAGAGACAAATCTTGAGCTATCCTTAGTTCTCTGAACAGAAATTCTTCTTGCTTCTATATCTAACTTAACATTCTTTAAACTAACAGTTAAAGTCATTATAAATCATTAATTTACCAGATCACTAGCTTCCACCAGCACAACAGTGACAAATTGCATCAAATAACATCAAAACCGATGTCAGACTTACTCCTTTGTTGTAATCTCCTACAGATTACTCCTACAAATACTCATTAATGTATTTGAAAATTGCCTTGATTTATGACTTTATTTTATTCTGTGACTATGAAAGTTCATGTAAGTACACTGTCATTTGGGGATAACCTGATTCCAGACACATGCATTTGGTTTGTGATAAATATCAAGGTCCGATGGGTAATCAAGAGTTATAATAATATTCCATGTTGTTTGGGGGGTTGTTAGGATAACTGTGAACAATAATTCAAGCGCAGATATCTCACACACCTCACAAGAAGTTTTTAATTAGGTTAGCTTTCGCTTCCAGGAAAATCAATACCTCTGTATAAGGTATCTTCAGCTAAACTTGTAAGTGTGTGTGTATGTGTGTGTGTGTGTGTGTGTGTGTGTGTGTGTGTGTGTAGCTGAGAAACTTTTGAACATCCATCACTCCCCTCCTCCATCTCCGCTCTAATATTATCAACTTATTATATATAAAATAAAACTCAAGACGATTTTCTAAATATTAAAAATATTTCTTACAGATTAAGGCAAGAAGCATATTTGGATATCCTCTAGTGATTCTCAGAGCTAAATTCAGTTAATGAACTAAAAAAAAAATTATACCATCAAATACTTAAAATATTTTCATTTATCAGCTGACAGTTTAGAAAAAACACTCCAGAAAAAATGATAAATACCATTTGTATTTATGACCTAAGAACTCCAGTTTTGTAAATGGTTTCTGAGTCATTAAAGAAATGGTAAATGCAAATTTGATCATGTATTTCTATGATTAAAGTTTGTAATGGTTTCCTTGGCTCTAAAAATTTATTTCAGACATGTAAACATTGTCCAGAACAAACTCTTTTCCTGCTCTAATCCAGGTCATTTCTCATAGCTCACACTCATTATTCAGCTGCTGTAAAGCCATTTTCCCTGGCTGCTTAGTTTTCATTTGCCATGTGTACTCTTATCTCTGTGATTCTCCTTCTTCTATTCTTTCTAACCTCTACTTTGTTTGATTATCTCTAAACCTTTACTTAAGTGAGTTCCCCCCAGTAGTGCCCCCAATATGCAGATACATATATGCACACACCCCATGCTAATTACATATCAGACACTTGAATTTTTCTTTATCAGACAGATAGTAGGTATCTGAGGTAGTCATATCCAAAAGCAACTGAACACCACATAAATGATATGAACAGAGGCCTAATAGGGAGAACTAGAAACTGGGTATAGTGATTCATTATTTTATTCATTTTTGTTATGTTATAAGCATGAGAGTTTTGCCCGCATATATGTATGTGTACCATGTACATGCTTAGTGGCTATAGTTCAATAGGGGCTAATAATCCCCTGAGATTTGATGTAGTGGGATTATGTGTTGTTACATTGTAAATAACATCCCGCCTGCTAGTTTAATAAAAATGTTAATTGGCTGAAGGCAGACAGGAAGTGTGGGCGGGGCTATCAGACTAAGAAAACACTGGGAACAGGAAGAACAGAGCAGAAATACCACAGAGAAGTTAGAAGATGCAGAGGACAACTATGTTGGTCTGAGAAAATGTACTGAGCCTCATGGCTGAACAAGACAAGAATCATGGTTTAATTTAAGGGTAAAGAGTTAGTAAGTTACGTGCCTAGGCCCCAGGTCAATCAGTGTATATTTAATGTAAGCATCTGTGTGTCTTTGTGGGACTGTGGGGATGTGAGTCGGCAGGTCTCTGGGTCTGCGGGTCTTTGGGTCTGCAGATCTAAACCTTGAGGCTAGGCCAGAAAGTCCGGGCTACAAGGGAAGACCAAAAATTTTGGGCCAGAATCCTAATACAGCAACTGGAGCTACAATATGGATGCTGGGAATCAAATCCAGGTCCTCCCCAAGAATAACAAGATCTTAACTTCTGAGCCAGCTGTCCAGCTTTATCACAGTGATGGGAAAGGAAACTAAGATACCAGGTAATCAGGTCAGTAACTATAAAGCCATACAGAACTCTCTCCATATGGCTTCTCTAGGTTAATCAGCAGCCTTGTCTTTTGGTGAATTAGGTGAGAAGTTGGTTTACTAGCAAATGCAGTGACTCTACAAGCCCTGCTTCTCACAACTTAGAATATTCATATTCACTGTTAGTGATTAATGCTTGATATTGAGTCTAAGATACTTTTTTTTTTTTTTCCCGAAAGCAATGGAGCTGAGGAGTCTGGCTCAGTGTTAGAGCCTATGTCAAATATGTCAGACCTTAGAAAAGTGCCCTATAGAATGTATGCATTTTAGAAAACCTATTAAATTCAGAAATTATAGTTAAAATGTACAGAAGATACAAATGACAGTAATGAATCAGTCAAATGGTAAAACTCATATAAGTATCCCGAGGAAAAAGGTTAGCAAAATACATCACTACCCATAAATAATGGAGACCACACACTCTTAAAAATGATGTTGCAGTAAAGGAAAAACAGAAGTGTACTTATCACAGAATATTAACTAGAGAGAGAAAATTAGAGTAGTAAATAAGCAAAGTTTTCTATGAAAAGAAATACATATAAGAATTTTACAGGAAATCCTGCTACCATTCATGACAGACTTCTGAAGGTGTAATTATTAGTTTATATTTTCTTCCATCAGTTAAAAGATTTAAGATCTTAACTTTTCTGACTTACTGTGATGTTCATATATATTTGGCAACTAGAAAATAATATCATACTGTTATGAAGATGAAGAAAGAAGCAAAAAAATATAGAGAGAAGGAAGGGGAGGAAGAGGATGAAGAAGGAAAGAAATGTAGCTGAGAAGGGCTGGAAGATAAGAAAAGAAAGAAGATGAAAAGGAAAAATCATTTTCACTTTTTATATATTTTTAAATTAAAATAAAATTACCTCAATCCCTCTTCCACTTCTTTCTCTAAATCTTCCTATGTCTTCTCCTATGCCCCATCTCCCTTGCTAACATACAGCATTTATTCTTTGATTACTATTGATATATGCAAAATCAATTATATATATGATGAAACAAAATAAAGAATAAACAGTTTTTAAAAGTTCAGAATTAGTTATCAGGGAAATACAAATAAACACTACTTTGAGGTTTCAATTTTCTCCAACTCAGAATGGCCAAGAGCAGGTTCTGTTCTGGGTGTGGGGAAATGGGGCATTTATTTACTGCTCACAGGAATGCAAACTGGCACAACCACTATGAAGATCAGCATAGATGTTTCTGAAAAAGCTGGAGATATATTTATCCCATGATTCAACTTTATCATTCTTGGGCTTATAGCCAAAAGACTATACATCCTACAACAGAGATACTTGCCAACCTACACTCACTTCTTCCCCACCCACAATAGCCTTGTCCATCATCTGAAAATAATAAAATATTATTATTTTATTATATATATATGTAAATAATATAAAAATGTGATACATTTACACAACAGTGAGTTGAAAAGCAGCAAATAATTTTTCAGATATCCAGTGTCTCTCAGTGTTAAAAACACATTTTACAGTGATAGCAGCAATTAATTTACCAATCTTGTTATTCAATATGTTCTAGAGGGACAGAAAAAATACCATGGCAACCTTCCAAAATGAGTCAACAGATGAGCAACATTTCTTATATATGAAATAATGCCTTGAATTCAAGTCATAAATAGCTCTTGTATCATAAAGTTATATATAAGAGCAGTTCATTCAAACAACCTTTATTCAAATATAAAAATTGTTATTTGCTCATTATAGTAAGCCAAAGTTTTACAGAAAAAAATAGTGTGAAGGAGACAGTATGAAGTAGGTACAATTCTATGTACAAATTGACATGGTCTAGTATTCAATTCCACCACCTACATGAGTGACTTGGAAACATTACTTAACTTTCTTTAGGTCATTTTTATCCAGTATGAAAATGTCTACTCCCAGCAGTAAAAGAATGCAAAAACAATATCTAGCATATAAAAGATACTTAGTAACTCTGAATTAAATGAATGACTTAAAGAGAAAATAAACACGTAAAATATTCTGAGTAAAAAAGTCCATGTTGTGGATAAATTTGAGGATCATATTTATAATGGTTTTCTTGGGTTGAATCTACACAAAGCTGTTCTGTGACCACATGATAATCCTACTGCATTATCTACAATGAAGACCTGAAGATAACAGCACCAGGGATCTCTGTTCATCAGCACAGAAAGATGGAGGTAAGTGCCCTTTCCTTGTGCTGAGCAAGCCTAGGGTCTTCAACATTATGGTCCTGTAACAGCCTAGCATCCCATGGACAATAGTTATCCATTGCTCATGATCTGGGTTCATAGGGCAGAGAATGTTCAACATCTGACACTTATTCTGCCATTCTGTGCTTTTGTATTCCCAGTTCATTTTATTCATCTTTTCTGATGTTGGTATCACCCTCAAGCCCTGTGATATACTTTGCCATCTGTTTGTACACATGGTGCTGTCAAGAAAAGTCAAAGAATCTCATGTCCCCAATTTTTTTTTGATTCAATTGATCCTCAGCAGTGAAAAAAAACAAATTATGGATCACAAGCTCATAAAGCATGTAGTTATCATGACTCCTGTAAAGAACATATTTACTTTAAGTCCCCAGATTGAAGCAAACGCCATATGTAGCCATCTCCTCCTATCATCCCCCTTCATATAATACTGTCTGCTGTTGACATCATTGGTGGTATGGCATTACATCCCTCCATCAAGATTTGCAGTCAGCAATGACAGTAATGATCTATTGTGAATTTGACTGTGAATATTTTACACTCTGTTCTATCCATGCCTACAGAAAATGGAAAGCTGCAAGGAAGAAATTGCTTTCTGTAATTAAACAAGGTTGTCACTGAATGATGGTACACTGGTTTTTCAGAATTTTCAAACATTACAAAGGAGGAAGTTGAGCCAAGCAGCTCATTTATTTTGGGAGGAAGCCCAGAAGCCTGGGCATCAAACTAACACAGCAGAATTGCCAGAAAAGAAAGGCACATTAGAGCACCAGCATCTTCCTTGTCTGAGATGTCTGTGACTCTCTCAATAAACATGCAAACTAAACCCAAACTCCATTCAGTTTCTTTGATGATTCTAGAACTTGGATACAAATGTCCTTTAATTCATATTATTGGAACATGGCCTCTTGAAGTAAAATCTGTTTTTCTTCTGTCTATAATTCAGTAGGCAGTCATGCCTTTGTTGACTATTTCCCTTTGCTCTCTCTCACTCAACTTCCTCCTCATCCCAGAAACCTCATAGTGGATCCAATTGCGGTTCCAAGGCAACTCTACTTAACTTTCAATAGGAGCCAGGCATGGGATTCATCTCATCTTTTCATGAGGGGTAAATAAAAACTACATAGGCATTCTGGAACTTAATAAGAATCCACAAATCAGTCCTTAGTAAATGATAGTAGAAGAGTACTGAAAAATTGAGCATGTTTTTAAAACTATCTGCCAAAGAAAAGAACTAGGATGAAACACATCATCCCATTCTGAGCCTCTTTTACATTGGTTTATCTAATTGCCCACAGGGAAAACAAAACCACAAGCCCAGATTATTGCATGTAAATGTTGAAAATTTGGGAAACCAGTGTTTTGAATTTTTTTTCTTACTTTTCTACACATGGTAGTTCCTCTTCATGAATCATACAACCAACATTACCCTCATCACATGAACAGAAGCAGAGGAAACACACACACACACACACACACACACACACACACACACACACACACACACACACACACACTGTAGTATAGGCAGGATAGTCTAGATGTCACAAACATCTATGCTCAGCAAAGACATCACGGCTAAGCTGTCATAAAATTTAGTAACATTTTCATTGTTCTGCATAGTGTACAGGAACACACACACCACACTCAAACTAGGGCCTAATGAATTTTCTGATGCTTCTTTTAAAAATTATGAGAAAGTATTGTCATTGGGGCTAGTATGAGTTATCTAATTTCTACCTGTCTGTTTTTCTACTTTGACATCTTCATTTATAATTTAAAGTATTTCATTAATCAAAAATATTATGTGACACAAAATAACAGCCATTGACAATTCATATTCACATGTACTCATGACAACAGCAGATCCTATTTTTGTTTTAAAATATTTCTATAATCTTCTGGAATACAAATTACATGAAGAATATTGTTACTACCAATGTAGTTAGTTATTTATAAAGACAATTGCCTAACATTTTAAGTAAGTAGTACATAAGATTATCTTTCACCTTATTGCAACATAATAATCTCTGATAATTGGGTTATAAATGACCTCTATTTAATTATATATATAATTAAGTTATATATATATGTATATATATATAATTATATATATATTCTACTCCTTTTAAATGGCCTTAAGAAGCAAGTCCTTTGTTAGCCATATTCTCCATGAATTTTACCTGCACTAAAAAAAATACAGGGAGAAACCAATTTGACTCTGTGGGAACCACAGACCCCATTAAACCGCAAGTTTACAATGACAGAGCTTAACATTCTGTGGGAAACTAGCAGTGAAAAAACCAATCACACATCCATTAATTTAACATTTGTAGTTAGTTTTTGTGGGACACACGTACATTAGATGTTGTGGTATTAACTTAACAATGGGGTGCAACATGGGGGTCTCTCATCTCCTGGAATAGCTAGTCTACTAGGTAATATCCACTCACTATAATATGTAGGTGATGCCTTATTTTCGAAGATTATAAAACACAGTGACAAGATAGAGCATGATAAGAAAATGCTGGACATGAGCACAGTATCCTTACTTCATTTTTTTTCTCATGCCCAGGAGACTTTCCTGCCCTCGGAGCCATGTGCATCTATTGTTTCTCACCAGAGCTCATCCTCAGAACTCTTTCTTCCCTCTTAATAATAACTTGTCTAAGCCACTGTCATCTTCTGAAGCAGTATTCCACCTCTCCTTTCCAGATAGGCATCATGAGATTCCTGTGGTCCTCTGTCTCCATGGAATTCATCATAACTTGAAAATCTTACATTTGCTATTAAGTATACTTATTGCTAATGGTCATAAGATTTTTGAGAGTATAAGAAGTGCCTGGAAATAGGCTGTCACTGGCTCACCCAGTCCCACACCACCGACACCACCTAGAGTCACCATAACGGCTAACTTAGAAGCTGATTGAGTAAAATAAGAAACCACGGAATGAAGTGTTGAATGACTGACTTAAAGTTTTATCAAGAATAAGCTTGTTTTTCTTTTTCTCCCATTTCCCTTTTGAGCATTTCATAGATATTCTGAAGGTTAGCCTATCAACATCAACAGGTACATTGAACTCTGCTAAACCAAACCAGGCTAAACCAGGACAAACCAAACCAGACCAAATCAGACCAAACCAAACCAAACCAAACTAAACCAGACCAGACCAGACCAGACCAGACCAAACAAAACCAAACCAGACCAGACCAAACCAAACCAGACCAAACCAAACCAGACCAAACCAAACCAAACCAAACCAGGCCAAACCAAACCAGGCCAAACCAAACCAGACCAAACCAAACCAAACCAAACCAAACCAGGCCAAACCAAAATCAACAACAAAATACTCAGTATGCTTTTACCTGCTTGTTCATACTCCAATCCACTTACCAAGTTATTTTTCTCCCCTAAATCCATCTAAAGGAGAAGGATTCAGGCTTTAGAGCCATACAGCCTTTGAAGCTATTTCTAGTTTTAACATTTATGGTACTACTTTAAATAAACAACTCACTGAATTTGTTGTAATGTCCTCCTCTCTAAAAATAAAATGACTATACATTGCTCTCAACCACACTCCTATTAATTAAATTGTATCATTTCCAATGAGAATTTGTTATGTAATTTCTGCCACCATTATCTTAGAAGATAGAGTCTGGACCTTGCTATACTTCTCGCTGTCTTTAGTTATTTATTTTCTTTCATTGGTAATTTACTTTTTTTTTTTTAAGTCTGTGAGTGTGATTTGTCCTCATGTGTGTCAAATGCTAATGGGTGGTAGATACACAGTAAGTATTTGGTCCTGTATTTCTCACTTGTCATAATTTATTTACCATCATGGGTCAAAGTAAAATATTTGTAGCAATGTTAATAATAACAATTATTTTAAAAATCAACTTAATATGCAACTATTTGTTCATTTAATTGCCTTAAAAATCCTTCATAGTAAGTATGGTTAATACATTACTGATAAGGAAACTGACATTTAGTAGATGAAGCACAGAACATCTGAGGCTTAGAGTGGTTTTGAAACAAGATGGTTAAAGTTCAAACCTATGGTCTTCACATTGTAATGTAGCTACTACAATGGATCTGTATAAATGTCCAGATGCCTCTTCACGTTTTGACACGTGAAGAATCTTGTTCCCTGGTTTTCTTTGTGTCAGCCTAGTAAAGCTGCTAAAATATAAAGTCCTAATATTTTCCTCCATTATGGCTAGTGGGAACGCTCCAATAGGGGATTAGAATCCTATGCAAGGATTTATAGCCATTTAACATTGTACTTCTTTTAATTCTCTCTGTAAGAGTAAAGATAACAAGCTCCTACTTCAAAGTAAAACAGTCTGAGAATTTCATGCTATGGGGATCGAGATCTGAGCTATTAACCTATTACATTGGTTTAGTTTCCAAAGAGAAGGCTTGCTTTATTTGTGGCCTCCAAAATAAAGAAGTACAGAATGACTAGAGAGCTTCCCTTATCCATTTAGTAAAATGACTGAGCTAAATATTTTCTTAAAGTCCTAAATAAATTTGGGGGAGGATAATTTTAAATTTTCTTTTTTCCCTATCAAAGAGACATAAGGCTAAAACAAACACCACAACTCGGTTCATAAAAATCAACAGTTGCACCAATGTTCTCTTAGATCTTACTCAATAGTCTTGCCTGTAAATGAATCTGTTTAACTGTCTAACTGCACAAAAGGACGAGGAAATTATAGACTATAAACTCCCTGCCTCTCCAACCACTGCAAATGTTGAAGCTAATGTTACTGGTGTGAATATCAATCAAAAAATAATGCTGTATATCTTTGAAATGAAAGTTTTCAAGTGATTCGGGTAAGTACTCCCTGAACTACTAATTAAAAATTGAGACTCTTTAATGTTTCATCAACAAGCTTCAGTGTTCACTGGGAGAAAATTTGCTTCAATGCCCACTGAAACATAATATAATAAACATCTAATAAATTTCCATGTGTATCATATTCCATTGGCCCAGAGGGTTCACATGGGATGAAATGAAGAACATGCAAGCTATGCCACTGATTTTGTGTAAAGGAATGCTGTTTTCTCACTGCAGCAAGTAAATAAACAATGTTTTTCACAAACACTTGGCAATGGATTTTAATGTTTTTCCATTTTTATCATGCCAATGATTGATTCTACCACATTCATCCCTTGGCCTGTAGTTCAAGCTCCTGTATTTTGGGTACAGTTGTTTGAAATTCCCCTGTCTCTATTCATTTCTCTTTCCTGCAAGTTTCCTTCCCAGCTCTGATTTGTATCAAATCCAATGTTTGACACTGTAAAAGGCCATATTCAGCTTTCTTTCCACGACATCAGTGGACATAATAGCATCTAGGGATACATGTAGGTGATAATAGAGGAGACTTACTAACCATTATGATATGATGAGCCAAAAATATTTAGAAAAAAAGCAAGTTAGCTAGACTTGCCTTTCCAGTTAAAATGTTTCTCTATTTAAAACTTCAACAAAATGTTGCTGCAAAATGTGCCCACACACCATTTCTACTTCTCAGTTTTCAGAGTCCTTTATTTTGGACTTTACTGGTGTTGATTTAGATTTGAACTATTTGGTATTGTTAGTGAGACAATGATTCTAACTCATGAAAGCATTGCAACAGCAAAACATAAAACAGTCCTCGAATTGGAAGTTAGGTGTTTGGGATAATATTGTGTTTTCCTAACTATCAACTGTCTTAATAATGGTAGACAAGTTGTTCACTGCCCTTCAAAGGAAGGTGTCTTAGGGCACTCCTGCTCCAAGGAGACACCACGACTAAGGCAACTTTTGAAGTTAAGTATTTAATTGAGGTTTGCTTCAAATTTTTGGAAGGTCAGTCTATTATAATCATGGTAGGGAACATGGCAGTGGCAGAAAGGTATGTGTGGGAGAGAGAGAGGGGAGAGAGAGAGAGAGAGAGAGAGAGAGAGAGAGAGAGAGAGAGAGAGAGAGACTGATTGAGCTGAGCCTGGCTTGAGACTTTGAAACATTAAAGACGTATTTTCTCCAGTCAGGCCATACTTTTTATTTCTTCCCAGTTTTACCATCTGGAAATCAAGCATTGAAGTATATGAACCCATGGGGCTCATTCTTATTTAAACCAACATAGAAAGTGAATTTATATATGCTATAAATTACTTCTAAATATATTTACTTTTAATTTAGGTAATCTTTATCTCATATGAAAATGATGAAGAAAAAAATTTGTTTTAAAAATTAGATGCAGTACTTTTAAATGTTGGATGTAAAATGCCTCATGGCCTGCATTCCCCCCTTCCCCCCCCCCCCTTAAATCACAGGCAGGTCTTTTATTCTGCATTGAGGACTAAGTGTGTGCTGAGTTCTCCCGTCCTGGCCAAGAAGACTGATATTATTAATAAAATCTCTTTTGTTAAACCTGACAAAATACAATTATTCAATATCTGTGTGAAAGTTAATTAAGCCAATTAGGAAATCAAAGCTAAAACTGATATATTAATGCTTAATAGATCACATTTCTATGTGCGATGACTATCTTGTACTAAAATTTGCATAGTAGAGAGAGCAGATGGAATTATTAAAACCCTACTTGGCTATGCTCATTACAGGCTAACATCATCCTTTGCCATTTTCCCAATGACAGAGCCTACCCAGCAGAGGGTGGTTGAATTACTGTTTCTTTTGTCTGCTATATTTTCTTTTAAGAGTGAGAACCTTTAATTAGGAAAGACAAGTTTCTGATCTAATGTTACACACAGGTGGTATATAAACATGTGGGGTCAGGCTGACTTCCACCTCTACACACACACAAACACAGAAGTAGCAAGTACAGAAGCCAGTTTTAGATGGGCCAGCTACTACTAAAGCCAAGAAGGCTTAAGGTAAAACTGTCTTGAAAATAACAACATCAAAAACAGGCTTCAGTATATATTCTGAGCTGTTTCTTTGCCAAGTGAGATTGCAAATGTGAATAGCCCAGCTATATGAATGCAAATTATTCCACAAGCACTTTTCTAAGTTTCTCATTAAAGTGCTAAACAGATTTTGAAGAACATCCCTATGTTTTATGGAAACAACCTTATTTTTCAGCTTTTATCAAATCTAGAAACCACATCGTGTAATGGGTAAGAAATACATCTTAAACATATCCTATAATGGTTAAAAAAATGAATGTCAAAAGTATTTTCTTCACATACAATTGTGTTTATTATTATGAATTGTTAAGACACAGATCCGCAAGTTTTGTCTATAATGTTAATATACTTTTCAGAAAACTATACATGTACTTTTATAAAATGAATACAGGTAAAAATATAGATCAAGAGCCTTGTGGTGTTTGAATGCAACTGGTCCCTATAAGCTCATTGAGGTGGCACTATTAGGAGATGTGGCTCTGTTGGAGGAGGTGTGTGATTGTAAAGGTGAGTTTTCAGGTCTCATACATACTCAAGCCATTGTCAGTGTCTTTGCTCTTGCCTCCTTCTCCAGCACCATTTCTGCTTACCATGTCCAGCTATATTGATAATGGGACTAAATTTCTGAACATTTGAACCACCCAATTAAATGTTTTCCTTTAGTAGAGTTGATTGGTTATGGTATCTCTTCATAGCAATTGGAACCCAAACTAAGACCCTATATTTTCTAAATTTTCAAGAAAAAAAAATATTTCATCATTTAAAATTATTTTCTGTTATGGTTAAATAGTTTTTTAATATGACATCATACTTATAGATAATGCTAATGAATTAGCATTTAAAAATCTCAGTAGTGAATTTCAGTTTTAATGAAAATGTAGATGGTTAGAAAAAGAGATTTCACTTGTTGATAACTTGGTTTGACTGCTCGCTTGTAAATCAAAATACAATGTTGTTGTTTCCACTTTCCTAATTCATCAGAAAAGGATTATTTTTTAAAGAGAACCGATATCCTTAGTAGAGTCAAATAGATTGCACATTGCTACATAAAAATGAGACTAGATTTACACGGATAGACGCCACTCAGAAGCAAAATTACAGGACTACTGGCTTTGGGGAGCTAGAATAAGCATTTAGGAAACATTTAAACCAATTATTGAATAAATCATCAATTTTTAGATTAGAAAGCCAACTGTCTTCCAGTTTCATTTTTCATTAGCCTTTTGAAATGTAGTAAATATGCTATTTTAAGAAAGTAAAAATTTTTTATAAGTATGTAACATTCTCTTGACCGTAACAAGATGTAATATCTGATTTCTTTCTACTCAACCAGACTGATGAATTAAAATTTCTTGTCCTTTTTTTATGAAGAGGTTTGAAATGATCTTACTGAGTGAATGCAATTTGGGGATAGAGATAGTTGATTCTGTTTGAGTTTTTATTTTTTTATTTTTTTTGCTTTCTTAATAAAAAGAAACTGTTCTATGTAGTCGAGGAATATTTTTCCTCACCACTTCTGTATTTGTGTTCCTTCTTTAAGAACATTCTTCCTCATATTCGGCCACTTCCCTCAATAGAATCATTAAAGAAATTCTTATATCAAAATACAAGAAAAATTTTACTTTATCAAAATGAGACCACTGAACTATCAAATACAATCCTAGGTGAAAGTGAAGGTTATAGTCTGCATATTGGTTTTCTTCAAGTTTAACTTATGTAATCTAATAACTCATGGCTTAGTGTCTTGGGGAGACCTTTTTAGATTTGTTTAAACCACGAGTTCAGATCTCTGACGAATATAATTAGTGACTTTGGAAAAGAGTCCCTTGACAGCTGAATTTGTATTTTAACAGATAAAGCCACAACAAGAAGGTATAAGCCAGCAAGAGAACTTCAACATAGAATCTATTGTGCTGATGTCTTGAGATTTTATAGAATCTAGACTTATGTGTAGAACTGTGTGTAGTGTATTAGCCACCAGGCTGTACAATTTCATTAGAGTTAGAACTGAGTACTCTGGAGAAACACTCTCTTTGATATTTTCCTTATTTTTCAGTCACATGTTACAATTTTAAGAGGGGAAAACATTATGCCTTACTTACTTATAAACTTCTTTCTGTAATGTTACAAAGATAGAACTGATAAACATAATGAAAAGAAATGGCTTTGTTTAAGAAGAATTAAGCAGCATTTGATTAAGTCAGAGATTATAACTGCATTTTACAGCTATTGTACTAAATTTGGGGATATAGGGCAATTTCTAAAGGCTGTCGTAATAACATGGGTGTCAGAATAATCAATTATTCCCTTATTCTAATTCTTAAGAATATAGCTAGAGATAACTGGATCCATTATATATTTGTTATCAACATTGATAACTCTTTAATTTTCATCAGCATTTCTCTTCTGATTCTATATGCTTGTCCTAATCCTTTCTCATTATTACCATTTCACTTGCTATCCCACTGTTCTGAGTTTTAGACAAAGTACTTAGAATCTTACTTCATAGAACAATGTAAATAATGAGTCAAATTCTAAAAATTTCTGTCCATCCAATGCGTTCACGCATGTATTAACTAAGATTGAATACTTAGCATTCAACTATTACTACTATGTAATAATCCTTCTGTAAATGTTTATCACTCAAATTGGTTTAACAAAATGCTGATTGGCCAGTAGCCAAGCAGGAAGGAGAGGTGAGGTGGCCAAACTATGAATGCTACGAAGAGGAAGGGTGGAGTTAGGGGTCACCAGCCAGACACAGAGGAAACAAGATGAGAATGCCATACTGAGAAAGGCACCAAGCCATATGTTCAAACATAGATAAGAATTATTGACTAATTTACGTGTTAGTAATAAGTCTGAGTTACCCTCCAAGCATTTATAAGTAATATTAAGCCACCAAGTCAATTATTTTGGAAGCAGTTGCTGGGTATTTGGGAGTTGTTGAAGGGTCAGAAACTACTGACTACATGTGAGTTTGTTATTCCAAATGCATAATTTTATTTCCTAGTATGATGTTCAATTACAGATTATTTTACATTCATTGACCATTAATTGAGAGATAATTAGGCTATAACAAAATTTTCGTCTTCTAACTCATCCTCAGAGAATTTGAGGATTGTTCAAAAGAAGCAAGTAAAATTTTTAAAAAGCCTTAGTTGTATTATCATTACCCTTGTGAAGAATATTAATTGTATTGCCCAACTCTGTCCATTTACATGTCAGCACAACACTTCAACTCTGCCCCTAGAGTTTTAAAAGATTATTAACCTGAAAAAAACTGCAAAGGGATAAATTTGGCAGTGATAAATTTGGGTGAAACTGTTAGAACTCACTCTCACATGGGCCCCATATTTTTTCATCTCCATCTCCATGTGTTGAATTCCTCAGGTTAAAAGTAATCTCAGCTTACTGTTGAGCGGAAGATATGTGAGAGTCAATGATTTCTCATCAAATACAATCTATTACCATGGAGGGATTGAGAACTTTGGCTTTATACACTTAGAAGCAATGGGTATGTCCTTATAGATGTCCTTACAAAGAAGTCAGAAAGGTATTAGATGAAGTGTTACCACCTCCATTCTCTAGATTATGGTGTACCATTGTTATGAATTTTACCCAATGAGCCACATAATTTCTGAGAGGAGATGCTCTGTCTTCAAAAATGTTCAGTAAAAGCTATTCATATGAAGATATAAATCCTAGAGATCTGAGAGGTCAGAACTCTCATTCCTTGCCTACAAACCTCGTAAATCTTTGTGTGTGCTTCTATGTTGTATGTGTGCATGTGTATGCACAACAGTATGTATTCACATAGGGGCCAAAGGAGGATCTGGAGCATCCCGGTCTTTCAATCTCTACCTTATTCAATATAAAAAGGGGTCCTGACACAACCTAGAATCAGCCTACTCTCCAAGCCCTAAGAAATTAATTATTCTTTTAAGAATTTATTTTATTTTAATTATATTTTTAAAATTTTTGATATTGTGGTATAATCACTACATCATTTATCTCTTCCCTTTCTTTCTTCAATTTGGACTCGTAGTTTTTAGATAGCAAAATCACAGTACCATAGCCTCTTGAAAATAGCTTTTATTGTTCTTGAGTTCTGTTATTGTTGTTTCAGTTATTGCTTGTTTTATTTTATTTTTCAAATACCATAATGAATATTTTAGAGCTGCCGACACCTTGAAAGAATGGCATGATGAACATTGAATTTAATGGGGGAATGAACATGTCCACCATTAAATTCAAAGGGCATGGTACTGTGTCACACTACTGTCTTCACCATTGTGTTTTAATACCTGAAAGGTTCATTGGATGGTATTTTATGACAGTTCACTCAAATACTGTAGATATTGTACTCTTCTTCCTTCTCTGTAGAGTATAGTGGTTGGTGTGTGCTTTTTGTTTACGTCATGGATATGGATATTCAGTTCAAAGTCTTTGACTTTCAAATTACTGTTCATTGTCTTGAGTGTGTTCAGCCTTCTACATGCAAAGTGAATGATTGTCTTTCAGTTTTCATTATTTACACTGATAGATTTATACCATTATTTGCTTTTTGCAATGACGATGTCTGTGTTCAAGGATTAAACACACACACACACACACACACACACACACACACACACACACACACACACACACACACACCTACCTAATACTAGAACTCCTGTAAACCTTAGGATCTCAATGTGAACTTTGATAGAAGACTCTTGCCTTCTGTTTCTCAGGGCTTTATTTTATTCAAGAGAAAAGTCACTGGCTATAGAGCTGGAAAAGCTGTTACCATTTAGTTTTTCTTCTTTTCCATTCTTCCAAGGTTCTCTCAGGAACTTTCTAAAGTGTTGTTTATCACCACACATAGAAGAGCAATAGCTTTACATTAAGACAACTAAGGTATAGTAGCTAATTGAATTTCTATATGTTTCTTTGCTTTTTTTTCATATAATATAGAGAAAATAGTGGGACTAAAGTAGTATTAAATATGAAATATATTCACAGTCTATTTATGCAAAGTAACAGATCAAAGATAATTGAAAAGACTGGCTATTTAGAGTTATTTCCCTCTTGCAAAAGTGTTTTCACATTGTAATATTTTCAGAGTAAAAATATTTTATGCAACATGATAGATCAGAGGCAACTGAAAGTGTTGACATTTAGAGTAGTTTCCTTCTACCATGCAAAGAAAATGTTTACATTGAAGTAATTTCAGAATATTTTCCAGAACACCATCAACTGGATTTAACTGAATTTACACTCGCTTTCTTTACAAATTAGTCCCACTCAAATGGCCTGGCCCTGAAATGCTTTTCTGGAGGTACATTTAAGAGCATAAATTAAGCATTTAGAAACATAAGGTGGTATTTATTTGTAAACTGATTGCTCCCTGGTGATGAGAGGGCATGATACTTCTATCTGTCACCAGAGGACCATGACCCAGTTCAGCAGCTCGGGAGCATCTGCCATGTTCAAACAATCATTCAGCATTCAAGGTTTTCTGTTTTTCAATTTTAAAGAAACCTGGTGCTTTAGCTACTTTGATATTGTTTATCCCTATTCCTTAAAGAAAGCCGCTTTAGAATCAGCATCTGATACTGGGGGATAATTCAGAGAAGAAAAAAACAGTAACAACAACTTAGTCTGAGCTGGAGCTAAGTCTTTTGTACACATGCTTTCCTAAGCTCTCCAATATCTCCCTGATAGAAGCTTTAACTCTTGTTCAGCAGCACTGCAAGATGAATAAATAAAACAGTACCGTATTTCCTCTGACAATAGGCAACTGATTTTGTTTGGTTTTTTTTTCAGGAAAAGTTAAATTTAAGATCCACACTACAGACCTGAGTCCATATAGGACTGTGCCATCTGGATGCAGTCGAATCATACGGTTTTTGACAGTCACTCCATGTACAAATGACTTCTTATCATTCAGGAAGTAGGTGTCAGGCACCCACAACTGGTCCGCCACTCGATTGTCCAAAGTCAAGTTCAAAGGTATTACATTGTAGGACAGCCTCTTATCTCTCCAGGCTTGCTGAAAATACATGGTCAAGGTATAGTCCTGGGAACATAAAAAGAAATACAGTTACTTTGTATCATAACAAATTTGTGGAATGTATTAGTCAATTTAATTCATCCTTTGAAAGCACCTACTATGTGACACATATCTAACATAGCAGTAGGCATTATGAATACAGAATGATGAAAGTATGACTTCACATAATTTATTATACATGACAGGAAGATACACATCAACAAATAATTACATATCTTATTTTTTTCTTTTACCAAGTAGAGTGTGTAAGGTTGTTTTAGGTAAGAAAACAAATTTAAAAGAATAGATAGACACTTGTTTTCCTCTGTCCTGAAACAACTAGCATATCAAATCTAAGATTTCATGCATTGATTCATTCAACAAATGTTTACTTCATTCTTGCTATGTGATTGCAGTTTTGAGAAGTAGATCAAAGTCCAATCTCAGGAAATTTATAAACAAAGCATAGATAATGAACAAAGTATCTCATAATGCTGTAGTCCACAAGCAAATAAAGCAAATTTTAAAACATTTATGTGGGATGGAGTAGAGAAAAGCCTCTCTAAAGAGCTGAGATGATGCAGAGACTAGATTAATTCAAACTGCTGGCTCTTAGAAGAATATGCTGTGCACAGGAGAGTCTCAAAGTCCTAAAGTTGGAGTGGAATTGCCATGTTTAGTGAACATAGCAAAAACACTCACATACAGGAGCAGGAACACATAGAAAGAGTGGGAACAGAACATTTTTATAAGATTTACCATCCAGAGGATGGATATTAACAATACCCAGCTCTAAAATGACAACAAATGCTGGTGAGGATATAGAGAAGGGAACACTATTACTTTTGGAAGAAATGTGAACTAGTGCAAACATTGTAGAAATCAATATAGATATTTTTAAACAATTAAAAATATAATTACCATATGACCCAGGTTACAACTTGTAACCATCCCAGAAAGACTCTTAGTCCTACCCAGAGATATCTTCACATTGATACTTATTTGGCTTTATTGCCTATAGCAAAGAAATCAGACTAGCATAAAGGGCCATAAATGGATGAATGAAAAAATACAGTGCAAGTAAACAGTGATATTTTATAACCTGGATGTAAAATATCACCTTAGCAGGAAAAATGATGGAGCTTTATAGAAAAGGCCAGACTTTGAAAGACAAATTCTTCATGTTTTCTTTCATACATGGACCTTGGACACACATGCACACACTCACACAGGCTGGGAGAGAGAGAGGGAGGGAGGGAGCAGGGAAGGAGAGAGCACACAAGCATCAGGGCATGAAGCTGGAAATGAGCCCATGAGCCCATGAGGAAGATCAGCCAAGAGAGGGTAAGAGGCTGAAAACTGGAAGCAGAGGAAGAGAAACGAGAGCTGGTTATCAGTTGCTCATTTGATTATTTTTGCCTGAGTTGATTAAGTATAAATGGAGCTTTTAATATATGCCCAATCTATTCACAATTATTATGGAAATTAAATAAATAATGCAAATGCAATTTGTAAACCACAAAACCCAATATATTATGAATAAAGCATTTACATATATATTGTGAGATGCTTGATCCATTAGAAGCCTATGGGCACAAAGGAATTGCTCTCTCCCTTTAACTTCAGTGACTAACAGGAGGACCAAATATTCATTTGAGTTAAGATAATTACAAATCTATTTTAAAATTAATTCACAATGACCTACTTGAAGTTGTTTTAAAAAAATGAGAATCATGTCTTAATCATTGCAGCAGCCTGAGAGGCTAGATCAGCACCAGGGCACAAATAGTGAATTAGTGAATGCGCTGTAAATTGTGCCTCTGGGATTTCTGCCCAGAGCTGGATAATTCTGTATATAAGAAATGCTATTCAATCTTTGCAGTGCCCCAAGGTTTTCCAAACTTGGTTGGGACGCATGGATCCTAATTTCAGTGCCTCACATGATATGATGTGGTACAAACTCTTATAAGAAAAGTATAAGCATGTATACAAAAAAGTTTTATATGTCTCTGGATTTGCACATCTGCTCAGTTTATCTTCATCAGGAAGTTACATCATCAAGCAGCATCTAAATTTAGCATCAGACTTCTATTTTAGTAATACAAATATACAAATATCCTAAAGGCATTTCAGACACTTGCAGATAAAGGTCATTTAAACGAATCACTCTGAGCATTACTCTGGACTTGGCAGAGTTTCTGGGTCTGTAAAGAGCTAGTATGAAGGCCCCTAAGAGAAGTCACTGGCTTAATAGAAACAGCACTGGAGACTCTAGAAGTACAGAGTCACAAAACAAGAGCAGGAACCTGTATAGTTTTTCTAAGTCTGTGTTACTAATAACTGAAAACCAGGATAAAAAATTAAATTGGTAATTAATATTAAGAAAGAGAAAGTATAGTGATTTATAATTCTTGAGATAAAATGAAAACGTTGATTACTGATCCTATTAAAAGTCAAAGCTACTTAGGTTGCCTTTAATAATAAACTTTTTTATAATAAACATAATTTAAAAGGGCTGAATTTTATTAGTCAACTGATACAAATTTGGATACATGAAATTACATTCTCTTTTGGTTCAAATAAAAGGTAATGTGATTCTGCTACTAGAACCTACATCCAATAACTGGTGGAGGCAGATGCAGTGGTCCACAGCAAAGCACTGGGTGAGCTCTGGAGTTCAGCTAAGAGAAGGAGGAGGAGGGATCATATGAGCATGTGTGTGTGTGGGGAGGGTGATGGGGGCAGGAATGTGCCTGGTGGGTGGTGGTGGTTAAACCATGATGGGGAAAACCACAAAGAAAGCTGACTCAAGCTAGGGGGAGCTCAAGAACTCTGGACTGACAGATGGGGAACCTGCCTAGGACCGAACTAGGCCCTCTAAATGTTTGTGACAGTTGCGTGGTTTGATCTGCTTGTGGGGGCTCTGGTAGTGGGACCAGAACTTATCCCAGGTACATGAACTGGCATTTTGGAGTTCATTCCCTAGAGTGGGATGCCTTGCTCAGCCTTGGTGCAGGGGAAAGGGCTTGGTCCTACCTCAACTTGGTATGTCCAGCTTTGCTGGCTCCCCAAAGGAGGCTTTATTCCATTTGAGGACTGGATAGGAAATGGCATAAGGAGAGGTGGGAGAGACAGGAGAAGGGGAGGGATGGGGAACTGGACCTGGTATGTAAAATGAAAATAAAAATTAAATGAAAAAAAAAAAGTGATCCTTTGTTACATGCTGATTCCTGTTATTTGTCAGGAAGGCATTTTCTGCTATGAAATGCTCCAGATCCTGGACCTTGTGTAAACTAGAATGTCAGCTTCCATTTCATTTATATTAAAATTTCACACCATGGCACTGTCAAGGAAGAATCTGCATGCATGAGGAAAGGGTCTTCCCTTTATCCTCCAACTTTCCGCTTACTTACCTCAACTGAATCCATTCAACTTTTCCATTGATCTTACATCCTTTAAAATTTAACCATGGGGAGCTAGCTCAAAGTTGGTGTATTCAAACTGGAAATTCTCAACCTGACCACAATTCAGTTCATCACCATGAAAAATAGATGTAGAATATCAAAACTAAAATCACTTCATTTTCAATCTTGTGAAAACTGGACTGAGCCCACTGTAGCTTGTTTGTCCCACTAACAAGAAACAAAAAATAATTCTAGAAAGAATATAAAGGCAGTTATCTGATAATCGTATGAGGTTAAACAGTAGAGGGATAAGAAAAGAAATCAAATGTGAAGGACAAGGATGGTATCATTATTTTCCTTTTCTGTCTTCCTTTCTACTTATTGAATTAACACACGCATGTGCACTCATGTCCACACACAACGCTGGAAGAACAAATAACTGGAGATACATGCTTCACTCATGACTACAAGGGTGAATGTTACTAAGCTACAATTTCTCTTGAAATCAATCTATAGATAAGAATCAATACCAACATTCATCATGTCTTTCCCATATAGGGACCTTTTTTTTTTAATAAATAGTAACAAGATGTTAAAATTCATATGTTGCACAAAGGAATGAGAATAATCAAAATATCTGGGTACGGTGGTGCAAGCCTTTAATCCCAGAACTCTGGAAGCAAAGGCAGCAGAGGTTCTGTGAATTTGAGGCCAGCTTGGGACAGAGTCAACTCTGGGACAGCAGGGCTGTAATGCAGAGAAACCTTGTCTCAAATAACAAAAAGAAAGCAAACAAGCAAAAAAAAAAAATAGTCAAAATGATTTGGAAAGAAAAGAATGAAGATGAAGAACACAGAATGTGTCTTAAGAATTAGAAAAAAGTAGACTCAGATATGTGATAATAGTCATTGAAGTCATAGATCATTAAAACTTAAAAGCATAAAAATATACACACACCTATATGTTTACTTGATTTTTAACAAAGAAACTGGGAAAATCAATCGGAGATTGCATAATCTTTTCAGCACCTGTCCAACTTAACCGGAGTGTCCACGTAAATACTAACACATTCATCGTTCTGAACCATAAACCAAAATAAACACATTCTCTTATATATTATCTTGGTCATAATATTTTATTCACAACAATAAAAACTAATACAAAAAGTATGACTATGTACATATACAGATAAAATTCAATCTTTTAGCTGCTATCCTAATAGAGTACAAAAGGACTAAAGGATTCATATTATACAACTGCATTCATGAGAAATCCTGGGAAATATAGATCTTCGGGAAGAAGAACGGAAGACTGTTACTTGGAGATTCTGCATGGACTGGGAGGTGGTTTGACTCCAAAAGTAGCATTACTATTTATCATCAATAACCATTAGCCTATTGTACTAGCTCCTACTTATTCATTAAAGTCATTTTATTGTTCCAGAATTCATCCAAGTTGACACCTCAGTTATTTAACCCCCTTAATCTGGGATAGTTCCTTGGTCTCATTGTTTTTGTGATAATGCTTTTTTTGAGGACTTCCTGTCAGTTATTTTGTTGAATGCCATTCAGTCTGGATTTTCTGGCATGTGTGCCTAGTGGACTGGGCTTACCCAGTTTTAGATAGCATGTCATATAAGCTATGGGATGTCTGTCACAGAAGAGATAGCACATGTCATTCTGCACATTCCCACTCATCTTAATTTTGTATAGTTAGGGAATCTGATATATACCAAGATTCTTTAATGGGCTGTCACTATTTCCATATGTAGTTAACAAAAAAAATCAAGATTAGGTATTTCAGGAACATGGAAACAATAAAAAAGCTTTATTATTAAGCTAACATTGATAATATTGTTTTTCTTTAATCCAGTAATTTTCAATTTGTGACCTCTTTGGGGGTTGAATGACCCTTTCTCAGGGGTCACCTGAGACTATCTGAAAACACAGATATTTACATATGGTCACAACAGTAGTAAAATTACAGTTACTAAGTAGCAATGAAAATTTCATGTTTGGGGTAACCACAACACGAGGACCAGTACTGAAGGGTCACAAGGTTAGGAAGGTGGAGAACCACTTTTCTAATACCTTTCCAGAATCTGTTTCTCTTCATCCACCAGAACTTTAATACTCAGAGCAGTAGACAGGAACACAAGTGAGATCATCACATGAGAAGATTCCCTATCAGGGTCCCTTTCCCTCTCTGTACTCACTTCCCAGACTGTGTCCCTGCTCTGGCCACTTCTAGACACATCTTCACTCTGGTCTGTGCTGGCATTTCTTCTTGGTCAAACCTGTAGGTTTCACTCTTGTGCTTGTAGTCATTACTTAGCACAAAGCTCCTGCTTTACCTCTATTGCCATTTCATCTGTGGCTTTCCATTTCTTCTCCTTTTCTCTAGGGAAATCAGCATTTCTATCCCATGGATCTTATCCTTTGTATTTTCAAGCCACAGTTACTCATTTTGAAAAAAGTCACCTTTTTTTTTTTTTTTTTTTTTTTTTTAAGAAAAAAAATTCCATTTAATTTTTCTGTATCTAGGGAGATGCCAGCAGGGTAATAATGAGTGTGTTTAGTTTGGGTTTAGTTTGGGTTTGGTCTATCCTTTGAGCATGTGAGAGCATCTGCTAACTTCTCAAATGGACAGATTTTTAAAATTTTAAAATCTCATCAACAATAAAATATGGGATTAATCTACTCTATCGTAGCAACAATTTTTAAGCTTTTAAAATGACTGTTACTCCACTAGAATCTTGAGCTTTAGTGATTAATAATGCTCGTAAGTCCTTCTAGATAATAGCTTTATCTCCAAAATTAGCTATTTTCAGAGAAATCTCTTTCATCTCTAAAGCTTTTATGATTTTTGAAAAAAAGAACTTCTTTTAATTATCACTTGCAGAAGCAACAAGTGTGTCTAGTAATCATTGCTTATTACTTTCCTTTAGCTCCATGCATACCAAGACTTGGGTTCTGAACTGAGGGTCTGAACTTCTGCCTCTTCTAAGATGGTTCTAGTACTGCCATGCAGTACCCCTTGATCAAGAAAATGCATAATTAATTTAATTACAATTCATGTTCTTGTGTATAAAATGCCACACTTGTTTAAAATGCACACTGCAGCTTTTATTCCTCTTCTGGGATTAGTTTATTAATTAGAGAGCAAGCTTAGAAGACACGTTCATGTTTCCATCTTGTATTTCTACCAAATTTCAAAAACTGAAATGTAAAATAGTTTTTACTATTAAAAACCTCATATTTAGCCAAAGGCATCACGTGTGATGTGTAAATTATTCCTAAACATTACAAATATAAAACAATTCTACACAGGACACACTTTTTAACATCACGAGCCATGAGCCCCTTGATAGAAATTCTAACTTATTCATGTGGACAAAAACAATGTTTAGCAAACTTTTAGGTAAATGAGAATTACAACTACCTGATATATAGCATTAATTTTTTTAGGAACACTGAGTAACATTTACAGAGTCTCTAAAATGTGATTCCCTTTTCTCAATTTTTTGTTAGTGATATATTTTAATGCTCTGCTGTCATACTTTTAGTTATGTATATGTGTATGAGAATGTATGCACGTGGATGGAAGTGACTGCCACTCAGAGATGTTGAATCGCTCTTGGAGCTGGAGTTACAGGTAATTGTGAGCTATCAGAAGAGGGTATTATTGGGGCAGGGGGCAACTTACATTATTTGGAAGAGCAGTATATGTTCCAAACCACTGAACAGTCTCCCCAAAGCTAGAAATACTTGTAGAAAAAGAAATAAAATGCTAGGCTTTTTTATCTCAAATATCATAACAAAACTAATATGTCTCCAGTCTTAACCACTAATAGAAAATTACTATTGCATGTCAATTATTATAATGTCATCATTATTTCTGTTACATCCTTGCCCTCAATAGGATAGTGAGAAAATGCCCATTGAGCTGTGTGTCCCTTGGTAAATGTAGCCTAAAAGCTTTTCACCATCCCTAGAATGAAGTACTAACTTACTTCCACAACCTTGCATGTACTTAGGCACTCCCTATTTCTTTGGACCCGCCTCTTACTAGACGTTTTTTTCTCTCATTTCAAATCATTAAATCATATTGGCTTTTCCTGTTGTGCAAATACTTAAAGCTCTTTCATACTGTTCAAACACTGTTTTATCAGATGATGGACAAGCTACATTTCTGTGTCTGGTTAGGACTCAACTAAAACCTGCTCAGCAAACCCTTCTTACAAGCCCAATTTCAATGGACCCTACTTCAGCTCTCATTTTGAGTATAGTCACAGCACTTGACTTTTTACAAAATCATGTTCATTTATTGGGGTAATTTTGAATTTTCATCTTCCCAATTGGAAGGTATGTTTGCTCCTGGTCCATCTGAGAGCAGGAGAGAAGAGTCTGTATGAGTAAGGGGATGGGGATTATGAGAAAAATCCCCACAGTGATGGGAGGCTGGAGCTCTGGGGAGTTCACTGAATCAAGAACAGCTACTGGAGATTCACCAGGAAAAGGAGATAGGCCCTCCAAGTGTAGGCAACTTTTGACTGGCATGAGCAGTACGTGGAGCCTCAAGGGGTGGGATAAGACTGTGCTCCTGTGTGTGTACTGGCACCTTGGAGCCCATTCCCTGCAGAGGAACACCTAACCCAACATTGACTTTGGGATGAGTAAATGGAACTTGCCTGGAGTAGATGTGCCACACTAGCTGACCCACCTTGGGACTTCTCGCACTTTTCGGGGAGGGGATGGGTGGATGGGGAGAGGCAAGGCTGAAGGCTCAGTAGGAGGGATTTGGAGGAGGTAAGAGAGAGGAGCAGGGGAATACTTGATAAAAATGACATTTTTTAAATAAAAAATTATATAACAAAAATATTAAAAAACAATTGAACATAAAAATGAGCTTGCCAGGTTTTTGTAACATTGCATTTTTTGATATGCAACTTCGAAGTATCTGAGACATTAACAATACAAGATTAAAAACCCCTACAACTCTATTGAAATATACAAAAAAAGAAAATATACAATTATTAGTCCAAGATACATATAAACTTGTAAAACTTAATATGAATAAATGTTGCTAAAATATTATTAATATAATTTCTTGTGTGCCATTGTTAAATAGGAGTGAATAACAATATGGCACAATTGTATGAATATTGAGACAAAATTCATGAGTTTATAAATAAATAATAGTTACTTTGTATGTGCTAAGCAAACTGGTTTCCAGTTATTATTTAATCTGCATTTTTGTCAGAAACTATATCATGGTTTCTTGTTATTTTTTGTTTGTTTGTTTATTTTTCATGAGAGCTTCTTTCTGTATCCCTGGCTGTCCTGGAACAAACTTTAAAGACAAGGCTGGCTTGAACTCACAGAGATCTGCCTACCTCTTCCTCCTGAGTCCTGGGATTAAAGGGATGTTTCTCCACTGCTCAGCTCAATCATGTCTTGATAAAGTGATTCAGACAACTTATATTCATGACTTATATTCATGGTAATAGTAAATCAGAAGTAACTTTCAGCAAATACTTTTGGCTGTGCTGAAGTTGAACTTAGATTTTATGTATATGAGGAAAAAACTATGACTTAGTGCAGCTCCTAAAACAATTTGACTCCTTAAATCTCTTTAGTAATCTTATTTCCAAATATCCAAAGGGCTCTTTCTTCTCACTCACAGATATTAGAGAGTCAGTTTGCATTTTTCTCCTCAATTTTCAGAGCCTTTGGAGATACTGACACTCTTTCCATTTTTTATAACTCTTCAAATTTTACTACCCAAAGTCCTATAGAGATGGAAACCTATGAGGGACATGGACCTATACGTCTAAAGTAAAATGACTTCTGAGAAACATGTATATAATCCCACCAAGCTGTTTCCATCTTCTTATCTTTATGCAGTGTCCTGTCTTCCACAGTTAAGCCAACAATTACAGGTCACAGTAATATTTCCACATTATGAGCCTGTTAGACCAGGATGAAATGGCGGAAAGTTCATTTTCCCCTTAATAGAAGCTGTCATAGCAGATGTTCAATTGCAACATTTTGGAAAAAGCACATGGTAACAGCCCTGAATAACAGTGAAATACACACTTGGGGCATGGGACCCACAACCACAATCATTCACCAAAACAGTCAAGTTCAGAAGGGACTAATTATTTTCTTATTTGTGAAACCAAAATGCACACGGTCACAGCAATGAGGATTTCAATTATTTTGATTAATTTATTTTTCATTTCATTATAGTTTGTCCTCTATTGATGGTCTAGTTCAAAGGATAGATTTTTAAAAGTGACAAATATAACTGGCCATCTCTGTCTCTAGTCCAATACATGGCAGGCACAACAGTGGACTGAATTTTCTTTAAAAACTAAGTGCTGCAATTAAATGTCTTACATCTGATTTATTCTTTATTAATGTACAGTTAGTTTAAGTTTCTCTCCTGTTTCTTAGAGTATTATATATCATAAACAGCCTGTGCCCAAGGTTAATATGACTAGACATCACCTATGGATTCATACTTTAATGTACTTTTTTTTTTTCACTATCACAGCAACTGGAAAGTGAAATATTCAATTCACTATTTACCAGCTTTGCTGTTTGACACTTGGGAATTCACCTACACTCTCTGAGACATTGTAATCTATTAAAACGGGAGAGATATATATGAACTAGCTTTTTGGAACCTATTCCCCCATGCTGGGATGCCTTGCCCAGAAATGATTCTGGGTGTTGCTGGGGCGGGTGGGGGGGAGGGATAAGGAGTGTCCTGACTCAACTTGGTATATCAAGCTTTGCCAGCTCCTGCTGGAGGCCTGTCCCTCCCTGAACAGAAGAGTGAAAGGACATTAGATGGGAGGGAGAAGGGAACAGGAAGAGAGGGGAAGCTGTGGTTGATAGGTAAAATAAATTTAAAAATTTAATAAAAGGATGGGGTGAATCAATGTTTCTATCAGCCAGTTCACACATGAAAAGTGTGGCCACAGACTTAGTGTCTGTGAGTGTTACTTATTAAATTAGCCTCATTATTCCACCTCCGAGTGTTCCATGTCATATATTTGAGAAAGAATAGCAAAATGATTTTCAAAAGGTTATTTTCAAATAGTCCTGCATTGTGTGTGGATTTCACTGACCATGTACTCTATCGTCTTATTTCTCTATGATTGAAGATGTGAGTTTTCACACTAAATGCCTCATGTTAACAGTTGATATTGAGGAGGAAAATGAATGCATGTTAATTTCTAGACATTCTTCATGATTTGAAAACTACAATGCTACATATACAACAGAGTGTCAAAAACCACACACAGTCCAAATTTACACCAAAAAGTGGCTCTCCCAGTTGACACTGATTGTGCAGAATGAGGAAAACAATCTGGCTTACAAAGTGCACAGCAACTCTAGCAATGTGCAGTTCTGTCTGAGTAATGAGCTCTCTCAGGAGTAATTAAATTAGAAAAATGCTCCTTAAAAATGATCACATACATAACTCACATCATATCACTCTATGAGGAAACTGAGGCTTTCTTAGAATAAAATATTTGAAATTTGTTTTTTCAAAAGGACAATATATACTTGATAGCTAGCAATAGGTAATTTGAGCTTACTTGACCACAATGTATAATTTCACCGAATGAATTATTAACTCATTCATATAGCATAATTTTTAAAAATAAAAGTTTATTTTACAAGGGAGTTTTTCAAGGTAGTCTTTATAATTTATGTTCAGAATAAAAATAAACATCATATTATATTCCAATGCTTAAGGAATTTGTCAAATTCAATAATGTGTCAAAGCTGTTTAGATTGTTACTGTTGAACACTTCTACCCTAATATGAAATTAGGCAGAGTATTTTCAACTCAGTCATCTGTTTGATGTGTAGCTATTTCTTCATACTGAAACATTCTCTCCTCCACACTCCTGATAAGTATCAGGACCCCAAATAGACTTAAAAGGCAAGAGGAGTTCAGAACATTACAAGGGCCTTCTCCACACTTATATTAACCAGTAAATAATTGCAGAGGAGGAACAATAGACCGTTGTAGAAAAAAATTCTGCTTTTTTTACTGATTGCCAGGGAAATCCAAAGATTCTGCTCTCACAGTTTGCACCCAAGCATGGGATTTTGGTAACGCAGCTAATTTTTGGTTACCCAGACCCTTATCAGTAGCTCCAATAAATTCATAAGCCAGTCTTGAGTGGAATGGCTTTCTGGGTCTGCTGGTGCCCAGTCTGTAATAAGCATATGTCTATTCGCATTTTCCCATAAGAAGTCAAATTATGTTGTCTTAGTTTCTGTAAATATATTCTGTGGAATTCATTCGACTAAAAATCTGCATAATGAGACATATCTCAAGATTAGTTATCATTATTAAGAGATGGCTGAATATACAATGATAGCCATTTATGTAGCCCATTTATAAAATATCAGAGATTAAGACATTATGGCATGATTCAAGATGAGAAAAATAAAAAAAAATTGTGCTAGGTATCATAAAGATAAACAATTTTTACATTCTTTAGGACCACAGGAACAATAGCTAACGATTCTGCTTGTTTGAGGCATAAGGTTCTAGATTGGGAGTGAATATTGTATTAAAGTAAAAAACACATTTGATTTACTACATTGTAGGGGGATTGTGTTGTTCCATTGTAAATAATTGTCCCATCCACTGATTTAATAAAAAGCGCTGATTGGCAAAAGGCAGACAGGAATTGTGGGCGGGGCTACCAGACTAGGAGAACTCTGAGAACTGGAAGAACAGAGCAGAGTGCCAGAGAGAAGCCAGAAGAAACAGAGGACAACTATGCTGCTCTGAGAAAAGGTACCGAGCTGCATGGCTGAACAGGATAAGAGTCATGAGTTAGATTAAGGGTAAAGAATTAGCAAGTTATATGCCTAGGCCTTAGGCCAATCAGCCTAAAACTATTGTAAGCATATGTGTGTCTCTGTGGGTCTGCGGGTCTGCTGGCCTAAACTTTGAGGCTAGGCCCAAAAGTCCAGGCCAGAAACCTCTTACTATACTACATTTAATTTTTGCTGCTTAACTTGGTAGGTTTCTATGGTGAAAATAATACTATTTATGTCTTCCTTGCTGCTACTCGCCACGTTCTGTTAAAATGTGCATAGAAGAATAGAATGAAACTCACAAACTCTGTAAGACCCCTGAGAAAACACAAGAGACTTTCCAAGTGACTCCTTAGTGTTTGTTGATACTTTAATACATAGAAGCAAGTATAATTTCTTACATATCTATTACAAATCAGAATTATGCAAAGGCTGCACAGATCCTTATTTAAACCAGAGTTTCTGTTTTCTCAAGACTTCTGTTCAAAGTGAGATATAGATTATAATTCAATGAAAATGTCAACTTTGAGATATGCAAGCACATGAAAATTTATACAAGTGTTACGATAAAGATCAAAGTATGGAGAAGAGAGAGATGTTAGAGAAAGTAGAAGAGGCAGCTGGGCTGGTGCCACAGGCTCAGAGCCCCAGTGCCTAAGAGACCAAAGGATGAGAAGTACCATGAGCTTAAGGGCATCCTGAGGTACATAATGAGTTCCAAGCCAGCCTGGACTATTTAACTACATAGTAAAACTCTGTCCAAACACAATGAAACACCCTAACAAAGCATGAGAAAATAGATAAGAAAGAATATTTGAAAAAAAACATAATTTATAAGCTTACTTAAAAATACAGACATAGTTTATGCATCTGTACAGACAATAGATAGATGGCAGACAGATAGAGACAAACAGACAGACAGACAGACAAATAAATAGAAGGATAGATGGTACAGTTTAAATGGTACAGTTAACCACAGATTATTTAACAAAAGCTCAGTGCCAGTCAAGGGAAATCTCTTTCAGTATAGGTCATTGCCACTGGCCTTTTCTTACATGTCAGAACTGAAAATATGAACATTATTTCTGAGACCACATACTTCAAACATAGAATGTTGAAGAATCAAACTAGTACTGACCCAGTAGCCTCCTCTCTATGCATTATGTCTGATTATACTGGAAGGTGCTATGCAAGTTGCCAGTGGAGAGAAGCAATTCCTAGATCTACCCAGCTGTAAGTCTTTCAAAACACAATACTGGACAGCCTGCAAGAGAGCGCCATGATGCAGTTACATCATGTCTAGGAGATACCCAGCAGCTAACTGGACTGAAAGCCTACTTAGTAGGATGGAATGCATGTCTGTAGTTGTAAGTGTAGCTGAGTATTTGAGGCTAGAGAGGTCACAGATATGAAAAGGAGAGCCTATAACCGTCATTATCCTAAATCAATATAGTTCCTAACAGGATGCTTCCCTGATTAGTGCAACTCAAACCCTTTACCAATGGTATTTCTTTTTCCAAGTTATAAAGGCTACTTGAGAGATCCACACATGTCAAAATACAGAAAATAAGTGATCGTGAGGTGCCCAACTGCAGTTGATACATCTATAAAGCATGCCCTGAACCTAAGGCCTAGGGAACGTAATTGGAAGGGGGCAGAAAGATTGTAGGCCAGGGGAGCAAGACACCTGTGTCTAGATAGTGTTTTCTAAACAAGACAGGGAAGTTGTACTCATAGCATCTCAATAATATGTTGTATAAGGCAGGCCTGCACGATAACGCACCAGTTAACAAGCCAGAGTGGATGGGGGACTTTTCACAAGATGCCACCCTAGGTGAAAATCTACAGACATTTAATACTAAGTAAGGGCAAACTAGTGTTCTTTATTCAGGGATGAACTCACAGAAAAGTTTCCAACCCCAAGTGGTCAGCTCTACACACACCTTCATAGGAGCAACACTAAATAAACTTAGTAGGTGTGTGTGGGGGGGGGGTGGATGGAGGAAGGAAGAGAGATAGAGAGATTAAAAATAATTATAGACAAGCTTATAAATTTGACAGGGAGTGTAAGAGTAGGTGAAATGAAGGAGCCGGGAGAAGGGAAAGGTAGAAAGGGTACAAATTATACAAATTTAGTGTGCTTAGGTGTGAAATTCTAAAAGAAGAGGAGGAGGGAGGTGGAGGAGGAAGAGGAGGAAAAAGGAATAACAAAAGAATACAAACACACACAGAAAATAAGAAAAAAAGCGTTTTAATTCTGAATCAAATTTTCAAGATTTATTTTAGCTAAGTTTCTTTACTTAGGAACTACTAGATAATTGCTGAATCCCACTAAAACTAGGTATAATTATATATAAATTAAGGCAATAAAATACCTATTTCATGAGACTGTTTTGAGTATTGAATTATATAATTCCCATGTAGAAACAAGTTCAGTGGCTGGTATATAATAAATTCTAAATTAAAGTTTAAGAAGAATGACTGGAAGCTTTTTTATTGCAAGAGCATTAAAACAAAGATGTTAACTGAAAATTCTAAACAGAGAAATTACAGAAGAAAAAAATAAAAAGCTAGCCAAGCTAAAAAAGAGAAAGAAATAATATCTCTGACATATTCTTTATGCATAAAGGGCTAGTGAAAAAAAAACTGTGAGAACTAGCTATTTAGAAAAGTTATGAAATACAAAAAGAACATTCACTCAACTATATTTCCATAAATTAAGAATGGAAACTATGGAATAGAAAGATATTTATCAGTTGTGTATTTGATAAAATATTAACACTGAAAATATAATAATGAACTCAACAGCAAAAACATAATAATATGATGTAGTAAAGAACACCACTTGATTGTACTTTACAAAATAAGATACAAAATTTCAAATGAAGGTACTGAAATTTATGAAACTATAAATTGCAATCTTAGTGAAGTGTTACTTTACCCATGTGGTAGCTACTATAAACAATTTTACCAAGAACAAAGTCAAAATTTAAAACACAGAAAAAAGAAACAGAAAGCATAGAAGTTATAGAACATGTATAGATATTAAATGGAACTCTTGTATCATTGATGAGAGTGTGAAATGGTGTAGATGATGTGGGGGAAAATATACCTGTTCCGATGAATACGTGACTATAGCACCAAGTAATCTTGGATTATCTTTTGAGAAAATAGCTGAAAGCAGAAATCTGATCATCTAATCCAGTGGTAGAATGCTTCATACCATGCACATAAATGCAGATATGAGGCCTAACACCATGAAATTATAGGAGTTAAGAGAAGAATATTCAAGGGATATTTTTTTCAGTCATGCAGCCATTTTAGTCCCTCAACTAAAATTCTCCCCTAGGATAAAAAGATACAGGGAGTAAGATATATAAGTGCATGTGCGTGAACATGCACATGTGTACACACACACACACACACACACACACACACACACACACACATGAATATACTTAGACATCATGGAATATTTATTCAGAATTAAGAAGTAAGAGGAAAGAATCCTAATACATGATACAACATAGAGAACCCTTGAAAACATCATACTTAGTGAAATAATCCAATGTCCAAGCAAAACACTGGATGATTTCATGTATGTAACTGAGTCACTGAATGACTCAAGAAATCTTAAAATAGAATAGATAAGAAGAGGAAGGAGAAGGAAATTGTTGCACAGGCTCATTTTTCATGTTATCAGACGGCAAATTCTGTTAGTGCTGCAGTGTTGACTTAATAAGGTGACTGAACTGATGATGGCCCCTTTAAAAGAGTGTATAAGGCACTGTTTTTTGTTTGCTTGTTTGTTAGTTTTGCTAAACAAAAAAACTGCATCACAAATCAACCATTGTTTTCTTTAAAAGTTTGAATTTATGCATTTGATGGCAATGACTTTTTTTGTAGTACAAGTTAGCTTTGAACTAGTGATTACATTTCTTATCTTTCTGAGTGCTTGGACTACAGAGGTGAATAATCATGCCAGTCTATCTTATAGCTGTTAACAGGAGATAGTGTAATAAAACTATATGAGAACCTGAGATCAATTTTCCCTCCCATTTGTAGAAGTGCGTGATGTAAAACAAGCAAATAGACACTTCCTGAATACTAATATCATCATTTGAATTCACACAAATGCAGAGAGATGAGCCTGATCAATGCAATTAAGAAAATATTTTTAGATAGTCTCCAGAAAGGGAAGACATACCAAGAAATGCCATTTATAGCTTTGTTTTGGTCACGTTTAAAATAATTGGAAAACTCACCTTAAAGACATTTGTATACATAACACCTTTTCATTTTTTAAAAAGTAAACTCAGTGTCCAATGTTTTACATTGCCACTTGGACTAGAAGTGACACAAGTGATGTTCACCCCAAAAGCAATCTTTGAAATCTAAACCATGAACACTTACAGATTCCACTTTATGCTCACCACCCACTGGCCAGACGTATATTTTTTATTAAGCATATCAAACTAAATAAGTTACAATATGCTCCTTGTGGTGTTTTCTAATGCTTCATTAATTTGCTGGTTACCAAATAACTTCACACAAGACATTACAGAGACAAGTGAAGGGCCCTCCTGGGTTTTTGGAACATTTGCTATGGATGATGATAATGTATTCTTATATTTTTAATAAAGGTCTCACCTTATTTACACTTACAGTATCTAGCAGAGCTCATTTAATTCTAATTTTCTAGTTTGATTTCCCTTTGATCCTCAGCAGTGATTTCATATGAAAAGCAAAACAGTGTAAGAAATCTGACAGACAAGAAGGGCCGTGTAGACCCTTTTCAATATTTCAGATGCTTATTTTTGTTCAGCTCAGCATGAGCCAGGCTCATTCTCTCTGTAGCAGCAGCTTCTGAAACAATCTGACAGTTCTAAAGGGAAAGGACATTTTCAAATAAGTACATATCTCTGTTTCCATCCTTTTGACAAGCTTGTTGAAGCTGAGAACTCAGCTAATTTGCACACTGAGGCTGGAGCAAAGAGAATATGCTTAGTCAGTGCTTCCAAGAGAATACCTGACGGGCCGAGATGAAGTACAAATGCACACGATCAGGTCTGGAAGGAAAAGGCATTTCGGGTGTTATTCTTGTTATTATTTCCTTTTGTTTATTAAGACCAGAGTGACATTGAGCACACAGTTTCAGGGCTCTCTTTGAATCAGATGTTCTTCATAATCACTGCTCGACAAATAGGCGAAGGTTTCTGGGGCTTCAGTAGCATCCCTTCCCTTATGTGTCTGAATAGTTCAATCTCAGCATCCCCAGATTCCTTAGATCGTATGCCCTGCTCACCTCACTGAAGTCCCTTTATCATTCACAGCCTTAATTTCTAAGTTTTGTCATGAAATCATTGAAAAAATAAGAGAGTCCAGTGAAAGAATATGATGAGGAAAATTTAAAAGTTTCAAAATACCAAGTCACCTTGAAACAGGCCTATTATTTTGGGAAAAATTTTAATATGTGATGACAGAGCTCAAAAAAATGAAGGAAATGGCTTCTCTTAGTCTTGAAGAGAGGGTAGTTAACCACAAAGGAAATGAAAACTTTAATGGACCCATTCAATAGCAAGAAAATTCTATTGTGATAACTCATGAATATTTGAGAGTTGATTGTAGAAGTTTATGCTATTCTCATATAGCAAAATTCAAGAAGTTCACTACTATTTATTGATTACACTCAGATGGTGACAGGACTAAGTTTTTGATGACTTAGTTCCCTAATTTTCAATATGGTCTCTACTGAGAGAAGCATGCAGTTTCCCCTCCAAACTAAAAAAGATCCTGCATTCAGGGTCTAATCATCTTCAGGAAAGAAATGCATATGTTTTTGGAACAAAGCAAGTGGTCTGTTTCAATGGACAGGGAATAAAGTAAGCAAATGTTCTTAGAAAGAAAACTGTTTTCCTATTCTAAAACAAAATAAAAAACACCTATAACTATGTATCTACTAATGTATGTTTCCTAACTCTTGTTTCCTCTAAAGATCTGAGGCTATTTATTACAAGATATGTTTGCTGGGGGTGGTGTTTGGTCAAATATCACAAAAGGAACAGATGTGATCATATCAAGGTCATTAGTGAACCTTTCTAATGTTAGCTATTTTCAGTAATTAAAATAAAGATGAAATATTTGGGGCAATATCTCCATATTTTAGCACATATACATGATTTTTTGTAGTCTAATTTCTGTTTTATTGTTGCCCAAAGCAGAGGTATACAAAGTATTATTAAAATTTATTTATTTTACACCCTGACTGCAGTTTCCTCTCTCTGACCCTGCTTCCCCACCACCCTGGCCTCACACTTCTCCATTTCTATTCAGGAAGGGCAAGGTTCCCATGGATTTTGACAAAACATAATATACCAAGTTGTAGTTAAAACTCATTACTTTGCCTTCTATTAAGGCTGGGTAAGGCAACACAGTGTGCGGATTAGGGTCCCAAAAGTAAGCAGAAGAGTCAGAGACAGCTCCTGATCCTACTGTTAGGAGTCCTGTAAGATAACCACGCTAAACAATTGTCCCTTATATGGACAGTGTCTGGGTCAATCCCGTGCAGGTTCCCTGGTTGTTGATTCAGTCCCTGTGAGCCCCTATGAGCCCAGGCTAGTTGATTCTGTGGGTTTACTTGTGGTGTCCTTGACACCTTTTGCTCCTACAGTCTACAAGGTATTCTTACATATGTACAATAATAGAATGTTCCTTTTGTATTGATTGTTTTGGAAGGGGCATAGTAGCCCTTAAAAGACTACTATCTTTAGGGTCATCAATTTGCTTTTTTATAGCAACAGTAAATTTAGAATTCCTCCTCTTCTAATAGTTATATATGACACCCGAATACCACCACATAAACATATATCTATTTAAAAGCAAGTGAATTTAACTAAAATGAGGTTATATATTATGTATAAAGTTTTATGTCAATATATTATACAGGCTTGACTTTAAGTACAATGATTCTTATCCTAGACATTTTACGGAAACACAAAAGTAACTTGGGAAATTCAATTATGCCTTAAGTATGGCCGTGCAAATGAAGATACTTATTGACAAAGAATGCAGGGAGCTGGGCCTGTTACATAGGCCTATAAGCCCATCTACTCAAGAGGTGCAGGCAGGAAACCACAAGTTCAAGACTTGGCTCTGAAGCCTTACAAGGTCCAGACTACAAACAAAAGAAACAAACAAATACTTCCCCCCCCCCAAAAAAAAGAGAAGAAAGTAAAAGAGGAGGAGGTGTTGGATGCATTTCTAATTCTGTCTACAGCACTGAGTGATGGATGGGAGACCACTTACGCTCAGACTGGCTTCCATTCCCAAAGCAATCAGTCAATCAATGCTGTCAATGCCAGGGTACACAATCAGAACTCACTGTAGGGCCATTACTGCCATATTCTCTTTAACAAATGTCCTTTTATATCTGAAAAGTGATAACTATGAATTTACTAGGACCCTATGCTAAATGACATTGTTTCTTACACAACAATAATTCTCTGACTTCCACAAGTGGTCCTACACAAGATGATTTAAAAATATGTATCACCCACTTCTACCCGTAGCGCAACTTTCTCTCAGAGAAGCAGTGCTCTATCTGTTTCATATTTTCTGCAAAGGAGAACACCACTTATCCTTGGGCAAAGCAGAAACATGCTAATAAAACACAGTTATTCCATCTAAAGCTGGTATTACCCATGATTATCTTTAATCCATTTGAGAAAAATTAATAAAAAATATGGCTTAAAATCCTTATCAGAAGTTTAGGCACAACCTGATCTAATAGGTTCTGAGGCCAGAGCTGTCTGTGATCACTCTGTCCTTAATAAGCCACTGAAATTCACAGTGGGGACAAGGCCTGAACTGAAATAAATATTTGTCATATCCAGGCCCCAGAGTAAATGCTCAGGTAGCCAATGATCCCAAATTCTGGAATCTTCACAGGAAAACTAATTCTTACAGCAGGGAGGTCCCTGATCCAATCTTTCAAATTTATAGAACAGCAATGTGAACCTTGTAATTCTACCCCAAACTATGTGGATATTTGAAGGCTGGGTGGATGCCCCTTTCCTTCAGGGTATTTAATTTCCAATTTTCAAAATCCTTCTTTGTAAGGTTCTTCATGACCTGCAACTCCATCAACAATAAAAATTGCACATTGAGCATCAAACTACCTTACAGGGATTCAGGTTGTCAATTGGAAATGGAAACAAGTCTCTCAAGATGATGTGTGCACTTGGGCTTTGGATTCAGTAACTTAGAAAATAAAACTATGTGCTTGAACAACAGAGGCTTGTCAGAATAATGCTAAGCCGATGGCACTGTCCCCTCTGTGTTGTCACTGTTCTCTGTGTGTTTCATGCTGAACTGGCAGTTGTGACAATCACCCTGCAGATGGCTCAGCAGGTAACGTTGCTTGACACTATACACCGGAGAACATTGGTAACATTTTGGAACCCATGTGGTAAAAGGAGAGAATCTACTTCTTTAAGTTGTTCTCTTCCCTCCACATGTAAACCACAACAGACATACACACCTGCCCCTCTACACACATACATGTGAACACACACACACACACACACACACACACACACACACACACACACAAATCAATAAAGAATAAATATATAAACGTAATAAATTTTTTTCTTAAGATTATCTTGTGATAGGAAGGAATATTTTAACTTTTCAATATTTTTATTTAGGATCTCCCTTCTCTACATAAGGAGATCTTTGAGGCCATTATAAAGTTTTCTGAAGATATGGCAATGCCTCCTCTCTTATATTGTGTTTACTCTACAAATCCCAGTCATGGAGTGGCAATATTCTAGACGAATGGCCATGATTTCACTGTAAAAAGATGCTTTAGGTATCTGTATGGGAGGAATATCCACAAACACTCCCTACACATAAGACTCGCTGATGAAGACTGTCCTAATTTATTTCCCTTGCTATAATAAACACTCTTACAAAAACCAACATGGGGAGGTTTGTGCTTTGAATGAGAAAGCTCAGGGGTTTGAATTCTTGGTTTCCATTTGATGGAACTGTGGGACAAATTAGCAAGAGTAATTGTAAGAGCTAGCTAGCAATGTGCCTGAGCCATAGGCCAAACAGCATGAAGTTAATATAAGCTAAGCGTCTGAGTCGTTTTGGGGGGCCTGGGCGGCTGGGCGGCTAAGAGTGCTTGGGCGGCAGGTCTGTGGGTCTCGGCCGCCCGGACCCAAGAACCCACTACTACACTAAGGCAAGAGCAAAGAGTTTATTTCATCTTACAAATTATAGTCCAAAACCAAAGGAAGTCATGAAGGAGACCAGGGAGGACCCTGAGGGAGAACAAAAGCCTGGAAGAAAAATCATGGAAGAATGCTGCTACCTTGCTCTCTGGCTTACTCTTAATTAGCTTGTACAGCCCACTCCCACATGCCTAGGGATGACAACACCTACAATCTCTGAGCCTGACCAAATTGATTGCAGTTTAAAAAATGCCTCATAAACATAGCAGCAGACCATCTGATAAAGGTAATACTTCAGTGGAAAGTCTGTCTTCTCAAGTGACGTTTGGTCAGTGTCAAGTTGATAGCTGAAGATAATAATGATAGTGCTCTAATAAAAATAATCCAGAAGACTTTTATTTTGAGTTTCCATATGTTTATTAATCTGGACACCATATGTTCCACACAGTAGTTCTATTAATATGTTTCTCAATAATATTGTACCATGTGCAAAGTGTGTGAGTGAAACCCTACATACATTTTATGTTTCCTTAGAGATGCAAAACGGTTTATTACATGATCAAATTAAACAAAGTTAAGTGTTTTCTATTCTGGTGAAATTAGAATTTTCAAAGAATACTTTGGGAAAGAATGTGCACTGCAATGAGCCTGATCCTATTTTGCCATTTTACAGTAATCTAGGTAGCAAGATTCTACTGACTCTCAGCAGTATTTGCTACCAAAAGAAAAGATTTGCCTACCAAATCTTGTGTTTTATCTTTTTAACCTATTTTGTTGTAATGCGAAGGCTGCATAGAGGACCTTTTATAAAATCACCTTTCAAACAATAATCCTGAATGAGTAATGGAAATGGTTCAATTATTAAAGAAAATTTAAGATTCTAAGTAGATGAAAGCAGAGCAAAACAATGAACAAAATATTTTGTATGACCTGTAGGCATGGTTACGTAAGATCAGTGTTAAAAGAAACAGGATGAAAGTAAACAAAGAGTGTCTTCACAATGAGGAAGCCTCAAATGAATACTGCAATCCAGGACTCAGAATTCAAAATTCTTGTTAGGAAAAAGCCCAAACACAGGAACACTTGGGGAAAATTTTAATGCAGCATGAAATAAAAATAAATATACTTTAAAAGAAAGACAGATATCATTACTACTGTAAAACAGTCTAGAAATACATACTTACAGGTCTGCCTAGAAAAAATAAAGTTAAATTTTGAAATGATGGGACTGTTATAGAAGTATTTTTTACAACCTGACTCTCTAATGGAAGAATTCTTTCTCCCAAATCCCTGACAGATGGTAACCCAAATTCTGCTTGGATACTTCCAGTAATGAAATCTCTACCTGGCAAAGCCGACACTGCTCTGTTGGGTGGATAAGACTGGAAGAAAGCTGTTTCCCTGTGATTTTCACCCTCTGGTGTACACAACATTGATTCTCCCTTTGAATAGAGGTTGATGTGTAATTTGAGACAGTTTGCATAAATTAAGGCATAAAGATAAAATGAATGAAGACAACATGAGAATGAAGCTTTATTTCCTGTGAACATTTCTACACACAGCCGTGAGGATAACTCCTCCACTGAGAAAGGACCCCTACCTGAGGCACAACAAAAGAAAATATGTTAGCATCCTAGATGAGATCAGCTTAGAAAAGATTCACAAAAGAATCAATGTTGGTCAACCATATTCCCTCTTTCATGCTATTTTGTTCCATAAGCAACTATGTTGGGCTGTATATAGTACTAAATATCTGTAAAATTCAGCAAATTTTACAATAAGAAGTCTAGGTAATTTCTTGTATATTATGAAATGTGCTTTCATCCCAAAGCCCCAAGTCCTTTAGACTTGAACAAGAACTCATCACACCTCATCTTTTATTGCTTCTGTCTAGTATTTACTGCACTTTTACCAAAATACTTTATCAAAATCCATTTTTCTCACATTTCATTTTCTTTTGTAAATATCTTTCAGTATTGGTCTAGAAAAGTGGTTCTTAATCTTCCTAATGCTGCAACCCTTTAACACAGTTCTTCATGTTGTGGAGAGCCCAGACATAAAAATATTTTCATAAATGCAATTTTGTTACTGTTATGAATAATAATATAAATATCTAATATGAATAATATCTGACATATGGCTCCTGTGAAAAGGTTGTTTGGTCCAGAAACGGGTCATGAACCACAGATTGAGAGCCACTGGTCTAGTGTGTTCAAGATAAGTTGAAGGCATCTTAATGATGTTCATGTGATGGCTTTGTCAGTTTGACACAATCTAGAACCACCTAGGAAGAGACTTTCAATGATACAGTTTCTATATCATATTGACCAGTGAGCCTGTCTCTGGGGTGTTGCCTTAGTTAATAGATGTAGGAAGAACCCATCACAGTACAGGTGACAGTAGGAATATAGGAATCCTTACTCTACACCATCAGGGTTTTCTCCTTTGCCCATATTCAAATCTAAGTTAGATAACTTCTAACACACTATGGCGACAACAGTAGATTTTTCCTAGAACACTGTTCATTATGTCACGTTGTTTTATTTGCTTTCTGTTCCAGTAGATTATAAACTGAACTAGGTCTGAATCATCCTTTACATATTCAGTTTATCTTTCCCCCACCAAGAAATGGCATAGAGTAAGAAGTTAATAATATTGTCTGGAAACAAATCAGATCAGTGTAAAAGAGTTCAGTTCTCAGGCCGTTGCGTGGTTGAACATCTATTTTTAAGGGATCATAGAACTGTTTAATGATATCTCACTTCAGGTAGATCTGCTAAAAACTCCGATGACTAAATACATCCCTCAATTTTATAATATTCTAGCCTTTTCAAATCTACTTGTAGTCCCATCTAGGATGGTTTATATATTTATAATATACTTTAGCTTAGTCATATTTTCTTAAAAAGATGGGAAATTATCAATGTCAACATTGGCCAGCAAAATATGATAGTACCATTAATGACTGATGTAGAATGTTTGTTTACATAGTTGTTGAATATACATAGATGTATACAGTAATTCTAAATATAATACAAAAGTGATACAACAAAACTATAACGGATGGAGAGGAAAAGTTGAAGATACCATGAGAGAAAGAAATTGCTGCATAACAAAAAAAAAAAAATGACTCTGGATTTAGAGCCATAGAAATAGCGGTTGTTTTCAGAGCATAATCAGCTTGAGATGAAGACATAAGTTTCTGAAATTCATAGTTATTAAAATAGAGAAAGCTGCTAGAAAAGAAAGGTGAACCCTTTCATGTTAGAGTAGAATATGGATATGGTACCAGAACAAACACATAGCAAGAAAGATGTAAATTAAACCATTAGTTGTTTCGGGTATAGTTGGATAATAAGCAACAGTACTCCCAATTACCATCCAGCACGAAGCCTTGCTATGTATAAAATGCATTGTTTTGTTTGAAGTATTGGATCAATCAAAACAATGAATTCAAAGGTAAATAATTTAGCTGTTTTGTTTTTGTTACAAAATAAGGAAAGTAAAGAGTTCATGACTTAAGAAAATAGGAGGGGGAGCAGGGTGATACATAGATAAAAATGAAATTTTTTTACTAAATAAATAAATAAAAAGAAGGTAAAAAAAGAAAATAGTCATTCAAGCAGAATTCAAGATTGAAACAGTCACTGGGCACACCCACTACTGGGTACAGGTAACAGTGAGAGGCTGCAAAGAGTGCTGTGAATTAGGGGCAGGCACTGCTCCTGCAAAAAGTTGGAGTTTGGTTCCCAGCATTCCTACCAGGAGGGTCACAACCACCTCAAACTCCAGCTCCAAAAAGTCTTATTCCTCTAACCTCTAGAGGAACAAAACCACAGACACACATGGTGGTAACCAACACAAGTAAACAAAGGCAAAAATAAAATGGACATTACAAATTAACTATTATTAATCCAAAATGCATTGGGCTAGAAGGGTTTGAAGATTCAGGCACAAGATCCAATTTGTATTCATCTTACACAGAAAGTATGTTCTTTCTCCCTCACTCTCCCGAGCTCTGGGGATTCAGCTGTGCATCAGCATCCTCAACTCTGCATGTAATATTTTTATGTACCTTTGTTTTAACAGTGACTTTTCATCTACAATGAGCAGTAAAATGTCCTAACCTTGGCATCATTTAGGGTCTTAACATTTCTGGATTTTTCAGTCCTTCAGGTTCAGATATTCTAATTACAAATGTTTGATAATGTGCACATGGGTTTGCATCTAAAATGAAGACAGTGTTCATTTTTGTGAGTGTCACCTTGCTTCCATTTATGGACACAGTAACTTAAAGATTCTCCTGGGAAAAAGGCAAGCCCTGCTAAATACTCAGACACAGCTAGATTATTTCATCCTCCAGGTTCAGCAATGTTAATACCACTCAAGATAGGTCAATCAGACTCCATTTCACAGTCTCCTCTATAGAGATTTTGAATACATATTTTTCTTTGTAGACTGGAATTGTTTATCTTTGAAAAGAAAGAGCAACCTTGAAAAAAAAAAGTGTCCAGGAATGCTGGGAGAAGGCAAATATAGTCAGGAGATGAACACTGGTTGCTCTCCTTGCACACAATATCATTCAAGCACCTAGATTAGCCATGTCTGACACCAAAGCAATGCCTGGTCATTTTGCTTAGTGAGACAATACATCCCCTTTTGAAGAAGCCTGGCTATACTTTGTCTCTGTTATTGCCAATTTACATGGAAAAAAAAGTAATTTGGATCACTTTAGGGGCAGTCCCAGACAGGTCCACACTAAATATTGAAGAATACATATGACTACTAGATAAAAATCCCCCAGTGATTTCATATCCTGGAAAATGCACACATGAAAGCACTTTGTCAATAGTGATGGATTGCATTTTAATCCACTACACACATCACTGAAACTTGATAGCATCTATGATACACTCTAGCCTGGCATGAGCCACAACACAATGCCTTTGCAAAGGTATCCAGCAGGTGAGTTTGAAGGACAGCATATTGATGGAGCAGCACCCATTTGTGGCATGCGAAGTCAGCTGTGTAATGCATGAATTTATACATTAACTTGGTGGCTCTCATTATGCACCCCTAAAATAGACAGATATTCTTTCCCTCCCATTCAGTCATATCTTTCCAAGTTTCCTCCTCCATATGTGGGGATCATAAATATTCATTTCAGAAAACCATCAGCATGACACTGGCACGCTTCTGTCTTCCAAAGTGCTAGAAAGGTCACTGTGATAAACTACCTCATGTAAATAATTTTAAACATCATTGAACAGAGCAAACATGCTTCAAGTGCCACTTATTTGTTCTGAATTCTGGAGCAAGAGAATTCTTTGCCAAATTTTTCAAGATGAAAGCGGGAATGAGATCCTTCAGATAAGCAAAAACATTGGGTTGGCTCACAAAAAATTTAAGTCGGTTCCTGGCTTTTTCTGAATCCATATTCTTTTCTCATTTTACTAATGCCAAAGAACTATTTTGCCTTCTAAAACTACTTGTCTTAGTAGTCTTAGATATTATGAACATTTTTTTCTGTAATTTTCCTGTTAAACCCTCTTTATTATTTGTTCTTTGCTTTCCTATTGATATTTAAGGGCAGAAGAAATGGCTCAGTAAGGTAAAAAGTACAGACTAAATTTCCAAAGGACTTAGGTTCAGTTCCCAGTAAACACAAAATTTCCAGTAAATCTAAAATCCTTTTCAGTCCCCAGGTACCAACATGCATATGGTACATAGACTCATTTATTGAGGGACAATCAAATTTAGAAAGTTCAGTGGATACATTGTAAGTACACACACACACACACACACACACACACACACACACACACACACACACACAAGCAGGTGTATGCACACACACTGCATCCCTAGAGAAAATATTACAATATATTCTCCCAACATGATAAAATGGAGTATACTGGACTAAAACATATAGCAGTAAATACTTGTGGAAGAGTAACTACATTTTTGTCCCTTGTTGAAATGCCATACATGTTAAGTTATGAATATTATATAATTAAAGTCCTTCAATTCAGAGGTTATAAACAAACACATTTTTAGTATATGGAGTTAAGTAGAAAGATTTGGGGGTGGATTTTTACATATGAGGAAAGTTCATGGTTATCTTTTGACTATTGGCCAACATAGGAAGATCTATAGAGCAGATCGTGTTTAGATTAGAACATGGGCTTGAGGCTTCTCAATTTCAGTTGCCTAAATTTGAGATCACTGTCTGTACTTTCCAGTTTATTAGTTGTAAAATAGTAGCCTTGATAACTAGTTTACAAAGTAGCTCTGAAGATCCAGCAGAATAATACATCAAAGGCCCCTCGGGGACTAATAGACACTTGATGAATGTTGGTTGAACACAGGAAAATTATAAATGTTAAAGAGAATTCCCCCAAAATTTTTGTCTTAAAATACTCTCATATTCTCACATTTTTAATGCTCATCATTTGGGAAGCTCGCTGAATAGGGAATTGACACTGGAATCTATGGGGAGGGGGAGCTGGGCCCTCACAGGGTAGGCAGCTTTCAACTGTCATGAGCAGTATGTGGAGCCAGGAGTGGTGGGATCAGACTTTGTTCCTGTTCATGGGCTGGCACCTCAGAGCCCATTCCCTATAGAGGAACACCCAGCCCAGCATTGACTTGGGGATGAGTGAATCGGATATGCCTGGAGTGGATTTGCAGAGTTGGGCTGGCCCACCTAGGGACTTCTCACCCTTTTGTGGGAGGGGATAGGTGGATGGGGAGGGGCGAGACTGAGGGCTGTCTGGGAGGAATTGGGAGGGGGAGGGGTGGGGGAACAGGGGGATACATTTATGGAGATAACATTTTTTAATGAAAATAAAACTGAAAAAAAACAAAGAAATTGTATCCCTATTACTGGGAACTTTCAGAGTGTAGCTGCCCTGTGACATAGGTTAAAAGTGCTTAAAGTACTGGAAGAGCACTTAGTATGCTTACACACTAAATATGAGTGCGTCCCCACATATATTATAGATGTGAATAACGGAGTAACTGAAAGAATTCGTTCACCATTATCCTGCTGCAACCTTTTCCTATTACTACCCTTGCATCCAGTTATCACAATGATTGGGATGGATTGTGGGGAGATCTGATAAATGGACAGAAATCATGCCTTGATACATTGATTCCTGCTTCCGCATGCAGTTCTTTACGGTTCACTTTATCCTGCAGAACTTTAGGCAGTAAGGCCCGAGACTCATCAAGAGACCTTGTAAGTCACATCTTATGTGAACACGTAGGCTGTGACTCAGAAGTGGAGTTTAATTGCAGTGAACTTTGACCTTTAACCTCTACTCAGGAAGGATATTCTGCTTTCTCTCACTATTATCTTGACCCATTTTCTACCTACATACACCCTTGTGCCACTTCAGCTGTGTGGGCTCGGCAAGAATTGCTTTATAAAATGAAAAAAAAATTATATATGTATAATTAACGTAAAAAAGAAAACAAAGAAATTGTTGTATGAGTATGTGACTAAAAGGATGCTTATAAAATATTTATGGTTTGGAAAAGATTATCACCTGTAACTATTGGCTTTTGATCACAGAATATTTTAAGGAAATCTCTCAATTGGAAGACAGCTGGGGTTTGCACATTACCATTTTATTATCCCCAAAAGAAAAAAAAATCTTCTCTAATTCATTCAGTATCATAGCATCCGTAAAAGCTTTGTTCCATTTAAAATAAAGCATTTTTATCTGGTTTTTGTTACCAACTTTATAGAATTCATTCAAGAACAAAGTATTTACATATTCGATAACATAATTCATGTATATACAACAAAAAATCTGTACCATTCCAACTTGGAAAAGAGTACTTAGCAATTCATGAATCAATAACCTATTTAGGGCTGTGTTGTAAAGGTTGTTATTTTGTTTCATTATGTTAATTGGATATACTTTGATTTTATGTCAAGAGATAAACATATTATTAAAGACCAGAGATGCCTTCTAAATAAATTCAGAACATTCTGACATTCAAGGTGATCATCATTTGATTCCTGAGCCACAGACTCTAATGAAACAATCACTTTATCCAAGTAAACAGATGAGTAGCGTTAAGGAAGAATGACTGCTGTGTGACAAAGCTATAAGTAATAAACTTCCTAATCACAGTTTCCTCCCTGCAGAGCAGATAGGCTCAGATGGGGCAGAGACTACTCATTATGGAGTAATGTGAAAGCACTGAATGATCTTCAAAATTATGTATAACTCTTTTAAGATATTTTTCCATCAAAAGTAAAATGATATAAATGAAGAAAACAAAAACATAAAATATTTTGTAAGCATATATTTATGTCAGGCAATTTGTAATTTAAACTATGCAGTTTAATTTAATTATCATTAATAGCCTCATTGGCTGTGCATTGTCATAACTTTGCTTTCTTATAGGTGAGAAAATCAGATATCAAATAGAGCAAGTCACTTTATCAGAAGTGTAGACATAGGAAATGTATGTAAATTTAAGTTGAAGTCATGGTAGTAAGGGGCTGGACTACTGACAAATCAGTACCTTAAATTACTAACTATTCTGAGAAAGTACATCAGGCTATGTGTTTAAACAGTATTTCAGCAACATATACTGTTTTTTTGTTTTGTTTTGTTTTTTTGTTTTTTGTTTTTTTTGTATTTCTACCAATTTAAACTAAGGTTATCCAGTAAAAAAAGCTATCATTTGAGAATAAAATGTGCCACTCCTAAATGCTTAATTAACATTAGGCTTACTGTAAGTCAATACTTGCATCAAGGTTAACAAGCTTGGGGAAAGATCTCTTTGTTATCACTGATGATTAAAAACACACTCTTAGACTAGCAAGATGGCTCAGTGCTTGAGAACACTGACTGCTGTTTCAGAGGACCTGGATTCAAATCCAAGAAGCCACATAGGAGCTTATAAACAGGTATAATTCCAGCCCCAGAAGGTTCAACACACTCTTTTGGCCTCCATGGGCACTACATAACATAAGGGAAACAGATAACATGCAGGAAAGCATGCATACACATAAGAAATACAGGATACATGATGTATTGTTCCTATAGATTTAAATTCTAAGTAAAATCAAATGTATCATTAGACCAAACCAATGAATTTCCTGTTATAGTTCATGGGTGAAAAGATAAAGAAAATGTTAGTGAGATGTCAAGTAATAAAATTTTAGTTCTACAGGCATGAAAGGTAATTGCTGGACCTACAAATGACAAAATATGTTCCCCAAACAATATTTTTAATAGTTTTTTTTGGGGGGGGGAGCTGTGTTATCAGGGTTTTAAATGCAATCCATTAACTAACTACTAAAAGTCATTTACCTGTGCTGTCTCTCTTGGAGGTTTTTTTTGCCATATAAAATGCTCTCATATCATGATGAATTCCACACCTATTAGCAGCTTTTAAAATTATAAACCATATCCAGGATATTTGGGGAAGTCTACTAACATAAGTTTTGCAAGTAAAAATAAACATTCAAAGACACTGTCTTTGGAATTTGGGGTGTGGTTCATGGATAGTTCACTTGTCTATCATAATGGTGCCAAGGTTCAACCCATTGTAATGGGGAAAAATATTTTTGAAAATGTTTTAGCTTAACACCAGACATAGTTCATGAGAGTCTAGCAATGTGAAAGTGGCCATGTCACTTAGCTGTTTCCAGACCTTTCTTAGAAATTACGACTCTAACTTGGAAAAAAACCCTTGTTAACCACTTAAGTTCCAAATATGCATCCAACTTTACTACTCTCTGCTCAGTTTTCAACCCTGTACTGCTAAAATATTTCTCAATTTACCAGAAGAGGAATATCAGTCTAAAATTAGTAACTTGGTCAAGTTCTCAAAGTCTTAAACTGTGTATGTCCCAAAATGAGTGCACAGTCCATTCTGGTAGAGTGTATTAGGAGGAAAGGAAGCTTAGATCTGCTTTCCAGTCTTCATTTTCTCTAGTATAGCCTTGAGCCCTATTATATAGTCTCATCCACCTATTGAGGAATTTTCCTTCTGACTCTAGAAATCTGTCCCATTCTGCAAGGGCCATTAACAGAACCACAGGTCATAATCCCTCTCTCATTTTCACATAAAATGTAAATGCTTTACTGAGAACAATGGAAACAATCATTTAAAAATTTACCCAGAGTAGCAAAACTGTGAAAATAAATTTAACTATTGATTTTGTAACTCATGGGGAAAAGGTAAAGAAAATTATAATGATATTAATAACAATGACACCATTTTCTTGTGTATCATATGAGTATACTCTATAAACAAAAACTTGATGTTACATATGATTAAATGGGACTGGAGGTATACTTGGGGATATAAAGCCCTTTCCTATGAGATAAAGTCAATGACTCATGACTTCCCACTAGATAGTTCTGTTTTTCTGCTTAAGGAGATACTTCATCTATAGTTGTGGTTCTCGGAGCATATTTTCTATTAATTTTTCCATTACAGACTTTTTCAAGTTTTCTTGTTCCCTTTATCGATAAAATATTGATTGATATTATAGATAATAACAGTTTGCTTAAAGTAGTATTTACCGATTCTGAAAAAAAGTGAAAAAAAAATCTTTTAATTTGTTAATTTCAAGTTTTACTACAAAGACATAGATTTGAGTAGTTAATATTTTCCCCATTGATCTTAAATGCTGCCTTTTGTATGAGATTTCAAATGACTACTAACCTCTAATTGCTTTTTCTTTGGCATTGAAGACCCCCAGGTTACCCTTTACAAACATAGGGGCATGTAATGAACGTTGCATTGCGTTTTCACATCAATTTGGAATAATGGAGGTCTTTTAGTATAATTCTAATCAGTTATCATTTGGATATAGAAAGTTTCATTTTTGCATATGTCAGTGGTATTTGACCACCTCAACAGAAAAAAAAAATAGCATCTACTGAAATAGTAATATATTTTACCTTTAAGGCACTTGCTAATATTGAATAGTATTGGTTTATAAAACTCTACTGGATGCCTTAATCCTCTATGAAGACACTAAATACTCCCTTCTACTCACAGTAGAGAGTACAGAAACCTGACCCACTCAAGTGCCTGTAGAAGCTAAGTGCACCATGTGCTACTGCAGAGACAGAATGAACACATGGTTAACATACTGTATAACCTAATAAGTTGTCACAGACTCTAGTGCTGTCTACATTTGATGATGAAAAACTGTCCAATGCGTCTGGATTATATTACAGATAAAGCAAGATATCAATTCAACTTTCCACACAGCACTTTGGTTTCCTTTGGTGATTTCATTGGTATATCTAATGTCAGAGACATGCTGGTGGATGTGCACGTGAGTATGTATGTGCACATAAGATGGAGGTGTCTGCAATATTGCCTGAGGAGTGAAGAATGAGTTGAGTTTTCTATAAGAAGTAAAATGCAAATGTGGATGTTCTTTTAGTGAACCTAAATTTGATCTATCTGACCTACTTGATAATTCTCTAGGCAGTACACAATGTTCAGGCTTTGAATTCTGTTTGCTATCTTCACTCAAAAGGAAAAAAAAAAATAAAGAACTATTTAAAGAAAACAAAAGCCAGCAGGAAACATCTATAGGCTTTTATCACAATGCTTCCTCCAAAAGCCTCTGGATAGGACAGAGCTGCCGCACAGAGAAACTCCAGAAGCTGAAGTTACTTGCACAGAATTGATCCAATTAAACATCCAGCACAGAGGGAAGTGGAGGCTCCTGATGTTCCACCTTTAACTCCAGAGCTATTGGCAACTGATGGCAGCTAAGGGAGAGAAGGTCATCTCTCTTTGGGCTACAACCATAGGTAGGTTTTTCATTCTCCAGTGGATGACCCCGCACCCATGTACATGAGCAGCCTATTGGACTCCTTGAGTTATAAAAATGAAAAAAAAAAGGGGGATCTAAAGTTGAAAAAAAGATGTGAGGGCTATGGAGTTGGTGGAAGGAAGTGAAGGATTAATATGAGCAAAACAAGACATATATGTTTAAAGTTTTTAAATAATAAAATATTTGTCTCTGTATGGGAAAAAAGTGAAATAAATCTTACCTAAAATTCTTTTTATTGGTTTTACTTTTCTGGTATATTTAGAATTAAGATAGGAAATGATTTGTTTGAAATTTAAGTTAACTTTTCTTAAAACCTGTATCCTAAGCTTATGAGAAGCAATTGATCTTTATGTCCATATGAATCTAAATCCTAAGAGTTTGTATAAATACAGAAGAAAGAACAAATTTCTTTTTGTGGTGGTTTGAATGTAAACAATCCCATAGGCCCATATCAGTAAATGTCTGGTTTTCAGTTGGGAGACTATTTAGAAAGCATTAGGAAGTGAAGCCTGGTTGAAGAAGCTGTGTCAGTAGGATGAGCTTCTAGGTTTCAAAAACCCACACCATGCTCAGTATTACTCTTTCTCTGCCTCCTGCCTGAGGACCAGGATGTAAGCTCTTAGCCACTGCGCCAGCACCATGCCTGCCTGTTCCAACCATGCTTCTCCCATGATGATCGTGGACCAACCCTTTGAAACTGTAAGCAAGAAAACAATTATATTCTTTCTATTTTAAGTTGCCTTGGTCATGGTGCCTCCTCACAGTAGTATGACAAGATAACTAAGGCACTTAATAACAAAATGTACAGATGGAAATAAAAAATGTTAATGAGGTAAAACAATGAATATTTTAAGCCATTTGAAAAGACCTTTGTGTTTCACTAGCTTACAAGGATTTGTTATGATTTATTTCTCTTTAGAAAAATTTAAAGATGGTTTTCCTCTAAGATGATGAATATCCTCTTTAGCGATGGACCCTCAAGAAATTAAATGTCAACATTTCAAAATAATGGATTCTATACTCCAAGGGCTAAACAATTTTCAAGACTCTGATTAAAATTACAGTCACAAACGGGAGATTTCTTTGAAAATATCTGTGAAGTTTTGAACCATACTGTAAACTAAATCAAAATCAACTCTAAAAGGAAGAATTCTAGTCATAGGTTTATAATGCAAAAGGAAAGGAATTCTGTAGTGTTGGTTTTTATGTGCTATATAATCCTCTGGAAATATAGAAAGCTGAAATAGTAAATTGGCATACTTCCTTAATCCAGTGCTGCTACATCCTCATGGCACTAGGTTTACTCAAATGGACGTTTTATTTCCATTCCTTACTAGACATCAGGGAAGTCATGACAATGCTTCAACCAAATAGGAAACTCAGATTATGGATTAGGACAGACCACGGTGTGTTTGGAGACAAAGGACTCCTTTATTAGAGAAAGGTAATGCAAAAACAGCATCCAGGATGAAGAAATGCAAGCCAGTGCATTAATTCTACTCTTTATCATTTGTGTGCCCAAACAGTAGGAAGGTTATGGAGCATCTCTGATTCCTTTTTTCTGTCTTTAGTTACCCACTGCTCTCTCCTAAGGACCATTAGAGAGAGTAAAGTAATAAGTCTGTTCAGTTGTAGTCAAACAACAATTTTAAGTTGCACAGTAGCATCTCTCTACTTCTAATTTTTCAATTTACTTTGTTTATAATATTTCTCTCAAAATCCAAAGGCATTTATTGATTTTGTTTAGAAACTATACATAGTAGTTATAGATAACATGAATAAAGGGGGAATTATTTGACCATATTTTATGAATTAATAATTGTTGCTCTCAAAAGCTGTCATATAGCCTTCCAGGAAACAAATATGAATGACTAATGACGGCATTGTACATGTGATTTTGTTATGTTCAGCTACCTCTACATCATCAAATAATGTTTTAAGATCAACAGAGGATTGTACTGAACTGAAACTGTTATTGGTGCTCTTACTGAATCATGTGCTTTTAAATATAGTTTTCATTTTTTATTCTAATATTGATAACTTCAAGGAATATCCTTACAAAGTACATCTTCATACATTTGGAAAAATGTTTGCCTAGAGAATAGTTTTATCATACCTATTATTTTTGTACATGAATGTTTATGTCCTAATTAAATATTCCCTTTAAACAAAAGGAATGAATTCTAAATCTTCATAAAGTAGAATTAAAAAATGACATCCCTCCAGGATCGTGTGTGATCACTGTGTTCTTGGTCACTTCTGGTGTTTACTGTTTAATGTCAAAAACAAAAGTCATTTAAAATTCATGCTACTGGATTTCTACCCCTCTTCTGTGACCAGATCTACACTGGTTTGCAATGTTTTACAAGTTTATATAATCACATTGAAGTAAGTTTAAGGTGTGAAACAGCTGTGCATTAGACACAAAATAAAATTACAAGATATAGTCAAATTAATAATGAATATAGGTGTTCTTATCATCATTTAAGATTCTTGAGTAATGTGCACACTGAGTGTCAATGTAGATGGAGTTGTAAATTTTTCAATACACATCTCTGGCTTTCCGAGTGGGTGAAACAGGCCCTGTAAGCAATATTGTAACATTCTGAATGGTCCAGTAGCAACTCTTGGACCGTGCCTATTATTTTTATTATTTGATTAAACAACTACATGACAACCATTGCACTCCCCATGAGACTTGTGTTCCCAGCTTGATTTCAAAATACAAACCCCCAAAACAGCCAATACTCGAGGGGAGAAAGTTTTGTATTGCCAGTTTTAAGTCTTATATATTAAACATTTAGAAAGGCTTGATGGCATAAGTCACTACAAATAGTAAAATTGATCAACATTGGGATAGTGCTCCACCTCTAAAAGATGGCTATATTAGCAAATGTTAGCAAAAATGGAGAGCAGTAGAAATATCCACATACTCTGGAAGAGGGATAAAACAATATAACCCCTTTAATGAGTTCTTTGGCAGTATATATAATAAGGCATATTCTTTATCCAGTAATGTCCGCTTTATCCAAGTGAAATGAAAATATAAGTAAGCAAAAAGTTAAATGAATACTTTAATGAATATTTAAGTCTCTTAAAAATGAATGGCATTTCAATTAACAGTTATGGAATATTTTGAACACTCTGTATCACTACATATTCTGCAGTTAATGTGGTGAAAAGGTTTTTTTGGGACAGGCCTATTTTCACTTCATTGAAACCATATAGAACTACATATGTAGTTTATTAAATAACTTATCCATAATATTTATCAAGAACTTAGAGTGTTACAAGAAGTAATTTAGGCACCTGAGACAGGAAATTACAGGTTTCATGCTGATACAAACTTGCAGTCCAGATGGGGAACTAAATGATAATAAATGAAGACAAATGAACAGGTATCGCAAGTTTGCCCAAATTTTATAATGAAGTTTAAGATGTAGAAGCTGTGAGTAGAGATCAGTTTCTCTGACCCACAACATACAATGTCTGACTTACTACCATATAACACCAAAGAGTGCCAAGTCTCTGCCCTTCCACACAAAGCCCTCCCTTCAATTTAACAACTCAGGAGAAATTGCAATGGAAGTCTTTTCATATTATGTACACAGGAAGGAAAATGATTTCCTATAATTTCTGAAGAGACGTCAGGCAGATACCATTGTTGTCACGAAGGAGATAGAATTATCAGCCTGCAGCTGGCTAGACAAAGGTCCATGTACCATGCATTTGCCCTGACACCATTCGGTAAAAGTGTGGGCCAAAGTGATCTCTCTGTGTATTATTAATTAGTTAGACATGTCACATGGATGGTATCTTCATCCATGACTTCAGAACCACAAAGCTTCATGCTAATATTAGAAAAATCTGCCATGATATCTATACTGAACTTCATATATCATCAAAGGAGTAAACACACTAGGTGTTCATTGCAGTACCTACACCCATCAGGGAATGGAGGTGGGGGCAGAAATCCATGGCTGAGAACTGGGCAGAGCTCCTGGTCAAGCTGAGAGCAGGGGAGGAGAGTCTGTATGAGTAGGGGGATAGGGATTATGAGGAAGGTTCCCATGGTGATGGCTGACTGGAGCTCTGGGGAGCTCATGGAATCGAGAATTACTATTGGAGATCCATCCAGAAGGGGAGCTGGGTCCTCAAGGGGTAGGCAGCTTTTGACTGGCATGAGCAGTATGTAGAGCCATGAGGAGTGAAATCAGACTGTGCTCTTGTTCATGAGCTGGCACCATGGAGCCCACTCCCTATAGAGGAACACCTAACTCAACATTGACTTTGGGATGAGTGAATCAGGATATTCTTGGAGTGGATGTGCCATGCTGAGATGGTCCACCTTGGGACTTCTTTTGGGTGAGGTGATGGGTGGATGGGGAGGGGTGAGGCTCAGGGCTGACTGGGAGGGATTTGGGAGGAGGGAGAGGAGGGGGAGCAGGGGGTACGTTTATGGAGATCACATTTATTTTTTTAATGAAAATAAAATTGAAAAAAAAAAGAAAGAAAAGAAAGTTTGTACCTCTAATGCTGTGTAAGTAAAGTGGAGTTTATTTGCTTGGACAACTTCTTTTTCCCTAAGCTATTCTCTCTTTGAAGATGCTCCGCTTCTCCATTTTAAAGTAGTAATACTTAACTCCATTACAGATAGCTATATAAAGAAACGAGGCAACACTACATAAATGGAACATTAGACCTTCCTTATTTTGTTCATTCTGAATTACCTTCAAGCTAATAAATATTATACTACATCTAAAATTTACTCTGATTAATGTACCTGAGAAGCCATTATTAAAATACCATTTTCAAAGCTTGTTTTATCTATGAGTGCCAGGGTTCTAGCTCAGTGGCATACTGCATGCTTATTATAAAAAGCTCTATGTTTTATGACTAGTAATCAATCAACAAGTAAATAAATATGTATACTCATAAATATTTAATGTAAATAAATATTATTAAAAGTACTTATTATACTGTAAGCACTGACTTTAATTCCCTCAGAATTCTATATCATAAAAAACTCCTGACAGTTATATTGCTATAATAACTTTGTCTGGGCACATCATACTCAAATTTCAATTCACACACACACACACACACACACACACACACACACACACACACAGACACACACACACATACCCATATACACGAATATCATATCACCTTTAATTTTAATACCTGACACATCAGCCACATGCCTTCTTGAATCCCCAAAATGTTGGCACAACTTTATTTCCACAAAGCCAAACAACTCATTCATCACAGTCTCAGAAATTCCTGACATTCTCAGTGAATGAAACGCTCTCCATGCAGATTCAGCTTTGTATTTAACACACATCATCCCAATGACTGCATTCATAGTCCCAAACTGCATTATTTATTTACATAGACATTTATTGAATGCATTCCCTTTTGACTCTGCCTTCTAAAAATTTCTCAATCATCTCTTTACATCACCTTCTTCCAGGAGTTATACTCAAGATATCTAATATCACAGGCTTCCACTCCCTTTAGCTGGATTAGTTCTTTTTTAAAGACCTTGTTTCTAATTAGGGTCACATTCACAGGTAGTGAGGATCAGGACCCAGCTAATGAATTTTGAATGACACAATTCAACCCATATATGTAGCTGGCATTGACAATAGAAGAAAATTCCTTTTCATATTTAAAAATATGCTTTATTATGGACTGAATGTGGATGACACCAATAGAAACACCAAAGTGGACAAGTGAAAGCCCACACAGCCTCAACCCAACACGAAGGACTACAGGCAACTAACTAAACCAAATGGTTGACTTGGAAACATACATATGAGTAACAGTATACAGACCAAGTGTGTGTGTGTGTGTGTGTGTGTGTGTGTGTGTGTGTGTGTGTGTGGTATGTGTGTGTGTGTGTGTGTGTGGTATGTGTGTGTATGTGTGTGTGTGTGTGGTATGTGTGTGTGTGTGTGTGTGTGGTATGTGTGTGTGCGTGTGTGTGTGTGTGTGGTATGTGTGTGTGTGTGTGTGTGTGTGTGTGTGTGGTATGTGTGTGGTATGTGTGTGTATGAATAGATATGCACGTAATAATGAAAAAAGAGGTCATGGGTTTGAAAGAGAGCAAAGAGCGATATATGGAAAGGTTTGGAGGGTGGGAGGAATGGGAAAGATAAAATTATGAAATTGTGTTAGATTCTCAAAACTTACTAAAATGTTTACCTTGAGTAAACACAGATTTTTAATAAATTCAGTATCTTGCATCTCTGGTCTCCTACACCCAAGTATCTTTAAAACTCAAAACTGACTATCAGTAGGAATTGCACAGAAATCACATGCCACAAAAAATATCACAAGACTTAATATGACCTATAATGTTGCAAAGATTTGTTTTTTGCATTCTTTTGTTGCTTTTCCCATACCAAATTCATTTCAGAGTTAGGCATGTTAGGACTACGTTTCATTTGAGGTGAGGAAACAGATGTTTTTTTTGTGGCGCTGTATTCTTCTCCTGCCAGAAATTTCTGCTAAGAGCTGTTTCATTCCAGGATTTCATGATTAGAGCTCCAGGGAGCTCAGTGATGTGTTCAACAGCTGATAGTTTTGCCTCAAGGGTTACAAATGCGTTTGCTGGTTTCTGGTCAGTGTGCTGACCCTCTTTCCTCGCTTCTTCCAAGGGCGTCTGTATTCTCCACTCCTTCCTTTTACAGCCCAGACTACATGCAACCTTTGAAATGCCAATCCCTTCTTGAAAATGTTTTCCCATCTCCAAGTTGTATTTTAATGCATTCACCTGTTTTCTTCACACAACACTGTGTCAGATTCTTATTTTCATGTTGCTTTGATCACTGGCATTGACCCACACTAGGATAAACATCAAGAGAAAAAGAATCTGATCCTACTTGCTCATGTTTTTATCTCTTAACATAGTGTTTTTTCTAAAGCAAATGTTTAATGTGTATCTATTGAACAAGAATGAGACGTGTATGTTTTCTAGTCACAGAAACACACACACACACACACACACACACACACACACACACACACAAACACAGTTATGAGAAATGTCCTGATCACTAAACTAGCATACACCACTGGACACAGTCATGGAAGACTCATTGCTTTTTACACTCTGGGGACATTTTAGTTTACCCAAATATCTCAGCCATGCTTAATGTCTCCATACAACTGAGAATTCCAGTCATTTTAACATTTGTTATCACTTGAGCCAATGCTTATGATGTACATTAACTTAGAAGACTACATTTGCCTTATAATCTCAGGTTTTCTATCAGAATTAATCATTACTTTCAAATGGAAAAACTCTATGCTGTCCCAAAGAGCAAGTGCTAATTAATGAGTAGGTATAATATCATTTACCAATATTTGTCAATGGAGCCAGATGTACTCTGTTAATTTTAGCTGCTGCAGAGCTGAGCTAAAATGTGATGCAAAGCCTCAGGGAAGGGACCACACTGTGGAAAAGGAGCTCAGCTTTAAGGCACTCTCTCCTGTGAGTGGCAGAATCATTTTTTGATTAAATATTATCCCATTAATTTTCATGTAAAATTTTTCTGTTTTCTCTGAAACACTTCGACTAAATATAAGTGAAAAAGAAAAGCAAAACACTTTTAAAATTCAAAAGTATAATGAGCTCTTTTGTTGTCAGCAATATGGGCTATTTTGGGGAGAGCAAAAAGGTTCTCTTTTACCCAGAAACAAATTGCAAAACAGTTTTTTTTTTAATTTGAAAAAAAAAAAAAAAAGAATGAGCAGATAGCTTTGGAAAACTTAAGTTTTCTGAATATTTTCTGGATTTATTAATTTTTTTCTAAGTACATTTCTTAGCTGACATAAGGGGAGAAAATAATATTTATATTCTGATATGCTTCACATATCCCATTAATTCCACCACGGATTTAAGATTCTTTAAACATCACAGATTTTTAATTACTATGCAAATGTATTAACTAAGCTGCTTAAAGTTAGAGGCTATGAGCCAGTGTGGACTCATAAAAAGTATTTCTTCCTTTTGTCTTAAGAAAACAGTAGTTTAATAATTCTTACAATGGTTAAGATTGCTTCCCATCTAATGATAATGGCTAACTATGGTGGCACACACCTATAAGCCCAGCACTCTTGAGGTATAGGCAGTCAAATCTCTGAATTTATGGCCAGCCTGGTATACAAAGTGAGTTCAGTTCAGGTAGGACTACATAGTATCTGAGGCCATATTGGGGGGCACTATCTCCATTAAAAATCCCAAGAAAGATTTTTACAAATCTTGAAAAAACAATATTCAATTTCATATAGAAAAACAAAAACCCCAGGAGAGCTAAAACAATCCTGTACAACAAAAGGACTTCTGGTGGTCTCACCATCCCTGATTGCAAGCTTTACTGCAGAGCTATAGTACTAAAAACCACATGCTATTGGCATAAAAACAGACTTGTGGATAAATGGAATCAAACTGAAGACGTAAATGTAAATTTACACAGCTATGGACATCTGATTTTTGATTTAAAAAAAAAAAGCCCAAATTATACAATGGAAATAAGAAAGTATCTTTAAGAAATGCTGTTGGTATAACTGGATGTCTGCATGCAGAAGAATTAAATAGATCTGTGTCTATTACCCTGCACAGAATGTCATCTGAGTGGATCAAAGACCTCAGCATCAATCCAGATATACTGAACTTGATAAAAAAGAAAATAGGAAACAGCCTTGAGCACATTGGCACAGGAGTAAACTTCCTGGATGGAACACCAAGATCAACAAATAATAAATGGGACCTCGTGAAACTGAAGAGCTTCCATAAGTTAAAGAACACTGTCAATAAGACAAAACAGCAGCATACAAAACGGGGAAAGATCTTCAGCAACCGACATCCAACAGAGTGTTGATCTCCAGAATATATGAAGAACTTAACAAGCTAGACATCAAAAATAAATAAATAAATAAATAGATAGATAGATAGATAGATAGATAGATAGATAAATAAATAGATAAATAAATAGATAAAGACCCCAAATAATCCAATTTAAAACAGAATTCTGAACAGTATTTCACATGGCAGGGAAACACTTAAAGGAATGTTCAAGAACCTAAGCCTTCAGAGAAACGCAATTCAAAGTAACTCTAAGATCCCATCAAACATGTGTTGGAATGGCTAAGATCAAAAATACAAGGGATAGTGTATGTGGAACAAATGGAACACTTCATTAAAGGAGTTAAACCTTGAACAACCACATTATAAATCAATGTGGTGGTTTCTCAGAAAACTGGGAATCAATCTACCACAAGACCCAGCTATACCACTCTTGGGCATAAACCCAAAGGATGCTCAATCATACCACAAAGGCACTTACTCAGCTATGGTCATAGCAACTATATTTGTAATAGTCAGAACCTAGAAACCACCTAGAAGCCCTTCAGCTAAAGAATGAGCAAAGAAAATACATTTTCACAATGAAGTATTAATGAGATGTTAAAAATAATGACATCAGGATATTTGCAGGCAAATGTATAAAACTAGAAAAAAAAAATCATCCTGAGTAAGGTAACCCAGATTCAAGAAGACAAAATGGTATGGACTCATAAGTGGATATTAACTGTAAACAAAGTTACAGTCCACAGACCCAGAGTGACTGAGAAACAAGGAAGGTTGGGGGGGGGGTGCTGGGATCCCACAGGAAAGGGAAATAGAAAAGAGTTCTGTGTGGTCTGTGAGTGGGTGCTAATGGGAACATGTTGATCATGTTCGGGGGCTGTGGAGAGGGAGAGTACTCAAAGAGACTACTGGAAAAGTGTGTGGGGGGGCATTTCAGGGTCAGGTGAGAACCCGGCGCAAGGGAATCTCCCAGGAATCTATAAGGATGACCCCAACTAACGCTTCTAGCAATAATGAATATGTATCCTGAACAGGCCATCTCCAGTGACCAGGCAAGACTTCAAGTGGAAAGATTAGGAAGCCAAACCAGCCACATAACCTTCAACCTATAGTCTATCCTGCCTGTGGGATGTGCTGGGGTAACGGGTGGCTTAGGGATTGAGGGAGTGGCCAACCAATGGGCTGTTCTAGGCTAAAACCCATCCAGGTGAGTAAACCCATCTGTGACACTGCCTGGAGCACCGGGACCCACTGGCTGAATGACCCGGTGACCTAGGCTAGAACCAAACATGACTAGAGAAAAATAGTTCAATGTAATGATGTCCAGCAATATTCTTTTATACTCCTAGATTGGTATCTCGTCCAATTGTCATCAGAGAGGCTTCCCCCAGCAACTGATGGAAACACATGCAAACCTGTAGCCAAACATTAGGTGGAGCTCAGGGAATCCTTCAGAAGATGGGGAGAAAGGATTGTAGTATCCAGAGGGGTCAAGGACACCACAAGAAAAACCACAGAATCAACTAACCTGGGCTCATAGGAGCTCACAGAGACTAAACTGACAACAGGTAGCCTGCATGGGACTGACCTAGACCCTCTGCGTGTATATTACAGTTGTGTAGCTTGGTCCTCCTGTGGGACTCCTAACAGTGGGAACAGGGGCTGTCTCTGAGTCTTTTACTGGCTTTCGGTACCCTATTCCATATACTCCTAGGCCAGTTTTAATACATAGGGAGGAGATTAGTCTTACTGCAACTTGATATGGCAAGCTGATATCGATGGGAGGCTTACACTTTCCTGAACAGGAATGGAAGAGGATTGGATTCTGGGGTGGGAACAGAGTGGGGATAGAACTGGAAGGGGATGAGGGTGCATCCAGGGCATAAAATTAATTAATTCAATAATTTAAAAAGCTTGAATAGAAAAGAGAGTAAAAATGAAAGAAAATAAAAAGAAAACAAAAATGTAGCTGTCAAAAGCCACACAATATACCAAATAGGTGAGAAAACATACTTGTTTCAATCCATAGACTCAACATTAAAAAGACTAATGGATGTCGTGGCACATGTTTTTAATCCTAACACTCTAGAGGCAGAAGCAGGTGGATTGCTGTGAGTTCCATATCAGCATGGTCTACAGAATGATTTCATGGCTTTGTAGAGAGACCTCTCTCAAAATGCATAAACAAACAGATAACAAAGACTATAGATAGAGCCAAGCCTAGCCTAGCATGGAGTGGTACAGAGGTTGGTGAAGGGAAGCTGAAGTCAATGAGCTTCCATGGCAGCTTAACTCCTGCTGCTTCATGGGGCTTTGTCACTAAGGAACTGCTGTAGAAAATAACTAGGACTTTGAAAAGCTACTTTCAAGTCTTGATTTTGATGCTTATTAGTGGAATCAGAGTGGATATTCTCATTTCATCTCTTACCTCTCTTACCCTGTTCTTCAAATTTATCAATAAATTTACATGCAGTAGGACACAATGATCACCCCCATGTGTATGTGTGTGTGTGTTGTGTGTGTGCACATACATATGTGGTCTTTTTTTTAATTTTTTTTTTTTTTTGCTTAAAAGGTTTTTCTTATTTTATATTCCAACCACAGTTCCCCTTCCCTCTTCTCCTCCTGATCTCCTCCTCCCCAGCTTCCACCCTCCCTCATCCACTCCTTGGAGAGGGAGTCAACAAAGTTTGGCATATCAAGATGAGGCAGGACCAAGCCCCTCCTCCCTGTATTAAGGCTGAGCAAGGAATCCCTCTATAGGAAATGGTCTCCAGAAAGCCAGTTCATGCACTAAGAATAAATCCTGGTCCCACTGCCAGAGGCCCCACAGACTGCAGAGAGAGATGACTGGAGCTACTGGGAGTTCACTGACTCTGGACTGACAGCTGGGAAACCGTCATTCAACGGAAATAGGCCTCTGAATGTGGATGACAGTTGTGTGGCTTGGACAGTGGAACCTCTAGCAGAGGGACCAGAATTTATCTCCAGTGAACACATGTGTTCTAATGCACATAGCTATCTGCACACGTAGAGGACACAGCGTGGGCTATTTTTACACTTTTTGCATTATATTCTTGAGGATGGGCCTGTCACCACCTTGACACTAACTGTTTAAACTAGGCTGTCCTGTGACCTCCTGGGATCCTGCTCTTTCCACCTCCCAATGCTGAGGTTATAGACCCACATGTGAAAATAACTTGTGCTTGCATCAAAAGAATTAATAAACACCTTACTTCAGCATAGTTCTTAGGTGTACCCATCTGTCCTTTCTTCATCTTGTGATTAAATTCTGATGTCAAAGGGAGTTTCTAAGGAACGAGGACACTAATGACCAGGGCGGGCACTGACACAATGAACAATATTGTAAGGAAGTATCATTAGGTCTTCATGACCCGATTTTGTTTCTCAAGATTGGAGTGACTGAGTTCAAACTAAAACACGATGAATAAATAACATCTCATTGTGTATTTTTAACTACATTTTGGTTTGAAGGAATAAAATTCCCACTTCTATCCCTTCTTCCTTTATGGTGATTGTCCTGGCGGCCCCATCAGGAAATATCTCACATAAAATGCTTGAAAAAGTATAACTGTCACCTCTGCCACTATGGACGACTTTCTTTGATAGGATGCACTTGAGTTGTACTGTGCTCAAATTTGAGATTTTTCTCTAAAAATAATTTCATGCAACAAAGAAATGTTGAGTTCAATGTAGGAGAATAAACTTTACCTTGGCTTATAAATATGTGGGTATTTACTGTTTTTATCAGAGATTTCTGGATGTGGTCAATAGACGGTATATAGTGTAGTAAGAGGTTTCTGGCCCAGACTTTTGGGCCTAGCCTCAAGGTTTAGGCCCACAGACCCACAGACCCGCAGAGACAGATGCTTACAATAGTTCTAGGCTAATCGGCCTAAAGCCCAGGCATGTAACTTGCTAACTCTTTACCCTTAATCTAACCCATGACTCTTCCTGTTCAGCTGTGCGACTAGGTACCTTTTCTCAGAGCAGCATAGTTTTCCCTGCTTCTTCTGGCTTCTCTCTGACCTTCTGCTCTGTGCTTTTTGTTCTCAGAGTTTTCTTAGTTTGGTAGCCCCACCCACACTTCCTACCTGCCTTTGGCCAATCAGCGCTTTTTATTAAACCAGTGTGTGGGACAATTATTTACAATGCAACAACATAATCTCCCACAATATAGGCATACACCCCCTGTGCAGATGATTCTCATTGTGATCTAGAAGAAAACTGAGGGAAGATTAACTTAAGGTGCACCCTTTAAGTGCTGATGGTAAATAGATGGGCCTGGTGGCACCTAAAGTGTCCACTGTGAATATCACGCTCTCTACTCTCGATGCTTAAACACTGACAAGCTGACAGAATGACAGACTGACTCTCTAAAGGGCCCATGTCCAACAAACTCAACACTATCCAAATCCAGAAGCATGAGCGTACATGCACCACACACACACACACACACACACACACACACACACACACACACAGAGAGAGAGAGAGAGAGAGAGAGAGAGAGAGAGAGAGAGAGAGAGAGAGAGGGAGGGAGGGAGGGAGGGAGGGAGGGAGGGAGGGAGGGAGGGAGGGAGGGAGGGAGGGGGAGAGAGGTTTAATAAAAACAAGTCAGAAGAAGTGGCAAAAATAAAATTAAAAAGAGAATATTGGCATTTTTTAAGAAAAATAATTTACCTCACAATTATTTTTAAGAAGCTATGTAAAATTAAAAGCATGAACTGGAAGAACTATTTGAGGAGACAAATGCAGTAATTTCTTATAATTTCTGAGTTTAGGGAAAGCAAAATCCAGTCTCAGAATGAATTACCAAGGGATGCTCAGTCAGTAAATTTTGGCCAATGAGGACATTGACAGCCCTTGCTGCCATAACTAGTATGAAAGGGATGTTTTCAGGACTGAGCTCAAATATGTCAAATGATAGAGGAAAAATCTACTAGGTTTCCCCAACATAGTAAAAAGCTCATTTCACTATTTAAACTGGAAATATAAGACTAGGTCACTGTCCACAGTTGTGTCCTAAGCAGCTCAGAAGAGGTGATGTAGTCTGACCACACAATGATGCCTGTTACTAACAGCTGCTACACATATGTGTACAATGTATCATGCCTGTACTAATCCTCCCACAAGTTCCTTTCTCTGTATCTACCCACTGAGTGAGGAGGTGCTTGATTCACGTAGAGTAATGTAAAGGACCATAAAGTTCATGGTTGCATTGAGAAGACACCATAAAACATATACATCATTTGCTAATGCAGGAATAATGTATTACTAATGGTTTTCCATGAAGGAAATCTGAAACCCATCATCATTTCTGTAGGACAAGCTAAACACGTGCCTGTAACACTTCACAACACTTCGCTGCACTATTAGATTTTAGTTCTAAGTGAAACTCATTAACTCAAAACAAACTCCCACAGAAGGCAATGGTGGCAGTCTCTTATGCATCAATGCCATAGCAATGCCCATTGAGTTTTATAAGGTTAAGAAAGTATAGAAAGAAGCTGCAGGGCAGAATTTATGAAATGGTATTGAAGATGCTGCCGAGAGCGTCTCAGTAGCTGTAGAGAAATGATAAGCTTGGATGTCTCCACAGTGGAAAGTGTTGTGCGCTGGCACGAACCAGCAAAGAAACAAATAACCAGATCAGAGATACCCTTCTACATACCATGAGCCACAGCTGAAGGGATAATAGTATGGGAAGAGAATAGAAATCCATCCATGCACACATACAGACTCAGAACTCACCAAGCACATGTTTGTTACATACGTCTTCTAACTTGTGATTCAAATTGGTTTTGCTCAGCAATACCATGTCATGCATCACCCTTGTCTGAACAAGAAGGTGCTTTCTAAAAACAGACCTACAAATTTATAGAGATTTTATGGTGCTCAGCTCTAGGTACATAACCTTTTGAGTGTCTTTCTCCCAATGAGAGGGCCATGCCATCTGCTGAGGGATGTCAGTGATGTGTTAAGGTTTTCAGGAAATAGCAAAGACACTATAAAGGAAAATATTTTCATTATTTTTAAAGAATCTTGCTGTATATAAGCTTCATCAAAAATTAAAGCTTTCCTTAAATATGACACAAAGGCCACAAATAAACAATTTAGAAATTTTAAAGGAAATAAAAATTAAAGGAACAACACTAAATTCTGAAAAATCTGAGAGATATTTTTATGAGAATGTAAACTAATAATATCCTCAGTTAAGATATTGAATAATCATCTGAAGAGATCAGAGTTGATGCAAGATAAAATTAAGAAGCCATTCTGTAGTTTGATTATAGTCCATTATTCTAATGATGTAGTAGCGAAGTCTAAAATAATCTGCAACAGGGAAAGCAAAGAAAATATGAAATGGAAAAAAAATTGATTTTTATGGGGATCCAATCATTAATAGCATAAATGTATTAACATTGCAGGGCTTATCCTCTGTGATGGTTTTCCTTTTTTAACTAATGCTGATATTACATTGAAATGAAACATAAAATGAAACATACATGTGTACCCTTAGGATAATATACTGTCAAATGAAACAGAAAGACATTTAAGGTAAAGAAGAAATAACTATATGGTCCAATTAACCAGGTGAATGAGGTAGTACGAGAAACATGGCTGTCTGAGTTGGAGGTCAACGGATTCATTTTATGTCACCCATAAGCTTCAGTATTTATCTAAGTGATTCTCAACTCTGCCCTCATAGAATAAAGGCATTAGCACTTGATAAATTGGAAAAAGCCTTTTCCTTTGCTAATTTTTTGCATGTCTCACCTACTAACAAATCTTCATGAAACTAGTTACAAAATCATGAAATCCTATTACTTATTTGAGTGTATTCAACTCTTAAGACAGTTATTTGGTGGTCACATCTCATCTTCTTCTGACCTTCCTTAGGGAGTAATGTCGACACAATGTAGTAGATTTCCTGCATTTTACATGGACTAGTAATACTGATATATGTACTTTGCTTGATTTTCAGTGTTTTCCAAAAACAAACAAATCACTACGTATGAGCTATGCATATATAATATTTAATTTTCAAACAGTTCTGGAAGAGATTTATCTCATTTCAAAACCGAGGAAAACAATATTCAGCTATCATAACTTTTTTTTAAATGCACAAGTTCTTGATAATATATAAATACTGCCGTCAGACTTAGATCATTAACTTTAAAGGTAAAAAATGTTTTAGAAGTATTCGTGTGCATGAGTGTGTTGGTGTCTGTATGTGTTTGTGCATCTGTGTCTGTATGTGTGTGCATGTGTGTGTGTGATGGTGTTTGCACATTAAGTGTGTGGGAGAGTGTGCATATGTATATGTATGTACTCCAGCAATATGGGTAAAGTATATTTCTTTCCATGAAATGAACGGGAAAGAAACACAGCTAAGTTTCTCATCACAGCTTGCCACATTAGATCTCAACAATCAATAAACCTTCCTAAGAAGTCAACAGCTACTGCAATACATTACTTTAGGAAAGAGGTATAACAAATCATATTTACTGATTTTTAGGCTTGTCTGAGGGGCTCTACTTTGTTAGCTGTGACTAAGAACACCTAAGATTTATGATGTTTGATTAGATGTGTCAGTTCTTTAAGCCTAGATAAATCTCACATGGATAAAGGAGATGGAGGACCATTGGTTTTATTGAGCTCTCCCAGTCACCAAAGGCAATAAAATGAAATGATGCTTAGGAATTCCAGTTGCCCTTTTAGGAATAACTATCAGGTTTAGCAGTCTTTAAAATAATGATTGAAACTAGCTCCACCTACCTAATCAACGCTCTCAAAAACTTCACCAGTCACTCTTTCTTAATACTTAATAAACCAACTTGGCTATGTTTCTTGTAACATGCTAAGTGAATCAATAGGTACAGCACTAGGCATGAGCTCAGAAAGACCGAGTTGTAGTTGAAATTTACCTAATTTGTAACTATTGCTAAAATGTCTTCCCTGGGGAAGTTGTAAACAAATCTACTTCCGAAGGTCACAACAACAAACTGAGGTATGATTTCATCAAATTTTATTCAGGAATTAATATATCTATGATGCTTACTTACAGAACACGAGTGAGGTGTTACTTAAAAGAATGTGGGTGCTCCTTGTCTAAGGAGCCTCACTGGGGCGACTTAACCAGACTAGAATAATGGCTTTTCCATAGCCGTGTTGATGGCATTCTTCCCGTTAGCTTTTGCTCATCTATGTACTTCCCATCTCTTTCCCAAGAATGGACGGTTATGTGCGTACGCTTGTTGAAAGAGGTGCTTAGATACTCTGTTGAGAGTCTTGTAACCCTCCATTCTCTTTCTTCCTGGAAGGAGTATCGATAATCAACCCAATCAGCTAGAGCAACCAGCCATGAGCAGGCCCAGCTAAACTCCAGAAGTTTGGCTTGGAGAACAGTTAGGTACAACAGTAACTATATGACTTATGTAATGACAAGGCCCTTAACATCGATAGAATTTACTTCCTAAGGTGAGGAGAGAAGGGATAGAGCAAGGTGGGAAAACACTTGGGTTCAACTCTCAAAAGATGGTAGGTGAGAGGGTAGGTGAAATGATAAGGCAAAGTTGCTTTCAAAGTGAGTGACTGTGATAAAAAATGGTAGCATTCATGTTCTTGTTGTGTGTGCATATGACCAAGCAGGAAACAGAAATGCTGAAATACAATGTTCAAAGGTAGCAGTCCTGACTCAGTGTGAAAGAGCATGTTTAAATCATGTTTTTGAAGCTGTTATTGAGAAACTTGGTAATGTCACAGAGTTCTAACTCCACCTCAGCAGAGGAAACCTCACTTCGGTGTTAGAAAGGGCTGTGTCTTCTGACATTTTAGATTCCACTTTACTATTTTTCATGCTGTGAAAGTGACCTTGGCAACAATTTCCATATGAATCAGAGAAATCAGGATTCCCTCTCCAGCTCCACTGTATACCAATTAATCAGTTCTTTTATTTTTTTTTTCTTCTAACATTGAGGTCAGAAGCTATAATGCTATGGCAGGGTACCTTAATGTCCCTGGGTAAAACCCTGTTTTTTTTTGGGGGGGGGGGCGGAAAGGGTGTCATTTTCTGACATGAACCCTGGAACTCTTTTGAAGATGAAGCTCTTGTTAGCCTGATGTGTCTTTAAATGCCCCTTAGGTGTTATCACACATTTAAGATTAGACACATATGAATTGGGGAACAAATGTACCTTGTAAAAGACTGAGAGGAGAGTCGGTGTTCTTTTTTGCATTTCACTATTCAACAAATTTCTTTCAGACATATGCACATATATTAGCATATGGAAATATTAGCACCTAACAAATCTCCTGCAGACTCTTACAGATGGAACACCTTGGGAGGATTATCCAGCTAAAGCTTTGTGGAATCAACAAAGCAGTGCCACAAATCAGTTGCAGAATCTCCAGGAGGAAATAGCTGATTTTCTAATGGACAATGTAACACCTTTTATTATCTGCCTTTTCATTCCAAATAACAGATTCACTTGTCTTCTCAGCTCTGCCCATGTATGACTGCTAATTTAAAAATTTAAAACAATCTAGCATTTTTTTATTCATTAAAAAAATTCTGAACTGGTATAGCATATTAATCTAATCCTTTTATGCACCCACAGAAATAGAGCCAGAGCTCAAAGAAAGAAAAATAAAAGATTGACACAAGGTCACACAATGGAGGGAAGGTAGGATAAATTTAGAATGTGAGTTTGCTGGATCTAACTCTACTATCTCTTCATGGAATTGTTTCTTTCATCATTAATGTCCGTGTGCTTCTCAAGGGATAGTTGCCCTTTTTTGCTGCCCATATGTAAAAGTTGAGGTCAGATGTGTTTTAAAATTCTTATGGAAGCGTGAAAATTTAATGTGTATCACAGTTGGGCATTTTGGTTTGGTTTTGTTTGAGGCAGAGTCTCAATATATTCTTATACTGGCCTGAAACTCAGTATGTGGATAGGCTGGGCTTGAATTTACAGAGATCCATCTGTCACTACCTTCCAAGTGCTGGAATTTTGAAGGCATAAGTCTGGCTCTGTGTTACATTTTAACTGATACTATTTGTAGATATAATGTATAGAAATTTTAGTAAGTCTAGTATGTCTACTAAATTATTTACTTTGGAGAATCATCCTTTGGAGTTCATATTATTCTTGTTCCTATACAATGGATGAGAAAACTGATAGTCTAATAAGTTAATTAATTTGAAGAGTGTTGCATAGCTAGAATATAGCAGAGACAAGAGTCTAGCCAAACTATTAAGGGTTGTGCATTGCTAACAATGTTTATAAAAGCATCAAAGAAGAAGCATCAATTCTGCTGAAGTTCACCTGCATTTATTAGCTTTAAGTAACAAAATGCACTTCCAATAGTTGCAGAAGTAACTACAAAGTGTATTTTATTCTGCTCTTACAGTAAAATACAGATTTTGTTGCATTTCATTATTTTAATTGACCATTTTTTTTTTAAAAAAAATACCTAATATTTTAAAAAGAAACTTCAAAGAAATGAGACACAGTAGTTGGTACACGCCTTTTAACCCAGCACTCAGGAGGCAGAGGCAGGTGGATATCTATGAGTTTGAGGCCAACTTGGTCTAAATAGTGAGTTTCAGGACAATCAGAGCTACACAGTGCAACCCTTTCTCAAAACAAAAGAACAAAAAACCCAAAAGAAAAGAAAGAAACTTCATAGGAGTGTGGTTAAAATAATTTCATGTGATGAAATAGTTAATTTTTCCTACATCTGACATATTTAAGGAATATTTATTCACTGTTATTTCCTATTAAACCACATTTTATGTACAATTTGGTGCTCCTGTTTGGCTTTGATTTTTTTGTTTCTTTTTGAATCTTAGTGATAATTTCAGTGTACAAGTATCAGGAAGGAATGCTGCAAGTAAAACACCCAATTGGACCTGCTGGCCAACCATAAGAAGCATCCTTTGGATGTTCCTGACATAGCACTATCATCCTTACTGACATGCAGATGTTTACATTAGGGAAGGAATGCTGCCTTAATGCAGCACAAAAGCTTCTAAAGTCAATTGCCAAATTGAACTGAAGCATCCTGGAGTAAAAATTGCTGGTTGAATGCAAATGTAATAACTTCCAAATAAAACTATAATTTGGTTGTGCCATAACTTCCTGAGCACAAGCAATACTAATGAGAGAGATTACAGGTTATTCTAACATTAATTTAATTCATTTCTTATGTAACCACCATGAGTCAGATTCCTTTTGAGTTCAACCTACATATGGTTAGAATAGTCAAGGAAACAAAATGGTACTAATTTCTGAAGCATAGCTAAAAGGCTATGGTGATAAAATTTATATGGACAATGAGTTAAGACTTTACTGATTTTAATTACTGTAGTAATCAAAATATTAACCATGTCAATATCATCCATACATTGTTAGGTTATACAACTTCATGATTAAGTACAAAGCAAATTGGAATATGAAGTAAAGACTGCCTTGGCTATATTTTAGAGGTGATACATGACGTATAACAAAAAGTACCCTGCCATCAGAGAACCTAAACTGCCTAAGATGCTGGGTTTTCTTCAGTAACATATTTTGTAGTGTTTTCTAGAAGTCATGAGCTAAATAGATCAACATAGTCATCAAAACAGATAAATAAAGCAAAATGTCAAATCATGGTAATAAACATGGCCGAACAATGATTACCTTAGACTGCTGTAATGGCCAAGTTTTTATGGTACCAGATATCAGGGCACAAGCAAATTGATTGTAAAGTTTTCCATTAGGCTGCTCATAAAAACTCAAAGTACAAAAGTAAAAGTTGAAGAACTACATAGTGCTTATGGGAATAAGTTTATGCAAAAAAAAAGAAACATGCAAAATTCCACATAATGAAAACTACAATTTTACTGAATCATATAAAAGAATCTGGGTAAGCTGGAGAAGTAGGGAGGAAAATCATGGGAGAGAAGAATGAGAAACTGATTTACTAATCTGATTCATAGTAATTCTCAAGAAAATTTAGTAGTTCAAAAATTAGTGATATTTTAGTGATATATATATATATAAAATGAGTGAGTATAAGAAAGCTTAAAATAAACATAAACAAAATAAGGTTGACTCATTATTTTAAACACAAAATTCTTACTAGCACAAAGTACATAGAAATAATAATGAGTTAATTACAGAGTAAAAATTACACATCTAAATGCAGAAAAACTAATTTCACATGTGTATCCAATATAAAAATATATATGCACTCTACATTGTTTATTTCATAGTAACAAAGCAAAAATTTTCTCAAATAATGAGATTCATTCATGGAGGATTGATTTCATAAATATAGTACATGTATATATTAAAATTCTATGCAATCATTAGAATGACTATAGACAGCATCAAAATATATTAGCAAAATTCTGACAGTCATAAATATACCTGAAAGCATAATAATAGTATTATATTTTACTTAATGTGATAAACATATTTACTATAAATAATTTCTAGGAAGTCTGAAATTTTATATTAATTTTGATAAATGTATTCATATGCATTTGTTATTTTTTATGGCCAAAAAATTTTAATTGAGAGAAGAAAAGAATCCAAACGTTTAAAAGTCCTAAAATATGGAAAAAATTTTGTGGCAGAGAAATGAACTTGATTTACCAATAAAATGTAAAGTCTCTGAAAGCAATCTTACACATTTCAGTTCCTCCATTAGTAAACAAAATAAAATAAATTATTATCTAGAACCAAGGAAAGCTGTTGCATGATTTGAATTTTTTCAGTTACAAATATAGAATAAATGTGGGGCTTTGGGTGTCTTCCTTTTGATACAAATTCTATTTCATAAGTGTAGAGGTAATCTGGTTAAATTTGGTAGCACACTTCAATTAAAGGACTCTGCTTCCTAAATAAATATACACAATATATAATTTACCAATTATGTAAGCTATATGTGTTTGTAAAGAATATTACATATATATGACATATTTCTTCTGATATTTGTTCTTATCAATCTGTGTGGAATTTAGATAGAGTATATTAAAATAAAGACATTATAAGTGTTTTTTTTAAGCAACATACTTTCTAGAACTTAGAATGTGTTTACTCAAACTGAAGTCTTTCTAGTTGACTTGACACATGTGTACCATTATTTTACAGAAACTGAAAAGCTGATCACCAGAGCATTCTGAGACAGGTGTCAGCCCATAAAAATGGCAAGTCTGATGTGAAGGGATCATTTTTCTTTGCTCCAAAAGTCTCTCCTAAAATTTAATCAAAATCTAATTTCACACTTAATTCCCAGGATTAGAATATACTTTCTTCTGAGCACATTTTTGTTTTGAGTAAGAACTGAATTCATTTTTCAGGAATGAAAGCTAATGTACAACAGCTAAGAAAAATATAAATTAGAATCTCCAATTTACGCACAAATCCTACTGGGGCTGAACGTGAAATGATAATTACTAGTAGAATTCATAGCTAAATGCAGAGCCTATGTGGTTGCATAGTGTAATCCTCTACTTGGTTCAGTTTTGTGAATTACTCAATAATTGCTTATCAAGCTGGAGCGAAGACTAACCACCATCATCAACTTTGGGGATTATGGCAAGGGCTCACCTACATAGATCTTAGCTATTTCTTATTCTATTAGCTTTAGAAAAAAATGGGGAGGGTGAAGGTCAGGTTTCAGCTCTGCTCCCAACAATTTTTGGAACATCATAAATAGAGCTTAATGTTCTGGTTGTAATTAGCTTCTAGCTTCATCATCTAGATCCTCATTCCCAGTCCATAAAATGTGATTATAGAATTTTCTTCAAAATTATAAATTATTTTAAAATTGTACTGTATCGTAGATGTTAATAAATGATTTCTAAAATGATTCATACTAATTTCCCAGTTACACGTCAAAATTACAATATATTCCCAAGTAAATCTTTCATTTTCTTTGAAATTAAAATGATTTTTGTATAGTGTACAGCTTCAAAGACCAATGTATATATATATATATATATATATATATATATATATATATATACATATATATATATATTTTAATACATTTGATTCTCTAGTACCTATGGTTCACAAGTGCGTAAGTAAGGAATATGGGGGAAAGAGACAAGTGAAAAGCCAATTCTGGATTATGGACACATTCTTACATTGTCCTTATTGCACAATTTAGACCTTTTACACTAAGAAAAAGTCAACTATAGTGTAAAACATAATAAGCTTTCTTTCCCCTAGGCAGTGAAGATATGCTACATACAGACTCACGGGTACAAGCCTACTCTGGTCATCATTCTCCCAGTCTATTGACTCTTCCCTCTGTATCTCATCTTTAAAATACAACAGCTTAAAAACAGTGAATACAGAAATGGGGACTGGAATTTAAACAATATTTTATTTTTTAAAGAGCTATAAACTTTTGGCTCTGTTTTGATTTCAATACTGTCTCAAAATTCTTCCATGAAAATTGAAATAAAAAAATTGAAATATTTTTAATAGTCATACACAGTTCTGGAATGAGTTCTTTCTGTGGACACATTTTTTGTGATAGATTATACCTAGCCAGCAAGCATGAGAACTTTGATCATGTGAGCAAATCAACAAAAGAAGTGAAAATAAGAGATTTGAAAAGTCCAACTTTTGAAAATTCAGCATGCTTACAAAAAAATGTCTGTGTTTAAAGATTACTTCTGTAGTTGACTGAATGGAAAGGTGCTCAGTCGTATAGATTGTCTAACTTGCCACAGTCTCAAGAAACAGGGGTATGCAAAACTCTGCTTCAAATACACAAACCCTGCTTTGCAGGAAGAGTGAACAACTCACAAATACTATTTACTTTCCGTTTCAGGCCTTAGAACCTGTAAGGTAAGAAAATGTGTATATATTATCATTAATGTGACTATGGACAGGTTTATTGCTCAAAATTTCATCTTTGCATCTATAAAATCAAAGAGCAGCTAATTCTTTCAGCTATTAAGTTAGCTGTGCTATGTAATGTATATAAAATAAAATGAACAATTTTTATATTGTGTTAAGTACTAAGTGAAATCCCAGAAATAATTAGTTATGACCAGTGAGTTACATATAAAATGATGAGTGTAAAGGTATTCAAAATTATTAAATATAATTTTGGTTACTAAATTATGAACATATACATATTTTCTGTGCCTTTTCACTTATACATATGTGTGTTCATATGTATATATGTACACACATTTTACACAAATGCCATTGTTCATCTACATATGCACATCCATGAGTCCCTTATGAAACTAACATTTTCATGAAATAAATGCTAGGAATAGTTTTCACAAAAAGTGCTTGAACATGAAACTGGCATTGTGGAATGGAGTTTTACATTTGTATTTATTATAGAAGGTTAAAAGCTCTAAAAATTATCAATAGTGAGTCTTCCTATCAAAATGAAGTGGCGGCAGCTCCAGAGAAGCTAGATAAAAAAGGAGAACCCTAAGAGGGACACATGGATCACCCTGGGAAGGGGAAACTGAGATCTCCTGAGTAAACAGGAGGTCTGGGGGCATTAGAGGGAAGGGGATAGGGGATGAGAACAGAAGGGAATGGGGTGGTCAAGCTGAGAGAATGACAGAGAGAGAGAGCAACGAAAGAGATATCTTGATAGAGGGAGACATTATGGGTTTAGGGAGAACTTGGTGCTAAGGAAATTTCCAGGAATCCACAAGGATGACCCCAGCTTAGACTACTAGCAATAGTGAAGAGAATGCCTGAGATGGCCAACTACTGTAACCAGATGGTGAATATCCTGCCATCATAGAGCCTTCATCCAGTAACTGATGGAAGCAGATTCTGAGAAACACAACCAAGCACCAGGCTGAGCTCTGAGAGTCCAGTTGAAGAGAAGGAAGAGGGTTATATGAGCCAGTGGGAATTCGTGAACTTTAAACTGACAGCTGTGGAGCCTGCATGGAACCAGACTAGGCCTTTTGCATTCAGAAGACAGTTTTATAACTTGGTCCCTTTAAGGGCCCCCTGGCAGTGGGATCATTATCTATTCCTGTGCATAAGCTGGCAGTTTGGAGCCCATTCCCTATGGTGGGATGCCTTGCTCAGCCTTAATGCCTGGGAGTAGGAAGGCTTTATTCTGCATCAACTGAATGTACCAGGGTCTGCTGACTTCCAATGGGAAGCCTTACCCTTTTGGATGAGGAGATGGGGAGTGGAGGTGGGGGGAGGCTGGAGGAGAGAGTGAGAAAGGATAAGAGGGGTATCCATGACTGGTATGTAAAATTAGTTTAAAAATTCTTAAATTAAAAAAAAAAGCAAAATAAACGAAGAGATGGGTCAAAATAAAATCTATTAACAAAGTTAATGTTATATAATTTGTTGTATATCAATATGTAAACTGTACATATTACTGTAACAGTTATTTTAAAATATTGTCAGGTAACAATGTAAAGCAAGTTATGTAAAATATTTACAAATATATTTAAAATAGATATAGAATCGCTACGAGTATCTATTAATAATTGTGAGAAAGACATTTATGAGCCAGATTTATATATCTTAGATAGTTAAAGAGGAAACTCAAACAATAAAATTTATATAAAAATACAAATAGTTCCATCTAAATCTTAAAAGGAAGTAATAGCAAGAAAATGAGTTTTATTTATTTAATTAAAATGTCATTGTTATGGTTTGAATTTGAAATGTCTACAAAGGCTTACATATTGAAACTTCAGTCTCCAGTGCAAGGTGGTAAATGGAAGAAATGGGGTCTAGAAGGAGGAAGGTTGGTCATTAGCAGTGTGACCTGCTCAGGTCCCAGGAGGTAAATCTTTTCCCATGTTGCCTAGTCATGGGCTGCTGGACCACTACAGGCTCCAGGCATCAAGGCCCGATGACTACTGACTATATCCTTCGAAACCGTGAAATAAGATACAATTCTCATGGTTCATTCAGGGTTCTATCGTAGCAATGCAATACTGAGTAACATAACTGCCGTGTAAAAACCTACAGACAAATATTTTAAAATATTTTTGATTAATAATTTTGAAGAAAGTGTGTGTTGAAAAATTACTGATCTTTAAGTTGCTTAACCATCCAGGCCTTACATTTCAAAAAATATATTTTAATTATGTGCATGTATTGGTATGTGTTTATATGTATAGGTACAAGTTCCAGAGGAGGTCAGAGGCCTTGAATCCTTTGGGCTTGGAGTTACAGGCAATTGGGAGCTACCTGATATATGTACTTGAGATTGAAATTAGGTCTTCTGAAAAGATCAGTACAGTTTATTGCAAAAGTTTTCATCATATAGTTACAGACTAGTCAAATGTTTCCCATTTCCTTTGATGATGAAAATATCACACTCACTTTTGATTTCACTGTAAAATAGTGATCTCAAAGAATGATGGCTCACAGTACTTGCATCTGTGATTTCTGAGAGCTCTCAGACATGTGGAATTCAGTCTTTCATTTATTAAATCGGGTTTTGGGCACAGACTCAGAAGACGTGAATGCTAACACAGAAAACTCAATGGTCACAATATGCATTAATGCTCAGAATTTCATAGTGCATTGCATATTCACATTCCCGTCTCAGCATTTGAAATGATCTTGTCTCTCTATCTTTCCTCTCACTTTCAACTTCTGCAATAACAATGAATTCTATATTGCAAAAAGACACATAACTCCAACGTAGCATCTACCTCAGTAAATACCATAAAAACCTAACCAATAAGGTACCCTTTAGTCAGCATGTGATGAATGTTTTCCAAAAGGCTGTCAATGAAAGTCAACAAATTCAGGCCTTATTGGTTTCACATCTTTAGATATTCAGGCCTGTGCTGAGCATCAGAGGTACTTGTAAGGCTGGTCTCCCAATCCCTGGTCTTCCTCTCTGGCTTATTAACCCTTTCCTAGGATATACATTAATCCACTTTTAAAACTTCATTAATTGCTGCTGTTGTGTTAGGAGGAAATTTATATCATCTTCAGTTGCCTGAGAATTACATTTTAGTGTAGACCTCTTGGCAGGAAAATGGACTCTAGGTGCCAACTTATAGAGCAAGGAAACGAGAGTTGGCAATAAAAATGCCTATAGAACATTAACAAAATTGCCAGAAAAACCAACAGGCAAAACACCTTTCTAGACTTTTCCATGTAGATTGTGACAGGCCATTTATCTCCTTGAGTAATATACAATATAACAGAGTAATATAATATAATATATATTTGGCAAATAAGGTACATGTCTAGAAACATATAAATTTTGGTTTTATATCTTTAAATCTCATAAACATTGTTTTCTTCTTTAACGATCAGTTTCAATACATGTATCCATCATCCAAAAATGTAGTAACTTTAGAAAAACTAAGAATGCCAAGGCTGTGTAGATATGAGTCAAGCTAATGCTGATAAGTTAGTACAGTACTCTGTTCTGCATATTTTGCATATCACTATTAATGAAGTATAAAATTACACTATGTGCTCCTTTATTTCTTAGTTAATCAATTGTTATAATCATATTCATCTATTGAATAAATGAAACAGACTTTTTCTAGTAGTAGTCAATGAATAATATAGGTAAGTGACCAATATGTTCATATGTTTGCATATCTAGAAAATCATTGAAAGAATACATACAAACACTAGTTTGCATTGGTGATAATGATGTTCTGTATCCTCTTTACTATAATTCTAAAAATATTTTTATCCAATCAAATTAAAATGCATTGCATGATAGTATAAACTAACTAGGAGAAGTGTGTAAAAATATGAATAAGAACAAGAATTAAAATGCAATAAACCCAAATTAAAACAATTTAAAAGAACTAACAGGAATGCAGAGTTTTTGGGTTTTTTTTTTTTTTTTGGTATTTTTAAATAGTTTATCCACAATAGACTTCTGACCAGAAATAAGAGTGTCCATTAAACGCAGAAAACATCATCTAGTAAGAATGTTTGTCCTTACTTGCTTGAAGACAAAAGCATGTTATTTTAACACCACTGATTCCACAAGACATCTAAGAAATAAATACCTTATGGTACACATGACAACCCTCTACAATAGTGCTGACTCCAAATACCAGGATTGCTAGACTTGAGTTACTTTGAATGAAGAAAAGCAAGAATGCATCCTTCCAAAAATTAGACTTTCTTCCTCCAAAGTGTTTTCTCTAATTTATTTTCATGTAGGACTTCTGTAACTGTGTAATAGACTAGGTGAAAAATAAAATATATGATGTCTTTGTAAATTATGACATTTAAGAAAGATTCCTCCATGTATTTTCTTTACAATGTAAACCCATAGTCAGATCTTTAATACACCTCTCATTATAGCAAAGCCTTACTAAATACCAAACAAGAAAGACCTCACAATACGTTCTCTGAAAGGACTAGATTTTAAAATTGGAATTATTGAATGGGATGGCTGCTCAAACAGACATGAAAAGTCCAAGGATCCCGGACCTGTGGTGGGATTGCGCTTAGGTCACATGGGACAGGGATCCCGGACCTGTGGTGGGATTGCGCTTAGGTCACATGGGACAGAGAAGAGCACAAAGGGGAAGGAAACAGAGGTCTTGACAACGAACTAAGCAGATGAAAGAGTGTGGTCTTTGCAAGTAGCATCTACCCACAATTTAAAAGCACTAAAACAGCTTAAAGCTTTTGAAGGCTAAGTCAGCAACACTGATTGTATTTATTGTAAATTAGTAACTTTTATGGTCACCTGTCTGACATCACTGAAGCACTAAAATAAATTAGATATGTCAATAACTGACACTCATTGACAATGAAAAACGTCAACCCATAAAATCAGCTTCCATAACTGCTTGAGACCTTAGATAAATCTTTCTTTAGTCACTCGGCCATGTTCAATATACACTGAATAAACTACCTGAGTAGACTGAAGTGTTTTAAAGATAAGACAAGGAGAAAGAGTAACATCTCATAATGGCTGGTTCATTTCATCTATCCACTGTTTCTTCACAGACACACACACACAAAACACACATACACACAAAACACACATATACATACACACAACACACACATACACACACCCATACACACACATCACACACATACACACACAACACACACAACATACACACATACACACACAACACACATACATACGCATACACACACATACACATGCACAACACACACATGCACACAAAGAACACTCTCTCTCTCTCTCTCTCTCTCTCTCTCTCTCTCATACACACACACACACACACACACACAGAGATACTCACAGACACACACACCACAGAAGAATTAAAACCAAAACAGTATTCTGGTAGAATGAAAACGATCAAAGAATTAGAGATTTCCATGTTAAAAGGACAGTCTAAATGAGATGCTAATATTGAGAGATGTGAAGGTGATTATTTGCTGCCTGTGTGACCTTGAAAAAGTCAACCTTCATCTCCACGTTTCAGGTTTCTCTGTTCATCAATAAGTTGATTGTAATGACCTGTATTTTTGGGAGGTTTGATAATGAGATAATGAGAAATAACACAATGACTGCATAAGGATTCAGTAAACAGTGGGTATAATTATTTTATCATATTAATGAGATGGAGATGACTGGTGATTGCTGAACATTGCACAGGTGATGTCGTAGGAGGGAGGCAGCAGGGACGGAGAGGGAGAAGGTGGGAGAAGGGATGCAAACCAGGGTGAACAGCAGAAGAGGAGGGAATAGGAAAGAGAAGGGATTGAAGAGAAAAATGGGAAGAAATTGAGGAAAAAGAGAATGGATATGAAAAAGAGGAAAAGAAAGAAAATGAGAATGGAGATAGAGAGGAAATGGGAAAGAGGAGGAAGCAAGGAGGAGGGGTAATGTGTCAACACTGAGTAGTAGAGCTTCTGCGCAAATTTGTTCTGAGATCATCTGAACTGTGGCCACTGAGGTTCTGTTCATGCTTCATCATCCCTCCGGTTAGCCTAGTGACCCCCCTACCTCGTCCACAACTCTGTCTCAATAGAAACTTTGTCTTGTGGCACAGAGAACATGAAAGTCTTCAGTCAAGAAATCTTTCAGCTTCTCACTCTATCCTACATCATTCTTCGACTCCTGGAGGGCATTCCGCATTCCTTCTCTACAGAACATATGGCTCGCTTTCTTTCTTTCTTTCTTTCCTTCTTTCTTTCTTCCTTTCTTTCTTCCTTTCTTCCCTTCTTCCCTTCTTCCTTCCTTCCTTTCCTTCCTTCCTTCCTTCCTTCCTTCCTTCCTTCCTTCCTTTCTTTCCTCCCTCTCTTCCTTCCTTTTTATTTCTAGCAATTTTCTTCTCCTTAAAAGTGCAGTTGGCCTCCAGTCACTAAAATGCTTATTGCTGTGCAGTGTCAACACATTCCTGTCACGGTGACTGAGCGATAAATCTCACATCTTCTCTAAACTCATTTGGTAACACCTGACCCAAGTGACCACTTGCTTCTCATTCAAACTCTCATGAGCATGAGCATCAGCCTCTAGGACATTTATTGAAGGTTCTTATGCCAGTTACTTCTTGGCTCTTTATTAGCTGTTGAGATGAATCTCTTTTCTGCAACTGAAACTGCAGAGTTCACAGATCCCATTTTTACCTATCTTTTCTCTCCCTTTTCTCTTCATAGTGCCAAATCCCACTTACCTGTCACAGTGTTTGGGTCTATCTGCAAGAATATTCTTTCTCTCATGTAGGCTTTCATTTTCAATCACCTACCAGTTTCCATCCCTTGAATGCTGCATGCCCATAGAAAACTCAGCATTGCTCAAACTTAAATACACCATTAGCTAATGCTTCATCCTTCTAGCCTCCACTTCCTATGTTATGTTCTTAATAGTAACAATCAATGCAGGCAAAATCTTGGGATTTCATCTAAACCCTACCATTCTGATCTGTAAGTGAATGGGTTTTATACCTCCTCTGTTATGGTCATATTTTAATTCAGAATGATTCCTAACCTTTGTAGTTACTTTTCATGTCTTCTTTAGACCTTATACTTTTCTCCACTTATGTTCACCTCCTGCACTTCACAACCATTTTCTAGAGTTTTGAATCAGACTAAGTTATTCAGTTAAGATTTTTTCCCATGAGTCCTTACCTCTTTGGAAAAAAAAAATAACAAGCTATTGAGTAAGAGAGACAGACATAGAGACATAGAGACAGACAGACAGACACACACACACACATGCATAGGAATACACTTGTGCTTATACGTTGTATAATCTGATCACTGCCTATGACTATATCATCAACTCTTTACCATGGTCCCCAGGATCACACTAGCTTTAAAGTCACTAGAAAATCCCTCATATCATTTCTATCTCCTTTGCCATATTCTCTTCTATGCTAGTTTTACTTTCCATTTGGAAAACCTATCCACAGATCTCTAACCTCTATTTTGACCTCTATGTAGCTCATAATTATTCAGTATTTCTACAATGTTATTTCCTCCTTCAAAGCACTTACAACTTGACACTGGGATTCACTCTACATTGATGTTTTAAATGGTGCATGTCTTCAAACCAAGCACTATGATTCTATGCTCTATTTCTCCACATATACATTATAGGTTGTAGACAGTAATAACAAATTTCTCCTATGAAAATAGATTCTTCATTCAATGTGGAAACCTCACATACTGCCAAAGACAATATTATTTGTTTTGATGTAACTCATCAATAAAATAGAAGTGGACAGGTGAACTATGTAGTAAATAAGCCACCTTGACATGCTAAATACTAAATGAGCATTGAAATTAAAAGCTGAAAAAGGACTGATAGAAGAGATAGAATGCCAGGCACCTGCTTGGCTGTTCAGCAAAGGCCTGAAAGAAAAGATATGACTAAGGATAGCAAATGAAAGAACCGGAGGCAGGGCTGATGAATAATGTGCACTCAGATACAAAGTTACGTGGGTCAGGGGTGGGTTGATCTTGTCGCTCTGTCCATTAGGCCTTACACATATCTTGCTTATAGTAACTGCTAAATAACTACTTCTTGAATGGAATTTTAAGCTGTGCAGCTGGGGATACAAGAAACATCTGTATATTTTTAAAGCATTACTTCTCTTCATTTGCTATTCCATAAAAAAGGTAATTTTGTCAATGTGTTTACTAGAACTCTTTCCTGAAAAGTGAAATATTGCTTCAGTTGGTTGGCAAATGTGCCATTTCAAAATGAAGAATCTGCTTCAAATGAAGAAAAAGCTATTTTGGTCCATAATTCTCAGAGCCAAATTTGAATCGTAAAATGCACTTTTCATCAAAGAATCTTAACAAAAAGATTCCTGCCAATTTAACCAAGACATCTAAAAATATTTCATTCCAGAGCCAAGCTTCCTGCTTAGCAGCATTCTGAGATCACATTTTCCAAAGATCTTCCACTAGATAATGGTGACCCGAATCAAGAGGCTGCCACACTGTCACCACCCTCTTTGGAACTCAAAATTACACAATGTTTAGGAAATTTGGATTTCCTTAATGTTTTTCTACATTCTTCTACGTTTCAGAGTTTCTCTGAAACTTTTATATATTCTACAGTTACCATAACAAACAAGTGTAATGAGAGACACATGTAAGTTGGAGATGGAGGTCAATTAAGCTTGTCCTCTTGATTTCAACCATGAAGAAACTGCAACCCAATGAGGTGCATGACCATTGTACAGAAACACAGGGCAGCAGTGGGAGTGAATATTGAGTGCCTTGAATGCTTGCCTGGTTTTCACTCATCATTAGTTAAGTACACCCAATGCCATTTTCCTAACTCTGGTCGGTGTCTGGAACTGTAAAACACAGCTATTGCTCTCATCACTGAAGAAAATTAAGACCTTTCTTGACTAAGAATAAACTCAATTTGGCTAAGAAACGGAGCTGGCATCTAACACCTCTGAACCAGACCAGGATCTTTCTATCATTGTCATCTGTAAAACAAAACAAAACCACAAAAAAAAAAAAAAAAAAATCACATCAACACAGACCTTTATTCTTTCATCTCAAATGAGTGAACGGGTCTAGGAAATCTTTCTTCAAAGGCAGATGTGCTATAATAAAACCTCCAGCTACTAGATAATAGTTCACAAACCATATTGAGGAAAAAATATGTGTATTAATCAACTTTGAGATTTCATTCACTAAATAATCAGCCATTCTTTAGGTGTACTTTAGATACACCCTAATCTTTATACATCTTCATGCAATATACAATGGACATCATATATTGAGTTACCAATGGGGGTCTAAATCATCTGTTGCTTCTAAGAGAATAACCATATTTATAAACAAGATAATAATAGCAGCATATATTACAAAAATATTCTTTGGAGGATTAGTTTTAGGTCAACAAGCCTAGTAGCTGAAATAAATGTAAGTTTTGACAGCTCCAAGTGTGGCTGGACAAATCCATGAGTGTCAGCATTGAGCTAAGAAAGGAATCTGCCTTGGAACTTTTCACACTTGCTTCAAATCATTAAGGCTACAATGTTGTCCCATTTACAAGCTGACATTTATTTTGTCACTTTCGACATCTCATGACTTCTCTACAACAGTAAATAGCTCAAAGTGATGACACCCTGCCTCAGCTGGATCTATATTTTGACTAGCAGGTCTTGGCATTGTGTCCACCTCAGATTCCTCTCCAAGATGGTGCATGCTGGGAGATAATGTCAATAAAATTCACAAAGAAAAGAAAACTTTACCACTCTACCACATGTATGGATATAATACACCTAAGTCTTTACCCAACCTATCGTGGTATCCTGGAGACATTTAGTGAGCATTGCTTCATCTCTTAGATGCTTTTTCCTATTTGTTCTATGAAATATCATTTTTTTCATGTTCTAAAGAAGCAGTTGGCAAAACTAATATTTTATTTGAGAAGAGGAGCATAAATCAAAAAGAAAATAAATGAGATCTGAGTCTGATGCAACTACACTTAGAAGACACAAAACCTTACCTGATTTCTATAAAACTTTCAAATTAGAAGCTAGAAATTCAATTTAAAATCAACTACCTGAGGTCATACAGGTACCCGGATTGGGGCATTTTCTATTTTTATAAAGATATTTCAAAATATGTAAACCATTAGAAGACTTCTCAAATCCAACAAAAGTAAACATTTATATATCCCAGTAATAAATTTCTTAAGAAAGACATTTTCTGTCTAGGCATGAAAATTACCTACTATGTGTTTCCTAATCATCCAAAATTGTCTTTCTTCTGGGCTTGTGTACCAGACAATAAAATTACTACTACTATGTGACTTCTGTTATTAAACTATTTCTGAATTAACTGATTATTCTTCTTGAGAAACACTGTCAGAATCATAGGATGCCTTCAGATCATTACTGCCCATCATCTGTGATTACTATATGAATTGCCTCTTTGAATTCTGGGAACGTGGGCACTTCTGTCAAGTTGAGATGAGAGTCAGGCTAAATCCTGATACTCGAAACTTCTTCAGTTAATTGGTATGTTCTAAATTTCATATCCCAATAACTTGCTTAGAAGTGTTTGAACAAAAAGATACACACTTCATCTCTTTCTTTAATTATTCATCCCCTTTCAAGACAAGAGGACAGGAAGATGTCATACAACAATATGAAATGTGCCATGTGCTGAAAGGAATACTGGAATATTACCTTAAGGTTCAGCCTATCTAGACAGATTTTGTGGAAGGGAAAGGAGAGAGAGAGAGAGAGAGAGAGAGAGAGAGAGAGAGAGAGAGAGAGAGAGAGAGAGAGAGAGAGAGAGAGAGAGAGAGAGAGAGAGAGAGAGAGAGAGAGAGAGAGAGAGAGAGAGAGAGAGAGAGAGAGAGAGAGAGAAATTCACTGGAGAAATGCCCCTGAGCCCCTGAGTTAAGTGGGGGAATCTGGGACACTTGTCCTTGTCATGCATGTCCGCAGTGCTCCAACATGGGCAGCAGGGGGCGCTCCTGCATGAAGCACAGCCCCCCCCAAAAGTGCTTCCCTGTTGGAGAACACAGATTCTTCCCACACCCCTCTTTATTAGTGCTTGTTCTTTGTCCAAACAGTGTGGTTGTCAATAAATTGTATGATGAGAAATAACATTACAGGTTCAATAAGAGAGTACACTTGCTATTAAGCTTGCCTTTTGGAAACAAAGTGGCCAGCTTTTATTTTATCTCACTAGGATAGCAGAAGGGGTTAAATGAGATGTAGAACAGTGGGGTGGGGATACCCAATGCCACTAAGTTCCAGAAGTCTTTCCCCCAAAGCAACAAGTGGGCATCAGTACTCCAAGATCAATTTGTTCCTTTGTTACAGGTAAGATAGACTCCCTGAGAAATTTTCTGTCACATTCAAATCCTTCTTTTCTTATGACTGATCCCCAAACCCAGAATTTCCACTTGACAAACTAAGGTTTCCAAGAAGCTGTCTGAACTATAGATTCTGCAGAGGGCCTCCAGCATACTGCTGCCTTTTACAAGTGAATGTGTGAGGCATTTTACTCCTCTGTATTGAGACATAGTATTGGATCCAAAATGGAAAAAGTGCAAAAAACCCAAATGAGCTGTTCTGTAACTATATATATACCATTAATTCCAGAGCAAAATACCATGCCTCTGTTCCCATACTATACATATACTCAAGGATACCACACCCCCAATGACTGCACTCTCCCATCCCCAAATGAAGGATTGCAGAGGCATTGCTATTAACAACATTAATACTCACCATATTGACTTCAGAGACCATATCAATGCTGGCAATATCAATATTCATCCCTACAGCCACAGGGGGACCTGCAAACCAAGATGGTCAGCCATGTGACTTCTCATAACTTGGTCATTCATAAAACAAGACTTTCACTAGGCTCCCTACTGAAATCCCATCTATAAAGTTAATCCTCATGTTCATCACTTTCTTATTTCTTGGCAAAATGAGTAGGGGATACTCTTCTAGGAATATGCACACACGTGCTGATGGAACAGTGACTCCAGCTGTGTCTACACATGCCAATGTCTCAGCATGTGAATCCATATAACTCACAGCAGCAGAAGAATGTTTTAGCCCCAGGAATTTGTGTATTTTGTATTGAAACCCCTTCCTTCTCATTTTTACCCACACACTTCTGTGTGGTTTTTAACTCTTTGGGTTTCATTATACGAGTTTGAAGCAAAATTAAATTTTCACACTAGTTTATCTGGAGCTGCAGAGAGAGATGTCCCTTTTCCTCTGATACCTCTATTCTACACACACACACATACACACACACACACACACACACACACACACACACACACACACACACAAATACACATCGACCCTATTTTCCTATGCCATTCCCTTTAGAGGACTGGATAGTATCCAGGCATGAGCCACTTTAAACCATGGCCAGAACTCTTCCAAAGTAGGTGGGCACAGGGAGTTGAGGCCACCTCTCAGCCAACTAACTGCCTGCACACCCTGTCTTCAAAAATACTCCCATTACAAGACAGCACAGGGCATACCGTTAAGTAAACTTAAGAGGCTTGTATCTCAGGAAAGCTCAGACTGGGAACGAAGATTTATCAGGGTGAAGGAGATGGAAAGCTGTTACCAAGTCTGATGACATGCTAAGGGGGTCATTTTCGAAAGACCTCTCTCAAGTGCTGGATAGTTACGGACTGACAAGTTTGGATCATTTCTCAACATGGTAAAATAGGGAAACATCCCATACCCTACATGCACCCGACAAGTAAGGAGGGGGAAGAGAGCGCACACAAAGCCCAAAAAGACAGCTTCGGCTGGAGCTAGCTGGGTTATTTCTTATTTTCAAGGAAATCTCATTACCTCCAAAATCTGGTCTCAGACGAATGTCATAGCCTTTCAACAGTCTGTCCACCGTCTCTTTAACCAGCGACATATTACTAGGGTCATTGACACTGAAGAAAGAAATGACAATAAACAGGAATGAATAAAGAAGCCAACACGGCATCTTCAACAGCTCTGCTCACAGAGAGGTATGCAGACAGAGCCCTGACAAGTGAGAAAGGAAAAAGACACTTACCTCTGAGCACAGACAGCGGCGATTATTAAGGGAAACGACCAAATCCCAAAGTAGCCCCTTTTCCGGACTCTCCACATCCCTTTAGTTTTTGATGGGATTGAGGGATTCACTGAAGAGAGGAGATCCAACTTAGTCTGCCCAGTGCAGTAATTCTAATGTGGGGCGCATGCGCACGGCGTACCAAAACATCAAAGGGGCAGCGGCGGCTGCCGGGGACCGAGATTTCCTTGTTTAAAAAAAAAAAAAAAAAAAAAAAAAATTAAAGGGGAAAAAGGAAGAAGAACATATATATGTGTAATATGTACATGTTTTGATAATATTAAACTGTCACCTCAGAAGTTAGTTCTTAATAGAATCTTTGTTGTTTTTTATTCTTTAAGACAAAAGCAACCAGAGCGTCTGGTAAGTTTCTATGTTGCAGGAGGTAGTTTTGCACCTCATGGGTGGTGGGGTTGGTGTGTGTGTGTGTGTGTGTGTGTGTGTGTGTGTGTGTGTGTGTGTGTGTGTCCTTAAATATAAAAAATAAAGATTAGGAGGTGGGGGGTTTAAGAGGTGGGATAGATAAATGCCTGAAATCCCACTCTTGGTCTAGGCAGGTTGAAAGGGACCAGGAGTTGAACTTTATTTCCTTAAGAATAGCAATCCCCTGCCTGGGACAAGTGGAGGTGGTGGGGGTGGGGTGGGGGTGGGGGCACTATGAGCCGGGAGGGGAGCAGTGGGAACTGAGTCCTAGGAGGAGTCAAGAAACCAATGGGAGGAGAGCTAAGCAACGCTGGATTTTGAGCCGGGGGGGGGGGGGGGGGGAAGGGGGGGCGGCAGTGGCTTGAGAAACGAAAGAATCGGAATCAGAAAAGAGGGTGAGAAGAAAGGGGAAGGATACAGGAATTTAAAGATGCTAGTCCTTCCTGGGAGTCAAAGGGCAAGCTTTTTCTTCACTACTCACGGGAGATTTCTTTCTCTTCCACCTTCTCACCCTTTGCCCCTTGGTCCCCAAGAAGAAAACCTCAGGGTCCTGGTTTCTGGCGTTGTGACGTTCCTGACCCGCTAGTCCGGCTATTTATAGCAGGAGGGGGAGGGGGCGAGGGGAGCAGTCAGGCAAACGCTTCTTGGGGTTTGAGTCTGGCTCTGCCCTGGCAAATTCTAAGTGGGCAAGGTGAGGTTTGACTGAGGGACAAGGGAGGTGGGAATTTGAGGGACAGAGGGTGACTTCCACTCCAGCACAGGTGCGGGGCCAAGAGGCACCAAGCGCGAGGGCGGGTGGCGGGTGGAATGCGCTTCTCCAGTCCCCCACGCCTCGCGGACGCACGCGCACGGCACACACACACACACACACACACACACACACACACACACACACACACACACACACACACACACACACACACACACACACACACACACACTCTCGATCATGGTCCCCGCCACCCGCCGCTCCTTACCTCACCCGCCCGAGCTCGCTGCCCACTATCGTGGCCCAACAGAGCTGCACCCCAGCCGCTCCGCTCTGACCAGCTGAAACTGCACCTCTGCGTCCAAAGCCAGTGTTTCACAGAAGACAAGCACAATGAAGAAACCCGCTAGACCGCCTGAGCCACCAAACCACCTATCTCCACGCGATCTCTTCCCCTCTTTTCCTTTCTTAGCCCCCTTCCCTACTGCCCCAGGCACATCACCACCGACACCAGACTCACAGTTTATAGGGAAAAAAAATCATTTCCTCTGCTCGGGGCGGAGGAAAGAGGGTGCGAGAACATTGGTACTGGGGTGCCCCGGAGTCGTGCTTTCAAGCTTATCTTGGAGAGGGGGAGGGAACAGGGCAGGTGTTCTAACTACCCGATGCCACTCACACTCCCTTGGTGAATAGGTAGAAAAGCAGAGCTCAACCTTGGGTCCTGGACCCAGATACTCACCCTGTACCTACTACTGAGCTTTGTTATCGCTTACCAGAGCACCTACTATGACCAGATAGCCATGCTTAAAGCAATATTAACTCGAAGTTGACACCTTAATGTCCCCATTTTATGTATGGGTTTAAAAACTGGCACATAGGGTCTGAGGAACATGCCCAAGGTCATTCAGGTGAAAGGTGAAAAGCAAATTGGGCTTTTAAAGCAGTGTCTCTAACCCTTAGATTAGACAGCCTCAATTCTTAATTAAATCCAGGACTTCAGCCTCCGTTAGCTCCTTGCTGCCACGTGGGGGACCTCCAAGCGCCCGCGGCGCCTGTGAGACAGAAAGTGTTCAGATCACAACCCCACTGGTGGTCCAGCAGGTCTTTGGTGAGAGCAGGAACCCAGGGCCCACAAGGTTCACAGCTGGTGTGGCGGTGCACGATGCCAGCTGAAGATCCATCCACTGTGGCCTGGTCCAGCTTCCCTCCTGACCCACATACTACAGGCCACTCCCCCACCGCCCCGGGACAATGAGAGTCATCCCGGGGCAGCTAAGAGAGGTGACTTCAAGGGAATCTGGAGGAGGGACGGTTGCCAGCGGGAATCTGATAGCTTTCCTAGGATGGAGGGCAAGACCAGAGGGAAAGAGCTGTTCGCTTTCAGAGTCCAAGGAAGTTTCTAGGCTACAAACAAGTAAAGAATAGGGCCATGAACAGTGCATATGTACTGCAAGGCAATCTGCTAGGCTGGAGACTTACTCCCATAAGCCCATACAAAGAAAACACAAATACACACACACACACACACACACACACACACACACACACACACACACACACACACACATATGGGTAGGGGCAGGAGGATGACTGTTAATTTCTCTTTCTTTGCTCTTATAGGAAGACTATTATTCAAGCTAAATATAATAATGATAGGGAAATATGTTTCAGTAACCGAAAGATTCCCAAAGTAGCAACCAAAGTAACATAAGGATGAAGTCTTAGAACACCTCTTTCTTTCTTAACAAAAATGACTCAAATTTCTTCTATTAGTTTCCCCCTTTGTTATCTCAAATTTCTTCTGTTACCCCCTTTTGTGGATCCATCATCTTCAGGAAGGTTCTTTTCAGTTTGGGTCAAAAGAAAGACATTCAGAAAACAAAATAAATCCCAAACTACCTTCACATCGATCTGAAACAATAGTGGTGATCCAGTGAGTAAAGAGACAAGAACATGTTGAAGATATGTTATGGATAGATCTTCTCAAACACCCAGGAACAACTTTGCAAACATTGATATCCCTAAACTGTGGTCTCCTCCAGTAATCTAATATAGATAAATATTAGCATTGATTTCTCCACTGAATTCCTGATGAATGGTGTAATTGTTTCAGCAACATTTGTCACATATTAGCAGTCTTTAATGAGTGGACAAGAAAGCAACAATGTTGAGTGGCATTCATCTTTAAAGATGGAAAGAACACAAAAGAGACAAAATTATTATCAATTTTCCTGAAGAGAGTAAAGGAGCAGGCATTTGAAGAAAATCAAGAGTGTTGTAAAAGATGAAAGAAAATCAGGATTATTTTATCCTCTATGTGTTGGCTATGATTTATACCCCTTATCAAAAGCCATGGGGAATAATAAAAAATGAATTTATTCTAGTTATAAGGTGTAAGATGGGCATGCCTAAAACAGATCTTACTGCAATTCCAAGACTCTGGAAGATTTGCTGGCGTAACTACTTAAAAAAAAAAAAAATACAAAACTGGAGAAAAAAATCACACGCAATCTGAAGTCGTGGAGAATATGATCCAAGGTTCAAAATGTAAAATCACCAGACAAAATGTCAGCACTCATAAGAGAGCATGCTTTCATAGTCATTTGAGTACTTACCATATAAACACAAAGTGACAAGAGGAATCAACTCTACCACTATTCCTTTTTATAATATTTATTCATTATCATAGATATGTGTTATTGGACAAGCATTGACAATAATGTTCTAAAACAGAAAGGGTTCTCACCCTCTTGGAGTTTATATTCTAGTAGGGCAACTGGCTCTCATAGAACTCTTTGTAGATTGAACATGTGACAAGAGAAATAGTCTACATTATTTGGGGAGATTATTCAGTCTACGGGTGTAGGTAAAGGTTGTAACTGAGTAAGTGATTTGTGGCTTGAAATTTGAATGGTAAGCTATCCTTTTAGGCTGGAACTAAACTGAACATGTCCTTCCTGTTGCTTAACTTCCATAGTACTTGGTAGGGCTACACAGTCTGCTATGGGAGATAAGGCACTGGTATAGTGCCTTATTGCGCTATAGTGCCAATTTACCAGGCAAGAGGTGCTCACTGGTGCAATAGTTACAAAATAGTAACAAAAGCCTTTATATTGGATCTGAGGCCCACTCAATGGGAGGGAATGCATGCCTGGTACTCTAAACTTGGTTAAAATCCTATTTCTTTGGGTCATATAATAGCCATTAGGAGACCTCATCACTGTCGTTAGCCTATATTGATACAGCAGTGTAAATGTTTATGTTTAGAACCATAGCTGCACTGAGCTGGAATATGACTGGGCTGTCACTAGATAATCCTGAGTCTAGTAGGAGCTCAGGGACTCGACTCTGCTCTGCCAAACTACTCACATCTGATAAAGTCATTGCCTTCAGTGTGGATCAGTGAGCCTACCAGACTCAGCGGATAATAGCAAACCTGTAGTCACGTAGATGATTCCAGTTATAATCAGTGGGTCACAAAATGAAACAGGACACGTGGGATGAATGAGAGAGGACCTGTAAAGAGGAAGAATATTATAGAAACAGAAGAAAAATAAGGGGGTGAGTGGAAATAGAATGTATAACATGGGAATGAAATAGTCGGAGAGCAAATTTAATTCATAATAAGAAAGATAAGTTATCCTGACATAGAACTGAAAAAGACAAGTCCCAGAGGCCGAGAACAGGAATATCCACTAAAGGGGCAAGAAGAATGTTCTGAATATGGATATGTTTGGGAGCAGGAGTGTGGCCGATGAATCTTAATCATACTGGAGAATGACAGGTATGGCTGTAAGGGATCTGTCAGAAGCTAGGAGAGAATGCAGATGAGAGATGATGTTGCTTTGAATTAAAATAGTGGTGATAAAAACAAACAGATGTCATTACCATCCTGGAGACAAACGGGCTATCCTTTCTGACAGGTGAGATCTGGAGAATGGGGGTTGACAAAGATTTAGGATGACTCCTACATGTCCGGTTTGAGCTACTCAGTGGTAGTGATAGACAGGAAATGCTGGCTATGATACATTAAGTTCGACCATGTTCAGTACGTGCTACAAACACAGATATCCAGATATTTGGTCCTCTGCATCCTAATGTTTGGAATTGAGGGGTTGAGGCCTTGTCTGAGGCCAGAGCATCACCCACCTCCTGACACTGTGCACTTCCCTTTCTTGCTTTATTTTTTTAATTTTAGAACATATTACAATGTAATAATAACTATATTTTACCAGCATCACTTTCATCCGGCAGAACCAGAGTAAGGCATTTTAAAGTGTATTTTTCCCTTTGCTTTTGCTGTATTCTGTTCTGGAAACAGCTAATACCCCTCCAAGGGGACACCAAAGGCAATGTGATTGCAAAAGATCATTGACACATGAGCTTAACCCATGAGGAATGACCAGAGTGGGAAACATGGATGTTCTAGAAGTTACTTTTCCTCACCTGTTACTGGGGAAGCAAATTGCCAATTTGGCAGAAGCGTCTACAGTAGTGGGCTACTTGCTTTGCTGAACCATTGAAACATTTAAATTTACATTTTTAGAAATGAATACTGATTCTCAGCTTTAAATATTGATCAGTCTTTTTAAATAGTGTCTAGAAAATTAACAATATTCATGAATAATAAGACAGTTCAGAATAATATGAAAACTTAAAGTATAGTGTGTAATATGAGTGCACATACATTTATACAAACACACACATATATTAGTTTAGGGCAGGCCACAGCACGAACTTGGACCTATCAATAAAGTGTTGATGGCTATATGGCTGTCTGGACAACTGTAATGTGAGAATAAGAACTGATGAAAACTAATATAAAATATGTATATATATTATATATAGTATATATATAGTATAGCTAGTATACATACATACATACATACATACATACATACATACATATATATATATGTATATATACTAACAAAATTCTTTTCAGGTCTGGAAAGATGACACAGTAGAATTAAACTGAAGGCTTGAGTTCAAGTCCCCAGAGCCCATGTAGAACTGGGAACAATACTGTGTATCTGCAATTCCTTTGTTTCTCTGGAGAAATTCGAGTGAAGATAGGAGAAGCCAATGGGCTAGATAGCCTGGTCTATGCCAGACAACTAAAAGCCATCCTCTCAAACTGTGTGAAGGGTCAACACCAAAGCCTTAGATGTCTCAGATTTCCACATATGTGCCCTGGCACATCCACATGTCTATATTAAATAAAACATAATAATGTGCTCACTTGTGCACACATGTAAACAAACATGCCATACACACTGAAATATTCCATATATCTCACACATAAATGCATTTGTATTTATTTTGTTGTGCTAATAGTGTGACTAAATGTGTTTATGAAGTACGTTGGCACACACCTTTAATCTCAACACTTAGGAGCCAGAGGCAGGCGGACAGGATCTCTGTGAATTCGAGGCCAGCCTGATCTACAAAGTGAGTTTCAGGAAAGGTTTCAAAGCTACACAAAGAAACATTGTTTTGAAAAAATAATAACAAAGGAGGAAGAGGAGGAGGAGAAATATGGTTCATTATTAAGTTGGTTATATAATACCTCTGATTTATTTTTCTGGCTAACCTTGCCTTCTACGGATGTGAAAAGAAAATTCTCCTGAAGTACCATAAATTCTATATTAAGCTTATGACTGAAAGCAATATTTTTTCTCTAAAGAAAATTAAGTGTGAATTACATGATTACTATGTCCTGTACCTCCTTCAACAGATGGCATTAACACTGAACATTGGTTATTGTAAAATATTTGGATACAATAAGCTATAAGTTACTTTAAAATGTTTAACTAGAAATATATTAGTAAAAATAATGAAATAGGTCATTGTGCCAAACATTTCAAATGCTTTGCATAAGGTATTATATTCAGTGCTAACAATATATCTATAATCTGTAATCCCCCTTTATCAGACTATGAGCAAACAAAATGACAGTATAGTTAAGGTCACAGTTTGTGAGACAATATTCAAAAGCTAAGGATCTTCCTGATAAAGAAAATTCTTTTATTCTGAAGCTCTAAACTTTTCTCATTGACTAAGTTAATGTATCTGAAATAAAATCTGAACTCAAACAGGGTCTCTGCATTTGATGAATCAAATGACCGATAGGCACTGTCAAGTTTGAGTTACTGGACATCATTTGAAAATAGGGTACCTTTCAGCACCACTTCAGGTTAATCGATCGTCAAGAATACAGAAAGTAAAGTGCACCTCAAAGTTGGAAATGAAATTATTGATGCTTCAAATGGAGGCAAATTGTTCAAAGAGGAAATTACCTAGAGTCTGACACTGCAGGGAAGCTAATTATATTCACATAAGTTTCGCAATAATAAAACACTACAGCCCCAGTTTTAGAGGCAGATGGAATGGGAGAGAATTTATTTTTGTCAACTGTTTCTCAAAGCCTGAATGAGGAGAGTAAAGAGAAAGTCCTTATCAATATATATGTGCAAACCAATAGACATGCGATAACATGAAAGAACTATGTAGTAACTTCTCACATTCACTTTAGGTCTCCAGTAAACAAAGAAATGTCCCCAAATGGGTGACCCAATGTATAATGGAGACTTTTCTGGAACATTGGTCAGCCTCTCTTCTGGGTTTTTCTGAGTTCCTTCTTACCACCTGTATCGACATCACAATAGCTAATGACCCTGGAGTTCCTATGCTTTTTGAGAGTCTACCAAAGTGTTAGAATTCTAAAAAAAATGTGTGTGTATGTGTTTATAAAGTAAAAGCTAATAGCATATTGTCAGAGCTAAGCTTGGTGATGCATACATACAGTCAAGCAATCAAGAAGCTGATACAAGAGAATTTCAAGTTTCAAACCACCCTGTACCAAATAGCAAGATGTTGTCTCAAAAAAACAAATTCATGCAAAGCTAACCAAAGCAAATAAAAAGAAATCCATGGTGCTGGGTATTGTGGGACACATATTTAATTCCAACACTTGGGAGGCAGAGACAGAGTCTCTATGATTTGGAATCCAGCATTGTCTACATAACAAGTTTCAGGCTATCCAGGGTTACATAGTAAAAGCCTGTCTCAAAATAATCCATGTGACACTGGAACTAGTGACTGTTTAGTTAAATGCTTCTAATATGCCTTCAATTATGCAATTTAATTAATATTGAAACTATATATTTAATATGCATTTTAGTATTTGTTGAGGGACCAACAAAAATTTGTTAGTAAAGGTTTTATACCTATAATGGTGGCTTTCGGAGTCCATAGATGTATTGAGAAAGCAGCTTAGTAGTCAGTGGTTAATGAACACATACAAGATAATTGATTTGAAACCCAGGCTTGGAAAACAAAAAGGCCCGGGGATTTCTCTCTTTGATAGACTTCATCTCTTCATACTTTTGTATGCCTAAGCCAGCTGTGTTTTTATATCCACTCATGTCACAAGTGCCTTACTAAAGGAGCTCTTTCACTGAACATTGTGGTTTTCTTCTCATTTTGTTAGTCACTAAGATCAGTGATTGATCTAATGTGTATCAGGTGATCAAAACACTTAACTCAGTTGTGTTCCATCACTAAAACATTCAAAGTTCTTGCTCACTGGCTTGCTTTTTCTATAATGTCCACCAATAATTCATTCCTCATATAATTTCTCCAAATGTATGTAGGGTGCTACTCAGTATTTTAAGCCTGCAGGAGATGAAAAGCAAAATTCAAATATTGAGGGTAAGATAGTATTATTATTAAATGCCATTTAAAGAATCAATCACTCAAGACCTTGATTGTTTTGTTTTGAATTCTGTTTTGTGAAAGTTGGCTTTATTCACAGCCAGTGTCCCCTCTAACAATGAATACCAGCTATTCAATGTCAACAGAACTGAGAAGATTAACAGCTTTTCAATTTCCAAAGTTTGGATAATTAGTATACAGGGATGTGTGTACATGAGTGTACAAAATGTATAGACCTGTGGATGCTGTGGAAGGTCAACCTTGTTATCTTACTTGCTTTATAATTGTAAAATTGTATAATCATAACTATCACAAAAGTAGTCATGTGAGAAGACCTTTAACATCACCTAGAGGTTAGCAGTTCATCTCCACTAGCTGTTCGGGGAACATTCAGAGTCTTACAGTCTTTGTCCTCTGGGATGCTGGTGTTATAGAAATGCAACCCCAGATCTGTCTCTTACTTGGGTGGTTGAAATCCAAATTCAAGTCATTAGGTATTCATTTACTTACTGAACCATCATCCCAGATCCTAAATAAGAGTTCAAATTCATGAATTTTATAAAAATATTTTTGTTGTGTAACCATTTGTATATATAGTCCTCTGCAAAAGCAGAAATTCCTTTTAACAACTTAGCCTCTCTAAGAGAAATTCCTATAGTTAAGCTGAAGTAAATTTCTTTGTAATATTTGTAAGTTACTCTGTGGTATCTGTGATTACCAAATGTCAGCATTGTAGATAATCAATAGACATGAGATATGAGGTGAACCTGAACATTCTCTTAAAACAATGGCATCTTTCTGAGCCTGAGCCCAAAAGTCTAGTTCAGCAACTAAATGAATATGCTGAGCCTCAATATTTCTGTGAATTTCTTCAGAGAACAAAGACATAAATTAATGTTCCTCACCTTAAGGAGCTTAATTGTAGCATCAAGAGGGAGATGGCCACCATGAATGAGATAAGCAACAAGATATTAATTTCAAAAGCAAATAATAAATCGAAAGGAATGTAATCTTTGATGCACATAAGTGATCAAAATTTGTTGGGAGCAAATGTGAAAGACTAAATGACACTTAACTATTTGGAACTAGACCTTGGATGATGGCCAAGACATAGCTGCAGTTATTAATGAGCTATGGGAAAATTTGGAATAAGTTTTGCATGAGTGTAATATATGCATAAGTTGAAGATATAAATAGTTGGAAAGGCAGCTAAAATGTAGAATGTTCCATCTCGAGTGGAGATTGCAAATTGTACAGCTAGATAGTATGCTCTAGAATTCAGTCCTTATAATACTTCTCAATCTTTGTTTTGATGAAAGATAAGAAAGCTCTTTTACCATACTACATAATGCATGCTTTGCCAGACACTCCACTTTGCACAAGAAGCATGCAGAGCAACCATAGACAAAGCTAAACTGTAAAGATGAGTCATAACTTAAAGAGCAGTAGACCTGAAAAGAATTAACACAGCCAGGAAAACATAGTAAGGTTTGTCAAGAAACAACAACAGCAAGCAACCATGCAAAACCCCTTCTTATAAAGCTACCAGGAACAAGTTTCCTATCCATATTTATGACTCCCCATTTATAATATATGACATGGCCTTTCACATCATTTTAACCTTAGTGTAAGTTTTCACAGACTGATGCATAAAAACTTAGATCACAGACCCTTTCCAAATCAGAATGGATAGCTTGGGAGCTGATTAGTGGGAAAGCATAAGCAAAATATTTTGCAGGTTCTAGGTTCAATCCTCAACACTTCCAAAAAGAAAATAAGATTACCTTGGGAAAGCAGTTAAGAATTTATAAGAAGGAACTTGTAAAAATACAACAGATCTTTATCTTTATCTCATTGCTTATTGCTTCATAAGAGCTAGGGGTAAAGGCAGACTTTAAGAACTTGTCTGGAAAAAGGGAGTATAAAAGAGAGAATAAAATAAATCACTGAGATACTATCATGAATAAAAAATTAAGTTTTCAGTTTTCCTTGGAGAAGAGAAAAATACCTAAAACTTAAAGATTAAAACTAATTAGGTATCTTTCATCTATAACAACTCTTGAAAATAGGAAGTCAAGCTCCTGGATTTGGAAAGATCCACCATTAACCACTGATGTAATCCTGATTAATTCTTTCCCCCAAAATAGAAACTTCAAATAGATATTTAACAATATTTAGTCTTCATCGACAAACAGGTTGTCTCTTGTGCTTCTTTTGTTCAGGGTACACAGCAGAAATTTACGTTCCTGTTTCTTCCTGAGCTTCCTAGATCTATCATATGCTGCATATTAGGAGGGTATGTAAGAAAATTACACTGGGAGCCTCCTCATGGGATAAGGCTCTGTCTACCACTGCATGACCTTTGCCTAACTAACCCCATAGCCTTCTTTACTTGCTTATCATTTGCATAGGAATTTCTCTCCCAATGTCCTGGTGAAGGAATCGGGCCTATAACCAAGAGAAAGCTTGAAGTGAATCTAGGGAATACAATCAACTTTGGAAAAGAAAGCATCATTATCAGAGCTGCTTAAATTCAAAGCATAAAGGGGCATAGCTAATAGCCGAGTTGTGATACTAGCTGTATGATTGTGTGGTATCATGGTATGGAGAAGCAAGAAACTCCTATTAACTGTTATCTCAAGTATAAACGAGGAGGCCAAACCAGATGATCTTTACATTCTTAGTGGATGAAACCTATGATATAAACCAGACATTGGCAAACTATGGATTTCTAGCCAGTTCCAGCCTTACCTCTTATTTTACTATTTCAGATTTCTCAAGTCAGATGGGGTCCTCGCACTGACAGAATATAGTAGATATGTAGTCTCACCCCTAAGCAATAAGCTATTTGCAGTGGATATTGGCTGGTGAAGGAGGAAATCAGTTTCCCAAATAGAGTGTTACAGGGTATACCAACTACACTTCAGGGCAGGCCTCGTGCACAGAAGTGGTTGAACAATACAAAACAAACTCCATGTTTTGGGGCTTTGGGTTGTTTTGATGTTTTTATCTTGCACTTTGTTTTTTGTTTGTTTTCATTTATTTATTTTGAGAGAGAGGTAAATGGAGAGAAACATAAATATGGGTTGGTGGAGAGGAAGGGTGGGAGAATCCAGAAGGAGTTTGGAGAGGGGAGATATGATTAAACATGTTCTATATGAAAATGTAAAGAAAAATAAAACTTTCAGTTTTGTTGGAATACAGCCCCGCCCATGAGTTTAGACATTGTCTATGAGTACTTTGGTACAACCACTGGGTACATGAGTAACCTACACTATACTAGAACTTGATAGAGGCAAAGCAAGTCAAGCATCTTTCCCTAGTTCACTGGGGACTGGGCAGGAGTACAAGCAACATTAAGTTTCAGCCAATCTGCATCCAGGCATGTGCTTTTAGCAATGCAGACAAGCCTTGATATGGGAAGCGCTGCAAGAAGAGTGGGTCCGAAAACCTCCCAGTCATCATAAGATGCTGCTTCTGTTTTACTTTTAGAAGTAGAGTTGACATCAACAAGAAGTCAAGTGGAAGCATGGGTGGAGAAAAGGTGGGGGCAAGGGGGTGTCTGCAAATTCAACCAAAGTTAGAAAACATCACTAAAGATAAAATTTAGCCCTCTGGCTTTTTCCACTATCACATACTGTCATCCTGAAATGTGTTTCATGTTCTCTTCATTTTCCCTCATGGTGCAAATCACAGGCACATTCACAGATGAATTCACAAGTGATATGGTTGACTTGGTCGTCAGCAGTGGCATCCTGCATCTGTAGAGTGGAACTAATCATTTTCTGTCACTTCTCACTTCTCATCTCCTTCCCACTTCCTTTGAGAGTCTATTTGTGCTGAGACAACCTGGTGAATGGGAGTCCTCAGCCTACAACTTTGCTCTTCACAATTCACAGCAATGCAGTGCTCAGGCACACTAGCTTTGCAGGGTATTTTTCTCTTTGTTAAGATATGTTTGCATATTCTTTACCAATGAGGCAAGGACTCCTTTGATGGAACAAGTTCCTGGACTAACATAAAATGAAGAAAGAAATACTTCACAGAGGAAAGTGTGGAGAGTCGTTTTTCAATATAACCTTCCCTAAATGACAGCTGGAATTCACAATACTAGAGGAGTAGAATTAGAGTCTTATAATTTGGGGAAAACTTGCTTTGGTTCCTAAAAGTCCCCCCCTTTCTATTTTTGGTAAACATTTCTAAGTTACTTGGTTTTCATACTCACAGGTATGAACTTGGCTCAAATAACTTAGTTCTGGCCATTAAACTAAAATGTAACTCCTTTCCTAATCCACATAAAGTGGCTGCTAAACTTTTTTTTTTTTTTTTTTTTTTTTTTTTTTTTTTTTTTTTTTTTTTTTTTTTTTTGTTGCTGGCACTGCTTACTTGCTATAAGGAAGTAATTTATGATTGTTTTAATCTCATAAGTCTTTTGCCTATATTTTATTTGTTTTCCTTGTAATGCTTTTTTCCCTCCTTAAAAAAAAAAAAAAAAAAACAGATTTTTTTTTTTCTTACATAATGTATGCTGATAACGGGTTCCCCCTCTGCTCCTCCCAGGTTCTCCTGAACTCTCATTTCATCCAGATCTAGTAGGCTTGTGCTTGGCAGTAATAAATTAAAAAGCAAGAAAACCACAATTTCTTAGTTCTACTCAGGTTACAATTTCCTGAAATTATCATTTTTAACATTTTTGGGGGTACATAATAAAACTGAGCCAGTCTCTCTCTCTCTCTCTGCAGGCTCTCCCTCTCTCCCTCTGTCTTATCTAGTTTCATTATTGCCAGAACGCTGGGTTCTTTCATTGTTCTAGACACAATGCTAAACAGTAAGTTTCCCTTTACTGAGTCCTTTGATCTTGTAGCTGACCCTCATACATTTTAATATGAAACCTAGGTAACAAAGATGCTTAAAGATTTGCTAAAGTTTATACAACACCAATGATGAGTTATTATGACTACATAATAATCACAAAGGTAAACTCAAGACTCTGACTAGGCTGGGCTAGACTATAGGTAATAATCAACACTGCACAATTTCAGAGGATAATGTCTAGAATTCATCAAATAGTAAAAGCGGAGGTCAAGAAAGATACTAGCTGCTAGGAAGTTGTAATTATGACTATGGATCTGTGGAACACTTGCAACTGCTGGACAATGAACTGAACACATTGAATGTGATGTACTATGTACATTGGAGGGTGATATGATTATACATTCTAAGAAAAATATCCTGTTCATTGACAATATATTAAATCTATCTATCTGAACTGGGGAAAGAAAATGTAAGGCAAATGGTAAGGGAAAGGCCTCTATACACATACACATGTTCACGAGCATTTGTACACACAGGTCAACACAAATAAACCAGATGTGCTAGAGTGGATAGAAAGAAAAACCCCAGACAGTCTGTTTGAAATTAAAGAGATTTACAAAACGAAAAAGCCTCTAGAAAGTTTTTGAGGGAAAATATTCGTTCTTCATTGAATCAAGTTAGTGTTACAATAGATACAGATTAGAGAATTTTCATAAGTAATGTAAAATCTTTAAAATAGGCCTCTTAAAAAGAGAAATTGTGAGCTGGAGAGATGGCTCTGCAGTTAAAAATATTAGCTGTTCTTCCACAGGACCAGAGTTTGGTTTTCAGCACCTGCAAGGAGGCTCATAATCATCTGTAACTCCATTCCTGGGGAGTCTGATGCCCTCTTCTGGTGGTCTCCTTGGGTACTGAATGCACATGACACATGTGCTTGTTTTATGCTTTAAGTGGGCTTTTAACAAAAAATTATAAGTTGTACTAATACATAAATTACATTGAGAATGTAGGAACTTAATGTGTCAGGGTTTCTAAGATGTTAACAATGAGAAAACAGAGTGTAGAAGAAACAAGCCTTCCAGGACGTTAGACTGCATGATGAACTTTTGTAGAGTCTTCCAGTACCGTTGAAGACTAGTAACTGTGTGTTCAGTTTCCTTTGCCTAAATCTTAAGCACTGTTCTGAGAACTCTATACAAATGATGTCTTTATATTTCAGCCAGGCTCATTTGTCTTTGTCTTATTTCCTAGACTTCTGCCTTTTCTTGGCGCTGCGTGAACTTCTGCTACCTGCACACCCCAGGGCTGCCACAGACCCATCTAATCAAATCAGGTGCTTGCTCTCGCCTCTGAGTTTTATTCTTCTCTCTCTGCCTGACATCTCTTTCTCCAGATCCTCCCCTGTCAGCTACACACTGTCAGCTGATTTGCCCGATGTGCCCAGAGTGACCCATGCTGGGTCTCATCAGCACCATTTAGCATCACCCTTACAGTATAGTTCCCAAAGTCTGCTCATCTGGACTGTATTTTCTTTCCACTTCATTCATTGTCTTCTGCATTAAAATGTAAATTTTAACGCACCCCATTTATCTTCTTCAAAGACCATCCAGAACATCAGGCACACTGTCTGAAATAAAATTTTCATACTGCAGGAGGAACTGAGTTTCAAATATCTCAATGAGCTGTTTTTTTTTTTTTGTTTTGTTTTGTTTTTTTCCTGGTTGTTGTTTTTTCTTCTAATCAGCCATAGGGCTTTCCCATTCCTGAGAATGATTTTAAGAGACACTTTACATACTAGCATTTGAATTTTTACAACCCATATGGAAACTTCTGGAATCTATACACAGCAGACTCAGAATCCAGATGAAGTGGATTCTCTTGTTTTGAATCACACAACCCTTTGCTACTGGAAGTGTGGGCCCAGCCTGCTCCTCGTAGTTCACTCTATCACAGCCTGTCGTTTCTGTTTCTGTTCTCTATTTCCATCACCAATTTAATTTTGTGACCTTGATGCGTTTTAAAGTGTCTTTGACACATTTAAGTTTTCTATTTCTTCATTCCAACAGAGGTGTGACATATCAAACATGTGATATAAATATTTTTATTACTTGCTGAAAAATTGACTAAATGTATAGAGATGGGGACTATAGAGAAAATGTTTTAAGAAGTTTCACGAGAATATACTGTTTTTATTTGAATGGACTCAACTCTTGAAAGAAACGCAGAGTAGGGGGTGATCATCTTATATCACGCTCACACAAATACTAGACTACTAATAAGAACAATAAAGATATGTGTAAACATGAACCAGACTATACACAAGAGACTTCTGGATATTTCAGAAAGCTTATTTGTAGTAAACTATTTCTCTAGTAGTTAGCAGGTCATCTCAATGTTCTCATCTCAAAAGGAACCATTACCCCTAGAGTACGTTCTGCATTTAGGGAATACTATTGAATTTAGACCTGTTCCCTGTGTTACTGTAGAAGTTAAAGTCTTTCTGAAAGCTGGTTAGGCTATCGAGCAGGAGCACTCATATGGAGTCTGATTGTTTCTCTGCATCCACTGAAAACATGGGAATGAGGAGAGCAAAGTTATAAGTTAGATCACTTCATAAGACTGAATATAAAGTGAAGCCAGTGTTCTGCTGAGTAGAAAGCTTAGAAAAGTACCTGTCATAGAAGTACAAAGATTTCAACTAAGAACCTGAGCAACACCATGAAACACAGGCTGTTGGCACATGACTATAATCCCAGCACTGAAAAGGCCTAGACAAGTAGATCCTGAATTTTTCTGGTTAGCCCACCTAGCAGAATCAGTGAGCAACAGGTTCAGGGAGAGACTCTGCCTCAAAAACTAAGGTGATGAGTGACTGAAGTCAATAGTTGACTTCAACCTCTATCCTCTGTTCATATATATACATATATATATACATATATATATACATGCATACACATTTATATATATATACATACATACATACACACACATGTATGTGAGCACTTGTATGCACAGATGTACACGTATATCCCAGATGCAGAAGATCTAGAGGGAGAGCAAGCATGCCACAATGGTTTTCTATTTAAAAACTAAAGGGATTTAAAAACCATTAATGTTCAAAGTTTTTAACTAGGATCCCACTATGTATGCCCTAGATAATATCTGTACACTTGAGATATTTTGGCAACACAGATATCATTTACTCAAGGAAGATACGTTCTAGTAGAGAATTAGTAGCTGCATAAGCAAAAGTATAACTTGATACATAGTAGAAATTATGAGTTTGGGTTTTTTCCATGAAGAAATTTCAGAACAATTACTGGTGAGAGCTCACGATAAGTCCCATGAAGAAATTGCACTGAATTTCGAACTTGCAACCTGGAATTGTAAATCTGGGCATAAGAAGGCAGGAATGTGTTCTCATGAAACGGGGAAAATATGAAGAAAAAGGAGGTATGTCTAATGGGTGGAACAACACCCAAATTCCTCCTGAGACAAAGGAGAGTGGCTGGAATCAAATGAACAATAAGACCCAGAATAAAAGAAGCAGTAGAATTTATCAAGCATCAATTAAGACACAATGGTGGGTAGTAACTACTCAAAATCCATAGCAATGCACATGTGTGCAGATAATATGCTAAATCACATAACCTAACTTTATCTTCTACATAGTTATAAAGCCATTTGGTGGCTCATTTTAACAGCAGCCACTGGATGCCCATTCTACATCACTATGCTCTGACTTGATGGTATCTAAACATGATAAATCATGCTCGAGACCAACTTAAAACATTCACACAGCACGTCTTGGAATACATTGTCTTCATAATACTTAATATATTCCCCAGCAGTTGGTCAAGGTAGGAGGGATGAATAAATCTTTAAATTTTATGGCTTCAGTCAAAAGCCACATTCTAAGACAGTCATTCTCTTAGGTGGAGTATTGGACAGAGATCTACTAAGCAATAGTATTTGTTTCATTGGGCCTCAGTTTATTATTTTGTAAGCTGGGGATGCTGGAAAGACCACTACCAGGCATGCAGTTTATCTGTTGTGGAAGAAAAAAGTAGAATGGGCTTAATAGAGAATTCACATGAAATGTGTCTCAGCCTTTAATAGGTAATATAGACAATAAAAAGCAGACATTACATTTTACTCCACATGAACAAATGGGGAACTGTTTTTCCTTTATTATAAGGTCCAATTTAGGGCTATTTTTGCTTTTTGAGATCTTTCTGATAGTGGAATCTACCACATATATTAGTTGATGTGGTATGGGAATCCTGGGCAGGTGATCCTAACATGCAATGATGGTGCTAACACCTAACCAGGAGCCTGGTTGACAATGATGACCAGCTACAATTCCACTCCTTGTCCTGGTCCCCTTCCCCAGATAGCCAAAGGGCGGGTGAAGGAAAGTTTGCAACCTTGGTGTTAAAGAAACTGAAAGATTCATAATAATGTGCTCCCAGGGCCTCTTTTGTCCTAATTTTTATGTCTCTTTGGTGAGTCTCTAGCTGGCTGTAAACACTGAACATTTCCTACACTGGGACTTTGGTTCCCATTGCATCATGATAGAACACAGTGCCACAAAAGCTAAAGCTGTTCTTTCAAGTCATGAACAGAAATAACTTTGTATCATGTTAGTGCATTAGCATTAGCTCACACATCAACTTGGAAAAGTTTATGCAACGAAAATGATGGATCTAACACGGAGAATTTGAGATGCTATGCTCCCATGTTCTTTTCCACACGGTTGTTGATACATCTTCCCACACAAACTTTTGGTTACTTCCATCGCTATCCCATCCTGAAAATGGCTTTCAAGTCTTTTGACTGTCTGGATCAATCATACAGACCTATCCATAAGCGGTTTTGTTTTTATTCAAACATCCCATCTTTTGATCAAGCAGTCTGTTTATGCCCCTTTGAAGTTACTTTGTGTTTTCGGTTTTCAATCCTAATGGTTCTCAGCCTTTTACACACATTCCAACCACTTGAGAATCTTGTGAAAACACATGCTCATGTTCATTCGTCAGCAGTGTGTGTTCGGTGAACTTCTCCATTTCTATCAAATTTCCAGGCATTCAAGCTGGAGTTGGTACTAGACTGTTGCATCTTACGGTTTTACAAATAGGCTAATGTGGGAGATTATGTTATTACATTGTAAATAATTGTCCCACCCACTGATTTAATAAAAAGCACTGATTGGCCAAAGGCAGGCAGGAAGCATGGTTGGGGCTACCAGGCTAAGAAAACTCTGAGAACAGGAAGCACAGAGCAGAATGCCAGAGAGAAGTCAGAAGAAGCAGAGGACAACTATGATGCTCTAAGAAAAGGTACTCAGCCACATGGCTGAACAGGATAAGAGTCATGGGTTAGATTAAGGGTACAGAGTTAGCAAGTGATATGCCTGGGCCTGAGGCTGATCAGCCTAAAAACTATTGAAAGTATCTACGAGTCTCTGTGGATCTGTGGGTCTGTGGGCCTAAACCTTAAGGCTAGGCCCAAAAGTCTGGAACAGAAACATCCTACTACAGGCTAATACAATTAATAGGGATAGACATGACTAAACACTTGGTGACTGCTTCCCGCTAATCTATGGCTTCTGATAATTTATGAGATGATTATGAGACAGAGATTTGATTATAATTTTGCAAATCTAGGATCAGAGAAGGCCCCATGTTTAATATGTGTTACCTCCACACTGCTTGAAGAAGTGAGTGAGTGTCAGGCTTAATCATATCCTGAAACAGCTTGTTTTGCAAATTACCAAGTCAGCTGAATGTTAAGGTACATGAAACTATGGAAACCAGAGTGGGGATAAGCAGACCAGGAAAGAAAACCACTCTCCCTTCATCTGTTATATAAGTATAAATATTTTTGCCAAGCTTCTGAACCCAAGATGTCAAGGCAAGAATCATTATTTTTTTTTAATCCAATTAAATAACTCATTTTTCACTGGTCTATGTTCAGAAAACATGAAAAAGCAACAATTCCTCACAGTAACATTATCTAGGGGTTAAATTCTGTCCTAGCAACAGAAAGTTACATCTGCTAGTAGAAGTATAGTAATTATTCTGGTCAACATCCCCCAGGAAACTCCAGCTGTCTTATCAAGCGTGCTCTGTCAGGAAGATTCCTTTCCTGCTAGGAGAACAAAATGTAGAATAGCAATCAATGAAGGAGCTGAAAGAAAATACTTCAGATGCTATGCTGAGTTTTATTTACCCTTAAATTTAAATTTAAGACTCTGATAATGCTGGTTGTATAACTAGAAAACCTGTTTAATTGTTCAGAGAATGCAGACTGATAGGAAGAAAGTAAGAGAAACTTCCGCTCTTTTTAAAAAGTTGAAAGTGGACACTGGGTACCACCAGTAGCCAAGAAGTTATTTGCAATGGATACCTTCTGGGAAAGGTAAAGTCAGCTTTCTCCAAAGGCATGTCACTGGATATATCAACCACCCTCCAGGGCAGGCCCGATATCCAGAAATACTTGATCAACACAAAACATGGAATTTTTTGTTTGTGTGTTTATTTGTTGTTGGAGTGAGATTTTTCACTTAACTTTTGGCATTTTTTTTCTTTGCTTTTCTGTTTTGTTTCAATTTTTGATTTTGTGTTTTTGTGCTTTTTATTTTTTGGAAAGAGAAGAAAGAAGATAAATTTGGTGAGTAAGGGGATGAAGAGGATCTGGGAGGAATTAGGAATTTTCCTAAACCAAGATCAAGTATACTGTGTGGGAAAATTTTTAAAAGATTTTTGGCACACACTGCAAATTAAAAAAAATAAATAGAAAGAAATCAATAATAAAAAAAATATATGCATAGCATCAACTACTCAAGAGAAAAGTGAATATACTTGTAAAATTATACCCTATGTGCCTCAAAGTACCACCAGTACCCTCTGCATAAAAACTCAGCTCTGGGCCTCATTGGTGGTCAAAATGCTTCATCTTACCCATGTCAGTATTTATGGACATCCTCATCGTAAAGGTAACCACAGTCCAAGGAGACTTTGAGTTCACATAATTGTGTGTTTTTACCCTCCTATGAGTAGAAATTTAATTAAAAAAATGACCAAGACATGATGATCTTATAGACAGATGATGAGATGATGGAAGAAAAAAAATAGAGGAAAGTGGACGTTTCAGAGGAACTGCTTAAAGAAAATCAGTTTATCATTTTCTGCCCTGGCGATGGTGAACCAACCCATAGACTTGAGATTGTTAGGCAAACCCTCTTAACACTGAGTTTAATCCCAGTAAACATAGAGTCTAGCTGTTATATTATGAGACATAACACACACTGCCCTGTGGAAGATGTGAACAGATTAATGTTATCTTCATTTTACTTAGCCTAAAACTCAAAGGTATTACCTTACTTGGCTCCCTTGACAAGGTACCTAAAAACATGTGCAACATCATGTAATTCTGTACTCTGGATTGCCATGCTTAGACAAATATATTTAATTCTCAAGTTTATCAAGCTATTTCCTAAGCAAGAGTTTTGTATTGGCTATTTCTTTTACCTGCATTGATGTGTATTTTACTCATCATGGCAAACCTTGGTTGACAAATGCCTGGCTCCTGCCTGTCATTCTTATTATATATCTTAAATTCTTTATTTACCAGGAACTTTCCTTTGGTAATAACATGTAAGATATGACATCAAAGAATTATATTCCATTTCTTAGGAACTCAACTGGACACTTGAAACAATGAGTTAAAAACTACTTTGGGAATTTCAAGAAACCATGTCTTTATTTATTTATTGTTTTTTTTAAATGAAGATATTTACAGAACATATAGCTTTTGTTAACTAAAAATATCTAAGTTGACCTTACAATTTGAAATATATTACACCTTCAAAATATAAGCTTATTAAGTATCTAGACTGTACACCTGGAAATATTTTAATGCCTTGTGATCTTAGAGGGATGAAAATCAACCATCTTTTCTCAAGCTCATCTTCAGAGGGGGAAGAGTTTTGATAAAATGCAGTAAAGAGCTCACATCTTAGGGATGGAAACATGGCTCAGTAGTTAAGGCACAAACTGCATTTGTAAAGAACATCAATTTGATTTTCTATACCCATCTAAAACAACTCATACCTGTCTGTAACTTGATAACTCTGGTTTGGTGGGTACTCCCACATATCATATGCACACTTAGAATTAAAAATAATAAAAGATAAAATTTAAATTATATGGTATTAAATATTATGTAGGTGTATCTTCTGTTTGTGGTGATTTTGATATCAAGAACACATGAACAGCCATGTAAGAGAGAATCAAAGAGAGAGTCATGACCTATAGTATAAGGGAGTCAAAGGAAGCTGCCTGTGTATTTTTCTGTTAAAATTAGTATTTTTATATATTTAAATAAGTTTCTATACTCTAAATATGATAGTAAGCAATGGAGATATACTATTAAATGCAAAAAGAAGGGTCTCTGCAACCATTTGGCTTGCGTATTATTTGTTTAAAGATCTACAATGATTAGGAAGGTTAATTAGTATGCAGATAATGTCCATTGAACATGATGATTATTAAATAAGTTTAAGTTCAGTAAAACACAACAAAAAGAGAAAGATTCACATCGTTTTAGGTATAGAAATTATGGAAGACCACTTTAACATGTGGAATTTGAATTGAGTTATAAATATCTTTTCGGTGTTATCTCCATTCAAATTCTAGAAAGCTACTTTACAGATATTGACAATCTCCATCTTGAGTGCATATTTGAAAATGATTTAGAATGGATAATACACTACTGAGACTCCAAAGATAGGACCGGAAGATGACACTGGCCTACTTTAGGACTGACTAAAGCTCTCATAATCACAGCAGCATGTAACCAGACAAAGAATAGACATAGATCAATGCAGCAAAATAGCTCCAAAAAAAAAAAAAAAAAAAAAAAAAAAAAAAAAAAAAAAAAAAAAAAGACTCACACTAATTTAGTCAGCTTAGTTTAAAATAGACACAAGGAATGGAGAAGGGATAATCTCTAATAAATGCTGCTGTTACAATTGGATATCCATGTGAAAATTATAAAACTAATCATAGATACAAAGGTAAAATTTCTGTAAGCTTCAATGTTTGAGATAATCTTTCAGATGCCACCTCAAAAATTTCCTCCTTGAGCCATTTACTCTGATGAACGCTCAGAGAAGCTTTCAGAAGCTCCTGGTTTCTAACACTATTCTTTAATAAAAAGATACAGCTCTTTAAAAATAAAACTTGATCCAGGACTATGACAAGGAATATGCAAGATGAGTCTGAGCTATTCTGTGGTGTCTGAAAGAAAGGACATTTTCAAGACAAGGCAAACAACAACAGCAAAAAACAAACAAACAAAAAACAAACAAACAAACAAACAAAAAACCCCCAAAAAACAACAAAAAAAACCTCCACACACCAATAGGTAGAGTATGACAAAGGGGCACAATGCAGAAAGGAAAGAATCTCCCATGCCCACAGAGGGGAAAATTCAAGGAACTAAATAGATAAAAATAATAATGGAATGAACCATAAAGTAAAAGTCAGTACCTACAAGTGGCTAGAAAAATAAATGAGGTGTAGGTAAATACCATCTCTGATAGAATTCCCACTGACTTATGCAAGCGTTCTACCTTCAAGTTAATGGCTCACAGTTTTTAGCTTCCAATGTTGGGTGTGGATGGTGATTTCTTTCCAAAGAGCACAGCAAAGAATTGAGGAAAAGGAGGACAATGGTGGAGTGTAGTATGAGGTTTCTGGCCCGGACTTTTGGGCCTAGCCTCAAGGTTTAGGACCACAGACCCACAGACCTACAGACCCACAGTCCCACAGTCCCACAGAGACACACAGAGGCTTACTATAGTTTTAGGCTGATCGGCCCCAGGCCCAGGCATATCACTTACTAGCTCTCTACCTTTCATCTAACCCATGTCTCTTGTTCAGCCATGCGGTTCGGTACCTTTTCTTAGGGCAGCATAGTTCTCCTCTGCTTCTTCTGGGCCTCTCTCTGGAATTCTCTCTGGTGTTCTGTTCTCAGAGTTCTCTTAGTCTGGTAGCCCCGCCTACACTTCCTGCCTGCCTTTGGCCAATCAGCTCTTTTTATTAAACCAGTGGGTGGGACAATTATTTACCATGAAACAATACAATACCCCTACAGTGGAGGATAAACCTGACCAGCAGAACCTCAGTCAATGGTTAGAGTTTGGAAGTCAGTTTGGAAGGCTGGTCCCATGACACCCCCCCCCCACACACACGTGTGGACAATGACACTTCTGCTCTGTGAGTCAAGACTAAAAGTACTATAGAGAAAAACCACAACAAACACATAGATACAATACACACATATACTGCACACACTATCTCTCTCTCACACACACACAGAGAAAGAGAGAAAGAGAAAGAGGGAGGCACAGTCATTCAGAGATGTTCCATAAGATTCTTCTTTAATTCACCTCAAACTTTAAAAAATTATCAAAATCAATGTAAGTTAGTTTTTTTCATTCATGAAAGAAATGAGATGTGCTATCTCAGATAAGATCCTGAAACAGAAAAGGACACTAGACACACTCATGAACACAATAAAATGTGTGACATTCCAGTAATATAATTAGCAGCATCCATCCACTAAGTGTGAAAAAATATACCATGCCAACATGATCTATTATAATATATTTCATAATAGAAAAATGGATTGGGAGTATTTGCAGATTCTTTCTACAATCTTAACAACCATTCTGTCCCTATAAACTTTTTAAAAATGAAAGTTTGTCCATAATATATATGATACTGAACCAAAAAAAAAATTCTCAAAATAAAAGAACTAAAATGAATGAGCAAATGTATGTCCCTGCTTCTTATGGCGCAATGTTTTACACTAAAGTCAAAAAAGTTATGAAGCATGCAAAAACACGGCTGCATTTCAAAACATTTTGTGGAATAAAGAAACCAAACTCAAAACAATGAAACTGCATGACTTCACTTAACTCAAATTTGAAATAAATAGAAGAAAATTCCTGTATGGGTAATAAAAGTATAAAATATAATTTCCCCAAAGGTAGGGATTAGAAGAAGCATGAGGGAAAATTTCACATTGTGGGAACTATAATATGAAACTATAACAATAATATCAGTTTTGGTAATGATTTAAATACACAGTTATCAATCCCACCAAATTACAAGTTTATAGCCTGTGCATTTCATGGATACATATTTTACTTTTAAATGCTTACATCTAGATTTTAAAAATACCTTACAAATAATTAGAACAATACATTTTAGAAAGCAGGCTTTTTATTTAGGATATAATTAAAGAAGGTTGTATAGAAGTCTTGCAGAGAAATGATGGTGGTGGAAATAAGTGATAGAACAGAGGCTGAACAGCATAAATGTTTTAGATGTATGCTGGAAACAAAGGCAACCATAATGTGGTGTCAAGCTGGTTACTGAAATTAAGTTGTTTTGTGGAAAGAACTTTTAACTTAGACAATCTAGATCTGGTAACTTGGTCTACATAAGTTTTTGGTTTAATTTGCTTTAGTTTTTCACATCTTGAGTAATAACTTTGTTTTCCTTACTTTTGAGGTTATAGTTTAATTACATTTCTCCTTTTCTTCCCTCCTGGAGTCCTTCTCAGGCTATTTTTTTATGAATCATTAGTGCATGCATGTATGTATCTCTACATACATGTATATTTTCACAGATGTAACCTCCCAAGTCCATATAATGTTAATTGTATATATGTTTTCAGAACTGCCAGTCTGGCACTGGACAACCAGCCAATCAGAGTGCTCATTCCTGTGGAACCATCTCTCCACTTCCTTTACCTAATTGTTTGTAATTACTTGTGTAGGATTAGGGCCTGAAATCTCATCTTTTTAAGTATTTCATTAGACTTCTTATCTAGCAAACAAATTACTGAAAGAATAAGATGAGCTTTCATATATGGAGATAGTTTATAGATTTTATTACAGATATTAGAATTATCAAATACATCATGAAACAGTGTATCATTAGAAATTCTATCATGATTAATTTAGTAATGAACTACAAGGAAACATAATATTCTGAATGAATAAACAGTTTCACCTTGCAGGGAAATTATGATTAAGAAGTTTAAGTATGAAATTTTAGCAGCAAACATGAGAACACATGCAAAATACAAATTTGAAATATGTGTAAGAAATCAAGTTTTCAGTACTAAAAACACTTTATTACATATTGTCTAGTTAGGAGAGTCTTCAAAATTTCATACACAGATCTCACTGAAACAGGATGACACCTTAAACTTATCATCATTTGCATTTGACTGCAAAAAAAGCAGAGAGAGCACTCTTATATTTTTGTACTAACTCATCTAGGGCTATGCCACTCAGACACTGTGCTCCAAAACTCTCAGGATAAGCCCAAGATGACAGCCAATCAAATGTGAATCTACTTTGGTTTCCTAGGCAACTGACATAAGGCTAGAGAAAGATTGTACAGGGTTGAGGGAGGAGGATGCTGCAGTGATTGCATCTTACTAATACTTTTCTTTCCAAAAGGGAAGTATAGAGTTGAAAAGTGTCATGTTTGGAAGGGACAGTATTCTTTCTTGGCTCTTTTCTCTTTTCCAATTTTTTTGCGGGTCTATGTATCTAGAATATAATTGGTAGGTACTACCTAAGATCTGGGTAGGTAGATAACACAAGATTTTCCTTCCCCCTTTAGATTTCAGGATGTATACACACACACACACACACACACACACACACACACACACACCCCTCAACAAAAAAACAGTAAACCAGTTTGGGGGAAAACTGAATAATAAAGACAAATATATCAACAAGCCTAAACATGTTGTCATTGTTTATGATCAGTGAAGATCAGGGTTTTCAAGTGATAGCATTACAAATAGTGAAGTCACTTGAAAAATTATCTTTGGGTATTAACTTTGTTCTGACCTCAGTGTGAATTGAGGATTTTGCTTCATGTCATTGTGTAAAATTGGACAAAGTGGGTAGATATTGAGCAGCATGTATTAGCCTTCTCCTGTGCAGGATGTGGTGTACACCAAAGGCTTAACAGGTATTCAACAAACTACAGCAAGAGGAAGATAGCATGAACATGAATCTCTCACATCCTATTCTACCTAAACTCAAGGCATACTTGCGATTTTTTTCAGTGAGCTACTGGCAAGTACCAGCTTTTGAAGTCAGACAAATTGTATTCTTTGATGACGTTCCTTATTCTAACTTGACTCTGAGACATACCAGTATCTGTATTTGAGAAGTGATCAGCAACAATTAGCTAAGAGAAATAGATGAAATAACTGTCCCCTCCAATCCTTTGTATCCCAGGATGTGTATTTAGTATATTGAGAGATGGTAAATCTAAGTTCTTTAGTAAGCAAACACTCATTAAGCATTTACTCTATGCCCAGTGCTGCCCAGTTTGGGGAGTGTCTATCAAAGCTAACTTGGTTAAATGAAAATAAGAAGGTTGTGGGAATGTCTTTCTGTATGCTATGAATAGCAATCTTTAAATAAGGGAGCTGTTTTGGCTCATGACAGGCACCACAGAAAAAGTAGGAGGAAGAATCAGAATAAGTAGGAGGAGCAGGGTGGAGTCAGAGACAGACCCAGCCAGAAGCCCAAAGGAGCAACATGTAAGGTACACAGATGAGCCACGGGCCATGTGGCAGACAGATTAATGAAAATGGGCTGAGTTAAGATGTAAGAGCTAGCTAGCAATGTGCCTGAGTCATAGGCCAAACAGCATGAAGTTAATGTAAGTGTCTGGGTTATTTTTGGGAGCCTCAGTAGCTGCAGGAAGGGGTCTAGGGCTGCAGGTCTGTGGGTCTGGGCCTCTGGCCGCCCGGGACCAAGAAACCACATTGTAACAGATGGCATCCCTGGGTGTGGTGAATATCCACTTAAAGCCTGAGAAAGTTTAAAAAGGGTTCTAGTTCATAGAAACTGAGCCAAAGTAGCTTCCAAATTGTGTATCTAAAGCAGGTCATTGTACAGAGAAAGCGTGGCATCCAGGTCACAATCAAAATGGTGCTGGCGGACTGGCAGACTGGCAGCAGCCAGTGTAAGCTGCAATCAAGCAGTTCCATAAGTCTCACAGAAGACTCAGTAACATGTTATTGATTTAAGGTTTCTGTTTATTTTGAATAAAAAGGAAGCAAAGACGATACTTAGTAGCAACATTTTCCTGGGTCAGCTCTGTTTGCTGGCCACAAACAGATGTGGTCCCTTTAAGAGAACTTACTGATTCAGCTTTGTCTGCAAAAACTATGTAACTCTTTAAGAGATTGTATTTTAAAAGCTCTTCTGGTTGGAAGATGATTAAGGATTCACAATAAAACAGATTCAGATGAAAAGAAAAACCCGTAAATGGGTTACAATGTTTGTAAAAGGTACATAGGCTTCAGAGAGAAAAGAAAGAGAATAAAGCCTTTAAAAAGAGAAATAGAGTAATAAAAATACACTAAGCCATGCAAGGATGGAAAATAGACACAAAATCTAGATTTTGATTGTTATTGTGTTTTTTTAAATTTTTTAACTGTTAATGAGCTAACTGCAGAAAGACAATGGATTGCAAATGCAAAGGCTACTAAGTTAAATAATACATATTTTAAAGGTATTTTGATTTTGAAATTTGTGTCTGAGGATTTATTGCTTTGGAAGAGTTCTGCTTTTGTTTCCACAGAAGATGAGAACCTGTGGATTGCTTCCAGGCAAATATGGTTCCATCAACCAAGACCCCCTGAAAAAAACCTCTGATGAGAAGAGATGGCCATATCAGCTTCAGGGCTACAGACTATGATCCAGTCTCAAGAGTCCATGAGATTTTCAATGCCCTATAATCATCAGGAAGTAGTAATGAAAAACTAAGCCCAAATTCCCCAAATATTGTTCCTAAATGTTTGTTTTCATTATAAACAGTTAATGGTCATAGTCAATCTCTTTCTAAGAAGAAAAAGGGGGATATAGTATATGAATGATTTTTGGAAAGTTAGATTATTGAATTTACTTAGATCAGGAAATCAGCTATTAATCACAAAATGTTTTATATTGGTATGGATTTTGGTTTATTGACACAAATTTAAGGTCAATTCTCTTATGCTGTATATATTTTTCTACTCATATTTAAGATATAATGTTTATGTAACTGACTTAAAATAGTAATGTATAATTAAAAAATGCATGTTAGTTAGATTTTTAGGTATACAAAGATATAATTCAGTTAGGTAGGTAATTTTCAAACACTTCTAAGACCTACAGAATATGACATTTAAATGTTTTAAGAACTTAGATTTTTCTGGACAGTGAGACAGATCTGTTCCTGGCAGCACTGATTTACGTCAAGAGAACAATGGGCATCGAAGAAACTCCATATAGAGATTAATTTTTTTGTGGCATCAGTTAGCCACTGGACATGAACCTGTTCTTATATTGACTGCTTTACAGCATGCTATTTAAACTGGACATGCAGGTTACATAGGAAGGTGACCTCTAAACTTTGGCAAAACAAGCCAAGATGGTCATTCAGTTTCCTGCTTTGAAAAGAAAACTGTCCAACATTCTTCAGGACTTGAGGAAAAGTGACTGATGAATGGGCAGAGCAGATTTCCTACTTCAATGAAATGAAAAGAGACTCTGGGCCTGTGGGCTGAAGATGGATGCCCCAACTTTATAAAGGAACTATGGGTGACTGTCCAGGCAGATAGGTTTTATCTCTGTCATTTCTAGATTTTAGAAGTTGCTTGCACTTCTGGTTTACTTGGGTAAATATATCCTTCTGTGGTCTTTGATGTGGTTAAAGATTTGATAGTTATAGGTATAGTTTTTCTTAGTCATTTGAAAGATATATTGGGTATAAAACTTTAGATTCATAAGGATAAGGTTGATAAGAGTATTTTCTTCTTTTTTTTTTGCTAAATACAAATAGAGTGGATATTATAACTGTAATTCTTGCATGATAGCTATTTTGTTACATGTAAATTTTATGTTAAAATTGAAATCTTCATTTTTGATTAGACAGAAAGGGGGAGGTGAAGTGGGAATGTCTTTCTGTATGCTGTGAATAGCAATCTTTAAATAAAGGAGCTGTTTTGGCCCATGACAGGCACCACAGAAAACGTAGGAGGAGGAATCAGAATAAGTAGGAGGAGCAGGGCAGAGTCAGACAGACTGAGCCAGAAGCCCAAAGGAGCAACATGTAAGGAACACAGGTGAGCCACAGACCAAGTGGCAGACAGATTAATGAGAATGGGTTGATTTAAGATGTAAGAGCAAGCTGGCAATGTGCCTGAGCCTTAGGCCAAACAGCAGGAACTTAATATAAGTCTCTGTCTCATTTCTGGGGGCCTGAACAGCAGCGATGGGGGCTAAGGGGTCTGGGGCTGCAGGGTCTGTGAGTCTGGGCCTCTGGCTGCCCGGACTGAGAAAACACAATATAACAGAAGGTGGTCTGTTTCATTGTGTTATACAGGAGTGAGGGCAGAGTTCGTGTCTAAGAGAAGACTTTACCCTCTTGGGAGGATTAGAGCCACCAAGAGTCAGGAGTCCTCCCTTGTAACTGAATCACTGAATGTTTCTAATAATGAACTCCACGAAGAGACACTGACATCCAAGGGTTGTTTCTGTAGTTGAGTTTCTAAATTAGTCTTATGTTCATAACCATACCAAAGCTGCCAAAAATGATTCATGAAGTTAGAGAAATAAAAACAAAACCTTGTTAGTGTTAATTATAGTACATGCCTAATTATATGTAGATCTTATTTTTGAAGTTCACCTACACATGAACATGTGGTGAGAACTATCCAACATGATCTAAATGGAATGCTCTAAGGGATTTCTAGTTGGCAAAATTTCAGATCACTGCATAACAATAATAAGTAGACTCTATGGCCATTTTCTAAGGAAATTCACTGAGAATGTTAAGACAGCTATGTGAATATACAATATTACACATAAAAACATCTGAGTGTGTAAAATAACATAGTATCTGGGACACAATGGAGACTCCATGTAACTTTGAATGTTTTATGCATTTGTGTGCATCTATTCATGCTATAACTGCAGAGTCAAATTTTAGATTCTTAACCTAGTAAAATATTATATACTAAATGATGTAATATGAGCCAAGTCAGAACATATTAGTATAAGAAATATGTAAGCTTTTCATAGTGTATCTATTTTATAATAATATGGATTGTGCTGTCTGCAATTGACCCTGCTGCCTCCAGAGTTTGGGATTTTAAGAATAATATCAACTTTTTAATATAGTCTTTATGCATACAACTGTAAATACCTGAATTGAGCAATTTATAAATGATTACAAGCTTGAATATGAAAAGAAAGTCTTATCTCCCTCCTTTGCAAGTGTGAATAAAATCACTAACACAATTACAGTCTTGATTATTGTCTTTAAACTGTCAAATACTCAGATCCAAATAACAGCTGTTTTCTTCTATTTGTGAATAGCTAGGGAAGAGGAGGGAAGGGGAGAAAGGTAGAAGGAGAGAAAGAAGAGAAGGGGTGTTATAAAGGTAATAAGGGATGGAAAGAAGGAGGAAAGGAGAGAGAGAGAGAGAGAGAGAGAGAGAGAGAGAGAGAGAGAGAGAGAGAGAGAGAGAGAGAGAGAGAGAGAGAGAGAGAGAGAGAGAGAACAACAGCACAGGGCTATTCTTGGATGATTATCTCAGGTGGTTAATAACCAGGATAAATTAGCAAGCAGCTACTTTGAGAACTTGATCTTTTTCCTTGAATCTCCGTTGTGCATCACTAGGTATTACCTAAAATTGGGCTGCTCAAGCCTACCCCAGAAGGAGGGATGCTCACTGCTCACAGGTATCCATCCCAACAGTAGGAGTCATGCTGGGGTGCTGAGTGAGGCAACCAGTAAAAAAAAAATACATCTGCTCCCACCCACACCTTCTCCCACTGACAAATGCTGGGCTCTTGGGGCCAGAATTCTAGAATTTATTCCCCCAAAAAAATACATTTATGAAGAAAGGGGGTAGGAAAAAAATAAAGAAAAGGCTGTCAGCGATATAACACCTGCCCCAAATTGAATATCTAATTATGCCCACACCCCTAAAATAGTACTTTGCAAAGCAACCAAGTGTTGCTGTCTCAAATCAGTGCACGCTTTAAAATGGGACCTCAGTTAAACACATCTGCTCATGAAGCTGGCATGCTAAGAAATATGACGATGCTTGCTAGTGCAGAATAAAATATCTGCTCTCGTAGTACCAAACACTCAGCTGATTAAGAATACCACCTTCTCTATGCAGCTGCCTGTAATTACCTGGTTGGCCTAACACATTATGTATCCTTCTGCCTCTCCCCTCCCTTCTCCCATCCCCTCCCTCTCTTTATCCTTCTCCACCCTGGGCCCCTTCTCTCTCACCCCTCTCTCCTCTCTGTCCATCGTTCCCCCCACCCCCGCCTCCTCATAGCTCTGGTCCCCAGATCTGAATACAGGATTGCCGTTATGTGCCACCATAACTCATTTATAAGCCTGTGCTGGAGTTATGGGGAGGGGGTAATGATGAAAAATGGAGACATTATTAAATAAATATGATCCATTTATTCTCACAGATAATATGGTTGAATAAGCTTGTTATGTTGTGTACAGCATTATTAATAGAGACATTCATGTTTTTCATGTTGATTATAAAAAAAAATGCAGGCTCAGATATTGATTCTAGGATGACTGGTAAAAACCCTAAGATCTGCTATCAACAGTTCAGAAAAATGGATGCCTGAAAGATGTACATTCAGGGTTTCTTTTTAAAAGAGAGAAAAAAAAATCCCAAATATTTCATGGAATAATACATTATGGCTTAAACAGCCAAACAACCTAAAAATCAAGCTTCTGTTAAATTTATGCAGCTTTTTGTACCACAGGTGAAAGCATTGAAAGTATAAATTATAAAGACTTTAGAAAAAACTCTGCATTCTAAAAATGTTAGAAAATCTCTCTATCTCCTAACAGCATACCAAAACAAACAACTTTAATGTATGCCAACATTATTTGTAATTGCTTTAGGGGAATGTAATTCCAAATCTGCCTTCGAGACATACGATAAAATTATGCTCTCTGGTTACAGGGTGATTGAGTACATGCAACTTTCTTTGGCCTTCAAAGCATAGACATAATAGAGAAAACAATTAACTATCTTCACATTCCCTTTCCCCAGTATTCAGTCAAAGTTTATATAGCAAGATACAGGCAGAGGTAAGGGCTTTCTAAACAGGACTCCATTCTCTCAGGAACTAAGGCCAGCAATCAATAAATGGGACCTCATGGAGTTAATACAGCAAAACAGCAAAACAGTTTACTGAGTGAAGATGCACAGTACTGAGCAGGATGCAGTCTTTGCCAGCTACACATCTGCACAGAAAGTTTTGGGATATAGAAAGCAATGACTAAAAACAACAGCATCTAAACAACCCATTCCAAAGTGGGCCTAAGAGCTGGACTTCGGCATTCAAAAAAAAGTAAGTAAATATTCTTATCTATCAAGGGAGTGAAAATTCAAACTATTTTGAAGCTGTTTCTCACTGTAGTAATAACAGCTGCCATCAAGATAAAAGTAAGCAAATGCTGGCATGGATGTGGAGAGAGAATGCTTACTTTCTCTTGGTGGGAGAATCAGAGGCTGTGGCCACTATGGAAATCAGTGTGGAGGTTCCTCAATAAACTAAAAATAGAGCTATCATCTGACCCAGCAACACCACCCCTGGGCACATACTCACAGGACTTTACATCCTAAACAGAGATACTTTCACATCACGTTTATTTCTGTTCTATTCATAATAACAAGCAAATGGACCCAGCATAGATGTCCTTCAGCTGATAAATAGGAGATGAAAATGTGGTATATGTGGGAAGAGAGAAAAATTAAATCATAAAGTTTTCAGGGAAAAATGTGTAAAATTGGAAAAATTCACATTAATTCAAGGGATCCAGGCTCAAAGAAACAGACACCATGTTTTCTCACATCCACAACCAGTTTATAATGGTGTGTGTGTGTGTGTGTGTGTGTGTGTGTGTGTGTGTGTGTGTGTGTAAGAGAGAGAGAGAGAGAGAGAGAGAGAGAGAGAGAGAGAGAGAGAGAGAGAGAGAGAGAGAGAGAGAGAGAGAGACTGAATTGTACAGAACAGAGGCCAAGAAACTAGAAAGGGACCCATGAGAGAGGGAAATAAAGAGACTTAATTGGAGAAGGGTGGGGACAGAAGAGAGGTGGGCAAGAGTCAACTCCAATTAAGAACATATAAAAATCATCATAAGGAAGTATGCTTAGTTTATCAGCTAATTTAAAAACATGAAAAGATTTGTGTGTGTGTGTGCGTGTGTGTGTGTGTGTGTAACAACTACTTAATCATCAAAAGTCTGAGTGAGGACAAACAGAATACACTTTACAATGATGCCCAAAGAATCCGAATCTCGGTGTAACAGTTAAGAAGTAAACAAAATATTGCCAAATGTTTCTAAGTTATTCAAACAATTTACTTTACCCTAATCAATTACCAAGTAGGAAACATCTGTATATTTGAGTGTGAAGCAGAATGCCCAAAATATTTATTTGTTCAATGTCTAGGTCACTATAAGACTTTGAGGCTCATGGGATTGCAATGGGATTGCAAGGGTAAAGAATATATCCCCCACCCCTGCCACCTACAACAGGCAGGAGTGCTGACCTGAGGCATGAGAACAGAAGAGCTGGCCCTACCCTCTCCAGCTACAGCAATCCAGAGAGTGTGTCCTGCACTTTACCTGGAGAAAATGCTTGAGCTGGCCAGGTGGTGTGAGTTCAGGTGAGATGCACCTGAGGGTATCAGGGAAGGAGAATTGCCCCTGATCCCTGCTTTCTGCTACATTGGGTGAGCTAGATGGGGCAGTACTGGAGTGCTCCCTTGGATGGTGATGGTGAGGGAAAGCTGGCAGGCTAACCAATTCAGCTATCACCCAGGCCCAGGCCCAGGACTATGAAGTAGCCCATCCCATTTCATCTATGAGCTGCTGGAGCATGTGAAGGGGTCACACATGCTGATCCAAACCTACAGGATCTCCATGACACAAAACAACAGTAAGAAATAAAAGTGGAGTCCCTGTGAGTGTAGCAGAAGTCAGGGGTTTAGAGCCAGACCAATGACTCATTGCAGAGAACATATATAAGTAATTTTGATCTTTACCTATAGTAGTTCTAGACAGAGACTTTATTTGATAGGTGACTTTTTTACATGTATTTTTAAAGCTAAACCATGACAACAGAAACATCTATGACAGAATTTTATGATTTAGAAAGCATTTCCACAAAACCTTTTTTATTACATCCTTCCAGTAAAAGTGGAACCTTAAGCAGGATGGACATTGTGATCTCATTATTACAGAAAAAGAAAATCCAGTCTTAGGAAATCTAGATGTTAGTTGATATGCTCAAGGTCACACAACCAAGCAGCTACAGTGTCAAGAATTATTCTCCAACGACAATAACACTGCCTGAGGAGGTTTCTGGAAGCAGTGAATTCTGGGAAACTGTACAGAGACCCCTTTGCTTAAAGTAGACTCTGCAGATAATTTGCAATTTTACTTAGCAATCAGGATCTTTGATACCATTTTTAAATCACTCTCCATTGCAATCAGGTCTAAAAATAGAACTGATTAATATTGCCACAAAAATAGTAGAACAAGTCAGGTTTAGACTGTAAAATGATGATGAGAAAGGAACCTAGCCTCTGAGCTTGTAAATACCCTCTAAAATGAACTTTTTAAAAATAACAAAATTTGTAATGTAGAAAGGATAAATGTATTAGCCTACTGTGATGAGGAGAGAAAATAGAGATACAGAATTATTAATAATGGATTAATAGCAGTGCCCAAGGTCATGTAGGCATCTCAAGGTCATGTAACTATATTAAGTTAAGGGAAATGTTTTAAAATAGAGTTTATATTTAATCTTTTGGGCATCACATTGACATTTCTGAAAGAGGAAGAGTATCAGGAACAATTTTAAACTGTAAAGAAAATCTGTTTAATCCATGTGTGACAGTAAATGCCCAACAATCTGAGTATATATATTTACGGCTGTGTGAGCAACCATAAAGCTATAGTCAACATTTAAAAAAAGGGTGTGTATTTCCTGTGGATAAATATGAAGCTTTATTTCAGTGGAATTTTGTTGCCCACAGATTAAGAATATGTCTGATTTAATGTTTCCTTTTACAACTTTATGCTCTGTTAATTTCATTTGAACACTCATTTTTTTCCCCAAAACTTCATTATTAGAATTATACAATGAAAGTCTTCACACGCATCATATGACTCCAAGTGAACTTCAGATGGAAATACTTTAGCTTTTGTAGATTGTTCACAGAATTGTTCGTGCATAAATACTATCTGAAAGAAAAAAATCACTTTTAATTTTGTTGTGTGTATGGGGGGGGTAATCTCAACAATCAATCTGGTCTCATTGAGAATCACTTAAGACACCGGATTTGGAGCGTACCAGGGATTATTTATACTAGGGTGAACGGAGGGGAGACCCACCACGTGCAGCAATTCCATGGGCTGGAATTCTCTGGATTGAGTCAGAGGGAGAACGCAAGCCAGGCTACAGCGTTCTTCACTGTCTGCTCCTTGGCTGCTCCGGGGAGCTCCTTCTGCCTTGAAGTCCTTGTCTCAGAACCGTGAGCCAAAACAAACCCTTCCCTCCTTACATTGCTTTTGTCAGATAATTTTTTTTTTTCACAGCAAGATGACAAATAGCTAAAAGAGGGAGCATTTCCCCTCCCAATTTTAACTAGGAGGAAATGTGTCCTGTTTTTTGTCCAGTTACACCCAGACAATAAAGAGCTGAGCTGAGGTTGAAACCCGAACTGTAAGGGAGCAGCTTCCCTGAAGGTCGTGCTCCTTTGAGTGTTTAGCATGTACTGAGCATAGCTTGGAAACTGGACCATGAGCGCTCACGTTTAGTCTAACATGCCAAATGAAGGATGTCTGAAGACTTTCTGCAGAAAGTGCTTCTTAGATCACCAGTGGAACTTCAAGTATGATCTGAACCATAATCAGATTAACTGCAGAGGTGGCAAAACAGCCCAGAGGCACACATTCTGTTATTTTCTTGAATGAAAAAAAATTTGTGCTTAAAGTGCCAGCGTCAGACATAATGCTAATTCTGATTCTAGCATGTCTGTGACAAAGAGAGCATTATCATTCTGGGAGGTTTTTGGAACTCACGTGTTGCATGATTTTCCTAGGTATATTTAGATTTGCAAAAGCCTCAGTAATCAGGATTTTTGACCTTGTTTATGACCTGTTTTTCAAAGGACATTTTGATCTTTATATTCTTAAGTGAGTTTCTACATGACATATCTTTAGACATGTCTAGTCTACATTTATATCTTTCTCTGTTATCAGTCTTTTATGAGCATAAATCTCTTTAAATCTATCTTTCATATATACAGAGAAATTTGGATATAGATATACAAGCATTGGTGTATCTCTGCTGATTTAGACACACACACACACACACACACACACACACTCTGTGTGTGTATACTTATTGAGGTATACTAAAGATAGCATATGACACTAGAAAGAATATTTGTTACTAAATAATGTCTTTCTCTCCAGGCTTACATGAAATACTAAGTCCCTCTAGAAAGTCTCTAGCCTTCTTAAATCCATGATGCAATGCTTCCTTAGAATCTCTCAACAGAATACACACCTCATGAAGCTTTCTAAGTCAACCTCTGGCAACTAATGAGAGCTTGCATGGTGGAGATGACCCTTAAACCCAAGCTCCATTCGTCACCAACTTACATCTGAGAGGTAGCCATTATTGTTTAAAGGATAAGGCCAAAGGGAAGATGAGTAACTCTCCATAAAACGAAAGGAGAATAATATAAATGAGAAACTTTATCCATGTCTCTCCAAAGGCTCCAATGTGGTTTTCTTTCTGTTTTATTTTTCTTCAAAAAGTTTCTTCCTCATACTCACCACTGCTCCCCCTCCCTCCCCTCCTCTCATTCCTCGCTCAGCCTCCCCTCCCTTCTTATCCTCCCATCAGCTCATCCATCCCCCAGGGAGGGCATGGAATTCCAAGGTTCAGTCTGGCATATCCAGTTGAGATAGGACCAAGGCCCTGCCCTGAGTATCAAGGCTGAGTAAGGTGTTCCTCTGTAGGGAATGGGCTCCAGGAAGCCAGTTCATGCACCAGGAATATACTCTGGTTCTACTGCAAGAGGCTCCACAAACTGTCATCTACAGTCAGAGGATTTAGTTCCTTCCCATGAAGGTTCCTCAGCTGTCATTTCAGAGTCAGTGAGCTCCCAATAGATCAGGTCAGCCAACTCTGTCGCTCTCCTCCTTATCTTGACCCCTTTGCTCATATAATCCCTCCTCCCGTTCTTCAGCTGGACTGGGGGCTTGACCCAGTGCTTTGGATCTCTGCTTCTGCCTCAATCAGTTGCTGAGTGAAGGTTCTATAATGACAATTAGGATGGTCGGTCATTCATTTGATCATAGGGAAAGGCCTGTTTAGGCACCTTCTCCACTATTGCTTGGAGTCCTAGCTGTGGTCATCTTGTGAGTTCCTAGGTGTTTCCCTAGAGCCGGGTTTCTCTCTAACCCCACAATGGCTCCCTCTATCAAGATATCTATTTCTGTGTTCTCCATCTCTGTTGCTCCCCTCACTCAACCCTCTTATTCTCTCATGACCTCTTCCCACCTCCCCTTGCTTCCTCCCCTCTATGATCCCAACTGACTCAGAAGGTCACCTGTATTTCCCCTTCCTACAGGGATTTATGGATGCCTCTTTTAAGTTCGTCCTGTTACCTCACTGCTTGGAGTGAGGGTATGGATTGTAGCCTGGTTATCCTTTGCTTTATGTCTAAAAATCCACTTATGAATGAATACAAACCATGTCTATCTTTCTGGGTCTGTGTTACCTCACTCAGAATGATACTTTCCAGGTCCATCCATTTGCCTGCAATTTCATGGTTTTCACTGCTGAGTAGTATTCCATTGTGTAAGTACCACATTTTTTAAATCCATTCTTTAGTTTGGGAGCATGTAGGTTGTTTCTAGATTCTTGCTATTACAAATAATGTTACTATGCATATAGTTGAGCTAATATCCTTGGAGTAAGAATTACATCATTTGGATATATATACAATAGTGGTATTGCTGGATCATTGGGTAGACTGCTTCCCAGTTTTCTGAGGAACCTCTATACTTATTTCCAAAGTGTCCATAGAAGTTTATATTTCTACCAGCAGTGAAGGAGTGTTCCCCCTGCTCCACATCCCCTCCAGCATAGGCTGTCATCTGTGTTTTTGATCTTAGCCATTCTGACAGGTGTAAGATGTATCTCAGAGTTGTTTTGATTTGCATTTCTCTAATGGCTAAAGATATTGAACAATTTTTTTAAGCATCTTACAGCCATTTTAATTCTTCTGTTGAGAATTTTCTATTCAGCTATGAACCCCATTTTTTACTTGGGTTATTTGAATTTTTGGCCTCTAGTTTCTTGAATTCTCTATATATTTTAGACATCAGTCCTGTCAGATGTAGGGATGAAGAAGATCTTTTCCCCTTCTATCATTTTGTCTTATTGACTTGACCTTTGCTTTACAGAAGCTTCTCAGTTTCAGGAGGACCCATTTGTTAACTGTGTTTAGTATTTGTGCTACTGGTGTTATATTTAGAATGTGGTCTCTCATGCTAATATGTTCAAGACCATTTCCCACTTTATTTTCTATTGTGTTCATTGTAACTGGGTTTTTGTTGAGGCCTTTGACCCATTTGAACTTGAGTTTGTGCAAAATGATAGATATGCATCTATTTGCATTCTTCTACATACTACCATCCAGTTATGCTAGCACTATTTGTTTAAGATGCTATCTTTTTTTCTATTGCATATTTTGGTCTTTTTGTTCAAAAACAGGTGCTCAAACATGTGTGTATTAATGTCAGGATCTTTTATTTTATTAATTGAGCCACAAGTCTGTTTTTATGCCAGTATCAAGCTGTTTTTGTTACTGTAGCTCTGTAGTAGAACTTGAAGTCAGGGAAGGTGGTACTTTCTGAAGGTCTGTTATTGAATAGGATTTTTTTTTTTTTTTTTTTTTGGCAATCCTAGGCTTTTTGTTTTTTCCATAAGTAGTTGAGTCTTGTTCTTTCAAGGTCTATGAAGAATTATATTGGAATTTTGATGGGAATTGCATTGAATCTGTAGATTGCTTTTGGTACATTTGCAGTTTTATTATGTTAACCCTTTCTATCCAGGAGGATGGGATATCTTTCCATTGTCTGATATTGTCTTCGGTTTCTTTCTTCAGTGACTTGAAGTTCTTGTCAAACAAATCTGTTACTCTTGTTATTTGTAGCTATTGTAAAGGAGAATGCTTCCCTGATTTCTTTTTTCAGCTTTTTTATCATTTGTGTATAGAAGGGCACTTGATTTTTTTTTTTTTTTTTTTTTTTTGAGTAAATCTTGTATCCTGATACATTGCTGAAGGTGTTTATCAGACATAGAAATTCCTTGATAGAATTTGGGGGCATCGCTTATGTATACCATCATATCATCTGCAAATAGTGATAGCATGATATTTTTTTCTTTTCAATTTGTATCCTTTTGATCTCCTTTGTTGTCTTATTAGTCTAGCTAAAAGTTCAAGAACTATATTAACATAAATGGGGAGAGTGGACAGCCTCATCTTGTTCCTGACTTTAGTGGATTGCTTTGATTTTCTCTCCATTTAGTTCAATACTGGCTGCCTGTTTGCTGTATTATTTTTTGTTTAGGTATTTTCCCCTAATCTCCGATCTCTCAGGGGCTTTTATCATGAAGTAGTGTTGAATTTTGTCAAAGGCTTTTTCAGCACCAAACGAAGTGATCATATGGATTTTTTCCTTTATGTTTGTTTATATGATGGATGACATTGACAGTTTTTTCTATGTCGAACCATCCCTGCATCTCTGAGATAAAGCCTACTTGATCATGGTAAATGCCTTTTTTTTTTTTTTTTTTTGGATATGTTCTTGAATTCAGCTTGCCAGTATTTTATTGAGTATTTTTGCATCAATATTCATGAGGGATATTGGTCTGTACTTCTCTTTCTTTGCTGTGTCTTTGTGTGGTTTGGATATCAGGATGACTGTAGCCTCATAAAAAGAGTTCTGCAATATTTCTTCTGTTTTTATTGTGTATAACAATTTGAAGAGTATTGGTATTCTTCTTTGAAAATCTGGTAGAATTCTGGCCCTGCACTTTTTCGCTTGGGAGATTTTTAATAACAGCTTTAATTTCCTTGGGGTTATAGATCTTTTTAGGTCATTTATCTGGTCTTAATATAATTTATTAAGTGGAACTTCAATTTCTTTTAGGTTTTCCAATTTAGTGGAGTACAGGTTTTCAAAGTATGACCTAATGATTCTCTGGATTTCCTTGGTGTCTGTTGTTATGCCTCCCTTTTTATTTTTGATTTTGTTAATTTGAATATTCTCTATCTGCCTTTTAGTTAGTTTGGATAAGGATTTGTCAATCTTGTTGACTTTCTCAAAGAACCAACTCTGTTTTATTGATTCTTTGTATCATTCTCTTCGTCTCTATTTTATTAATTTCAGACTTGAGTTTGATTATTTTCTGACATCTACTTCTTCTGGGTGAGTTTCCTTCTGTTTGTTCTAGAGTTTCAGCTGTGCTGGTAAGGCTCTTGTGTGAGATTTCTCCAAATTTTTTATGTAGGTACCTATTGCTATGAACTTTCCTCTTAGCACTGCTTTCATTAGGTATCATAAGTTTGTATATGGATGTGGATTCATTCATTGGATTCTAGAAAGTTTTGATTTCTTTCTTTTCTTCTTCCTTGACCCAGAGGTGGTTCAGTTGAGAGATATCCAGTTTCCATGTGTTTGCTGGCTTTCTGTGGTATGTGTAGTTGTTGAACTCTAACTTTAGTCCATGGTCATTTGATAGGATACAAGGGGTTATTCCCATTTTTTTGTACATTTTACATTTGTTTTATGACTGTCAATGTGGCCAGTTTTAGAGAAAGTTCCATAGAGTGCTGAGAAGAAGGCATATTCTCTGGTGTTTGGGTAGAATGTTCTGTGGACTACCTGTTAAAACCATTTGATTCATAACACCTGTTAGCTCCCTTATTTCTCTGTTATGTTTCTGTATGGTTGATCTATCCATTTGTGAACATGAAGTATTAAAATTTCTTCGTATTATTGTGTGAGTTTTGATGTGAAGATTAAGCTTTAGTAATGTTTCTTTTATGTATGTGGATGCCCTTGCATCAGGGTCATAAATGTTCAGGATTTAATCTTGACGATTTTTTTCTGAGATGAATAAGTAATGTCTGTCCTGGTTTCTTTTAATTGAATTTAGTTTGAAATCTATTTTGTTAAATATTAGAATAACTACACTAGCTTTTTTCTTAAATACATTTGATTGGAAAGTTTTTTTCCTACTCTTTACTCTGAGTCTGCGTCTGTTTTTGAAGTTGAGGTGTGTTTCTTATATACAGCAGAAGAATGAATTGTTTTTGTCTCCACTATTTTAGTCTAGATAATGGTTTTAGTTATTTTATAGGTGAATTGAGTCCATTGATATTAATGGCAATGATTGTTAATTCCTGTTATTTTTGGTGGTTTGTGTGTGTGTGTGTGTGTGTGTGTGTGTGTGTGTGTGTGTGTGTGTGTGTGTATGTTTTCCTTTCTTAGTGGTTTCTTTCTATGGGAATGTCTATTGCTTGTGGCTTTGTGACTGCATCTAGTTTCTTCAGATTGGAGTCTTTCTTCTATTGCTTTCTGTAGGGCTGGATTTGTAGATAGATAGTATTTAAATCTGGTTTTGTCACGGAATATCTTGTTTACTTTGTTTATGGTGATTGAGAGTTTTTCTGGCATCCATGGTGTCTTAGTGTCCTAATTACATCTGTCCAGGACCTTCTAGCTTCCAAAGTCTCCACCAATAGGTAGGGTGTTCTTCTGCTGAGTCTGCTTTAATAAGTTACTTGACTTTTCTTCTCTGCAGCTCTTAAAATTCTGCTATTCTGTATGTTTACTGTTTGATTATTATGTGGCGAGCAGACTTTTGGGGGGTCTAGTCTATTTGGTGCTCTGTAAGCTTCTTGTGTCTTCATAGGCATTTCCTTTTGTGGTTGGGAAAGTTTTCTTCTATGATTTTGTTGGATATATTTTCTGTGATGTTGAGCAGGTATGCTTCTCTTTTTGCTAGTTCTATTACTTTATGTTTGGTTTTTCCATGGTGTCCAAGATTTTCTGGATGTTTTATGTTATTTTTTTTTCTAACTTTAGTTTTCTTTGACTGGCTAATCTATTTTTTCTGTTGTATTCTCCAAACCAGAGACTCTTCCATCTTTTTCATTTTCGTAGTTATGTTTGCATCTGTGGTTCCTGTTCATTTACTTAGACTTTCCATTCCCAGCATTCCTTGGTTTGTGTCTTCTTTCTTGCTTCTCTTCCAGTGAAGTCTTGTGCTGTTTCACCTGTTTGATTGTCTTTTCTTGGTTCTCTAGTCTTTCTTTAAGAAATTTATTGGCTTTTTCCCCCTTTTTGCTTGTATTTTCTTCTACTTCCTTAAGGGAGTTTTGTGGGGATATGTTTCAAATTTAATAAAAACCAGTCTGAGATATCAAAGGAATCTACCCATAGTCAGTCTCGTAGGATCAGACAGTGGTAACTCACACCTTTAATCCCAGCACAGGGATATATCCAGCAGCGGTGACCTATGCCCTTAATCCAAACTGAGTTCGAGGTCATTTTAGTTTACAGAAGGAGTTTCTGGCTCCCAGGCAGGCAGTGGTGGTGCCACACCTTAACTGAAGGAAGAAGGTATTTAAGGCAGGCATAGAAAGACAGAGCAGGCAGAAGAAGCCAGGAGGAGTGAGGCTGAGGAAACTGGAAGACAGCTGGGTGAGATTTGACTGTGGTGTTTACTCTCTGATATCTCCGCCTTTCCCAGAGTTCTGGCTCTGAGTTTCCTTTATAAGTGCAACAGAGTTTTTCATCTTTCTTTAATTTCCTCTTTAAAGGCTTCTATCATCTTTATAAAGGTATTTTAAGTTTATTTTCCTCTGCTTCTTCTATATTGGAATATTAAAGTTTCCCTAAAACACAGACAATGCTTGCTCATATCAGAGGAAGTGATGGATTGATACCAGTGCAAAATTTTATTTAACAACAACAAAAAAAAACAAGATGGCAACATTAGAACCTAGTGCTTCTACAACAGCACTTTAGGGATCACATTCCGTGCCCTGTTGCCCAGACCTGGGGCCTGTCCTAGCTGGCCTGGCTGGTAAGCTTAGAGAAGGGTAACTCACTTCTGCTGGGGCTCTCCAGAGGCTGCTTCTTAGGAAGGAGCTGAGGTTGGGGGAAAGGGTGATTTTGGGAAATGGGTTGAGGCTTATGGGGTGGTGGGTTCAAAGAGGGACGTTGATAGTCAGCTTTGCATGCAAGGGCCCTGCTTGTTTGTCTGAAATTGGCAGTTTTATATTTTATACACTAATTTTCCAATATTTATTGAGCTTCATCTTAGATTTATCTGTGTTCTACGCAGTAGAGTGTGCTGATGCTTAAGTGGTGATAGATACAGCCATGAAATCAACATCTTAAGTGGCAGTCTAATGCCTGAATCATCTCATGTATTACCTAGGCTTTAACTCATTGACAAACATTTACTGATGAAAGAAATATGAAATCTGCTTTGGGATATATTTAATAACTAAAATGTGAAGCAAAATGTCTCCCAAAGAATGGTATGTATCCAAGGGTATATACCAAATATATATAAAATATCCAACAAACTTTAAGGGTAACCGTGCATGGAATTTAATTCAAGCTTCCAGTCAAACTAAAAGAATTGAACAGACATTCAGAGAGCTGTTTGGCATCTGAGATTGGTTCTCTAATTTTATAATATCAAACTTATTTACAATAAACACGTTTATTCTCAGTCTTTCCAATAAATTATTGGTAATATTTGGAATCTAATTTAAAGAACAACACAAGCTAACCAACTGACCCATACACATTGTAAAAGTCAAGATAAGTAGAATTTAGAATTAGAACACATCTTTAACATGAATGTATACACTTTCACGTATACATATATGCACACACAAATAAAATGTAATGAAATTATTTTAAGCTAAAGGGAAAAAATTAAGAGACACCTATATTTGCTGCAAATATTAATATGTCCTTCAGTTCAGAATGATGATAACTTTCTGTGAATACAGTGCTAATATGGTGTCACATCCTTATCAACACATGTTGTCTCTACATTTACCACCTACTAATGGCTGAGGCAATTTCAGACTCAAACCTTTACTTTCTGTATGAGATGTAGGACATCTTTTTTTCTATTTATGTTCTCAAAAATCATCTTTGAAGGCCATCCTTCTTTCTTTTTTACTTAAAATTAGGGAAATAGACTTCTTTCAGATATGACATGGTGCTTAATTGCAAATTAAATCTAGTATCTGCTAGAAGAGTTCCACAGGAAAAGTAAACCTGAGCAGATAGTTGAGCTAGAGACTCTAATTTTAATACACTGAGTTTTAGTGGGTGTGCTGGCATGGGTGTATTGCTTATTGTAGTCAGAGTGACTCAGCTATAACCTTAGGAACACTTCATTTGCCATTGGATCAATTCAGCTTACTTCTTTATATAGCTCCCCCCCCCCCCCCCAAATGAACTGCATTATGAACCTTGCTTCCCAGTCTCAGTTAAGGTCTACTTTAGCATCATTTCATCAACTGAATTGGTTTGCAACTGTGTGTTTTAATGATGGTCCTTTTGTTGATGCCAGTGATGCAGACTGAATTTACTACATCTTTGTCAGACATTTTCCTTGGCACTATGATGACTACTTCAGAAGACTGCAGCTCTGGTCCGTGAGGATCCTGTTACTTCTTGTGTTGTCTTGAGTTGGTGCTGTTTATGTGATTATAACTAATGTACCAAATTAAATAAAAAAAGAAAAACTATATAAAAAATCCTTTAAAGTAAGAATGACAGTTTTTGACTTTATGATAGTTTGACCATTTAACTTTTATACTCAACTCAGTGTTCAGTGAGTTGTATGAGACATTTGTCCTAAAACTGGCTTCACATTAGACATTCTTGCTTGTTCTATTGCAAACTGGAAACACTCTCTAAAAATGTGTGTTAGGAACTTGGTATCCACAGCAGAAATGTTCAAATTTGATGCTTTGGAAGAATGATTATGCTGTAAGTGTATTCATTGGTTTATGCCAACTTAAAATAAGCTAGAGTTATTGGATATGAACAAAATTCAGTTGGGGAAATGTGTCCATAAGATCTACCTGTAAAGTATTTTCTCAATTAGTAATCAATTAGTAAGGGCTCAGGACATTGTTGGTAGGGCTGCCACTGGGCTGGTGGTCCTATGTTTCATCAGAAAGTAGGTTGAGGAAGCTATGGGAAGCAAGCCAGTAAGCAGTGCACCTCCATGGCCCCTGCATCAGCTCCAGGTTCCTGTCCTGCTTGAGTACTTGCTGTAACTTTCTTTGGTAATGAACAGCAATGCAGAAGCTAAATAAACCCTTTCATCCCTAACTTGCTTTTTGGTCCTGGTGTTTGCTGCAGCAATAGAAACCCTGAAGCAGTGACCTTAGGAATCATTAAATTCCTGATTGGTCTGTATTTTATGAGCACTTGGCTAATAATAAAAAAGTAAAATGTGAGATCTAATTTATGTAGCCAATCATTGATGAGCTGCTCTGGGAAATATATCTAGCCCCAGCTCACCTCTCCCTTCTTCCCTCCTTCCCTTTCTAGCCACTACAATGATCCAGCACCTCTTCTTTCATGATTCTCATTGAGGACAGCCAACCACAGGCTAACCTTCTAAAAATCATAAATTAAAATTGTTTCCTTCTTGAAAATAATTGTCTCAGATGTTTTCCCCATTGACGGGATGGTGACACACCCACTGTAGGATAATGTGAGTGTTCGTTCTGAGCATCTTTATGTCAAACTGGGTTAAGCTAGGAAGTTGAGCAGGTTGTATATGTTCAATATATTTTCTACTATCAGTGTCTTCAAAGCTGGCAACTAGTTATTAACATTATTGACATATAACCTCATGGGAAGTCAGGAGCATGTCCAAAGAGGAAATGATATAGTTACCTAATGCAAAAAAAAAAAAATCAGCTTATGAAACTCATTCTCAAAAAGGAGAATATGTGTAACTACCATTTGGAAAGATTGTGTAAGGAACTTGTCAAGGAAGGACTGTGTCGCTTATGGTAGAGAGTTTACTGAAACTTTTAGCTCTAGTTTTTCTTTGTAAATCAAGATAGAGATTTATCTAAGGTATGTTTCTACTTGTGACTGATTTATAATTGCTCTGGAGATAATTGATCTTATCAGTCATCACCAATGTATTATGTGTTGTGTAAGAACAGGAGAAGGAATGTGATAAATGAAGCAAGAGTAGGTACAATGTTATTTCTTATTCTATCTGTGCACCATAGGTTTCAGAGTGATTTGGTGACTACTACTGTGTAGTAAGAGGTTTCTGGCCCAGACTTTCAGGCCTGATCTCAAGGTTTAGGCCCACAGACACGCCGACCTGCAGTCCCACAGAGACACACAGATGCTTTCAATAGTTTTTGGCTGATCAGCGTCAGGCCCAGGCATATCACTTGCTAACTCGCTACCCTTCACCCTTCATCTAACCCATGACTCATCCTGATCAGCCATGGGGCTCAGTACCTTTTCCTTAGAGCAGCATGGTTGTCCTCTGCTTCCTCCAGCTTCTCTCTGGTGTTCTCTCTGGCATTCTGCTATGGACTTCCTGTTCTCAGAGTTTTTAGTCTGGTAGCCCCACCCATAATTCCTGCCTGCCTTTGGCCCATCAGGGCTTTTTATTAAACCAGTGGGTGGGACAATTATTTACCATGAAACAATACAATACCCCTACTTATCCCCTTATTAGACCTTATTGGCTGACACCTGAATCCCACCACACTATGGAATATAATCCAAAAAGGGTCTTGAAAGACAATTGAATGTAAATGAGGCAGAGAGAAAAAAAGCTTCCAGCAAAGTAGTAAATATTTTAACCAGTTAAAAATAGAAATATAGTTCTTTGAAACAAGCATTCCATTTCTTTACTGAAATGACCAGATTTTACATCTCAATATCTTACTGTTTATATGACTCCTAAGTTTTTAATTTATAGTTTTTACATTTATTTGAATTATACAGATAATATTCAAATTTACATAAATTATAAAGCATATAGTTTTTAAGATACAGAAAAGTAATAGTTGACTATGACAGATATAATATGCAGTTAGTAAAGATTTAGCTCCTTTGATACACACCATGCAGCTATTTCATGAGCATATAAGTATTGACATACTTGTCACATTGTATTTATATAGTTTCATTTGATTTTTGCTTCTTTTATATGAATACATAATCTTTCATCACCTTTCTGCAGGAAAATTCTTAAATTTATTGTAGCATTGGGATTAAAATTTTATAAGTGATATCTCATGTACCAGTTAATGACAGTGCTTTTAAAATTGGCAAACATGTGTTTGAATATTGGATTCCCAATAACAGCAATGTGATCCTAGGCATAGGATCACCCACTCTATGGGTGTCTATTCTATCCTTAAGTTGAAGGTGATCATGATAGCATAATACTTCAAGATATTTTCGGTGGTCAAAGGAGAAAATACATTCAAAGTGCTTATGAAATCTTTGGCACAAAAGTAAATAATTGATGTAACTCTTAGGATGAAATAATAAAGAAGATATGAAGTAATAATCAAATCCCTAATCAGATTGGTTAGCACCTCTTGTTGCTTCCGTAAAGCTGAAATTCATTAAATTAAAAATCATTTCCAAATCATTTTAAAACCAATTTTTATTGATGGAGCATTAGTCATAGGAATTACCGCAGGAGAATTTTAGTCTTATTCTGTTACAGTTGGCTCGAGGTTAGACAGAAACTGCAAACATATTTTCAAGACTTTGATAACCCGATTTGTGAACTGATAGTAGCATTCATTAATTTCTCACTAAAAATATTCTGTACTTTTAATAACATGTGAAGTACTCAGCAATAGCCTCATTGCTCACGAGTCAATGATTTTGTTAAGTGTTTTTCTTCCATGTGTCACATATCCAGGTATTAAATTGGAATGAAAAGATGTTAATTCAGTAACCGTGTTATAGTTTCATTTGATGGTGATGGGTTTCACATAACTATATGAAATAAACATCAAAATGGCATGCATACACCTATGTAAGTGAAAGTGCATATACATGTGCCATCTATAATCTCATAAATAAGGTTTTGGATATATATAGAAAGAAAAATACATTAAATATATCTATTTTGTAATCCTGGATAGAATCTGATGTTTCCCTTGCTATCTCAGTGAGTATACCAGATAAATATCAGCAGAAACTAATAATTTTTAAATGTGTCTTAATAGACAGAACATTTTGATTTTGTGGGAAAGATACTGTGTGCTGGAATCAATGTATTTCTCATTTCAGTTTTCTTGGGTTCAAGGGTGAGGTTCATTTCCAGACATTATTCAGATGGTATTCCCTAGGTTGAAAAGGCTATGCTCACTATAATTCACAATTAATCCAGATGCTTTAGATTGTCATCAGAAAAGAGGTGCCAGGCACATTAAGCAAAGTGAAGAGCTGGGCATTCAGGGAGATCTTCTGCTTTAAATTCATTAGAAAGTTGCTTGAGAACAATTTTAATCTTCAATAGCCTTTTGAATATTTCCATTCAAGCATTTGTTCTGGAGTTTTGGCAGATGAGCCAATCAGGTTTTATCATAATTTATATGATCTGCTATTATCCAGCAGTTGCAAAAGGGTTGAAAAACATCCATTGCAAAAGTTACAACAAAACCATTTTCTGGAAAGTTATCTGAACTTTGTGTGCTGCAGAGGAGAGATTACAGAAGGTGAATTAGTTGGAAAAACTGAGTACAGTGTAGTATGAAGAATATAGCAGGCTGGAGAGGTTATTTGATGAAAAATTATGAGACCACACCAATAGTATTAAAAAACAAAACAAAACAAAAGAAAAAAAAACAACAACAAAAAAAAACAAAACCCTGTGGCTAGCCGAGATGCCTAGAAGTCCAGGAATGGAATTTATATTAGTAGAGGACTCGGAAGACCACAAGTGAGGTGTCAGTCCTGAAGTCTTGACTCCCTCCTGCCTGTGCCAGGGTGTTGACCAAACCTAGGTTTCATTTTCACCAGCAGGATCCAGCAGCAGATTGGGACCTTTATGATATGCAATGCAGTATGACACATGATTACATATAGTTACTCACAACTTTATAAATCCAGAATTTAATTCTCCCTTATACACAAGGGCCCAAAGCATCATATGAAACAGTCACACTGAGGACAATTATCCTTTTTAACTTGCTCGCAGGACAGTATGGAGACAAGTCACAAAACATATGGTGAGTGGAAAGCGGCAGATAATTAATTGTGGTGTCTTTTCTACTCTGTACACAAATGTTAACAGTGCTGTGGTTTATTCTTTCCTCTCCCGGTTGTTTCCTCTAAAGACTCTTGTATGGCTTCACTTTCTTCAGCTTGCTAAACAAATATTTCCAGAGCCATCTATGTCTCGATTCTGCATTTTTTCTTTGGCAATGAACCCAATCAGTTTTCATCAATATAAGGCAGCCAATCTAATGTTGCATGATGACCTTCTAGCATATTCACCATATGCAAGGACATTACTGGTAGCAGCAATTGTTTTAATTGTTCAGTGTCCATGGCTTCTTGCTCATTAGCCATGCCGTCCTGCTTACTAACTGCTCTGGCCTTGAGTAACTCCCGCCTACATTTCCATCTTCTGTGAGACGTCCCTCTAATTTGTCAAATATAGCTGCTTAACCTCAATAGATTATTGGCTTTTCACAAATGGGTTTTTCTTCTTCCCTTGGTTATTATTTTCCTATATGAAATGTTTTTCTGTCATTGAGATTTAAAAGCCTTCCTAGTTAGGTCAGCTGATGCAGTCCATTTACAACTGAATAGTTGCTCTGCTTTGTCATTTCACTTTGGAAAACCCCTTCAGTTCTGATGTCCATTACTTAAGGTGAAGGTCATTGGTCTGAAATATAAGTATATTTTTGTTTTCAGTTCTCCTTTTACAAATGGTTCCCAGATTTATCCTGATTGTGTTACACATTTTGTTATTTATACTTAAAAATTCAGTACTATTTTAAGATTTTGTAAAAGTCATTACTCTGTGATCTTGACCCATAATGCCTTCTATTGTATTTTTTCCCTCAGTATGCTCTATAGCCTGCTCAATTACACAGAAAGGAGAAACAAGAGGACTTCATAAAAGAAGTAGATTTGTTTAAGTGTTAGAATCTCTGTCTTAAAGCTAAATGTCTTCAATTATACTTTTCATGTTTTCCTTATAAACAAATGATGAAGCAACTACTATAATTTGTGTTATTCCGTGTAGTGTGTTTTTTAATGCTACTTTATGCATTTCCAAGAAAAATCTGTGCTTCCAGACAAATGAAAATTGGTCAGTCTGTTTTTATTTGTGGTTGTTAATTTTTTGATTCACTAACTAGAAAATACTGCAAAGGGATCTCAGTTCACAACTTCTGTCTGAAAACATGGCCATTTCCCTGGCAGTGGTATCTCTGGAGCTGTTTAAGACCAGTTAAAATTTTGTATGAAATAATGGGCTCTATCAATCTTCTTAAAAGACATCCACTTTAAATGATGTGATGGTTAAATGGGATTAAGAGTAATGGTGATTCAACAGAAAATATCTCGATCCACTGAGGTCACCCACCATCCCAAAGACAAATTCTTTCTTCCTTACAAGAGTGTCCTTGTAAACACCAGTCAAGTAGGATTTGATAACAGATGAAATTTACATATAGATTATTGTGAATTTCTATATTCCTGTAAAGTATATTATGTTATCGGTTTTTTGAGTACTGTGTGAAAAGCTAAACCTCTAGACAAGAAAATAATAAAAGCATTCTGCCAAATATTATTGCAGTGATTATTGTTGGGTCTAGAGAATTTATCCTTTTCTAGAAATATAGCATATTAAATATAGCATATTAGCATATTAAAACATTGGATAGCTCAGAATTAAAAGTATTAACCCACTTAACTTTGCATAATACCCATTCTCCTACATGTCAAGTCTTAATTACAAGTCTTAGATATAAATATTTGTATATTATAAGTAAATGCTAAAAACTGTAATAAAATGAAATTATGAAGTTAATATAACATGTTCTTAATCTCAAATATCTGACACTATTGTGAAGAGAAAACTTGAAATTTACTGCTTATGTTTTTGAAATATATAGTACTGAATTTTTAGCTATATTCATTATACTGTGTCATAATCTCAAAATATTTTTAATAGTTCCTCATTGATTGAGACTTTGTGTATTTTGATTATCATCCCTGTACTTCAAACAGTGATGACCATTATTGCTCTCTGTTTCAAAGAATCAATGGTCTTTTAAATCTACACATGAGAACATGGAGTTTTTTTGTGTTTGACTTTTTAATTAACATATTTCCTCCAGTGTACACTGTCATAGGATACAAATTTCTACTTTTAAACAGTTTATTATTATTTTATTGTGTGTATTGTCTACATTTCTTCCATAATTTGGCCATCATGAAAATAAAAGTACCATGTGTGAGAAGAAAAAATGTGAAGAGACAACCTATGGCTTGAGAGAAAACTTTTGTAGTCCAGACACATGATGCAGGGTTTATAACATGTACATTATATGAATATATATTGATCGTATAGAAAAATTTCCAGTTAAGAAATAGATAAAGATAAATACCTCATTTTCAAAAAAAACCTTATCTGTACATCCATATTCATTGCCACTATATTCAAATTAGCTATGGAATAAAATCATACTATATGTCCATTAACTGTTGAATGGAAAACAAAAGTATGCTACCTATGTAGCACAATGGGGTATTATTAAACTCTAAAGGAAAAGAAACCATAAAATTTTCAGGTGTGTGGTTAGTCAAAGAAGGTTCTATTACAGCACATAGTGGTTAATTCAGAAAGTCATTATTGCTCAGATGTAGATGGGTCATCTATATCAACTCTCCTGTGCGAGAATCGGGGAGCATCAGAGAAGAGGGAACTGAAAGGATGGAAGAGTGGATGATGGATGGAGTGCTTTGAAATGCCATTTGGACCTGATATTGGTGTTTCTTAAGATATAAATAGCAATTATAATTACCTACATGAGAATCCCAGTTAAATTTCTAGTATGAATGTGAAGGGAGCACCTGAGCCCCCACCCCTAGTTGAGAAAGTATTGGCTACTAAAAACTACAGAAAGGAGATTCACTTTACTTTTGTGGGTGTGTCCCAGTGGAGAACTCTTCACATATATTCTGTGGGTACTCATCAGAGAAGACCGCTTAGACATGGGTTTAAGCCAATAGACAGTCTTTATTATCTAGCACGTGACCACACTGGATGTTTGGGATCCAAGCATAGCACTGAACCTTTTTTAAGTTATGCTTTCAAGCAAAAAAACTATGTTCTGGGTTCACATACTTTAACAAAGAGTTAACAAAACTGGGACTACAGAATTTAAAAATTGTATATTTAGAGACTTTCCAAGTAGTATAAACTTTGATAGAGTAGGTCTTTGTTATCACGTTTGGCAGTTGGTACTGTCTACATGTTGTTTCACAGTCTGAGTGACACTTCTATCATGGAATCAGTTGTGTTAAGGTTTGAGAACCTACTAAGATCTAGAGCCCTGTTACAATATAAACACATATGAATCTCTAATTGGACTTGGTGGGCTAAGAAACAAACAAACAAATAATAAATATAAAAAGAGAGATAAAGGATCTGGATTGAAAATTTGTCAGAAATAAAACAAAAGATGCAAAAGTCCAACAAACCTTTAAAATCACATTGAAAATCATTAACCACTCCAAAAAAAGCATCATGAGATAATAATTCAAACTTAAAAGAGGGATATAATAGAAATAAAGATAACAAGTGCCTGAAGGTGTGGAGGAAAGAGACCTGTCTTACATTGTTCTGAGCAATTTTTAATTTTTAGTTATTTATTTTGTATGTATGAATGTTTCCCTTGCCCACGTGCATGTGAACTATGCATGAGCCTAGAGTTGTGGAGGTCTGAAGAGGTATTGAGTACCTTGAAACTTGAGGCTATGTGGGTGCTGTGTTTTTTTCTTTATTTATTTTTTTAATTTAAAATGTTTTTCTCATACCCTCCACTGCTCCCCCTCCTGCCCCTTCTCCTCTTCTCCCTCGGCTTCTTCTCCACCCCATCCCCTATCCATTCCCTAGGAAGGGGAAGGAATCCCAAGATTAGTCAGATTGGTGGTCTGGCATATCCAGTTGAGATAGGTCCAAGTCTCTTCACCCAGTGACAAGGAGGGAGTAAGGTGTTCCTTTGTAGGGAATGGGCTCCAAGCAGCCAGTTCATGCACCAGGAATACACTCTGCAAGAGTGTCCACAAACTGCCCACAATATACAAGTATCATCTACATCCTGACAGTTTAGTACCTTTCCATGAAGGTTCTTCGGCTGACATTTCAGAGTCAGTGAGCTCCCAATAGCTCAGTTAAGCAATATCTATGGGTATCCTCATGATCTTGATAACTTTGCTTATATACTCTCTCCTCCCTTCCTTCAGCTGACCCAGGAACTCAACACAGTGCTTACCTGTGGATCTCTGCTTCTGCCTTCATCAGTTGCTGGATGAAGGATCTATAATGACAATTAGGGTGGTCATTCACTTGATTATAGGGAAAGTACTGTTTAAAAACCCTCTCTACTATTGCTTGGAGTCCTAGCCGGGAGCATCTAGTGGGTTCTTGGTTATTTCACTAGAACCAGGTTTCTCTCTAACCCCACAGTGGCTCCCTCTATCATCATATGTATTTCTTTGTTCTCTCTCTCTCTTTTGCTCCTCTCACTCAACTATCTCCTCCCTTATGATTTCTTTCCACCTTCCTCGCTTGCTCCCCCATATGATCCCAATGATCATTACCAATGATCCTTTACCAGGGGAAATTCATGACTGTCTCTCTCATGTATTCCTCTTGTTACCTAGCTGCTCAGGGTTTGTCAATTGTAGTCTGGTTATCCTTTGCTTTATGTCTAAAATCCACTTATGAGTGGGTACATGCTATGTCTGTCTTTCTGGGTCTGTGTTTCCTCACTCCGGATGATACTCTCCAGATCCATCCATTTGCCTGCAAATTTCAGGATGACACTTTTTTTTTTTTCTGTTGAGCAGTACTCCAATGTGTAAATGTACCACGATTTTTAAGTACATTTTTTAGTTGAGGATTTTGTTGTGTGTTTAAATATACAGTTCATAGGGCTCCACATGTATATTTGAAAGCTTGCAATAACATGAAAAGGAGCATCTTAAGGAAGTAAAAGGAAAATCAGACACCCATTGCTTACAATTCAGTTGTGTGCTGATTTCAGTAAAACCAAGGGAATGATTTATTATTTGTAGAAACACTATATTTTTCACTTTGGTAATAATACAATTTTATTTGAAGTTGATTTCTGTTAGTAAGTAAGGAGAAGAAACTGTTATAGAGATAATATGCAATGGATTTTAACTCTTCCCAACCCTAGTGCTAGGGAACTCTGAGCTTCCTATACAATAGAAAATCTTTGCCAGTGAGCTATTTCTAAGTTTCAGATGCAATATATAATAATAGTTAATAAATTGTAAGTCTAAGATCTTGCCATTAGAGCCAGTAGTGCCTCCCTGCGCCAGCTGTTTGTTTTAAATAAGAAACATTTACCCTGAATTCACTGAGTTTACTCACCTGTAAAGTAGAAAACAATATGCCAAGTATTCGAAAAGATGTCTCATGATTAAATTAAGACCACACAAAGAAAGTGTTTAACTAGTGTGAATCATTTTCCAGAATTGATACTTGAATATTCTGGTTTCAATACAAGTGTAATGGCTGAATTTATATCAATAATCCTAATAAAAGAAAAAATTTTGGAAAATTAATACAACCAAAAGAACACAACTATTTTTTTTCTTAATTTTTTTTTTTATCCACTTCATACACCAGCCAGGATCCCCTCTCATCCCTCCTCCTGCCCCCCGCCCCCGCCACCTTCCATTCCCACCTCTGAAAGGGTAAGGTCTCACATGTCAGCAAAACGTGGCACATTCAGTGGAAATAACTATTTTAAATAAATGGAAATTAATGAAGTGAAAGATAGGAATTAGCTATAGAAAGAAAGTCTAGAAGAATAAGTGCATTCCAAGGATTGCAACTAGGAAATCAACTGCCAGTATTCCAATACTGACACATAATTGGGAAAATAACATTTTAAAGAACCTCTAGAAAACCACATTAAGCATAAAACCCTAAACAATAAACTGATACGTTCAGTAACTATACATTGAAAGTATTATAGCACTGGTAGAACACTTAAAAGCTACATAAATGTAATGAAATGACACTTTTTGGTATTTTCATTTTAACTTTTGTTAGGTAATGTGAATTCTCTCCAAATTTGTCCATACATTCTTTACAATTCTAGTCAGTATTCCAGTAGCTTCTTGAGAATTGACTGAATGCAAAATTCATGAAGTTATCTAGTGTGCAAAATGATTTTGAACTACATACACATATTTCAAGAATTTATAAATCTTTGAATATGTGTTAATGTACTTCACATATGCTATGAAAGCACATTAATTAAAACAATATAATATTTATAATTACAATAATGTAATAAATATTATAACTCATAATTAGACCCATACATAAATAAATATTCAATCAGTTGTCTGTCAAGAATTCAGATGAGAAAATATGCTTTTATTCAGTAAATTGTTATGCTGGATAATTGAATAGCTTAATTAAATACTAAATACTTCATACAGACATTGTCTCACTTGTAATTTTTTTAAGAAGCAAAATAAATAAATTTTCAGACTGAACATAAAATGTATTAGCAATAACAAAATGAAAAGATTGGACTTCCCTCAACTAAAATAATTTTGATAATGTAAACCTTATATATTTATTTTATAGACCTCATAAATTTCTGAAACAAAAATATTCACTATATGTGTATGTGAAAATCTAATTGATGGTATACATAATATAATTGCTAAGTCTATTAGAATAATAGAAAATTATGACAAAGAATTCAAGCAATAATTTGTATGAAAACTTTAAAAATTGCCATCAGTGACATTTAGAAGTTACTGAATGTCACTTTTATTATATACTATGGCACAAACTGAAATTGTCTTTTACCCACTCAAATGGCTAAAATAGGATAACTGACAAGTTTAAAAAATATGAAGAAATATGAAAACATTACACAAAACTTTTGAATGACTTCTAATAGTATTCAGATATAGCCACCCCATTGTATCTCAGAAATTACATCCATAGGCATGTATTCAGAGCAAATTAAAGTGTATTAATAATGTATTTATTTATATGATGATGCTCATGGTAGTGAGATACTGGAAAACAAAAAGTTGTATCAGAAATGAACTAATAAACAAAATCTGCTGTGTTCACACAATGAATACTTATCATAATATAAAGGAGTATATTGTTGATATATATAACAGAATTCATTCTCCAAAACATGTCACAATTTTATTTTCATTGAGTACAAAATACACAAATGAGATCAATAGTGGTAAGGGCAGCATTGGTCATTGTGCCTGAGCATTAATCATAGTCAAAGGGTGTAGTATGAGGTTTCTGGCCCGGACTTTTGGGCCTAGCCTCAAGGTTTAGGACCACAAACCCATAGACCCACAGACCCACAGAGACACACAGATGCTTTCATTAGTTTTTGGCTGATCAGCCTCAGGCCCAGGCATATCACTTGCTAGCTCTCAACCTTTCATCTAACCCATGACTCATAATTGTTCAGCCTTGGGGCTCGGTACCTTTTCTTAGGGCAGCATAGTTCTCCTCTGCTTCTTCCGGGCCTCTCTCTGGAATTCTCTCTGGTGTTCTGCTTGGCATTCTGTTCTCAGAGTTTTTAGTCTGGTAGCCCCACCCACACTTCCTGCCTGCCTTTGGCCAATCAGCTTTTTATTAAACCAGTGGGTGGGACAGTTATTTTCCATGAAACAACACAATACCCCTAAAAAAGGGCATAGATAACTTTCTATGCAGGTGAGAATATGCTATATAGGTGTGATGTTTATGTTGGCATAAGGCTATGTCCAATTATCTATAACAGAGAGATGCAATGGATCACTTGACTTAAACAATATCAAAATATAAATTAGCACAGCAGTCTACTTAGTCCTATCTTAAACCCTTTTGGGTTTCAATAATTATTATTTGTTTGTTTTTTGAGACAAGGTTTCTCTGTGTAACCACGCTGGCTGTCCTAGACTTCACTTTGTAGACCAGGCTGGAATCAAATTCACAGGGATCTGCCGATATCTGCCTTTCAAGTTCTGGGATTAAAGGTGTTAGCCAATCACTGATTTCAAGAATTTTAAGACAAACCAATAGAATGTTACTAACAATAACAATTCAGATTGGTTAGAATTATTGTGAAACTTTAAATACAGCATAATATTTTATATTCTGCAGTAAGAAAGTAGCTCTAATATCTTTAAGTTGATAAAACACAGTTAAAAGAACAGTAGAGTTGGTTATCACTAGAAATATCTTTAAAATAAAAAAACTAAATAATCTAAATGTATAATAATCAGATTAAAAAAGACACTGAGATACTAAAGGGAAATGTAGGCGGAGTTTACCCACAAGGACACCAATACCAGATAGATATTTATTAGAATAGAAACCAACACTCACGGTACAGGCAACAGATTACAGTAGCACCTGAACAGGAACTGGAGTCTGCAGACGGACGGACGATGGGATCCTCCCTCCAGCAGCCAGGAACCAGGAAGAGAGCCTCCCAGTGTCCCAGCAGCCCCTTATCAATGGGGTTGGCCACACCCCCTCCAGGAGCCCGGGACCCTGGATAAGCTTCTTTGGACCTTATCAGCTGACACCTGAATCCCACAACAGGAAATAACATTATCAAGTTTTATGGCACAAAACTTTGCTTGTTAAATGCATAGTTAGATGAGTTGAAACAAGTGTCTCCTCTTAAAGCATTAAAAGTAGTTCAATTTCCTTTGTTATCTTTTATGATAATGGAAAACCCACAGGTTTTCAACAGCTCCTCTATTTCAAGAATTATGGTAGGCATTTAGAGTACATGTATTATTCCTCCCCCTTCATTTATAAGTTAAAATTGATCTCATTATTGGAATAACTCTTTATTGTTATTGTTTACAGTTGTCAAAGGAACTTTGTAAAAGATTTCTTTTAAATATTTTGAAAGTTGTAGATCAGGGGATAAATACTGTATTTTTTTATATGTGACGGTCAACTAAATAAGTGATGCCCACATTAAGAAATGTCATAGAATATAAGGTAATGTCTATGTTTTGGGTGACTATTTCTGAATAATTACATAGTGATCATATTTCCTTGCCAAAATGGTTGTTAGCACAACTGAATTATATATATATAAGTGTAATTATATCTTAAATTACTTTTAACAATAGACACAAATAAATATTAAAACTGTCTTAGAATCTATTATCTCTAGGTACAAAGGATTTCATTTTTAAGTCTGGATAAAAGTTACAATGCTTTCAATGTGTGTTGCTCAAATAATTTTTTACATCTTATCATAATTATATTTATTCCTCTAAATGCAGTAAAGAGCAAGGAAAATAATTGGAAAAAATTAAATGTCTCATTTTAGTATGCTACAAATATATCTGTGAGGCTATTATATGTTGAAATCATATTTCTACCTAACAAAATAAACTTTCATAAAATCAAAATTATTTTTTGAGTAACTTTACTGTGCTAAATATTTAATAGTAACAATAAACAATAAAAGGCAAGCATCATATCCTTTCCAATATATTAACATATTTAACATAGGAGCATAATTTTGTGATTTATCATCCAAGATTATTGTTTGCTTTTAATCAGTGCCAAAGGTATCTTTTTATTGTGAATTCTTTTTCCTCCCACTAATAACTACTTCAATAGAGAAAATAAGATTTCCTGAACATTGTACAATAAGGATTAAGCAATTTTAATCCCATAAGCAATAATTATTGTGCCATTTATGGATAGGGAGTCAGGAAATAATAGAGTATGGTGGCTCAGAGCCTTCCCACTCTGTAGTTTCTTATATACAAAAAAAGATGCTATAAGTTAATTTCTTCTAATTAAACCAGAGTTCATTGTTCTCCTAAGAACTGAGTCTTCACTTTATACAAAACTGCAGATCATAGAAAAAGGGATCTAGGGAAGGTAACACACTCTAGAGGCTCCTAGAAGGTAGCATATTGTGCAGGAGGCCCAGAAGAGAGGTTACATATTGGAATTGCAACATACCTATTAAGAAGCTGATATCACAGTCATAGATTTAGGTCAGGGTTGTTATTATTGTGTGCAATTTGTTAGAGGAAATGCTTATTACAGTTCATCTGTGTTTCTAGAGGAGGCAGGAGACTTCCAGTCTGCAGACTGGAGTGTTCGAGTGAACTGTTTCTTTCTGTCTTCTCCTCTAAGGATACTTCCTCACAAAAGCATCTTGAGCAGTAACTTCCACAAATGCACAACAGTAATGTTATGGTTGCTCCTTATGCATTTTAATTATCATTTGGAGTGAGGTATGGGTGTTCACACATATGCATGCATGTGTGTGTATGTATGTGTGTTTGTGTGTGTGTGTGCATGCACAGATGCCTATGGAGGCTAGTGGCTGACATTTGAGTATCTTCTTTAATCACTTGTCTCATTTTAACGATTTATTCTTATTAATTTTGAGATAGAATCTCTTGCTGAACCTTGAGCTCTCTATTTGGCTAGACTGGCTGCCAAGTGAAACCTAGGTAGCTTCTATCTCCACTCCCAGTACAGAGATGACAGTCAGAGTCCTGTCATCATGCCTTGGTGGTGATCTGACCTTGGGTCTTCATGCTTGCATGGCAAACACTTTACCTACTGAGCCATCTCCTTACCTCTTTGGATGAATTATTTCATCGTGCTTTATGAAGATGAGGAACTCTGTTTTATTTAATAATTAAGTTTATCAGTATGTGAGAATTTTGGGGGGGATAAATGATCTACAGGCCCCACATTTATGCTACCCATCAAGTTAAGATCTGAAAGTGTGTCTTAGCTCTTTTAACATAGTTACAACTATTTAATTGTGTCATTTTTTTAAAATGACATATAAGAGGAAACAGAAGAGCTTTCTGGTACATGAGTAGCAAGAAAAAACAGATGAGGGTCAAATTGCACTAAACCTGACTGTTCTACCCAGTGACTAATATGATTCTCTCTGTATCTCTCTCCTCCGCCCTCTGTGTGTGTGTCGGTCTCATTCTTAAATCTGAATCCAGCCCACTACCAGCAAAAAATTATGTATATGTAACTAGTAATTTGATATAACAACTCTAACTACTTTTAATACACTATTTAGAACAGTAATTCACTATTCAACATCAGAGAAGGACAAAGCAGTACTTGACTATATACACATTAAGATTCATTTTGCTTAGATGTTGCTGTGTGTGTATGAGTATCTGTGTGTAGTTTGCTGCAGAGGCAAGAAGAGGGATTCTCTGGAGCTGCAGTTACAGAAAGTGAAGAGCTGCTCAGCATGAGCGCCTTCAACAGAACTGCTGTTTGCAAGATGAGCAAGCTCTCTAACCACTGAGACTTTTCTCCAAAATCAACAATTTACATTTTAACACTCTGCTTCTCAAATTAGTGTTAATTAGATTCAAAACATATCAGAAAATAGGCCTATATCCTGTTTTCTTTTATTCATTTGAAACTTGTCATTTACTCTGCTCTGATCCGATCCTCCTTTTCCAATCAGGTTGGAAGTAGCAGTTGACTTGAGTGAAGATATATCATCAATACTCCATGAGGTTCTATAATTCTATGCATAACCTAGACAAATTGCTGTCATCAACTCTTGGGTTTGTTGCTGCAGAGGGATGTGAACAATGAAGCTTTGATTTTCAGAAACTCAACGCAGAAATCCCTAAGCAAGCATGTAAACAAACTCACACACTGTTTCTAGAACTGATCAAATAGCAAATGTGTCAGCAGAGCGGCTGGATGAGAAAAGTCACATTAGTAGCTACTATGTTATGCTGCTGATAGAAGTTTCTAGATGCTATTACAAAACATGTTACTCCCTGGCTTTTTCTCTGTATTAGCATCATACCCATACTCTTTGCCCATGTAACTTTTTTTTCCAAATGCTACACTGCCGAATCTAGGGGAGGTATTTTTAATTCAGTCCTAAACAAATTCAATCTGATATTCCTCTGGTTCCCATATTGGCTAAGGAATGGACACAAAATCAAGATAGCAGAAAGTTGAGTATATGAAACTCAAAGATGTTAACTGTAATTTTGTTTTCAAGCCTCAGCATTTATAATTCTTTTGTTTTCATTTTGTGTTATGTTGATAATGTAAAAGAATAGGTACCGGTATTGAGTGGCTAATATATATGACAAGATCACTGACTGAATGAATGTCATAATTCATTCTCAACAATAACTTTAAATTTGAGATCAAGTGCAGAATATTTCATTCTATATCATGTTTATGCTGACCTCATGACTTTTATTTGCATCTGGTAGGAAAGAGTACGTTTCTTTTAGATCATGTTCCCCTATGTGTATATATGTGATTTATGTGTGCCCATGTGCATAAAGAAGACAGAGAAAGATGTTTTTTATTCTGCTCCATCACTCTTTGCCTTACTTCTTTGAGGAAGCATTTCTCACAGAACCTGGAGTTTCTTAAATTTTAGCTATACAGACAGTAAGTCCCAGAGGTTATCTGTTTTTATCTTCTCTCAGCATTGACCACCAACATAGGAATCACACCCAGCTTTTTCCTTGAGTTCTAAAGGTAAGAACTCAGGTCCCAATGGTTGGACAGCAAATGTATTTACCTGCTGAGTCTCCATGAGCCCCAAGTAGGGCTTTTGATAATTGTTTTCATGCAGTTTTTGATAAATTGCACAAACTCATCAATGGAGATTTATAATGTAGACTTTAAGGTTTGTGTATGTGCTAGAGAATGCAATAAAGCTTCCTCTCTCTTTTCTTTTTCTTTTAAAAACAGGGTTTTTCTATTAGCTTTGGAGCCTGTCTCGGACCTCACTGTGTAGACGAGGTAGAATTTGAACTCACAGAGATCCAACTGCCTCTGCCTCCCAAATGCTTGGACTAAAGGCATGCCACCACACTCAGCCCTCCTTTCCTTTTTTATGAATACACCAATACGTACTTGGATCCTGTGAAACTCTAGATACTATTTAAATATTTCCATATACCGAAAGAACTATATATTTCAACCAAATCATCAGTTGCTTAAACACTTACTTAATGCTTTGAAGATTCTGTCAAAGCATCATAAAAAGTGTTCAAAATATACTGTCCTGTCAAGACATCTCACAGAGATATTAATATTTTATCACATCTAGAGTCCATTTTGTTTACTAGCTCTTCTTTGTGACTAATTTTATGTGGGAATCACACACTTCTGAAGTTCACTTTCTTCTTTAGTTTAATAATATTCAGCCAATAAAGAAAAATGGGCTGTTATACTCTAACACACAAAAGGAAATACAGCTGTAGATTGCTAAACATTTCAGTTTCTCCTTCAAGACACAAAAGCACACAGAAAGTCAATAGAGAGCAGTTAAGTCGATATGGTGTTTTACAAGGGGTTGTATACAAATTACCGCTGAGCAGAACTGAGCCTTGAAAGCTGCAACTTAAAAAATTGCTTCACCATTCATTCCTCCTTTGCCTTGTCTTCCACAGGACTTATATAAAAGATACATAGATTTTTGGAACCTCAACTCTCCACTTGGCTGTCAGACAATAGTTATTGAGTTGTAATATGGAGAATGAAAATACAATGGGAACTGTGAAGAACAGAACCCCACAGATTTCAGTAGCTATTAAGACTGTGGTATTGTAAATAATAGGAGTTCTGCTCTTCAGTTGCCTTGGCGGTACATCCTGAGAACATCAGTCCAGCATCAGACTGTACCTTGAAACATCTTTCAATAAAACTGAAGTCAGATGACACTTTGGAGCTGAGCAGACCTACTAGAAGACTTTGGGGGAACAGAGCACTGAGGTCTCAGATGTGAATGCCTATTCTGTTCAGTTTACTGGAAGAACACAGACTACACTGAAATATGCTACATGTCATCTCTGCCTGGTGAGACCAGCATATAGGAAAGTGATTCCTGACACTCCATCTACCATTTGCACTGTTGGTAAAAAACAGCCGAGTGTCTCATTTTTTTCTCATATCAAAATTCCATCCTAAAAAAAGAACCACATCTTTTCAGAAGTGTAAAAGAATGATATTTTCAAGCTAAAATTCATCCAAGAGTAAAGCAAGTACAAGATTGCAAAAGTGTCTGCTTTTCCTCTCTCCCCTCTTCACACAGTCTCCTTCTCGAGGCTCTCCGCCCAGATGGGTGGATTTCTTGAGATATTGCCAAGGATATTCCTCACTCCTGTGAGCTTGAAAAAAAAAAAAGATGTGATTTGTACATATTTCAGAAGTATCCCTCACCTATCTGCCAGATCAACAGGTTTGTTTCCACTTTGGTTTCTATCCAAGTAAAAAGAAGAACTATGTACCAGAAAGTTCCAAGCTGAGTTCACTGAACTATCCTCATTCAAAACTGTCCTTCAAAATATTTCATTGCCAAGAATACAGACTAATGATTACCAAATAAAAGCGGTTGCATCTGTTTTTGTTTGTCTGTATATTTGTTTGTTGCTTTGTTTCTTTGAGACAGGATTTTTCTGTTTACCCCTAGCCATCCTGGACTAGGGTAGCTTGGAACTCAAGTATCTGCTTGTCTCTGGAGTGCTGGAATTAGAGTCATGTGCCATTACCATGTAGCTTATTGTCTATGGTTTTAAGATCAGAGAAAAGAATAGTTACTAACCCTGAAAGTATTTTTATGACATTTTATTGTGTTTAAATGCCTTTTATTCTGCATGTATTAAGAGAGGTTTATCACAAATTACTAAAGGACTACTGGGTAGTGACACATAACATTTTATAAAGAAAAGAATATGTATGTGCGGGAGAGAATAGGCTTGGGATTGAGCACTCAGAACTGAAACACTGAATTTTTAAGGGAGTTAAAACCTACTTGAAAACACGAAAACTGTTTTCTTTGTATTACAAATTAATAAAGCATACACACACACACACACACACACACACACACACACACACACTAGCAGATGATATATAGATATGGATGTAGATTTATGTACCAGCTACTATCTCCTTAGCATTTCCTTCCAATGTAAATATTTTTAATGTGGTTAAAGCTAAGTTATAGAATGTTTGAGCTTTTAAATTAGTGAAATATCTCAATTTGATGTATTTTTCTTGTTGACTTTTTTGGCAAGAGTGTTCATTTATCATTCTAGCAGACAGCTGATATTGCTTATGTTATGGTGAATACAGTCATAGAGAAAAGTCTCATGGCAGTCAAACCAGCATGCACAGTCCAAAGGAATGATTTCATAAACTGCCAGTAATTTTTATTCAGGTTGCAACTACTTGAGCCATATGCTGTAAAATATTACAGAAAAATTCTTCTACTTAGGCCTGAAAATCTATTGTACTGAGTCATTAATGTTGTCAACACTGACATGTTAGGGCTGAGTAGGGCTGACAAGAGAGGTGGGGTTAAGAACAAAGAAATGGAGTCATTTAATTCAAATAGAAGCAAAATTCTCTGTAGAATAGTGAAATAAAACATGTCAATATGAAAAAGTAAGCTGTGAATAGGTTAGGACTCACACACATTGGGCCACAGGATATTATCTGTAATTGACACATTGGGTTAGCTCTCTCAGATGAAATATGAGACAGAAATTCTCACCTGGCCTACACACACTAAGATATCCTTCTAGATACAGGAGTACAAGTGTATTTCTATAATAGACACCTGATCCTGTCCCAGTGTGCTCATTAAAGGTAAATATTAAACAAAGACACCAAGATTCAGCTGTACAAAATACTCGGATCAAAGAAGTAAATCTTATTGCTATTGGGTAGAGTACTGTCCAAGGACTGTAGAGACATAAATTCAAGCAAAACATCCATACACAGAAATATATTAATAGAGGGAGAAGAATCTGCAATCAGGAAATATTATATAAAAAATTAATCTACGTGAGCTGGAGAACAGAATTACTTAATTTGTTCTTACACTGAGGTGACACATTTGTAAAAGAAATGAATCCATGCTAAGCCACAAATATTAATAGCTTTTGTTTATAACTAGAAGGACATTTGACAATAAAATTGAAATACAAAAGTTCACATAATTTTCTCATATTCTCATTGTTATTATTTACCAAATAGGAAATCAAATGAATTTATAGAAAATGTTAGGTTATAGGCAGCGTCCAACTAGCCTGTCACTCAAAGACTCACAGATTAGCTTTACTAAACAATCTTATGAGTAGCATCAGATTCTATAGTAGATTCACCAAGACTTATACTATTTTTTCATTTTTTTCCTCATCAAAATTTGTGGTCACAGAATATTTTTCTTTTACTTTCCCCTTTTATTAAAGATAGAATCTTATCAGGTGATGGTGGTACACACCTCTAATCTTAGCACTCCAGAGGCAGAGGCAGATGGATCTCTGTGAGTTCAAGATCACAGAGTGAGTTGTCTACAGAGTGAGTTGCAGGACAGCCAAGGCTACATAGATAAACCCTGTCTTAAGAAAAAAAAGATTAATTTTTTTATATAATATATCCTGATTACAGATTCTTCTCCCTCTATTAATATATTTCTGTGTATGGGTGTTCTGCTTGAATTTATGTGTGTGCACCAGATTTGTGCCTGGTGCCCCAGGAGGCCAGAAGAGGGCGTCTGATGCCCCAGGACTAGCATTACAGACAATTGTGAGTAAGCGAGTAGGTCCTGGGAATTGAATACAAGTCCCTGGAAGAGCAGAGCAGTGATATTAACCACTGAATTGTCTCTCCAGTCTCCATGGTTGCTTTGTTTTGTTTTATTCTTTTGAAAAATTATAATATAGATACCATAGCAGCAACTAATACTTCCAATGTGAAGACACAGCAAGGACCTCTTAGGAATAAAACTGTCAGGAATCACTGTGTGTAATACGATAAAGAAATGCTATTATTTGCTTAAGTAATTATTCACTTAATTTATGATATTCTTATGTGTTGTATTATGGTACACAACAATTACATTGCTCTGAAGCCTGGTGTTAGATTACATACTAAAGAAAACATTTATGAATTGTAAAGTACTAAGTTCACAATAGTTATTTTAGTAGTACCAACCTTGAGAAGGATCCATTAATAGGTGTAATGACACCGTATGATTATGGAACAGTACCTAATCAGCTGATTAAACTAATCAAAATCAGTGTTCCCTTATTTGTGCTTCAGGTCACACAAATTTAAGCCTTTTGGCCCCCAGCCTGACAATTTTGCTTGCAATATAAAACTTAGCTATAAAAACCAAATTTATAATAAGCAATATAAAAAAAACCCAGTATGATGCTAAAATGTAACCTAATCATCAAACAACACTTTTCTATACATTAAGGCTTTGAGTAACAGCCTGAGCAATTTAGTCAAATCTATTTGTCTATGATACTTGTCTCTTCATAATTCCCTCTTCCATTGGTCAAGCCAATGCTTAATATCACTTATCTGTATGAGAAGATATATGTATGTTAGATAAATTTTAGGAGGAAAATTGTTTTGCAAAGTAGTAAAATTAAAAGTCAACTTTTTAAATACAAGTCTTATATAGATAACTCCAGGTGCTATGAGTTAACATATTTAACAGCCACATTATTCCTAGAAGTGAACACATCACAGCTCTCCTCCCTATCCACTGGCATTAAGTTATTTCAACCTCTCTTCTTCATGTTCCTTGAGATTTGGATGATAGGAAGTTGATATAGATAACTCATCCACTGAGCACCCAGAGTTATTCATACTTGGCACTTTGACCACTCACGAGTCTTATATTAAAGGCTATGCACTGAAAAAAAAAAAAAAAAAAAAGAAAAAAAGAAAAAAAGAAGCTTCTCTGTCCGAGAATAACAGCACCTATCTGTAGTTTTAAACATGAGTATCGAGAATGCACTTTGACAGTATAGGCATTTAACAAACAGTAATAGTGCTTGTCATTATCTACCCAAGATCTCTCCAGTCATGGGTTTTGGCCATGTTTACAGTAGCAAGAATGAATGTTCTCCTGTAGAGGAAGCTTAATATTTCATCATATAGTGAATGATTTCCCCATAACAATCAGATCACTATCATCCTAGTGGGCACATCTTGCCAGCTTGTCAGCGTTGTCAAGCACTGGGTAGGTCCACTGGTGTCTTTTCTCCTAAGTACCCTACATAGCAACTTTTGTAACTATGTAAATTAACCAGGAGAAATTGAGTTTCTGTATAAGATCAACACAGACAAAATTCTGTAATGAAAAGAAGGGTTTGTCACAGAACTATTGGCATTGATGACTGCTGTGGAATATTAGTTGAAGATGTATTACATTTGTTTATGCTGTGGAACATTTGTTTAATGATGCACAGATGTGTTTCATTCTTTTGTGTTGTCTTTGTTTAACTCTGAGAATCTGTGTTACTTTGACTGCCTAAAACATCTGATTGATCCAATAAAGAGCTGAACAGCCAATATCTAGACAGGTGAGTGAAATAGGTGGTGTTGGTAGGCAACGGGAATAAATGAGAGAAGAAGAAAGTAGTGGGGTAGAGAGAAAAAAAGAGGAGAGGAAGATGCCAGGGGATAGCCACACATCCAACAACAGAGTAAGAAGCAAGGAAAGGCAAATAGAACAGAGAAAGGTAAAAGCCCAGAGGCAAAGGTATATGGGATAATTAAAAAAAAAAAAGTTAGCTAGAAACAAGCCAAGGTAAAGCCAGACATTCGTAAGTAAGAGTGTCTTTATTTGGGCCCCCAAAGACCAAAGAAAAACAATAACAATAACAACAGATGCCTACTGTAGGTAGGAGAATGATGTGGGAATGACTTTCTGTATGCTGTGAATATCAATCTTTAAATAAAGGAGCTGTTTTGGCCCATGACAGGCACCATAGAAAAAGTAGGTGGGGAATCAGAATAGGTAGGAAAGGAAGAGCAGAGTCAGAGACAGACTGAGCCAGCCACAAAAAGAAGAAACACATAAGGAACACAGGTGAGCCACGGGCCACGTGGCAGACAGATTAATGGAAATTGGTTCAGTTAAGAGAAAGAACTAGCTAGCAATGTGCCTAAGCCATAGACTAAACAGCATGAACTTAATATAAGCGTCTGAATCATTTTGGGGGGCCTAAGCAGCAGCGGGCAGCTAGGAAGTCTGGAGCTTCAGGTCCTTGAGTCTGGACCTCTGGCTGCCCAGGACCAGGAAACCTCACTGTAACAGGAGAATAACATTTCTTTGGGGATGTAGCTAATAGTAGAGTACTCAGGGCATAGTCAATGGACACACACTCTTGTACATATCGTCATCACTAATTTAACTCTAGGGATTGTTAATAACCAAAATTAAAAATAAAAATGGGACATGAAGCTAGGAGAGAGATTGGATGAGGTATCCTAGTTGGAAAAAATGATAGATATAATCAACATACATTGTGCGCATACAATTGAAATCAAATAACTCTTAAATGTTCAACTAAATAATTATCTAAATGCTATTCTCTCAAATCATTTCCTCTCAACTAAACAAATAAGTTTACTTTATGAATGAGTAATCTGACATATAGTGTACCTTATTAGCCATATACATGTGTGACAATTAGTGAGGAACAACAAGAAAAATTACATACCATAACTGAATATGAACGTGGAAAAATGTATTACCTAGTAGAAATAGAGAGTCACATTCATGAACTCAAAGCAAGATAATGCAAAGTCAAGAATGTGTTGGGAGTAGAAAAAGAAGGAAAATCCAGCTGAATCTTTTCATTCTTGAAGACATTAGAGTCAAATATACAAAGGACACATTAACTAACCAGTTAGCCAAAAGTTCCAACACCATTGAGGAACATTGTTCCTGGTAGCTCTTCCTTGTATAAAGGACCATTTCTTTTTAGGTCCAGGGGTGCTAAAAATAGTGAGGAGCAGACTAACAAAGTCTAAAACAGAAGTAAACTTTATTCCTACCCCCACCCCAGCTGAAAAAGCTCACTGCTTGCTGTTGACAGAGGCTGTATGTAACACAGGTCTGACTCTTGTTAAAAAGTTAATCTTTAGTAGCTGACAAAGCTGATGTCTGTCAGTTCTGATTTCTTTAAGTCCATAATTTTATATTTTTGTGTTTTCATTCCTGGACCCTTCACTTCCACAATAGTTATGGGAGGGAGATTCAAGGCTTAGCTATCTCCTCTTCTAAAGTCAAGGGAAGAGGAGAGATTGGAATGGGGTTTTCTTTGGACAATGAGTAAGCTCTAGAGCAACCTTTACATCACATTAGAAATAAAGGAAACGGTGAAGCAAACATACAAACTTGCAGCTTCTGAATGTAGATTAGCTCCTCTGTGACCTGGATTTAGTGAGGACAGAATACAGTCTATAGTCTGGCTTCTGGTGACCCCTGGATCAGCCAGGCAGCTGTTCTGAAAGGCACCTCAATGACTGGGAACTTCAGATGCAGGTCTCCTGAAGCAAGACTTCTTTTCATTATTATTCTCGGTAACTAGCAATTTTATTAGTTTGCCTCTTCTCCACTTGTTCTGTTTTCCGTCTGTTTTTCCTCACAAGATTGCAATCTCTATTTTCAATCAACCTAGCTCTTTGGGCCTTTCTTTGAATTAAACTCTACAGAAAAGCATGTAATATTTAACTTCCTTGAGTCTGACTTATTTCACTGAATATGATGGTTTGTAGTTCAGTCGTTTTCTACAGGTAACAAAATTTCATTCCTTTTTATAGTTGAAAAACACTTATTGATATACATACAATATTTTCTTTTTGAGAGAAAAACATTTATATTACTTGTATATACTGAGAGCACATGTGCTTGTGAGGCATATATTTTTCAATTATTCATATGTTGATGAATATCTTAATGGATTCCACAACTTGGTTATTATAAATGAAATTTTGGCAATGGTAATGGATGTGAGGTAAGAAGAGAAAACATTTTCATAGTATGTGCAGTTGAGACTTAACTACATGTCCGTATACATACATACAGTATGAAAGCAAAAGGGATATTTATTGTGGGGATATTTGGGTAGAGGATCGTGTACTGGTTCATTTATATCCCATTTGAGAAGAGAGACTCACTTGAGAAAATGCCTCCATATGACTGGCCTACAGTTGAGTATATAGGGCATTTTCTTGAGAAATTACTGCTGTGGGAGGACCCAAAGTAACCCACTGCCCCGCGCCCCCAGCATGTAGCCCTGAATTGCATAGCTGAGAAAGTCATGAGATACAAGTTAAAAAGGAGCATCCCTCCAGGGCTTCTTCATTTCCTGCCTCCAGGTGGCTGCCCTGAGTTTCTGCTCTGACTTCACTGACTGATGGAGTGTAACATGAAGAGCTGTAAAAATGAAATAATCCCTTTACTTCTCAAATTGTTTCTGGTCATGATGTTACATCACAACCATAGAAACCTGCACCAGGGCAGGACGGAGCCATCGAGAGAAGGTGCCACACAGTAAAATGTGAACATATTAAAATTAATGAAATTCTGTATTTTATATGCTAAATATAAAAATAAACATTACTAATAATAACAAATGATGCAGTGAATATTACTACTTCATCTTCTTACTCTAATATATGAACCACTTGGAACTGTCTCAAAATACCATTTAACTCTTAGAACTGTTACCAAACTACACTGGGTCCTTTCTAACCTGCCCTCATGGGTTTGAGATCAAAGCCATCACCCATAGTTCCTCCATAGTTCCCTATTCCCACCACTATGCTCTCGGGTTTTCTTCTATTTCATTCTCTTATCAGCAAGCTCTTTAAAATTTATTTTAGTCTAACTATATCTCATCAACTCTTCTCTTTCTGCCTTGCCCTAAGTCATTATTTCTCCTTTGACTAATGGTATCTATCTTGCCTCCATTATTGAAACCGACCTTCACTGCTGTATCCTTATAGAATGCATCTGGCATTTAGAAGTGTATCACTTCCTTCAGTAAAACTATTTCTTGCTGCTTCACATTGGATCAAGTATCAAACTGCGTGTTCCTTCTGTGACATATAAAAACTCTGGGAAACATCAGTTCTCTGTATTTCTCTCTAAACTTACCCCTTACCCATCACTATCATACACAGTTTTTATCTGATGCAGATTATAAAGGACTTTCCTATGATGTTTGGGTATTGGGAACTCCACACTTTATCTTTTGCTAAGGACCTGAGAACTTGAAAAACTTTAATCAATATAATAACAGTTAATTATTTTGTTAGACAGATTCTAACGTTTCCTACAATGTTGACATTTGGGCAAACCAAAATGTATTTTCTCTTCAAAGGAAAAAATAATAATAAGAAAAGTAAGTTTCTTTTGAAATTTCATACTTTAATTGAATTTGTATATATAAAAAAGGACTGCCTTTACACTTTTCAAAGTAAGTGCTGAAATTCTAAAACAACCAATAGTTTTATAATTGCTGAATATAACCTTATGCTCATTCTTTTGTAGATGAGTTATTCAATAGTACAATGAAAGTTATCCAGACAGATCTAGAGGAACAATAGACATTTACTTCCTTCCTGTATTGGAGGCTGGAAATCTAACATCAAGGTAACAGCAGCATGGGCCATTTCTGAGGCTTTTCTTTGCCTCATAGATGTCAATTTCTTCCCAAATCCTTGCTTGGTCATCTTTTTGTATGTCTGTGTTTTAATGTCATCTTATGAGGATGACAGTCATATTTAAAGGTACCTCAGGACTTCATTTTAATCTTAGATTCCTATTTAACAATTATCTCCCAAAATAGTTGCATTTTAAGGTACTTAGACCAAAATTTAGATGGAACACAGTTCTGGCCATAGCAGGTAATCTTGATTTGAAGAATACATAAACCAATGTATAATAATAATAATAATAATAATAATAATAATAATAATAATAATAATAAATACATATTTCCTACTTACATATATATGTATATTGATACACATATGCACATATTTATTTCATTTTGCCTAGATTTTGTTTTAATATTGCTCTATTGCTAGCAATCAAAGAATGCAAATTTTATATGAGACTGACTGAGTTATTTTTGCCAATTTCTATCTTAGTTACAGAGAATATAAAGTTATAAGGCTGTTTAGTAATATGAAAGAAATTTTATGTGGCCTGACCACTCATGAACACTTTTTCTATCTTTATTTAGGATCAATCAACTGCTTTGAAATATAATTGTAGGTTACTTTTATATTTCTGGTGACTATGGAAGTCCTTTTTTTTAATGTCTCTTTTTCATTATTGAAAGTAGCTATTTTTTCATATAATGTATTCCAACTACAGCTTCTACTCCCCAAACTCCTCCCATAAACTGTCTAGTTCCCCTTCCATTCAAATCCAATTTTTTTCTCTCTTTAAAACACATAAGGCATCTAAATATTAATGATAGTAATAACAATTATTATTAGTAGTAAAAATATAAACAAACCCAAATAGGAAAAACTGAACAAAAATGCCAAAGAAAATGTAAAAGAAACACATACAGGTGCAGAGATACATATTTTCATGCACACAGAAATCTTGTATAAAGCACAAAACCATAAATCATAATATATAATCAAAAAACCTATATGGTATTAAAAAGAAAGATCTGACTAAGCATTATGAGATAAAGAACTTCCAAAATTCTCATTGGGTTTGTTTTGTGTTGGCTTCCTTTTCATGATCAAAGAGAAGAGAACGTCATTTGGCGAAAAAAATAAGAAATAGAAGGCACACTTTATTAAACTTATATCTAACGGTCAGATTTTTAAATTTGCACATTTTATGCATCAGGCTTTATTTTGTTACTGAAAATTCAAGTTTCTTAGTAAAATAAGGAGTGAGTTTAGCTTTTATGTCAATCTTCATAAATACACACATTATGCATTTACTTATGTAAAGTCAAAGGGATCACAGAATACATTACTTCTCTTATTGTACAAACAGTGACTTCTTTGGTTACTTGTCTGCTCTGCAATTAGAGATTCCAGCAGGTGGTGTGTAAAAGCCCTTATATTCTATGTATTTGCATGTAGCATATAAAATACAGTGTATAAACAAAAGAATTCGGATGTTTAGTCTTCTCCATTAGTCTCTGAATCTATTTTTTACTTTGGAAACCTCCAATTCATTGTCTCTACGTATCTAAAAGTCGACTTGTTTAAGGACTGGATGATTGTCCTGTTGTTGCCTCGGACTTGCCTCGGACATATTCCTCTGTCTTTACATTAGCTTTCTGAGTCATTCCTATACTCAGAAACCAAGCCTAAGAATTGAAATCATACTCATTTTTTTTGCTACTGTTGTTGATTTTTTTTGCTCTTTCTTTTTGTCTCTCCTGCCCCCAGGACACATTCTTATTCCCAAGGACTAGGTAGGGTGACTCTGTTCTGGTATTCTGATGCATCCCATTTCAAGACAGGGTTGCATGAGGATCCTCAGCAGCTGATACAACAAGTCTCAGTCTTGGGTTTTTCTTTAAAATTACTAGGAGGAGACTGTCATATTTTACAGCAAATGCTCCTGAGCTAGAAGAACAGAAATGTGGCACTGCTGTTGGTCATTTTCCTTCATTTGATGGAAGTCTACAGAGAGCAAAGGTAACAGAGTAATTCAGTGATAAACTGTAGAGACCAAATGGCATTTTTGAATGCCAAGTTCTATCATTTCCAAGGCTGGCAAATTTCTAAGAGTTTTCAGTTCTTAGAAAAAGTAAATTTCTCTTAGCTGCTTTGGGTTGAGTTCACTTGATTACAGTGGAAAAAAAAATGTGAGTTACTAATTTACATGTAAGAAATGGTTAACTCAATATTTTGGCTTTTATGGCCTAAAACAAGCCTCTGATTTTCACTTAGTGCATTTTGTGTGTGTGTGTGTACAATTGTGCACATGAGAGTCTATGTGAGTATGAATGTGCATGAGAGTTTATGTGTGTGCATATGTGTGGATGGGATTTCTTTTTAATTGTTTATTTTATATGTATGAGTGTTTTGACTGCATGTATATCTGTGCAACATGTGTGTAATTGGTGCCCATAGAGGTCAGAAATGGAATAAAATTCCCTGGAACTGGAATTACAGATGTTTTGTACTGAGACATACCCAAAAGTACCCGAGTACTTTGAAACAGCAGCATGTACCTTAATCACTGAGCCTTCTCTACAGATCTACTTTTAATTTTTTAAATAACATTTAAAAGCTGGAAGAGTTGTATGTGAGTAGTGCAGAGAATTTTAACACATCCCCAAACAGATTCTTATTGATATTGGTAGAATTTGCGGGTTTGTTTGTTTGTTTTTTATCTTGACTATTCTGAGAGGCAATGGTTAGGTACTGCCATAGTTTGTCCATCATTTGAACTTTATCTGTGTTCATTATTCAATTGCTGGTTTAGGGAAAAAAGACACAGATCAAGTCAGTTTTTTTTAAGAATCTATCAGTACTGGCAGAACGCCTTGGCAGCCAATGATTCTCCTAACATCTCCATAGCTTTGCTTTTTACAGTACATATGTGAATGAAATAACATAGTACATAACCTTTTAAAAATTCTCTTTGCCGAGCATCACAAAATTAAGAGGGAGATAGAAATTTTCCACATGCTCCTTTATTTCTACATGTTCAACTTTCCCATTTAAAATTTTTTATTTAATTTTTTTTTCAGTTTACATACTAAGTACATTTCCCCCTCCCGCCCCTCTTCCTGCTCCCCCACAACTTTCCCACACCTAACCCCCCTACTTACTCCTTAGAGAGAGTAAGGCCTTCCATGGGGAGTCAACAAGTTTGGCATATAAAGGTGAGGTAAGAACAAGCCCCTCCCATCTGTATTAATGTTGAGCAACGTATCCATCCCTCTATAGGGAAATGGCTCCAAAAAGTCCTCTCATACACTAGGGATAAATCCTGGTCCAACTGCCAGTGGCTCCATACAAACCACACAACTGTCTTTCACATTCAGAGGGCCTAGTTCAGTCCCATGCAGGTTCCCCAACTGTTAGTCCAGAGTCAGTGAGCTCTTAGTAGCTCTGGTCATCTGTCTCTGTGAATTTCCCCATCATGATCTTGACTTCTTTGCTCATAAAAATCTCTGCTCCCTCTCTTCAAAGGGACTGGGAGCCCAGCCCAGAGCCTAGCTGTGGATCTCTGCATCTGCTTCTGCCATTTTCTGGAGGAAGATTCTATGATGACAAGTAGGATGGTCATTAATTTGATTACAGGGGAAGAACAGTTCAGGCTCCATTTTCACAATTGCTTGGAGTCTTAACTTGAGTCATCCTTGTGGGTTCCTGGGGATTTTCCTAGCACCAGGTTTCCTCCTAACCCCAAAATGCCTCCCTTTATCAAGATATCTCATTCTTTGCTTCTCCTCTCTGCCCGTCTCATCTCTCAGCTTGATCAATGGTCCCTCTTCTTCTCCTCTAACCTCCACTTACCCCTCCCCCCACAGGCTCCCTATTTTACTCAGGAGATCTTATCTATTGCTCCTTCTCAGAGGGATTCATGTATGTTTTCCTTAGGGTCCTTCTTGTTACCTAGCCTCTCTGGGCTTATGATTATTAGCTTTTCTATTTTTAAGTACCAGACTAGGAAATCAATGGTATAACTGCATAGAAATTTTTCATATGCTCTTTCCTTTCTACATGCTTATTTTTTTCCTATACTTAACATCATATTAGTAAGTTCAGGAGTACAACTGATAAGCATCTACCGACCTTTTGTAACCACCCAAGTTCTATCATTTACATGATTGTGACTATTGGTCTTGGACATTCTATGACTTTAGAAAAATAGTGTCAAGTGAGCCATATCATCTTCTACTGTCTTAAATAATCTTCTCCACTCTGTATATATGTGTGTGTGTGTGTGTGTGTGCACACGTGTGTGTGTGTGTTCTTCAGCTCCTAACCACTGAAAAACATTTTAAAACTGTATTTACAATTTTACATTGTTGGAATATATATTTAAATCAATCAAGTATGTGATCTTTCCGTAATGTTTTTTATGGCATTAAATAAAGCTTCCTCATACCTTCCCATGATTTGTCAGTAATTTCTTTCTAGTGATGAATGTTGGGTTATCTGGATATAACGTACATTAAAAAAAAATACATTCACCTATTTAAGGGACACTTAGTTGCTTCTGCTGTTTAGAAATCATTGGGAAAGCTAAAGAAACATCCTTCTATGGGTTTTCCTGTGAACATAAATTTCAATCTTCTGGATAAATACGAAGAGGCATGATTGTTGGGATGTGTGTACAGGGTGACTATGAATTTATAAGAAACTGCTAGACTGTGCTGCAAATTCCAACCAGTAAAATTTGAATTTATTGCTCTGCTTTGTCTCCAGCATTCAGAGTTTCCAGGGTTCTGAGTTTGGGCCATATTAATATGTGCACAATAGCATTCAGTACTGCTTTTACTAGTATCTCTTGGTGACACTTGATAAGGAATGTGTTTGTTATCCACCACATTTTTTGGAGAGGCTACTATTGAAAACTATACGTATGTATAACAATAATTTATGGAGAAAGAAGAGATGGATTTGAAAAAGAACAAGTATGGGAATGGGAAGGGAAGAGGAAGTTTGGGTCTATATAGTCTCAAAAATTAAAGGAAATAGTTTGTGAAAAATTTTTGGATCATGTTCAAGCTTAGTTGGTTCATAGTTTTGGTCATATAGAATTTTGAGTGGCATGTATACTTAACAGCTATTTATCAAATGTTGAGTTTAGGAATATTTTCGTTAAATATATGGCTTGTGTTTTTACTGTCTTAATGTTATCTTTCACAGACTAGGAAAATGTTACTTTCAGTGAATTCTAGTTTATTCATTATTTCTTTAATTAATATTGTACTCTATGTGCATGTAAGATACTATGGTATGCTCTTCTTCCATCTGACTATGAGCTTTTAATAATGTTGTTGCTATTCATGTATTTTCTATTTTTTAATAATTTTTTCCTATTATAGTTTGTTTTTTAAGAGTTCTTTATATATTGAATCTTGTATGAGCTTAGAACAAGATTCTCTGATTGTTTGTTTTGTATTTATCTTCTTGATGATATTTTGTTCAAAGCATACCCTTTTATTTTTGAGGAAATAAATTCTAGAAATAATTCATAGAGCTGTAATTTATTCATAACTGTGGATGGAAGAAGCATGGCTGGAATGATGAGCAGAGCATGGTCTCACCGGCATTCCACATCTGAAGCTGGTTCCTTACCCAGAAATAGGCCCATAAATTCAATCTTGTCCTTAAAAAGCTTTGTTGCTTTAGCATTTAAATATCTGACACACTTACAATGTGTTACCTTGTACAGTTTTTGATGCAAGATTAATTTTTAATAGAATTTTCCATCGACTAGATTGTATACACTATAAGAGACATCATGATGTTTGAGATAAGCCATTCCCTTGTCTAAATCAGCAGGAAGCATCTGGATTCTCTTTGTTGTCTGTTTTTGCAATAATTACTATACAGCTTTACCACTATACATATCTTTCATTTTTATAGTAGATGCATGAATAAATTTGTATAGTTGATCAATCAAGTACTTATGCATTCTTCAGGATTTTTTTTTTAACCTTATTATGAATTTTCTGCTAAGTTTCAGAATTAGCAGCTTGATAACTTCTCCAAGAGAAAAAGCTTTCAGGAGACCATGCATTGATTTTCAAATCTATTTGTAAAGCCTTAGTCTAGATAATCCTAAAATATAATTTTCTATTTTTTTGGGTTAATTTGCTTTCTGTCATGTCATGTAACTTATGAATGAATAATTTTATATTAAATAAATACTGTAGGAATATTTTAGAATTTTTTTTTTAGCAGACAGTTTTGTCAAGGATTTTTGTCTCTTACTCATAAGGAGTATACTCATTCATTTAGGTTATAGCAAATTAGGAATTATAGTAGAGGAATTTTATTTACTTATTTATTTATAAGAATCCTATTTACCTTCGAAAAACTTTAACTTTGAGCTTTATCTCTAAGTCATGTAAAACTACTGAAATTTTATTCATCTCTCTAGGTTTTCATGCATGCCGTTACTTAGGTTATAGTAAAGGACTAACTGACTCAAAAACTTCTCAGGAAAGAAGGTCTGGCTTGCTTTTAGTGCTTTGGAATTCATCACTGCATATCAGAAGAAAAAAAGGATTAGAAAGAAAATGTGGTGAGGTGGTCTTGCTAATGTAAGCTTTTAGCAAGTGAAGAAGGCCCTATATTTTATGGAGTGAATGTTCAAATTGATGCAGTTCTTAAGGTTGAGTTCCTCACTCAAATTACTAATTAAAAAGCAAAAAAAAAAAAAAAAAAAAGGTTTTGAAGAAGTCCAGAAAGGGCAGTAGAATACATGTAACAGGTCATGACAACACAAAGGAAACTATTGGGGAGGAAGGCACCATGGAGATTGTGGAGATAGATGAGAGATAAGAAAGAGAATTATCTATTCCAAGTTTGGTTACAAATTCCATAATGAAACCTAATTTTTGAATGATAAATAAATAAATGTACTTGAATAGAAGATAAGTGTGTTGTTTTGTGTTAAACTATGGATGCCTTTTCTCATGTACTTCTACAGTGGTGGATAAATTTCACAAAAAAAGGTGTAAATGCTAGAGGAAGACCTATATATACCATATCACCCATAACATTCCTGCAGCACAAGCACAATCTGTATTAGTGGTATGGTAATTGTGTAAGTGATGAATTTCTCACCTGTAAATTACTATATTTTTTTCACATGGAATTTAGATTGTGACTTTATAATAAGTGTCATCTATAATACCAATTCTACTTAGCCCCATGTTGGATTTTAGAAAGAGCTATGTAAGTTTCATTAATAAAATTCTATTACAAACCTCTCTATTAGCCAAAATCTTTGTTGCTAACAACCTAATCTGTGCCTCCAAGCTTTTCAGCTTTTCATTTTCTCCTTTAGATGACACATTTTTAAAAATTGACTAATTTGCTTTAGCTCAATTCATAAGAAAATAAAATTAATAGAAACTCTTCCCAAGGAATTCTAGAGATCACACCAGATAAAATTACATCAATCCAGTTGTACTAAATACCCATAGGGAACTGTAAAACAGCATGGTCAAAATGTGAAGGAAGGAAAATGATATCCCCTAAAATGGAGATTTTGAACACATAAATAGAAATATTAAAAAGAATAAAATAGAATCTAGAGCTTAAGAAGAAAGTAATTAAACCAAAATTCATTAAGATGATCCAATTGTTGATTTGAGCTTGAAGATTAAAAGTAATTGAATTTGATGAATATCATCCAATTAAGACTCTCCAGTTTGAGAAAAATAATGAGTACCAATTAGCAAAGTTTAGAGCTATGTGGAATAGTGTGTGCGTACACACGCAGACACACACACACACACACACACACACACACACACACACACACACACACAACACCACACATACCTATGCCTATATGCTTGATGTGGGATAACTTTCTGTATGCTGTAAACATGGTTATTACCATTGGTTAATAAAGAGGCTGTTTTGGCCTATGACTCAGGTTCATTACCAAGCAGCCCTTAAACTTAACTCAGCCCATTCTTATTAATCTAAGTATCGCCTGTAGCTCTGTGGCTTACTGGTACTTTCACATCCCTTGGAGTCAGCTTGCAGAATTTATTTGAATTATCTCTTCTCTGTCTTATCTCTGCTTGGATTTCCTGTCTGCTTCTAAACTGTCTTGCCACAGGGCAAAACAGCTTCTTTATTAACAAAGGGTAATAAAACACATTCACAGAATACAGGAAGACAACCCACATCATATGACGTATACATATATACATAGGCTTATTATATAAACATACATATGTATATTTATACATGGAGTCCTAGAGGAACTAAATGCATGGAAAGCTGAAAATTTTAATGCATAATGCTGAAATACTAATTTACAAATTAAATAATTAAAATATTTTTAAATACTGCCCTTGGAAACATAAACATAGGAACCAAAAAAATCAGAGAGTTTTGGTTTCAATACAAGAGAAATAATCATTGTATGTAAACAATTCTTTTATCAGCAGTTGAATTCTTAATGGATATTTGTTTGCAAGCACTGGAGAGTCACATATCAATGTGTAAACAGTAAAATACCATCAAATTAGTGTACATTATTCTGGGGAGGTGGCTCTGTGTGTAATATGCCCCCCATAAAAGCATTGGGACCAGAGTTCAGACAAGGAGTATGCATATACAAAAGCAAGGAGTGGCAGCCCTAGCTGGAGGTGAGGGTGAGGAGGTGAATATAGATCTCTAGAGATTTCTTGGCAACTAATTTAATCAGTTTATAGGTACTCAGTTTCATGAAAGATCCTGCCTCAGAAAAAAAATCAGTTGCAGAACTGTCAAGAAAGAAACTTTATGTTGGTCTCTGGACTCTATATGTATATATACATACAGTGCATGTAAGCACACACATACATATACACACATAGAGACTGAGAGAGTAAGAGGGATATTTATAATGTTCTTTATGCATAAAAACTGAGACAGTAACTCTGGATGGTATAATGTCATTATATTAAAGAAAAAAAGGAATTAGTACCAATATAAGAAATACCATTCATTGATAAAGGTACTGGCAAATGTAAATGCAAGACAGGATGTGAATACAGTAATGCTAACAATTCTTTTCATTTCCTAGCCTACTTAATGACAGCTAAAACTGTGTATTTATAAAATTATATAATTAGAACATAAACTAACATGAAAGAATAGAGATATGTAGCAGTTAATTTTTACACAGTTGAAAGTAAGTCCATATTAATTAAAATCAGACATATAAAATATGTATGTTAATTATAATTCCCAGGTAGGTAAGTAAGAAACTCATCCTCACAAACAAAGGTAAAAGACAAAATTTAGAACAGTACACTAGATAATAATTATTCAAATATCACAGATTGGGGTAAGGAGAAAGTGAAAGAGAAGATAGGAAGTATAGAAAAGACCAGCGGTAACCCTAGTCTGTCAGAAATTAGATTATACACGAAAATTTAACTATTATAATGAATGAAAGATTGATTATAATATATGTGTAATGTATGTGTGCTAACTCAGTGCTTCTGTGATATGTAATAAAGATAAATAATTAAACCCAAAACAGTATAAAAGTATACAATACAAAGAAAAAGTCATCAAGGGAATCAAATCTGTACAAAATTATGTTATCTAATGAAACAACAATGGAAGTGTGCGTTATGAATCATTTGAGATGTTAACCAACATGTGGCAGTTAAATAATACACTTTTGGATGATCAGAGTCAATATAGAAATTACAAAGAAAAATCTAAGAACATCTTGATTAATAAAACTAAAAATAAACTAAGCCCTGATGTAGGGAATGCAACTGATACAGAACTTACGGATGTATTGGTCCCTGTAAATAAATGTCAATTTGGAAAAGAAGGCATATCAGTGACTTTCATTTTCTCTCTAAGTCACTGGAGAAAAGTGCACTATTCAAAATAAGCAGTAGAAAAGTAATAGGAAACAGTAGAATAAAAATATTTAATAAATAATAGAGAAAGTCAATGGAAACAGATATTAGTTCTTTGAAAAGACAGTTTGAATAAATATTTAGCACAATACTAAATATTTTGCAGGGAAAACTGCAAAGAACCTTATCACTAGCATCAATAAATAAACAAAATAGCACCATTAGTAAAATTGCCCAAGGATTTCTTTTCTGAGATAATACAGCATGACCAAAAAATGAGTTAGGAGGAAAAGACTTATCGCCTTATGCTTCCACATTACAGTTTATCATGAAAGGAAGTTAGGATTGGAGCTCAAAAGGCAGGAATCTGGAAAGCAGGAGCTGATGCAGAGGGCATGAAGCAGGGCTACTTAATGGGTTGTTTCTCATAACTTGCTTGGCCAGGATCACCAGCCTAGAGTAAACCCACCCACATAGACTGGGCCCTCCCCCATAAATCACCGGTTAAGTAAATGTGTGCAGTCAAATCTAATGGAGGCATTTTTTTTTTTTCCAATTGGAGTTAAATCCTTTCCAGTAACTCTAGGTTGTGCCAAATTGACATAAAACTATCCAGCCCACAGAATACTACGAGGAAAGCTATGCCAATAAATCATGTAACAAGGTTGATATGTTTCTAAGATGATAAAAACTGTAATAACTTGTCTCAGTGGAAAACAATAAATCTTAACAAAACTGAATCAAATAAGGTCATTGATTGCCAATTAAAAAAATTCTTACACAGAAATCCTTGATTATATTTTACCAAACACATGAAGAATAATTCACAGGTAATCTTTAGGATTATCTTAAGGAAAAGCCAAACATCCTGAACTTCTGTGAGGTCAAATCTAATGATATTCTAAGAAAATAAGAATTCAAACTCCTTCATCCTTATAGATGCAAATCCTTCTCCAAATCCTCTCAGACTAAATCTGGTAGCACATAAAAAAACTATTGTACACCATGACCAATGAGATTTATCCTGGAATTGCAAGATTAATTAGCTTTTCATAAAAAATGATCAGTGAATTTTCTACACTTATTAACTTAAATTCCACATAACCATTTCAGTAGGTGTTGGAAGTATATTTGACAAATTTTAACATATTTTATAATAAAAAGTTGACAAAATAGGATTTAAAAGAAACTGCTTCCATTGATGAGAGGCATCTAGAAAACCCCAGGGATAATATAATTGATAGTGAAAGACTAAATTCTGTCTCAAATATTAGAAAGAAGCAGGATTGTTCTTTTCAATATTTTAATGGTGGTTTTCATGAGTGAAATTAGACAAGAAAAGTTGGTAAGAAGTATGAACCTTAGAAAAGCACGAGTAAAACTGTGTCTTTGAAAATTATGGGGGTGCTTTCCTACATAAAATTCCAAGGATGCCCTGAAAAGCTATTATAAACAATAATAAAACTCAGGGATGTCAAGGGACACAATATAAATGCACAACCTATCAAACTTGTTAAATAACTGTCTATTCCTATAATTGTCTCTATACCATTGTTATGATTGGAAATGTATATGCATACTTAAAGTATATAATACATATATACATTGTTTAAATAGAAGTAAGCTTCATGAGGTGATAATTCTTTCCCTAAGATCTATGTACTATTTAACAAAAGAAAATCCAGTGTCAACAAGGGATGCCTCTTTTTGAGTGGTTATGGGTCCAATCAATCCCCAAAAAAATATAGCCTGTTGTCACTGTTCTTGATTACATCCTATAACTTGAAGGTAAAGCCCTATGACTGAAGATAAGATGTACTTCAGACACAGGACTCAGAGAAGTCAAATTAGAGCCAACCTGGAAGCATTGTCCCTCAGAACTGTCTCTTATAACATTAAAAAAAAATTGTTATGAAAGTTGCCAAGGAATGATTATTGTCAATCAATAATCCTGCCCAACTGTAAATGATACAAACCACAGCAATTACCAGGACCACAAGTTATCTGCATGGGTGTAATAGTGGCACTTATATCTTGGCAGTAACCAGCAGCCATTTAATTTTAGTTAGAATCCACTCAATAGAAGAGAATCCATGCCTAGTAATATAAACATAACCAAATCTTACCCATGTGTGTTGAGGTCGTGACCCTTAGTGGAGAAACTGTTATTACCACATTCTTAAATCAATATAATTCTTTTTTTTAGAGGTATTTATTTATTATGTATACAGTTATACCTGCATGTATGCCTGCACCACAGAAGGGTGGTGCTAGACATTATTATAGACGGTTGTGAACCACTATGTGTGGCTGGGAATTGAACTCAGGACCTCTAGAAAATCAGCTGGTGTTTTAACCACTGAGGCATCTCTCTTAATTGCATTATAAATGCTCATCATCCTACCCATGAATTAGTGTAACTTTCACGCTTCATTGAAAAAGCTTATTTTTTGAGCAGGTATATAGTCTACCACCCAAATCCACAACTGACCAAAATGCAAAGAACACCTAACTGTGGGAGACCGTCCCCACTTGACACATCTACAATACAACCCTACACTTAAGGCTTGTAGACTATCACAAAACATGGGATAAATGATTTTAAGAGTCAGAAAACTAAGTTATCTAATGCAAGGCAGTGTATGCTATGATATATGACATGGGAGACCCATCCATGAAATTTCAACAGTATGTTTGCCTCTGTAAGACCTGAAGGATGATAGCACCAGTTAATGCTGATCTGAAAGGGGAAAATCTCACAGGGCCTCACTCTTAAATGAAAAGCTACCAGCAATTAATAACTACTTAGACAGGGAGAATAAGTCTTCTTAGAGATGATCCACTCAAGTGAGTTGTTATCCAATATAAGCAGACAGTCCTAGACATGTAAATATTTATGAGCAACACTGATGAACTACAGGTTGTATTCACATACATGTATATACATGCATACATACATACATATATACATATAACAGCAATAATAAGACTAGAAGGTTATTAATTTGAGAAAGGATATGGAAGATGTCCAGAAGGAGCATATGGAGGGGGATTTAGGTAAATAGAGTATTACTATTTGATATTCTAAAAGTAAAACTAGTGGCTACAGTAGTGTGCAAACATGATTACAGCATTTATATGGTGAAATTGGAGGCAGAGACAAGACAATTTCCTGGAAGCTAATATTCTAACTAGCCTGGGAGATACAGCACAGTTATAGAACAGAGAGATGTTTCCTTAAAACAGAGTTGAAGGAAAAATTTAAGTCCTGAAAATTTTCCTCCTATCTCCACACATGGGCTGTGGCATGCATTCTCTACCTCCCTCCCTCCCTCCCTCCCTCCGTCCCTCCGTCCCTCCCTCCCTCCCTCCCTCCCTCCCTCCCTCCCTCCCTTCCTGTGGGAGATTATGTTTTTACATTGTAAATAATTGTCCCACCCACTGGTTTAATAAAAAGCGCTGATTGGCCAAAGGCAGGCAGGAAGTGTGGACAGGGCTAACAGACTAAGAAAACTCTGAGAACAGGAGGCACAGAGCAGAAGGCCAGAGAGAAGGCAGAAGAAGTAGAGGACAACTATGCTGTTCTAAGAAAAGGTACCTAGCCACATGGATAAACAGGATGAGTCATGGGTTAGAATAAGGGTAAAGAGATAGCATGTGATATGCCTGGGCCCTAGGCCGATCAGCCTAAAACTATTTTAAGCATCCGTGTGTCTCTGTGGGTCTGTGAGTCTGCAGGTCAAAACCTTGAGGTTAGGCCCAAAAGCAGGCCAGAAACCTCGTACCACACCTTCCTTCCTTTCTTCCTTTCCTACTTCCCACATTTCAATCTCTGTTGTTTATATCTGCCACACTCTCTATCCTCTCTCTGTGTTTGCTTTTTCTTCTTTGTCACTCATTATGAGTAAATAAAGTAAAATTTGGTTGAAAGTTTTAATAACATCAGAGCAAGAATTAACAATGTCAGCTTTGAAGATCATTTAAAATGTAACATTTATGCAATAGTAAAATAAGACAAAATAACAAAGTAAACCAAATATTTAAGTCTTTGGCACATCTGGAGATGAGTTAAGGAAGGTGAATGCCATAGAAAAACTATTCAATAATATTAAAACAGGAAATCCCTTTAGTTTGCGGGGTAAAAGGACTTCCATGTGCTAGAGGCTCACAGAAGCAAAAGCAGGAGAGAACAGATCCTCACCATAGCTTATTGTAACCATTTGAAACACAAGACAATTTCTAAACCCGACCGAGAAAAGCATCATCTCATTTTTAATGTGTGTTTCTTCAGATTAGTATCAGATTTCCCAGTAAGACCCTAGAGGAATAGCAGGAATAAAATGCCATGTTTTATTCTGTGAAATAATAACTGACAAACAAGATCACTATGTCTAGCAAGGGGATTCTTAAAAGCAAAGACAGACAGGATCAACCTTACAAAAAATACAGACAAAAACCCCTACGTTAAGGAGAGTAAAGTACCATTATAGTAGCATATGGAAGCACAGGTCCTGGATAAATAGTAGATGCTCTAGGAGAAAAAGTTGTCATACAACAAACAACAATTTTTTTGACATTTTTTAATTTCAAAGTTTTAAAAATTACATACCAATCACAATTCCCTTTCCCTCCACTACTCCAACTCACCTCCAGCTTGTTCCCACCCCACCTCACCATCCACTTCTTAAAGAAAATAAGGTCTCCCATGGAAAGTCAACAAAGTCTGGAATATCAGGTTGAGGCAGGACCAAGACCCTCCCCCTATATCAAGGCTGAGCAAGGTATTCTTTTATAGGGAATGGGTTTCAAAAAACCAGTTCATGCACTGGTAATAAATTCTGCTCTCACTGCCCAAGGCCTCACAAACTGCTCAAACCACACAACTGCCATTCATATTCAGAGTGCTTAGCTAGGTTCCAGTGTCAATCCAGAGTCAGTGAGCTCCGAGTAACTTAGGTCTGCTGCTGTCTCTGTGGGTTTCCTCATCATGATCTTGACCCCTTTGCTCCATAATCTCTCTTCCCTCTTTTCAAATGAACTCCAGGCCTCTGGTCTAGATCTTACCTGTGAATCTCTGCATCTGCTTCCATCATTTGCTGGATGAAGGCTCTATGATAACAATGTTGGTGGTTAGCCATTTGATTACAGGAGAAGGCCAGTTCAGGCACCCTCTCTACTACTGCTTAAAGGCTTAGCTGGGATCATCCTTGTGCATTTGTGGGAATTTCCCTAGCACCCTGTTTCTCCCTGTCTTCCAAATGGTTTCTTCTATCAAGATATCTATTTTGTTGTTCTCCCTCTGTCTCTCCCTCAACTATGCCATCCTGTCCCCTCATGTTCTCTTCCTTCCTCTCCTTACCTCCCCCATGCTCCCAGTTTTCTAGGATATCTTCTCTATTTCCCTCTCCCAAGGGGGTACATGGATGTCTTTCTAAGATCCTTGTCATTTTCTAGCTGCTCAAAGTTTGTGGATTGTAGCCTGGTTATCCTTTTGATTTACGTCTAATATCTACTTATGAGTGAGTACATACTATGTCTGTCTTTCTGAGTTTGGGTTACCTCACTTGGGCTAGTTTTTTGAGTTCCATCCATTTGTCTCCAAATTTAAAGATGTCATTTTTTTAAACTGCTGCATAATACTCCATTGTGTAAATGTACCACATTTTTAAAAATTCATTATTCAGTTTAGGGGCATCTAGGTTGTTTTCAGGTTCTGGCTATTACAAATAATGTTGCTATGAACATAGTTGAGCAAATTTTCTTGTGGTATGAATGTGCGTCCTTTGGGTATGTTTCCAAGAGTGGTGTTGCTGGATCATTGAGTAGATTGATTCCCAGTTTTCTAAGAAACCACAATATTGAATTTCCAGAATGAATATACAAGTTTATATTATTCCCGCCAGCAATGGAGGAGTGTTCCCCTTGCTCTACATCTCCTCCAATGTAAGCTGTTATTGGTGGTTTTGTTTTTGTTTTTTTGTTTTTGTTTTTTTATCTTAGCCATTCTGAAAGATGTAAAATAGTATCTCAGAGTTGTTTTTAAAGCAAGTATTCTTATCCCATTTTGTTTGTAAGGAATGGCATGATTTCTTGAGATTTTACAACTCTAACTTGAATGATGGGGTGTGGAAAGTAGTAGAGTTTTCTGCAGCAGTCACATGCTATTGAAAAATCGCAGGTACATTTTTATTCTTTAAAAAATTCCATGTGAAAGTGTGGTTCACTAGATTTGAACCTGAAGAAAACTTTTCAAAGGCAAATGTGTTTATCCAGTAACTGCTAAGGAAGACAAGTTAATGAATTACCAGATAGTTCCTCTGATGAGAGAAGCTTTTACATGAAGCTTCACTTGACTATGTAGTGGTATCTTTTCTTAGTATATGGAAAATTTTCCTATTCAAGGCAAATACAAGCCTGCATGCCTATAAAGTGGGAAGCCTGTAAGAGGTGGGGAAATATTTTAGCACCCTGACACTGAGCTATGAAAAAGTTGTTTTAATCTGCTTATTGCTGAATTTTGAATGAACTCCTTTTATTGTAAAAGTATCATAAATATTAACAATTAATATTTGTGTATAGTGAAGAGAAAAATTAGTTCAATAAATTGATGATAGCCTAATATCACAATTCTGATAATTTTATATTGTGCAATATTTTGTTCAAAAACATTATGTTTAGATATTCCCCTTAAAATAATATTTGGAAAAAGAGGAAATATAAAAGAATCAATCATTATTAATCTAATAAACAAATAACATAGATGGATAAAGTAAACTACTAGGAACAATCAAAATGAAAATGACAGGCAATAGTTCAATAATGACACTAAATATAAATTAATTAAATTATCTAAACATATATAAATTGGATGAATGAATTAAAAATCTAGCAATACACTGTTTACAAGACAATTTGATTCACCAGTAATCATACACATAAGCTTAAAGTTACAGACGAAAAACTAATTCACAATAGAAAACACTTCTAAAGCAAGGATAACCGACTACACTTTTATCAACGAACATAAAGCAGAAGGCAAAAACTATAAGTAGAAACAATTTACTTTATCACAATCAAAAAATTAACTCATATGAAAGACATAAAGTATATAGAACAAAATGTAGGCAGTGTTGGAATGCCATTTTTTTTAAACTGTTTTTCACATTTATTTGTCTGTTTGCTTATTGATTGGTTGGTTGATTGATTGATTTGCCCCATGAGTAGGAAGTGCCTCTGACTCATTGGCCTACTCTTCAGATTCTTTTTCTCTCACTGAGCTGTGACCTCAGCTTTAATATAAGGGTTTGTCCTAAGTCTTACTGTAACTTGGTATGCCGTATTCAGCTAATGTCCCTGGAGGAAGATGTGGGATTATGATTTTGTACATTGTAAGCATTTGTCACTGTGAATGTTTTAATACAGTGCTGATTGGACAGGAGCTAGGCAGAAAGGAAGTACAGGTAGGATGACCAGACAAGGAGAAATCTGGGAAGAGGAAGAGAGCAGATGCCATCCAGACTCAGAGGAAGGAAGATGAGAACGCTGCACTGAAGCAAAGGTCCCAAGCCACATGGCTAAACATGGAAAAGAATCATGGCTTAATTTAAGATTAAGCGTTAACAAGTGATAAGTGTGAGCCACAGGCTAAACAGTTTGTAATTAGGACAAGCCTTTGTGTGATTATTTGGGACTATGTGGTTGTGGGACTGGGACAGAAAAACTCCTGACTACAGGAAGACCTGCTCTTTCCTGAAAAAAAGAGAGGAGGGATAGGTCTAGGGTTGAAGAGGTGGAGGGAGGGTAAACTGCCATATGGGTGTAATGGATAAGAGAAGAATAAATAATTAGTTTTTCTTATCCTGATTACAGGTTCCCTCCCTTATATCCTGTCCAGATTCTCCCTTTTCCTACCATCTAGTTCAATTCTCTTTCTATCTGTCATTAGAAAAGAACAGACTTTTAGAGGTAACAACAAAATAAAAAATGATGACACAAAATGAAAGCCATCACATTGAAGTTAGATAAGGCAAACTGACAGAACTGACAGAAGGAAAAGTGCCCCAAAAGAAGGGACCAGAGCCAGAGACTCACTAGTTCACACTCTCGAATCACATAAACACAGTAAATTGAAAGACATATTTGCTGAGCACGTGGTGGAGACTAAGGTAGGCTCTGTGCTTGTTGTTTCCAGCTCTGTAATTCATATGAGCTTCACTTGATTTATTCAAAGGGCCTTGTCCTTCTGGTATACTCCTTCAACTCTACCTCTTACACTTTTTTGGGGGTCATTTACCATAGCATTTTCTGAGTTATGAGAGGAGGGATTTGATATAGACATTCTATTTAGAGACGTAATCTCTCTCTTTCCATGTAATATTCGACTGTACCCATCTGCTGTAGGAGGAATCTACTCTGATGTTATTGGCTAAATAAGGCAGTGATCTATGAGTACAACAGAATATCATTAGGACCCATTTTATTGTTACTTTTTCTGTAGATTAGTAGTATTTGGTTTTACCCTACGTTTTGAGATATCTAGCCTCTGGCTCTTGGTGATCAAAACAGTGTCAGGTATGGGTTCCATCTCCTGGAGTGGGTCTTAAGTAAAATCAGACATTGGCTGATTGCTTCTACAAGCTTTGTATCACTATTACTCTAGCATATATTTCGAGCAGAACAGATTGTAGATCAAAAGGTTTTATGGCTGGCCTGGTATATATGTTGTTCTTTTGGTAGGCTATAGAGTACCTTACCATACCGAAGACACTAGGAATGAAGGTTCCACATAGGCACTAGCTTGTTCTCTACAAGTTCAATGAGTGGTATAGGTGTTATCATCAGTAGCTGGGGCCTTGCTCTCTGTCAGTTTATGGAGAGTGTCCCATTCTCTTGGCAAAAACATAGTTGGTTGGTTGGTTGATTGGGGATTTTAGTGGAACCACTTTGGTCAACAACTCAAATGGATGTAACCTAGTCCCACTACTGGCAGCTTAGTTTTGTAACAAGAAAGGGCCAGTAGGGGTTCTGTCACGTCATTATTTGGTGACTTCATTAGATTTATCTTCATGATTTAGTAAGTTTCCACTGCACCAGGTTTTCATAAAACCTCTCAAATACTCCAAAAATCTAGTAGTCTTTCTTCCTAAATCTTGCCTTATCTACATCCCATTCTCCCCACCTGGCCCCCTATTCCTATTTCCCAATTCCCACTCCCAGTTCGCTCATCAAATTTATTCAACTTCCCCTCCCAGGGAGAATCATGTGTCCCTCCTCCCCAGTCCCTTCCTCTATACCTAACATCCCTGGGTCTAAGAAATATAGTATGTTGTCATTCATTTAATGGCTATTATCTAGATGTAAATGAATACATTTCACGTTTTTCTTTCTGGATATGGGTTACCTCACTTGCATGATCTTTTTTCTAGCATCCATTTGCCTGCAAATTTCATAATGCCTGTTTTTTTTTTTTTTTTTTTTAAAGAGCTGAGTAATACTTTATGATGTAAATGCATCACATTTTTTATTCAGTCTTCTGTTGAGGGACATCTAAGTTGTTCCTATTTTTTGACTATTATGAATAGAGCATCAATGAATGTTATTCAGAAAGCTTCCTTAGAGTAGGGTGAAACACCTACTTTGGGTACTGATGCCTAAGAGATATATAGCTAGATTGATCTGTATCTCTCTCTCTCTTTCTCTCTCCCTATCTTTCTCTCTATATCTATCTATCTATCTATCTATCTATCTATCTATCTATCTATCTATCTATCTATCTATCTATCTATCATCTATCTATCCACACACATACACACATACACAGCTGTATATATATCTTGAGGTAGATTAATTCCTGTCTTTCTGAAGAACTGACATACTGATTTCTACAGTGGTTGTACAAGTTTACACTCCCACTAGGAATGGAGGAAGTTTCCCATCTATTGCAAGTACTCCACATTCTTTCTAACGTGAGTTGTCACTTGTGTTATATATCAGCCTTTCTGACTTGTGTAAGATGAATCTCTTCCAGAAAACCCAGTTTCAATTCTCAGCACCTACATACCATTTCTATAACACCAGTCTCAGGGGATCTGATGTCCACTTCTGGCTTCCACAATCACTTTTACACATATGGTGCACAGACAAACATTCAGGAAATACAGCTATACTTAACAAAATAAAGTTAAAATTTTGTTTTGATTTTGTGAAAGAAAATAAATGATAAGGATTAATTCAAAATACAATATAATCTTAAATTTTTTTAAAGGGCCAATAAAACAAAGCTTGATTTTTTTTGAAAAGAGAAAGAAAAAATTCAAAGTTTTAATTAGAGATGGATACGGATTATGAAAAAATGGTACCAAATTACAGAGGAAAGTTTGTTTATAGGTGACATAATTTTATACATAGAAAAACCTAAATATTCTACCCAATGATTGCTAGAACTCATAATCCAAGACAGTAGCAATGTACATGCATATCGCATAATAACAAGTACATTTTCTATATCTTTCATTTGGTTTTTGGAGATAGGGTATCCCTGGTAACCCTGAAACTTGCTCCTTAGACCAGGCTGGCCTTCAAATCACAGAGATCCACCTGCCTCTGCCTCCCAAGTGCTGTGATCAATGGTGTGCTCCACCACTGCAAAGCTAAACCAGTACCATTTCTATATGTCAATAATTACTTCCCAAAAATACCTTTATGAAAATAATGCTACATGAATAAGAGCCAATAAAAAACAACAACTACTGTAATGAAACACACACATAATAAGATCCAAATACTAGTGAAAGATATTGACATTGCTGCTAAAAGGCATAAAAAGCTTTCATACTCATGACTTGCAAGAATTAATATTGTCAAAATGTCAGTTCTACTCAAAACAAACTATAGATTCAGTATAATTCCCATCAAAACCCTAATGACTCTCCTTACAGAGTAAGTATCCTATTATTCATGGAAATCCACAAAAGACTGAAGATAGATAAACATTTTGGATGAAAAAACAAAAACAGAGCCATCGACATGTATGATTTCAGAGCATACTACACAGCCATAGTAAACAAAGATAATCAAACTGAAGAGCACTGGAATAAGGATATGTGTATATATATATATATATATATATATATATATATATATATACTAATGGAACAATATAGATAGTCTATAAATATATTCATTTTATATCCAACTGATTATGAAAAATGTTGCAAAATCACATTGGGGAAAGGACAGCATTTCCACAAGATGGTGCTTAGAAAACCTGATATTCACATGTGGATTAGATTTGGTTTGCTGGAGAAATGGGTTTGTCAGTGAGATAAACATACAAGTAAACTGGTCCATTGTAAAATGATGAGGGTGGGGTAATATAAAGCATAGACTGATAAGAATTCATTCATCACTAGATTATTGTTACGTATAACTTCTGAAGAGTTTACTACCTTCTGAAGATTTCAAATTGTTTTGGAAATAGATATCAAAAATGGAATCCAAGAGAACATGTCAAAAGTAAAATAAAATCCAAGACTGTCCAGTTACATAGATAAAGAAATGTCTCATAGTTATGAAAGAAGTTTTTATAGAGGTCAGATTTATGTAGCACATTCTGAAATAAGACCAGGTGACTCACAGGAAAGTCATTGATTTTCTGCTTTTTACTTCTGTACAAATATTCAACTTTCTCTAAGAGACTTTACAATATGATAGTCACTCATATACTTTTCCAACACATTTAACTTTATGTGCATAAAACAATTAGATATCATAGCCTACTATTAAATTCACAAAAAGGCTAAGTCTCTAGCTAGGGACTTAGAGTAGTTCTTAGAGGTTTCCCTAGCATCCGGTCTCTTTCAAATCCCACATTGGCTTCCTCTATAGAGATATCCATCTCTTTTTTCCTCCCTCTTTGTTGCTCCTCTCACTCAACCATCTCCTTCTCTCATGATTTGTTCCCACTTCTACTTGGTTGCAGCCGTTATGACCCCAATTTGCTAAGGTGATCTTCTCTATTTTCTCTTCTTAGATGAATCTCTGGATGTCTCTCTTAGGTTCCTTCTGATTCCAAGCTGTTCAGGACATATGGTTTGCAGTTTGGGTGTCCTTTTCTGGGAGGAGTAAAGGAGGGGGACAGTGGGATGAATAGATAAAAAAGACATTGTTTTATAAAAAATTAATAAAATTGAGAAAAGAATAAAATAAAATAAGAAGGCTAGAACTGTATTTCGGATGTTAGTAATGCTAACTGCTCTTGCAGAGAACCCAGGTTCTGTTCCTGAGACTTACATAAGTAAATTAACAATTACTCAATCTCCAGATACAGGAGATCCAATATTCTGGTCTCTTCAGAAACTACAGATATGAGCGCACATAAAGACATACAGGCATACAGACACAGATAAATATGAAAATAAATAAATAAATAATTTCAAAGCAGTATATTGTACAGGCAGCCACATTTTATAATTTTGGTAGTAGTAATAGTGACTGGAATCCACTGGTTAATTTCTTGTTGAATATGCACCATGATAAGCAATTCAAATTATATACCATTTAAAATTTTCATTTCTAGGATGTGGAAGTTGTTATCTTTGATGTGTGGATGAAGTTAGGCACACAGTATTTATAGCCTAAAAATAGTAGTAATATATTGAACTCAGCTACCATGACAGCAATAGCAGAAATGGAAATGGTGAAATGGTTTCCCTTCTGTGGCACATACGTAGGCCTGGAGTTCCCATTTGACTTCCAGGCTAAGTGTTGTACCAGGTTCCTGGGCAGATTTTCCGGCCTAGCCTGGCGGCCCGGACTTTCCAACCCACAGTCCCATAGTCTCACTGAATCAAAAAGACACATGTATTAATTGTACACTGATTGACCTGGGGCTCAGGCATATAACTTGTTAGCTCTTGCTCTTAATCTAACCCAATGATTCTTAACCCTGTTTAGCCATGTGGCTCGGTACCTTTTCTCAGAGCAGCATAGTTGTCCCCTGTATCTTCTGGCTTGTCTGTAGCATTTCTGCTCTGTTCTTCCTGTTCCCAGAGTTTTCTTAATCTGGTAGCCCCACCCACACTTAATGTCTGCTCTTGGCCAATCAGCATTTTTATTAAACCAGTAGACAGGACAATTGTTTACAACGTTACATAAATCCACTACAGGTAAGTGCAATGATGCTTTCATAGGGATATTGCAACTGAATTAACAGAACAAATATAGCTGATAGTGTTCTGTATTCAAAGGCATTATCCACTCTACTTAGAAATTAAATCTAGCAAAATAGTTGAGTAGAGCAAATTGACATTCTTTGCTCTAGTGGTGTTTATTTGTTTGTTTAAGCAGAGATAGTAATATCTTCCTGCCTATGCTTTTGCATCATGAACCCTCTGAATCTCAGGTCACTATATGTGGACAGGAACTATGAGTTCCTTTGTGTCTCATCCAAGGTGTTGACTGCAGGATTGACATCTCTGCTGCTCACTTCATTCCACTGCCTCTCTCATTGGTTAATTTCTCTGAAGAACTAATATGAATGGGTATCAGAATTTGGGTGTTTTATATTCTCTTGCTCTCTCCATTTGTGCCTTGATGAAGATTCTACAAACAGAATCATTTACTCTATTGTGTGTTGATGTATATGGCAGTATATAATCCAATCATAGATTATTGAAAGTCTGACATAGATGATTCATTTACTTGTTTGCCTAATACTAACAGCCCACCTTAAATAAAATAAACACACACCAGTAAAGCTTTAGGGCATGTATATGTGTGTGTGTGTGTGTGTGTGTGTGTGGTGTATGTATGTGTGTCCACCTTCCTTTGTTTAACAGAAAGTTCCTTTGTTTAAAATCAAATACTGTTAAAAAATTTATTGAATAACATTTGACACATTTATGTTGTACTTACACATTGGAGCTTCTATGCTTGAATGAAATGATTTCTACAAGTATATATTTTATTGTCAAGTAAATATGTTTTCAGTTACATATCATATGTGGAAAGGTGCTTCTCTACCAAAAGTTGCCTTTGCTGGATAGGTGCAGATAACCAATGCTTCTTTAACGTATAATTTAGGTGTGCTAGATAGACCTACAAACTCAAGATGTGTTCATGGCATTTATGATTTATGTTACATTATGCTTAAATGACTTTACTTGTTACTGGGTTCCACTTCTGTAATAAAAATTTTATATTATTTTGTTAACACTGCAAATAGATACTTGAAACTTTGTGAAGGTACAAGGTACAGTTCTGCAGTGATATTTTCTACCTTTTAACTTTCACAAATCTTAAGATACATGTAAATTTTACAAGTTTCAGATATGACTGACTGAAGTGTTGGAACAAATTAAAACCAATTTTCAGCAGACTGGTTTGCACTCATTTTAGATTCATTTTACTTTTCAAATATTAATTTTTCTTCACATTCATTTCTGAAATACTGATGTGCTTATATTAAACCTCTCACCTTTTCTCTGCAAAAAGGCTAATCTAAACTAGGACAAATAAACTAAAAACACGCAGAGACATATATACACAGGCATATACACATACATACTTTCAATTTCATATGATTGAAAAATAAACTAATGTTTATTCTGTCATGTGCTTACTCAAGACTATTATGTATCATGCTTTGTGCTATGTGATGTGGAAGCAGCCAGTGGTCACAATGGGAAGGGGAGACGTTTAAACACAACATAAGATTTAACTATGATCCAATACGATATCATTCTGACTTGATAGCTAATTATTTATTTAGGATAGAAGACACGGCTATGGAATCAATATGTAAACTGAAACTTTGAGTTGTAAAAACTCCAGAAACAATTAATAATTTTTGTATAAGAAAAACTCCTTAGATTAAAAAAAAAAATTCCAGTTTCTCAGAGGTAGCCCCTAGTGGAAAACACTTCAAGGAAGGAATACATGTTTAGGCATTAAAGCTGCAAAATCTGAGAAATAACATATCCTACCAAGGCATACTATTTTGCAGCCAAAGAAAAACAAAACTAGGTTTTAGAATACTTCATTGCTTCCATTTCCTCATTTCTGGGTTTGTTTTCTCTATATGTTATTTTCTCATTTTGGTGCCCCGAGAAAGGACTATAAAATTGTGGACGAAGCCATAATTGAACAAAAGGCAAATAATAACCTAGAAGCCATAACAGTGTTTGGTCTCAGGAAATCCATGTGTTTATAAATGAAGGTAGACTGCCAGGAATTTTCAGGAACTTGTGAAATAGGCTTTCTAACCACCGGAAGGAGTCATTTTTCTTGTCTCTTGAAGAAGGGGCATGGCTCTACGTTTATATGTACATATCCTTCCCTCAGTCCACACTCACAATTACTTATGATATATTTCAAAGTTCTCACAGTAGCATCCTGGCTCTCCTCACCTCCCCAGGCTTCCCTCTTCACAAATAATGATTTGTTCTCTATATCAAGGCAACGATTCTTGGTGATAGCTTGCTCTCTAGCTATCTTGACATTTGCTCTACATGTTATCCCCACTCTCCGCTCTCTGCTGTCTGCCTCTCACACATAACCCTGGCCATGTCTAGTCTGCTGGTCACATTCAGTCTACTTCCCCTCTCCCCCCTTTGGATTATTCCAGATGCCTCTGGATGTTTTCGTTCTCTTATTCACAGTAAAAACCTTTCCACTAATAATAAAGCAGACATTTCAGTTGTTTCTTTACTGTAGCCCTATTGTATAAAAATAGTATATGTTTCTTGATGACATGAATCTCATCTGACAGGTTCCGGAATATCCTAAAGAAACCCCCATTCTTCCAGAACTCACAGTAATCAGATGGCAAAAGAGGAAGGACAAGATGGCCTTCTGAGATCTAGCAATTCTCCATGACTACAGAGCTATTCCTGGAGGGCACATATCTGCATATCTGGCTTCCACACCATCATTTCCATCCAGGTACCTTCAAAACCTGTGGGACAGCAGGGAAAAATTATGCAGCTTCCTTGTGCCTTTTAGACCTGCATATATCTTCATGTTTCTCCACTCAACAAGCCCAGAGGGAAATACTTTATAGTCTGGCTGTCTTTTTTCTTCTTTTGCATTCTTCAGACTACCTTGTTTATGCCACAAGCTTAGTTTTGTTTTGTTTTTCTTTTCTTTTTTCTTCTGGAAGCAAGAAAGACAAATGGGTATTTTCTATTTCCTAAGTTGCCACAAATTCTCTTCAGGCAAAGGGAAGACAGAATTTGTTACCTGCTTAAAGAGGAGAAAGACCAATAAAGGAAACAAGGTAGAATGGCAGAAGAGCTTGTAAAAGTTTGAAATATTTGCCGAGAAAATATAGAATGGTAGTGTTTTGGCAATAGGTTAAAAGAGAGCCTCAAACAGAAGATCTACAGTGGTTGGGATAAAATTGAGCTTTGATGTGAGTTTATGATCCAATATTCCTGCAGCTACTGTACCTCTGCCTACGTCCGATAACACCCTGCCCACACTGTGACTGTACACCTATACAGTCTCCACAGTAGCATCCATGCCCTCCTCACCTCCCTGGGCTTCATATTCTGCCTAGACACCGGTACAAAATTTTGGTTTTCTTGTTATTTTTCCTTTTAGCAAAAATACTTCAGTGTTTGGTACTTAATAGCTACTCACTGAATCAATCAATCAATACAGAAAGTATATATATCAATTGTTGTATTTCAAATATTATGGAGGCCAAATAGAAATATTGGCATAATATCTAAGAGAGAATAATAATGTAATAATAATAAGTGAACAATAAACTTCCTGGTGTTAGCACCAACCCTTTCTGCTTGTATATTTGCAGTCACAAAGAACCTAGTATATAATAGCTATAATAATGACATTGTAAACAAAATATGGCATACATTATTTGCCCTTTCTCATTTCCACTCTCTCTCCCCTTCTCCATTCTTTCTTTTTCCTTTCTTTCTTCCTACTCCTTTTATTTTTTTCTCTAATTTTTCTATTGTACAACAATTTTCTTATAACTGAAACATTTCCCTCTAGGAGGAAGGGAAAGACTTGTGAGATCTAGGAAGGGAATTTACTTCACCTGGTTTGCAAGGCTGAAACTTGGAAGATTCCTGAGGATTCCTCTCCATGGCTTCAGACATATGCAGCTGTTGTAGAAAAGATTCAGGCATGCCAGACTCGAAGACGATACTCTTAGATCTGTAGAAATGTTTGCAAATGTGCAGTGCTTTGGAGAAGTAGCTTTTGTGAGCTGTCACTCATATTGTGGTGGGCAGTTTATTGCTTCAGTAAGTTAACTTTGGTACATTTTTCTGTCATGAGTTCCCACTCTGGGCTGAGTAGACTAGTTCTTCTAGGAGAAGTTTCTCCAATACAATTGTCAAACTCACAAATCCCCCTGCCTTGGTCTTCTAAGAGCTGCCATGACAGGCGTGTGCCAATATACCTGATAGATTTTATAATATCATATTTCAAATATTTGAATAATAATTATAAAGGTACACATATGATGTAATTATCTGTCATCTCACACCCACAAACATTACTCAGAAAAGTATCATAAAACTTAGAAGCACAAAACATTGAGATTAACATATTTAAGAGCCTGAGCTTTAGGACACAAGCTCACAAGCTGTTGCTGATGAAATCTGGGTATTTTGGAGAAGAGATTTATATAGATTTAAAATAGAATGAAACATCTATTATACTAAGGAATTTAAGGGGGAAATTAAAAATGATGGTGTGGTTATAAACAAGAGAATGCTGATATAATAGTTATAAAAGTCTAATAGTTTTCAGCAGAGAGTAGAAATTGTTAAACTGTAGAGTAGATATTATGAATCACTAGTTAATAAATAGATTTTTTATTAAAACAATTGTATTCTAATTATAAAAATAAAATAGATCCTTGTTATTCCTCACTTACAAAATTATATTCTGGATAACTAAGTCTCTGAAAACTGAAGCTGTTGGAAGAAATATAAAAAAGATTTCAGCAATTAGAAAGAAGAACTTTACTAAAATGCCAAGACTATGTTGTTAAGGTGAAACAAAAATAAATTTGAGCTTATTAAAATACTGTCTGACCAAATGTTCCGTATGAAGTAACAGACTGGAAAATAAATTACTGAGCATGTAAATGCAAAGACTTATTTGTCTGTCTGACTGACTATCCTATTTATCTATCATTCATCTATCTTTCTATTATCTATATCAGTCATCTATTACATATCTATGTAGAACAACTAAGATAAATCCAGTAAAATCCCATATACCCATTCAAATCTGAAAAATACAATTATTAAAAACTAAAAATAGCTTAACCTCAAGGAGATGTTAATTTTAGCAAAAATGAAACTTTATCAAACCCTTTGGTCTTATTACACAGAGAAAATAAGCTTGCACTAACCTGGAAATTTTCTCTCTGATAGCTAGATTTTATAGTACCAGAAAATGTTATGTAGGCTGTTGGGCCGGGGGACACATTACATTGACAACAGTTTTATCCAGCTGTTAACACTATACACTATAATCATGACCTACCTAGACAGACGTGTTCATTAGTGTTGCTTTTTTTTTTTTTTTTTTAGGCATTCGGGTTGCTTTCCCATTTCTCAAATAGAATCCCATAGATAGGAAAGGAAACCTCATGCATTCTATTTTAGCAGGAAACATTTTTCCCATTTAAAATAATATGTACCAGACATGGTGGTTCATACCTTTAATCCTAGAACATGGGTGGTATAAGCAGGTGAATTTCTGTGAGTTCAAGGCCAGCTTGGCCTACATGTTGAGGTCCAGGATAGTCAGGACTGCATAGATAGATCCTGTCTCAAAAAAACCAAATAAACAAAACAACAATATGAATCATGTGATCTTAATTATTTAATCACTGTCTCTGATATTTTCCCTTTATAGATAGTATGTTTGTAGTTTGTATCCTACCCAAGCCAGACAGAATCCATGTTTTAGTAAATACCTTTGTGCTTGCTCTTCTGTACATTTCCCTGGAGCTCAGCATTTGGCTAGAAGTCATGATATGGTCCTTTTCTTCCCTGTGCTTCAAGTGCCAGATTCATAGGCAAATTATAGGGCATAGGTAGCACAGTCAGAGGAGGAATCTCAGAGGTCCCCTAGTGGCCCAAATGGGTTTGTGCCGTTTTCTAAAGGGCTTATTCTACTGTGTGAAGGTGTGAGATTCATTAAGCAGCAAGTTCATTAAGTAACTTGCAATTAGTTAGATTTTCCCAGGAAAAGCACTCTAAACTATCTGGGTTTTCTCTCCAGCGAGTCCCACAGCTCATCCAAATGTCCTCACAAACCTGAAATTTTGCTTTCACTCTGGAAGATGACTTCCCAAATAGCAAAAGCTAGAGGCAGAAATCAACTCAATTGCCCTGGGCAAGAAAGATAAAATTAAAATAAAGCATGAGGATTTCTTTAGAAACCTAATGATAGATATGACACCCAGATTATGAAGGATTAAATATCAAGGAAGCAGTTCAATATCTAGGAAGTTGCTCTTGACAGGTTTGGCTTGCAGGGACTCATTGCTGCTTCTCTCTCAAGGACAACTGAATTTCTGTTTCTCTCTTTCCTCTAACAGACATTTTTCTGCTGTTGCTTGAACTAATTTTAACCCACCCTATCCTATCACCATGGCCTCAGTAAATGGTGCAGACTCTATTTTCTTGGCACCATTTCCAAATACCCAAAAGAAAATGATTTAATTTGGCCAAACACAGTGAAAAGAATGACCAGGACAGAGACAGGGGTTGTATTGTGGAGGGCTGCTTTCATTTCTTGGCTACTGTGAGTATGTCCACAAGAAACAAATTTACCTGTGGTTGTTCCATCCTGATCATAGCCTATACTCCCATTTTATACTTGAAAAAAGTGACACCTAGATGGGATAAATAATTTATTATATATAATTTACACATTATATATAAAACAAGTATATATGATTGTATGATATGTTTAGTAATGCACAGTATTAGGCATGTTTTCTGAGGGAACAGAACTTAGAAGCTTTGGTAAAGGTAGTTTAAAAGTGCTTGTCTCCTCAGGGAAAAGCCAACAACCCAATGTTCAGTCCATAATGCTGGATCTCTCATCAGTCTCAGCAGGTGCTGGTGTCCTGGAGGATTTTTAGAGAGCTTTTGATCTTCAGTCTCCTTAAAATCCTGAAAAATTACTTCCTAATACCGGTGAAGGAATATCTTACAGACAGGATAGATGAATGTGCCAGTGAGAGTAATGCTAGCAGACAAAAGCCTGACATCCCTTCTTCTATGTTCTTTTATGTGGACCATAAGGTGTGGCCCAGATGTAAAGTGGGTCTTCTCACTTAAAATGATCCAATCAGGAAAATCCCTCACAGGCATGCCCAGCATTTTGAGTTTTAGTTGTTTCTAGATGTAGACAAGTTGTTAACCAAGATTAGCCATCATGGCATCCAAATTAATTAATCCCCAAATATGCTAATCTCCTGAAGTTCAAGATAATATCAAGAAGCACAAACATAGACAGGTCCTGCTCCATGTTTAGTTCTGTTCCCATGACTCATTTATGGGGGAACTTACAGGGGGACTAAGTTGTTCCATTGTAAATAATTGTCTCCGCCTATGAGTTTAATAAAAAAACGCTGATTGGCCAAAGGCAGACAGGAAGTGTGGGCAGGGCTATCAGACTAAGGAGACTCTAGGAACAGGTGGAACAGAGCAGAATGCCAGAGAGAAGCCAGAAGAAACAGAGGACAACTATGCTGCTCTGAGAAAAGGTACTGAGTCATATGGCTGAACAGGATAAGAGTCATGGGTTAGATTAAGGGTAAAGAGTTAACAAGTTATATGCCTGGGCCTTAGGCTGATTGGCCTAAAATTATTGTAAGCATCTGTGTGTCTTTGTGGGTCTGTGGGGCTATGGGTCTAAGCCTTGAGTCTAGACCTGAAAGTCGGGGCCAGAAACTTCATGCTACAGGAACTGTCATGTATTATTTATACAACCCCTCTACAGTAGCCTGGTCTATTTCCTCAGTTATCCAGTGAAGACCTCATTCTTTTAATAGACTTAGTGATGTCTTCCAAGCTTTTCATTCACCCCATTCTCTTTGTTTTCTGTACTGCAGCTTCTCAATTTTATTTACATATATATATACATATTATAGGTACTGTCTCACCTCTGAGTTCCTCATAAAGCATAAAGCTCAAGGAGGAAGACTTTCCTAACATATATTTGTCTTCAACTCTGAGCTTCAGTCCAATGGATTGAATTTTATGTTTTCTATGAAGTATCTACTAGTCTACACTCTCTGCCACAACTGTCTCCTTATTCTGTGTCTTCATTGCATGTAGTTAATAATTAGTCTTCATTACTCAACAGTTCAACCTTTCTATCTATATTATATTACTTTTAACTAGAGATGCACTAGAATGCATACATTTTCATGGTGAGTACTGTGTCATACAATGTCTATTCTTTACAATTATCATGTATCTAATAAGTAAAAGTTGAAAAAACTGATAATATTTGAGAAAATACAATTTTTAAAAATTATAAATCTTTGCAAAATTGCTTCTGGTTCTTCAGTATATGTATTTGAGGTTTGAAATGCCTATTTTCTGTCTACATGTTTTAGAGACAACAGAGTGCCCTATAATGGACTCAACAATCTACTCCAAATGAAGCCAAGAACAATTTAAAGCACTAGTCCATAGGAATGTCCCTTTATTGTCCTTTGCTTCCCAAACCAATTTTATTCTTATTGCACTGCAGCCCCAATAGGTATCACACAGGGATTTTCTAGAGTGTCCACTGAGATGGTAGGTATTCCTTAATAACAATAGAAGATTCTGCTGGTCCAGGAAGTTTGAGAGCAATGACTTTAGAAAAATGAGTTAGGTCTCACATGCATGAAGCATAGTATATAAAAGTGTACACTTCAGAGCTAAAGATAATAACTAACTCCAAGACCTTAGTGTAGCAATATAACTTCAGTGAGTCCCCCATTCATGCCTTGTAAAAACAAATCTGGAAATAGCTAACTTGCACAATATTTGAATAGATTATGGATAGTATCTGTACCATGATTCCCATGCAGCAAATGTTCAACAAATGCTCATAATTACATGGTCCAGCTCTTCAGCTCCTTCCTTTAGTTCAGTGACACATCTTTCCTTCCATCTTCAGTACACTCTACCACTAACCCCTTCCCCATTTCTCTTTCTGACATGAATTCAAAGAAACCTATAGATCCTTTAAATCAAAATATTCACTTATGTTTCTTGTTGAACAATTATTTCTTAAAACATCCCCAGATATCCTCAGTGTCTTACAGAATAATCACAGGGATAATATTAATTGCTTCTATAACATGCAACTAATTACTGCTGCTCCTTTGAACAAGGTGTTCATTTTCTCCCATAGAAGCTGACTCCATCTTTGTGTGACTGAAAACAGAAGTAATTCATTTAGTATAACTGACAATTTTGCTCACTTCTGCTCACCAGTCGTGGATTATATCCAGCTGTTTTAAGGAACAAAGCTTGTGTGTTTTTAAATCCTAATTTTACTACTTATTAGCTTATTGAGACTGGTTACAAGGTACACAAATTACTTACTTATCCAATGAGCAAAATTATAGACAGATCCCAGAACCAATGGAATTGCTGACATTCTTTTGTACACTTTTGCAAGTGTTGCAAGTAAAAGTAATAATAATATATATTATATATACATATATATATAATATTTCCATACTACAGTACATTGTGTTAAGACCCCTTTGAAGTTTATTGCTGAAGGAGATGTCTGTCTTAAGCATGGAAAGGAAAGTAAGTCAGTTTCCAATCTCACCTGAGTTCCCATCTTTATGGAGTGGACAGCAAGATTCCACTTATTACCACAGAAAGTATATCAGCAAGAAGGGGGATTGTCAATGGATTCCTTTAGACATTTTCTATTTTGGAGTGGAAGAGTAGTTTATAAGAACAGTTTATAGAATCCTTAACTTTTCAGGAAGTATATGCCTTCTTCATTCCTAGGTAAGATGTAATAGAAAAACCCCTTATTAAGCCACCATATTTCCAAAAATACATGTGTCTTTTTTGTTACTATATTATATGGAACCATATACTGTATCATAATGTTCGTCAATGATGGAGCTATATATATTATAATATGCTATGTTATTTTATTATATTATGTTATATAATGTTATATATTATATGTTATATTACATATGTAGACAGAATTCATAGGATGCTATAATATTTAAGTTTGTGTAAATTAAGTATAGTATTCTCATGATGTCAAAGTCATGTAATGATTTAATTGTCAGGACATATACCTATTAAAGTAAAGCAATACAAATTTGATTCAGGATGAGGATAGATTAAAGACAGGGGTTTTGAAAGTTATTGTAGCCTCTTATGGGCCTGTCAATGTAGAAAGATGGCTTGTTCAAATAGCATGTGGAAACTGAGTTATATTTTGCTTATAATGGTAAAGGCTAGGCTAGTGCAAGCCTTCTCACTGTGGTTGTCGATGATACATAATGCCTACCCTCTTTGGAGCATTTTAAAATATTAAGGAAGAAAAATGTTGATTATCACACAAAGGCCTCAATAGCCATGTGGTACTATAAATAGAGATTCTAAACATTTTGAAATGTGTAGAATGAATTGTAAAATGAATTGCCATTGCCAAATTGAAAATATAATATTGCATTGAAAAGAAATGCGTTGAACATTACATTTGACTCACTAGTGATCTTCTTAATGTCAGAAGATAAGCTTATAAACTTTATTTCACTTGAATTTAATTTATTATTGATGATGATTGTAAGGAAAGGGGGCTAGCCAAAGAAGCTTGCCCTGGCTCTGTGACCAGAGCTAGTGAGAAAAACATAGCCTGGATCTGGACCTGAGCCAGTGAAACAAACACTTTATCTCTGAACCCAGAACCACACCCCCCCAACATGCCCTGGCTCTGAAACCTTTACCAAAGGAAAACACTGTCCTTAGAATAGAGCCAGTGAAAAAAATACTTCCTGGCCTTAGAATTAGAGTCAAAAACTAAAAAGGCCAGTTAAAGAAACACAGTTTGGCCCTGAAATCAGAGACATCTCTGCCTAAGCAATGAAACTAACCAATCCTAGAATATCTCTGGAGAAACTGCACTTCTCTAGGAAGCTCTATATAAATCCCTTTGCCTGTTCAGTGTTGGGCAGTTCTTTCACACCCTGGCTGAGGCATCCACTCTCCTGGACTCCTTTCTAAATAAATCTCTTTCTCAAGAGTCTTGGATGAAGATCTCCATTTCTTGGCCTAGAAAAGATGAACCTTACTGAGACATCCCTTAGCGGGGACCCCTGAGAAAGGTGTAGTGGAACAGAAAAAGTAACAGAACCAGAGGAGATTGGGTTTGGGGGGATGGGTGGAGAGCAAAGCTCTGTTGTAGTGGCTCTCCAGGAAAGGAGCAGTGTGGTGATATAGTCTATATTTAATAAAAATAGCCTGGAATATCAGGAGACAGAGCCACCCTCAGTGCCAAGCCATGAAAGTCAGGAAGTGGTGACTCATGCTTTTAATCTTATCACTCTGGAGGCAGAGATCCTTTGGATCTCTGTGAGTTCAAGGCCAAACAGAGCCGTGTGCTGGTAGTACCCACCTTTAATCCTGGCACTAGGAAAGTTAATCCAGGAATTAAAACAGCTGGGTGGGGAAAGAAACATAGGGCAAAAGAAGACAGAAGTTTCTTTTGTCTTCACTCCCAGTCCGTCTGATGACCTTTGGAGACAGGACTCCCAGTCCGTCTGATGACTTTTGGAGACAGGACCTATTCATGGAGATAGAACCTACTCCCTTAGGGCTTAAGAGTTGGTTGGGTGAGAATTGGCTATGGTTTGTTCCGTGTCTCACTGATATTTCAGCTTTGTCCCAAAATCTGGCTCTGGGTTTTATTATATATTAAGTACAGAGCAGGATTGCTATATATCCTTCCAGGAAAACCATCTCTCAACACACCCCAGTTTCAGGCACTGCCTGACTTCCTGTATAGTCAGAAAACCTTTCGCTCCAGAGCTGAGCTGTCCCACTGCAGCTACAGCTGCCAGAACTGTCCTAGCAGCTCCAGGTATATATAGCCTGAATTCCCAGTCAGGATACTTCTCACCCCCTCCCAACCCATACTTGTAACTCTCTTAGAATGATGTCCATCTTTCACTCTTCTTGACTATGTATTAATTGCAAGTTATAAGTAATCAAATACTCACAAACTAGTTCACATTGTCTACTATTAGTTTACTAGGTATGTAACATAGCAAGCACTTTATACATTTCTAAACAGGGTCTTCTATAGGCTTTTTTAGTTTCTCTCAAAGTGTGTTTTATCATTTGTTTCAGAAATATGGGTTGTATGTATAATAGGTTATCCTTAAACTCAGAATGAGGTCAGTAATGCCCTTGAACTTCTAACCTTTCTTTCTCTAACTTCCTAGTGCCAGGGTTACATGTATTTATTACTATACTAGGTTTTGTGCAGTATTGGAAATGCAATTCAGTGTTTTGTGCATGCTATGCAAGCACTCTACTAACTGAGGTATATTCCCAGTGCTTTTTTTCTTTTGGTTTCAAATGATACATAGAGAGATGTAGATAGAAGTGTGTTGCTCAAGATGCAATTTTATAAGATATTGAATATTTTATTTTTGTGTATGTATGCCTACATGAACATATGTTCATATGTATATAGTGTATAGATTTTTTTGTATCTGAGAAAAGCTATTTTGTGTTCAGTACCAGATTTTTCTTTCCTTATAATATTTCCTATAATTTCTCATAGTCCTTGATTCTATATTTTGTATGCACAAACCTGTGAGAGTGTGGACATTCAGGAAGAAAACATATTGGATGAAAAGAATATGTATTTTTTCTCACTTTTGTCATGAAAATTCTAGCACATTGATATCAATATTGTTAGGAAGGAGGAGAGTTTAGATTTGACTCTGACATAGAAAAGAAATGGCTGTCTAAGGAGAAAGAGATTGACATTGACAGTTGTAAAATATGTATTCTCACACTATCCTAAAGAAGAAAATGGTCTCTGTAAGAGAGATCTGAGGCTTTATTTGTAGTAAAAGTACTAAATAAATACTCAAATATTTCCTGAAGCCACCCTCATTGTCAGGTCCTCAGTTTCTTTTCTCCACTCGGTCCATAGAAATATTTACCGTGTATAGGCTGTTCACAGGCCTTGTTGACCCAATTCTGAGAGTGTGTGGAAGACAGACTTTACTTCATGTAGACAGTCACATATATAGTCATCTGAATGTATGTGGGTGAGCTTCACCACACGTAGACACTCACATATATATTCAAGGTGGCATTGACCACATGTAGACACTAACATATAGTCTTCTGAAAGTATGAAGAGTGTCCCTCCTTACATGTAGACACATACATTTATAGTTATTTGAATTCATACGATTTCAAGACTTGAGCATCTTACAAATTGCTTGGACATGCATGGTCCTCTAAAGATCAGGTTCATCAGTGAAAAGCTGTCACTGCTTAGTTTATTATAACTAAAAAACTATAGTTTTTTTGTTTTTCTTTATTTATTCTTATTTTTTCTTACTATTATAAATAGCAAAATGAGTTCCTTCAGTGTTAGTCAGTTACCTGTGGGAAAAATTTTCAGTACAGGGATGTCTGTAATCAGTAGAGATAATGAAAAGCAAAAAAGAGAATCCAGTATAAGTCCTAATATTTGACTTTTACATCAGAGCTGTGAATCCTTCTGTGAACCATAGAAATAATAAATGCTGAGCCCATTGGAACATAATCTCAATCAGCAAGATGCCACTGCTTTCCAGATTTCCTCACAGGCTCTGCTAATTCCATGCCAAAACTAGCCATGAATTTCTTCCTTTTAATCTCCCCTAATGCCTTAGTCAATTATTGTCATTGTTCCGGCTCTCCATTTCTCAACTGAACCAGTCAGAGGAGGCTGGATATCTGCAGGACTTAATCTAAGACCACAAACAATCCCATCCCATCTGAAAAGACAAAAATAAGACAAAAGAATAAAGGGACTCCCTAACAATTCCCCGGCAAACCCTCCATCATCTGGATTGCTGACTGGATACAGACTGGGGTGAGAAATATGAGGGGTTTGGAAGATTTCTCCAGTTGATTGTCACAGGAGAGCTGGCTGGAGAAGAAGCAGGAGGAGAGCACCCTGGCATCTCAGTGAACCATAGGATGGTGGTGCTTCTCCCTTGGCTGTCCATTATTTTATGGTAAGATTTTTTCTGATCCCCCTCCCCTATATCTTAAAGGGAGAGCATATATCTACTGGGTTAATTTTATATTGCACAGTGAAAGAAAATAAGAATGGTGTGGCTGGTATCTATGATGGGGTAAGCTAGTACCCTTGAAACAATGCATTTTCTCTGAGGCCGGATGTAGAATTTTTAACTCTTCATCTTCAGGCTGCAAAATGCCCAAGCTCAACTTGAAGATGAAGGCAATTTCTACTCTGAAAATGTCAGTCGGATTCTTGACAACTTGCTGGAAGGCTATGACAATCGTCTACGACCAGGATTTGGAGGTAAAGGCACTGTGTTGCTCTTAGACCAAATACTTAAACTTTCATTTGACTTTTTATCTAAGACACAGAGGAATCAGAAAGAGGGTATTGGTAGAGGAAGGAGCACCATGACTTCATGTGTGGATTGCTATCCTTTCTTACTCCTTCCTGAGTCAGTTAACCTTATGTAAGTTATTTCTACTCTATGTAAGCTTCACTGTCCTAAACAGAGGGGTGTGTGTGTGTGTGTGTGTGTGTGTGTGTGTGTGTGTGTGTGTGTCTGTGTGTGTGTATACACATCATTGACTCACGAGGTAGTGTGAATGTACAAAGAAGGAGCTTTTCTGTGTGCGACACTTGTCTTGGTATCTGTCCTTTGAAAGCTATCAATATGGATGTTATTATCATCATTAGTAGCAGTATTAGTATTAACTATTATTAGGGTATAGTAATTTTGTCATCTTCTATCCCTTAAGGGTTTCCCAGTGTGAATAGAATGACATTAGAGTAATCATAGATTTTCAAAGTTTTATACCTGAAGGGCATCTACTAGAGAGGGTGCAAATGACAGAACTTTAATTTTCAGGTATAGGAAAGGTTGTGTGAGGTCACTAAGCTCTGGTCACAGCATACATGTTAACAGCCCCTCCTCGGCTTTCTTGGCTTACTCCAGGTGCTGTCACAGAAGTCAAAACAGACATCTATGTGACTAGCTTTGGGCCTGTGTCAGATGTGGAGATGGTGAGTACATAGGGTACTTTTATTTAGGAAGGAGAGCTACATCTTAGGACTAACAATTATACATATTACCATTCATCTCATCTCAGCACATAAACTGTGTTTTTCCATGGAGAAGATGTGAAAACTAGAGCAAATTACTGGCTCTGCTTGAACACTTAAAGATGAGCTAGTTTTCAATATTACAGTCTCTCTTCCTTTCACCTATCATATAACAATTAATCCTACAAAGAGAAAAATTTCTTTTGTGTGTGTGTGTGAGGTCCTAGTAAAATTATTAATTCCAAGAAATTCTTTTGTAAACCTTATTGCCATGTAAGAGTAGGCTGATACGTATGATATCAAGACATATCTATCATTATTTATGCACCATCACCGGTGCATTTTGTCCGAACAGTGAAGAAGTCACTTGGATAGGCTCATGCTTTCCACCTTGTACGTTGCGGATACATCAGTGGGTGTCCTGGAGACTCTGTTCCAGGTACAGATGGCTGTGGAATTCGCAAGAGGGTATTTATGGAAAGTGGCAACGAAAGCCCGAAGTCATCTTTCTGAACATATTGTATCACATTCCCTCCTGGTTTTCAGGTAGTGGGTTTTTTGTTTTTCCTCACAAGGTTAAAACACAAGGACCAAGACTGAAATTGTCATAAATCCCATTAAGTTTTCTTGAGAAATTTTAATTCTGTCTAAATAGCTGCTGATGACTTCCTTCCCTACTTCATGACTGATATGAGAAGACGAAACAAGTTAAGAAAAGGTGGATAAAAAGGAAAGAGGGGAAGCAGGAGGAAAAGAGGTAAAGAAGGATGGTGAGAGAGAGAGGCGGGAGAAAAGGTGGAAGATACAGATGAAGGACAGAGAACAGAAAGACCCTTTACTGAGAAAGAAACATCTTAAGACTTGAAGAAGGAGTCAGTACAGGATGCTGGTTATTTTAGTATTTTTTTCCTCCTTCTAATTCTGCTCCATTTCCAGAAACCAAGTATAACCACTTGGTACTACAGTTCTCCAGGCTGTGTTTACTTACATTTGTCCATGTTCCTCTTGGTAGAGAATTTTTGTGTAATACAATCCTAATGTTGTATGGTTTATGATTGTATAGATAGACTCTGGATTAAAACTTACTTTTAAAATTTAATCAATATTTTTAGAAATTAGTATTATAAAAGTCATAAAAACTATTGGCAAAGCTGCAACATAGTAGCAAGGCCTTTGACTTCTATGATAATAATGTTTTTAAAATTAACATTATCCCATAAAGCCACGATTTAAAAACCAAGATTGTGGGATTTATATCAAATAGTTTATGTTTAATATAATCTTGGAACATCTGCTTATAGGTTTTCTGACAATAACATCAGAAATGTATGGTATGTAATCTTAATTTTCTAATCAATGAAAGTTTGTATTTTTGAAATTATACTACAAGGGAATATTAAACCTTCTGGTAAGGTGCCAGGAGGAATATCTATACTAGCTGAAGGTAAGACATAGATCAGGAAGCCTGAAATATAAATATTTTCAGGTGCTTTTCTTTCAAGTTAAAGGGGATGAGAGAGAAAAGACGATGGCTGAACAGTTGGGTGGCTGGAGGATATATGCTGAACAGACTAAAGATGGAGAAGTATATCTTTGTTATATAATATTCCAAAGCCTGTGAGTTTGAGAAAAATAAGGAGTCACCCAAATGTATTTAGGATTAAAAATCATTTACTGATTATAATAAAATATAATTGAATCTAAAAATCATTATTAATTACCAAATTATTCAGTTTTATTAAGAAGTTATTGGTGGGGGCTGGAGAGATGGCTCAGAGGTTAAGAGCACTGTCTGCTCTTCCAGAGGTCCTGAGTTCAGTTCCCAGCAATCACATAGTGGCTCTGCTCCATCTAGAATAAGATTGGGTACACTGTCTACATAAATAAATAAATAAACCAAAAAAAAGAGAAGTTATTGGTAGAAGCTTTGCTTTCTTGAATAAGTTTAGAATTTGGTATAAATAATGAATAAAACATTTCACAAGACATTTTCCACTCTGTGTGAATATTTGGTTTTTCTCTTAGGAGTATACAATGGACGTTTTCTTCCGCCAGACTTGGACTGATGAGAGACTGAAGTTCAGAGGTCCCGCTGAGATTCTGAGCTTAAACAACTTGATGGTCAGTAAGATCTGGACTCCTGACACTTTTTTTAGGAATGGGAAAAAGTCAATTGCTCACAACATGACCACCCCTAACAAGCTCTTCCGATTAATGCAGAATGGAACAATTCTATACACCATGAGGTGAGTTGCCCATTTATTTCTTCTGCCTTGAGGACGGGTCCACAATAGTAACTAGATGGATGTGTTTCAATGTCTCCAGGCTTACCATCAATGCTGATTGCCCCATGAGGCTGGTTAACTTCCCTATGGATGGACATGCTTGTCCACTCAAGTTCGGGAGCTGTAAGTTACATAAAGTTTCTGGAAGTCAAATAAGGAATTAGAAATATACTCTTATTTAGTTTAAGCTGAAGAATAAGAAAATTAAAAAATATTACTAAGAAATTCTCAGTGTGAGTTCAGAAATATGCTTTCTTCAATATTAGAAGTTTCCATTAAAGCAACAAAATACGTTTTTCTCAATACAATAGGTAGTGTTAATTTTCAATGAAAGAAAGCTAATCAGTTATACTTAATGTTTTATGACACTTGTTTAAAAATTCCAGATGCTTATCCTAAAAGTGAAATCATATATACATGGAAAAAAGGACCACTTTACTCAGTTGAAGTTCCAGAGGAATCTTCTAGTCTCCTCCAGTATGATTTGATTGGGCAAACTGTTTCTAGTGAGACAATTAAATCTAACACAGGTAAGAATAGTTTTTAAAATCTTATAAACAACTCTAGTATATATTCTCAAAATATTTAATATTTTCTTTCATTAATATTAGCCTTTACAGGTGAACTTTACTATTTTGAAGTTATGTCTTCAAAATTTATTTGCAACAGGATAAATAGGAATACTTGTGTAATCTCGACATGAACTGTTTTATAAATATATGACATAAGGTGTCTTTAAAACCAATAAACTGATATATCTCTTTGCATTTGATTAATGTATACATATACATATACATATATACATATATATACCATGTCTTTTCTTGTTTTCTTCCAGACCACTCTAACTAAAAATTTGCATGGTTTATATTCACTGTATTCATTTTTCTGTCAACAGCAACCCTACTAATGAGCATGTCTTCTAACAGGTGAATATGTAATAATGACAGTCTATTTCCACTTACAAAGGAAGATGGGCTACTTCATGATCCAGATATACACTCCATGCATTATGACAGTCATTCTTTCTCAGGTGTCTTTCTGGATTAACAAGGAGTCGGTTCCAGCAAGAACCGTCTTTGGTATGCCTCACGCTTTGTCTTACACTTCCATGTAGTTCCCACTTTCCAATGCTTGTGTTTTTGTACTGGATACTGACAACCGTGTGTTCTTTCAATACACAGAAGGACAGAGTCATATAAAATTGACTCTCATTCTTTTGCCAGTTGTGCCAAAAAAAATGTCCCCTCTACAATTATAGCTCTTTCCTATAACTTAAGTGTGTCTTAGTTAGCTGTGCTTAACATAAAGGTAAAATTCCAGCTCTGGGAAGGCAGAGGATCCCTGTGAGTTTGGACCCAGACTAGTCTAGAAAGTGAGTTCCTGGGCAGCCAGAGTGGTTGTTACACAGAGGAATCCTGTCAAAAAACCAAAACAAAATAAAACAAAACCAAAAATCTGATGTGTACATCCTGGTTAATACAGTAAATTTACTCATATGAATTCTATCACACTTTCATTGAGGTAATAAAGTGAGGTTGCCATCTTGCAGATCCCAAAGTAGATAAATAGTGACAATTTTCTATAATTTAGTCAAATATTTGCTTCCATTTTTGAAGTATAAAAAACACTACTTGATGGAGAAAACTGAATAAAACAAAATTGTTAACTAAATATTATGAGAGGCAAAATATTTTTCCTGCATCTTTCACTATTATAAATTTTAATATAGTATACATGAGAGATCCAAGCTGAACTAGAATCTCAGAGAAATCCTACATATATATAATAAATTATATATAGATGATTTATTACATTAGAATGGAGCTACTTTTCAAACTACCCAAAATAGAAATCTTCATATGTATACCACCATTATAGATCTACAAATTACATCAACTATTTGTCACAATTCAAGCAGTAAAACTTCTGTCAGAAAAGTGACAGAATTCTTTTTCTCATAGGTAAACATGTTTCTTTTAAAAGGGAGAATGAGTAACTTAATTTCACACTAATTTTCTATTCATTTGTAGTGAAAGATGCTCTCAGCTACAGAAATCAAAGTTGCAAGATTCTCATCATTTAAATCGCACCAAGTTATTACATATTCTCAGGCCAAAAACAAATAGAACTGTGGAGATATTTTCAAATACAATAAAAAGACAGGAGGAGGTGAATCTGTCCTCTGATATCTCCGACTGTTTTTATTATTGTATTTGAAAATATCCTCACATAGAACTGTCCATGATTTACATTTTACTCGAGTTAATTTAGTTCAACAAATTATTTATAGAAATTTTATTATATAGGTCAGTCCACTAGGATGAGATGATACATAGATGATAACTCCTGTGATAACTAAATACTAACTAAAATCACTAAGGGGTGGCAGGGCCTTGAGTCTCCGTGGCCTGTACTCAGGGGATCTCCTTCCAGGATTCCTGATGCTAAACACTGCATTTTTCCCTTCCTTTCAGGAATCACCACTGTTTTAACCATGACTACCTTAAGCATCAGTGCCCGGCACTCTCTGCCCAAAGTCTCCTATGCAACCGCCATGGATTGGTTCATAGCTGTGTGCTTTGCTTTTGTCTTTTCTGCTCTCATTGAGTTTGCAGCCGTCAACTACTTCACCAATATCCAGTCACAGAAGGGTGAGAGGAAGTCACCGACTGCAGCCCCGCCCCCTGTGGCAATATCAAAGGCCCCTGAACCTCGGGAAGCTGAGATTGTTGTGGTAACTGTTCTCTCTTCTACTGTTTCCCAGCCGATAAAGCTGGCTCAATCGGTGGCAACATAGAAATAGGCAGTCAGAGGAAACAATTGAGCATAAATTATCTAGAGTAGCTTCCTGCTTCACAGGTTGAAGCTGAAGAAGAGCTTCCATTTATCTTTGCTCTAAAGTTTTGCTACTTTTTTCCTATCATCCTTATTTGCACTGGCATAGGCTAGGCTCTCAAAGGAGAGACTAGAACATTCTGCTTAGCCTTTAGAAGGTCTCTTTCTGCCGGTTCCCTTACATCGACTAGAGAAAATAAGGTTAAAGCTAAGAAAAAAAAAAAGAAAAGAGAGAGAAAAAAAAAAGAAGTCTCAAGTCTTCAGGAGAAGGAATAACTCCGCAGCATGAACTGGTTTTATGAGGAAAGCACATAGGCTGCTTTATTTTGTAAGAGGGGAAGGTTAATAGTGAATCTAGTTTCTCAGAATGAAGGTATGACCAATGTATCTCTTTCCATTAAAACACGATCACATTTACATGAGTGTAGCAAGTACCTACATGTCGGTGAGCTCATACTCTTAAAGCTTTATTATTACTGAGAAATGCTCATCAACTGTCTTTAAATGTGCTACACACAAACCTTTGTCTCCAAAGCTTTTTAGAATCAGAGGTGAATGATATAATAATACATATTTAGAGTGTCGTAAACATAACCTCAAGCTTCATTCTCATTTATGAATAAATTCTTATACTCTGTAAAGGAGATTATAAAATTGATTGAAAAGTATACATACTTATTTTAATACTGAGCAGCCCTTGGCTAAAAAGGAACCTTTATTCTGTAAACTTGAATAATACAAACAATCTGAACCTGAAAATCATTAATAATTAAGTAAATTGAATATTTTCAAAACTATGTAAGTTAGGAAATCTTAGTTTGACTATTGCCATGGAAACTATAATGCAATGTATATTTTTACTTCCCCAATTTTGTGGCATTTATTAGATAAAACAGTCCACAATTTGTATTAACACTTTTCTGTTTTATAAATTGAGGGGTTTGCTTGTTTTAGAAACTGGCATTTCTCTTGGAGTAATAAGGTCATTACCACGTTTAGTAGAGCTATGTAAAAGATTTTTTTTTAATTCTCTAGTCTTAATCAACATTGGGAAAAGGATAAAGGAAAGAAGAGAATGCAGAAAGGGAATAAAAGGGGGAAATGCCATCTATTGATCCAGTCTAAGGGTCCTGCTTTTACAAACAGGAAAATCCCATCCCAGGGGCCATAGCTGAGCAGGAATTCTTAAATATCATGGTGTTTTCCAAAAAATGACCTTGTAGGAAAACTGAGAATTGATTCTAGAATTTCTGTTGTCAACATTACAAGCTAACACCATTTCCTCCACCAATGTCTAATGGAAACAAATATACCTGAGCATGTACTACTAGATAAAGCTCATTTTAGACTGTAGATGACACCATTTCCCCAAAGTCTTCTTTTGACTTAGTGACATTTTCTGTATATAAGTATATACAAAAATAATACCTATATATTATATATATTATGAAAATATTTATAACGGAAATATGCTCTAGATTTAGTTTAACATGTTTGAAAAACATTTTTTCAGGCAAGATAAATTTCAAATGTTTAAAAAAATTTTATACTTGTGAAAAAATGAATTCTGTTGCATGCATATAAATATCTATATCATTTAAAATTTATAACCAGATTTAGCATATATCTTTAAAGCAGAATTCAAAACTGTTATTAAAGGGGTCATTGAAAAGGAAATAGCTGAGGTAATACACCCCATGGAGCTTAAATCTTTTATTCAAAGACAAAATGGAGCAAAGCCTGGTCATTTCCCTGAATCATGCCCCACTCTCCAGCTCCCACCCTGCTAAGGTTTTCTGTTTGTTTGTTTATTTTTCCAGAGAAGACAAAGTCTAAGTTTGAAAGACAGAACAGAAGAGAAAATAAGTTCATCAGAAATTTGATAAATAAGAAGCAATTAAAATGACTTGGAATATACTCATTAATTTAATGTTGGAATAAAAAAAATCCAAATCCTTTATTTTATTTTTGTAATGTATAGTACCTGAAGGCACGGGACATGATTTCAAATCTTTAGAGAAAACTTCAGGCTATTATTTTAAAGGTAAACATTATTAAAAGGAAGAATATATGATACCATATTTATCAGTAAACTGGCTCCTATGATGCTAAAACAGTAACATGGTGGGCAAGTCTAAAGATTCTACATTTAAAAAGTGCATTTAAATACCTAAAAGAAAGTCTATTGCAAATTTTATTTGACCTCTTGAAAAATTATTTTTTCCTGAAGCTTGTTCTACTAAATATATTTGAAAACAAAGAATAGGTAATATTTTTTGCTGTCTCTGAAAAGCTAACATATGAAAATTAAAAACAAAACTAAACAAACCCAAAATATAAACCCTAAAGGTGTTAAAAATAAATACATGTGATTATGTAAGGACATTTGTATTTCATTTGTTCATGACAAAGCTTAGCAAGTTGATTTATAGACTTGAGGAGAACAAATAGAAATAGCACATTGGCTATTTATGTTATACAATGCTATATTGTGATTGCAAGGTCAGTTTATTTTTTCCCAAATATCATGACATTTAAAAATGCCCATTCAGTTGTAACCAGCACATTATTTAAGGAGATGGTCATTTAAACTAGAGATTACTATGTGAAGTGTTGAAGTACATTAATTTACTCCTTTCCTTGTTACTTTAATTTTATTTAATAATTTTTAAATTTATTTTACATACCAATCCTCCTCTCATCCCTCCTCCAGCTCCCCGCCAGCCTCCTTCTTACCCCCAATATCCCCAGTTCCCTCCTCAGAAAAAGGAAGGTCTCCCATGGGGAGTCAGCAAAGCCTAGTATATTCAGTTGAGGCAGATCCAGACCCCACCCTCCTGCATCAAAACTGAGCAAGGTGTCCCACCATAGGTAATAGTCTCCAAAAACACAGCTCATGCTCCAGGAGTAGATCCTGATCCCACTGCCAGAAGCTCTTCAAACTGATCAAGCTATATATACAACTGTCTCCTGTATGCAAAGGACCTAGTTCAGTCACATGCAGGCTTCATAGCTGTTAGTCTAAAGTCCATGGGTTCCCACTATCTTGGTTCAGTTGTCTCTGTAGATTTCCCATCATGATCTTGACCTATCTTGTTCATATAACCCCTCTTCCCTCTCTTAGTAAACTCCCAGAGTTCAGTCTAGTGCTTGGCTATGGGTCTCTGCATCTGTTTCAATCTGTTACCGAATGAAGGCTCTATGATGACAGTTGGGATATTCACCAATCTGATTACCAGAGTAGGCCAGCTCAGGCACCTTCTCTACTATAGCTAGTAGTTTAAACTCAGGTCATCCTTGTGGATTCCTGGGAAAGTTTCCCTAACACTAGGTTTTTCTCTAACCCCATGATGTTTCCCTCTATCAAGATATCTCTTTCATTGCTCTCCTGCTCTGTCTCTGTTTTAGCTAGACCAACCAGCTCCCTCATGTTCTCATTATCCATCTGCTCTCCTCTACTGTTCCCCAGCCACCAGTTTACTCAAGAAATCTCATATATTTTCCCTTCCCAGACCAATTTATGCATCCCTTTTAGGGTACTTCCTATTGGCTAGCTTTTCTGGAGTTGTGGGTTGTAGTCTGGTTATCTTTTGCTCTGCATCTGGTACCTGCTTATGAGTGGTACATGCCATATTTGTCTTTCTAAGACTGGGTTTCTTCACTCAGGATGATATTTTCCAGTTGCATACATTTGCTTGCAAATTTCAAAATATTATTGCTTTTTACTGTTGAGTAATACTTCATTGTGTATATGTACTGTATTTTCTTTATCTACTCTTTGGTTGCAAGGCATCTGAATTTTTTTCAGGTTCTGGTTATTATGAATAATGTTGCTATGAACATAGTTGAGCAAGTGTCCTTGTGGTATGATTGAGCATCCTTTTGAGTATAAGCTTAATAGTGGTATTGTTGAGTCTTGAGGTATATCGATTCCCAATTTTCTGAGAAGTCTCCAAAGTCTCCATACTGATTTCCAAAGTGACTGTACAAGGTTGCATTCCCACCAAAAGTGGAGGAGTGTTCCCCTTACTCCACATTTTCTCCAACATAAGCTGTCATCCATATTTCTTTGTTACTTTCAAGGTCTAGATCCTCTTTGCTGTGTTCTTGATTGTGAATACTTTCTATAACCACCACTGTTCCATTTGCTAGTACTTTTTCAAATATGGTATCTGTTTCTTATAACAGGTATGACAGTTTTTGTAAATTTACATATAAAATCTTCATATAAATTGAACAAAATTTTATAAGAAAGAACAGGCAGCAACTATATATTAATTTCCTCTTTACGTATTTGTTGTCACCCTTGTTGAGGGACTATGGTAAATGACTGATACCCAGAGCATATATAAGAATATACAGAATATAGAGTGTCACTATAAGATCGCTCCCAGGATGGAGACTCTTGAGCAGCAAGAAGAGAAATCCAATAGGAAAGTTGAATCCATGAGCAATTGTGGTAAATTCTGTAGCTAGAGATACAGTGTAGCATAAAAATATCTAAGTCAAAGTATCTAACTCATTTTGGAGGAGTTTCATTTCTAGAAGAGCAATTTCAAAAGTGAAAAAAAAAAAGAGCTTGGCTTGGATAGAAGTTCTAAGCCAATTGCCATGAACTTGGGCATAGAAAGGGATATAAAACTGTTTTTTGCCTTCCTCTTCAAGGTAAAGGTATGTCATGTCCTGGGCATGCTATAATCAACTATGCACAGAGATGTGAAGGATAGAATGTCAAAGTTTCTTTCCTTGTTCCAAATTTTACTAAGATTTCTCTGAACCACATCATTACTCCCTAGAAAAAGGCATTGGATTAAGACTATGAGAGTCTCTATGAAGCAGAAAGTCCCAGGTACCCCTTCCCCATGACTGTCCCATACTATAAATCATAGGGTGATAGGAGTGGATTAGGTGAAATGTCGTTTATTTTCACCCCCTTTGCCCCCAGTTTCTTGTCTGTACTGTCCAAACACCAGGCTACGCTCCTTAGCACCACACATGCACCAGATAGATGACAACAAGCCATTTATTTCCCAGAGGACATTCTGGAATCCTCTATGCTAATACTTGCTCCAACATAAAAATTTAAAAGATATTAATGCAGTTCTAATTTTGCCATAATATTAACTTGAAGTCTTTGAACACTGTTTACAAATACTATTTATTCATATTTTGTTGTTTTTCAATTTTGCATTATTTTCGTGAACATTGACAGGTTCTAAAAATAATTGTTTTGTGCAGTGAGTGTGAGACTTGATTAGAATGTCTCTGTTAAGAGATATATTTGGGGCATTGATAGTTCATTGGTTAAGAATTCTAACTGCTCTTGCCGAGGACCTAGAATCAGTTCCTAGCACAGACATTTGGGGGCTCCTGACAATTTGTAATTCCAGTTCCAGGGATTCACTGTTGTCTTCTGCCTCCTCACTTGTCAGGCACAGGACACACACATGCTGTACAGACATACACAAAGGCAGAACACTGATTAAAAATTAAATTAAAATAAATAACTAAAAGTATTTTTTAAAGATTACACATTTTGGCCACCTTATCTAAAATACTAGGCTAATATAAAATATCTCCTAAATGCCTTATCTTTACCTTAAATAACAGATTATCATATTGTCTACTTAACTCAAGGTACCTTTGCAATATAATGTTACTTAAAACAAAGAGGTGTTCTAAAAATACCCAGAGCAGGATGGCACTCAGCAGCAGGGGAGCCCAGGAAAATTTCAAAACCACAGGTGTTCCACTCAAAACACTGACAGCCCCAAGCTGAGCCCTCATCTGGACTCTGACAAAAGCCTATTTTACCATCAACCTAAGCTCTCTTACAATGGAGCAGGTAGGGTCTGATGCAAACCTGTAGCTTAAAGGGTTTGCACAATTTGCTTTCTTTTCATTTCAGAAATGTAATGTTTTTCTTCTAAATTGGCACCTAGTATTTTCTGACTGCCAATTCTTAACTATCCTGTAGCTGCTTATCCAGTGTCCAGCATTAATTACAGAACTCCTGCATTTCCATTAGAATATTACATTTGCTTCTGCTAGAACCTCCAAACCACCTCTACCTCCACTGGCTACTCTTTACCCCATGTCCAGTCACTGCTGGGCAGGGAAACAAAACAGAATTCTAAAACTGCCATTTTCAAGCTATTCTCCCAATAGGCATTTGGCAATGTCTGCATGGTGTTACAAATTGGGGTGAAAGGTTCCTTGGGGGAAACAAAAAGACTTGACATTGACCAAATATGGAGAACAGTCTTTATCTTTTAAGTATTATTCCACCTAAAATGTCTGAGAAACCCTAGGTAATGTGAGTGGGATGCGTAGGATAAGAACTGCAAAGGGTGGGATTTCTGGCACCTGGATTGAATCCAAGCTTCTTCACACGTGGACCTAAGTGAGCTTCCTTATTCCTTTTCATGTCTAAAATGAGCTTACCATAACATTAAAAATATTTTCAATGAGTAAGTAAAACTATTCATGCAAATTTCCTCATTGTGTTTATCAACTCCAGAAAAAAATTTACATTTTTATTTATCTGTTAGTTAAACACAAGTTTTGAAAATATGCTATGTTCCATGTACTGGTTAGGCACCTTTTATTTGTTTGTTTGTTGTTTTGAGACAGGATTTTTCTGTCTAATAGCCCTAGCTGGCCTGGAAGTCCCTTTATAGATCATGCTGGCTTTGAACTCAGGGATTCACCTGCCTCTGCCTCCTCTGGGATTAAAGGTGTGCCTGGCTGACAAGACACTCTTGCTTGAACATAATGTGCCCTGTATCATTAAGAAGATGTCATGGCATGGAAGAAGATAAGCTTATAGAGAAGTACCTAATACTAGAAAAAGTGATATAAACTACTATGGTTCTAAAGAGTCAGGAAATATATATGAAGACAGTATCATCATTGGTGAAAATGGATGAGACAAGAGCTTTCTATCATATCTGAAGGTGTGTTGACAGGGGAACATAATTCCCAGAAAAGAGGAAATTTGGTTCAAAAAAATGCTATGATGAGCAGACACATACTGCAGATAACTGAAAAGACACATAACTAAGATGAACTAAGCAAATATTCGTAAGCAGCCACAGCATATATTTTGTGCAGTTCATGTAAAAATAGGGAAATAGGAATGAACACAGGAGTAATTATCCCTACATTAAAAATGAGAACTGAGGCATTGATAGAGTTGGAGTCTCTTAAATGTTAATGGCACACTTAAGCCATATCACAAGTAAGTAATAGATGTGGGGCTGTAATGTTGGGTTTTACACTCCCCCTTCATCTTCTTGGATGTGTTCCACAGAATTTGTTTGGTGCAGAAGTGATGAATGGGTTCTTTAGTTCCAGGTTAATAATATTTCACTAGTTCTGAATCATACCTGTTATCTCTGGACTAAGGTCACTTGGCGATCTCTGACAATTTGAGCATGGCAAGATATTCAGAGTTTTTCTACTCCCAATCACCAAAAATGATGGGAAGAAAGGAATAACATCTTATAATTTTATGATGTATTGTATTTTACAGCCATGCTTTCAATCTCAATGAAGGAGGCAGATCTGATCTCCTTTTACCTGAAATAGAAAGAAAGACAAGTTTCAGGCAGGTAGTATGTGATGTTCAGGGTGAAGATGAGTCTAGAAAAACGTCTCAGAGTGATTTTTTCCACTTAGGAATTTTATAAGGGTAAAAAAGTCTTTATGTTCCACGCATATGGAATGAGGGTAGCTGTTATGGATCTTTTTTTGTTTGTTTGCCTTTTGAGAATGAAAGTGATATTTTATGCTTTCAGGTAGATGATAATTTAACATCATTTTAACGTGTAAAATAAATTTAGTTGATCCAATTAGAAACTGAGAAAAGGGTGGAAGTGCTTAGGAAACAGTGCCAATTTTATCTTTTAAGATCTAACGTATGATATGTGATGACCAAAATAATTGACACTCTAGTAGAGAACACAAGCTAGTGGCCACAGGGATTTAGATTTTTAACATTACTTAGATTTAATAGATAATAGCACTGTTTTTATGGCCATAATCAGAAAAGTAGATCTTTACCTATTTCATTCTCTTTTCCTTTAATATCTGTTGCTATTCTATGAAAATGGCAATCATAGTACCAGGCCAATGGATAAGGCAATCTTCATATGAAAGTCATTATGATTATATAAAATCAGACTCTTTTTTGTGAAGAAGCAGATATTTTTCCTATAGTTTCTAAAAAGCATGGTGGGCTTCAATTCTTTAAAATGACAGCAGTGTTTAGAGAATCGGGAATTTCTATGCTGAATCAAACAGTGAAGTCCAGGATAAAGAGAAAATCCAAAACAAAAAGAGTCTTTGAGTTGATATTCCTGCAGCCCAAATGTCACTACACCAGCAGGCCACTGTTATCCGGTGGTTCAGCCAACACCGGAGAGATGGCTGTCTCATCCTGTGGCTGCAGGGCTGCTGGCTTTAACTATAGGAGTCTGCCCACATGAGGAACGGAGATAGCATGCCATGATACAAAATAGTGATTTTGTTGCCAGGGCAGAAACAAGGCCATTTTACAAAATCTAGGAGAAATGTACAGCAGTGTTTGAAGGTAAAGAGCCAGTAAAGTAACCTAGCCCCAAGGAAAGTGATTGTTACAATATGTAGACACAAAACAGCAGGAAACAAGAGAACCGTGCTTGTACTGCAACAGCATAGAAGGATCTACATCAGACAGAGCCAAAGTCTCTGAACCAGCCTCAGTAGTTTAGAGCGATGAGACAGTGTTGCATTGGAGCTTTACCAGAAGTACAGGCATAAATGACATGTTCTCACTCTCTTGACTCTGCTTTTCACAAATGTTAATGGAGTCACTTAATATCTCTTTCAAAATTGATGTGCTTTAGAGTTTTAGTAGGAACATAAACCCAGTGATAGCAAAGAACATGGGACAATATTCAGGTTAGTGGATGGATGATTCATGATGATAGCAGAGGAAGGGGGACCAGATCAAAAGAGTTTATTGGGAGGGTGAAGACTTTTTTATGTCCAACTACTAGGCTTAAAGGCAGATGGATATATATCAGAGGACAATCATTCTCCCCCTCAATTTAAAGGTTTTAGCCTTGGCCTTTGATATATATTGTTTTGATGAGTCTTAGCTAATTCTGCTTTTCTTAAATTTCATCTAATTCAAACTCCTGAGTGTAAGAACAAGAAGGCTTAACTTTGAACTTTTTACAAGACTGTTATTAGTAAGCAGAACTAGGCTTGCTTTATGGTAATTGCCCATACATTTTAAACTGAATGTGATGTGCCCCCTACACCCCTACATGCACACGCACACACACACACACACACACACACACACACACACACACACACACACACACGAGAGAGACTTGGTTATGTACATTCATTGGCTTAGGGACTTAGATACAAGTTTTTAACTTGTATCAACTTTTCCTAATTGTATAATTCTCTATGTAATACCTCAAACATAAAATTTGGCATCTGTTGCTGATGTGTTATATTTTAGCATGTTTTTGAAGTGAGAATAAAGGTATATGGCTCAGTGGTAGAATATAATTCCCAGACAGCTCAAAAAATAAAAAAAGAATTGTAGCCATTTTCAGTTTTTGCTTGAGGGAAAGATGTATTGCTTAGTGGTAAAGACATAGTCCACATGCTCAAAGCCATGCATTTTAACTCCAGCACCCCTCCTCCGCCCACACACACAGCTCTGTATGTAAGTGTAACCCTTGGGAAAATAAAAATACAACATACTCTTACAAATTTGTTGATGTTTTACCACACATAGGTATTTAATAAATATGCATCAGTGGGAAAGTCATGTTTGTCTACACAAGGACCTCTGCTGTTCTGGAATGTTCACAATCTTTATCCTTCTTCCTCAGCATTCTGACTCCAAATACCACCTGAAGAAGAGGATCAGCTCGCTGACTTTGCCCATAGTTCCATCCACTGAAACCAGCAAAGTCCTCAGTAGAACACCGGTCTTACCATCAACGCCTGCCACTCCCCAGCTGCTCTTACCAGCTGTTGGGGGCAGCAGTAAAATAGACCAGTATTCTCGAGTTCTCTTCCCAGTGGCTTTTGCAGGGTTCAACCTTGTGTACTGGATAGTTTACCTTTCCAAAGATACAATGGAAGTGAGCAGTACTGTTGAGTAGTTTGCAGCCAGGATAGCCTGAGTGCTGAAGCTTCTCATTTTCCTCACTGGACAGCACTCAGATTATTGAGATTAGTGTCGATATTCTGATTTCAGATGTGGAGTGAAAACTGAATATCTCTAATTCATAATTCATAATGTGGATTAAGCATGGATGGGCTGAAAACGATGTTACCCTTCAAAACTGAAACTGGGTGGCTACTGAAAATATGGGTTTTCTACAGAATAAAATTAATAATAATAGCAATTATGTATGCAGATAGGGTAGATTTAGGGTGAGTTTGCCAACCTTTATTTTCAGTAACATTAATTGTCACTGTGAATAACATTTTCCACAAGGCAGACAAACTCAGACATGCTAAAGCTTGCCTTAACTTTCTTTATTTTGGCCTAGTTTCTAGTCTAAATATTTATTGCTATGTTTACTCAGCATGCTGGAGGACTTTATGGTTTTTCAAGACCTTTCAGTGGCATTCGACAGCTTTTATTGAGTTAGTTCTTTAACCTTGTTATGTTCTTTTACCTCAATAAAATGTGGCATTATATACATATAAATAATACATAGATTATAAATTATGTATGCATATGTACATAGCGTTAGTTATGCTGCAATACTGCTGCTACTTCCCACTGAATTCACCTTTAAAAAAATATGCTTACTATAACACCATGAAGTTTTAGGAAGGTCACTCTGTACTATGACTGTATGCTCTGACTGTGGTTACCACATGTATATTTCACTTTCCTAAATATAATAACAAATAAAACAATAACAAAACTGCATCTTTAGTGCTTATTCATAAAGATAGCGAGACAAGCTTTTCAGGTACAGAGACAGGAACTGATTTCCTCTTCCTTAGTGTCAGTAACAACAGCTCTGAGACACAGGAGATACGACACAGCCAGGTTCAGTCAGCAGCTGAGAAACCTTGAGTCATAGCCTAACAATCCCGGCTTCCTTCTGCTTCTACATAATCAACAGTAAAATCTAGACGGGATCTCTTTTTCTTCTCTCTTTTCCCCAATTCTTGATTATTCCTCTTTGTTTCTTTCACATAAAATTGTTCCTAAGAAAAATCAGGAGTAAGAGAGGGTATGCTATCCAGTCTTTTCAAATGTACTTGATCTCAAAACACATACACCTATTTTTGGTACTAAAAATCTTGTCATTTTTGGGGAGGGGATTAGATCAGGGGATGGGGTGGGAGGATGGCTGGTAGGGATTGGGAGGAGGGAAGGGAGGGCAAGCAGGGGGATACATAGAAAAAAAACTTTTTAAAAAATCTCTATCCAATTTATTTATTGTTGTATTTATTAACCAAAGATATTTAAACTCTTGTAGACTCTATTTTCACTTATAGAACAGAATAGCTGGGGTAGATCCTTATAAAGATCTTTCCACACTGGAAGAAAAATATGCTATTTCTTTACATTATATAAACAAAAAATGTTATAATTACACAGGGTCCATTTCTGTTTTGGAGCATATATTTAATAATTAAAAGCCAGGCAGGTCTCCATTATCATCTAAACTATGCATGGAGTTTTCATTTCAATTGGTCATGCATAGAAACCAAAGAAGTAAGAAAGAGCCCCAGTTGGGTACCCAATACCAAGTGGTCACATGTGAAACTATGTAAATACAAGTAATACTATATGGCCCGAGCAGGCTATAGTTACATGTTTGTAAATGTATGTATGTTACATATATACATAACAATAATTTTAAAAACTAGGTGCCAAGAATTCTAAAGCAAGTCAGGAAAGGTGCATGGAGGAGGATGAAATTTAGAAATGTGAAGGATACATTTCCCCCCTAGTTATTATAGTTTAATTTCATATATATATTAGAAATTATATTATAATATCTAACATTAAATATTAGAAGTTATGTTATAATATCTAATATTAAATGTTAGGAAAAGAAATCACGGTACTCAGAACATGAAAAAAATGTTTAAAATAAGTTCTCAATAATGTGTTACAGCTGGAAATCACATATGTGGTACCTAGGCGCTGGTACCGTATCACAGCTCCTTCACTAACATTAACCCTACCTGTCCTCTTCTAATGAAACATGCTTCTTCTACCCATTCCCAGTGCTCTCTAACACTGTGTTTCATTTCCAATAATTCTTCAGAATTTTGACATTCTTCATATCAATCCTCATCTTCATTACGAATTTCAGCACAATGAACATCACTCTTTCTTTGCAGTAGAAACACATAAAAACATGGAAGTCTTAAAGATACTTCCCTAGTAAAAGGATATTGAAAAATAACTCCCTTGAATAATAAAGCTTCCAGCTTTCTTAGGATTCTAGAATGTATTTCTCAATGTACACCCTGGAATAGTAATAGAGACCAACTGAAAAATAAAAAAAAAAACTAAACAAAAATAGTTTCCCACAGTCAACTAATGTGGAGAAGAGATGCTGAGTCAATATTAAAACAGGTTTATCTTCTGCTAGACTTCCCACTGTCTTTATTGCACTCATGTGTGCCAAGCTGTTAATAGTTTGCTGTGGGAAGATACCATTTCTTATCTCCTTGTGACTGTGAACTTCACTTTGTAAAAGAAAATCTTAGCAGTAGAATTCCCTAGAAAACAATTTGAGAAACACTACTTTAGGTACTGTTTACATGACTCCCTCTATTAGCCCCCAATTAAGCAGAGATGGAATTGAGTGTGTGAATGGGGACTCTTGTTCTCACAGCTATTAGAAACTATAGGATAACTGTAATATAGAAATCAAGCTACAAATTTTAATAGATAAGATTTAAAGTATAAAGATCTGTTAAGTCACAATGAGATGCTAACTCTGGGAAGCAGATAACCTGAAGGAATGGTGAGGTTTATAGAATTTAGAAGTCTAAAAAAGAGGCCTCTTTAGAGTAGGACTCTGTCATCTGAGTAGAAGACACCATCTAGGTTGTTACAGAGGCCGACCCCTCTGTGAATAAAGCCAATGGACCTGGAAACCATACCTTCAAAGACAAGTTGATCCATGGACCTGTATCTCAGCTCACTGGCTCCCCAGAGCTGAGGCTGGGCCCTCAGGGGACTGAATGAGAGCTCCTGTACAGTGAGAACCACATGTTAAGGTTCCTAAATTGCCTATTTGACAGGAACACACTTGGGCGGCTAAGTATGCTGATTCTTGTACTACAATGACCTAGATAGGGGAAGCAATTACATCTTAAAATGAAAGAAATATTGAAGGGCAAAGTTAGTCATCAAAAGAGAAGAGATTTTTCTCTTGTCTCTCTTGCTTTCCTGCCTCTCCAGTCATCATCATTGACAGAACCTATAGAAAATTCCAGTGAATACTGTTTAACTCAATCATCAAAAAGTAGATAATGCAAGGTTAGATAATGAGCCAACAAATCCTTTTCTAATGATCGTTTAGTATATTAATACCCTATTTATATTTTCTGTGCATATTTATTCCACTTTGTAATATTGAGAAGAAATTATCCTTCATACAAACAACATAAAACCCATATCAATTTTCAAAAGAGCATGCACAAAATTCTAAAAGTCATGTGCATATGTGCCTGTGTGTGTGTCTGAATACACTGAATAACTGTCATGTGACAGTTACAGAATGATCACAAATGTTTTTCTTCACCTTTGATCTTGCTTGAGACAGGATCTCTTTGGTATTTGCTGTTGCATATGTCAGAGTATTTGGCTTCTGGGGATTTTCCTATCTAGTCTTTGGAGCACTAGCATGGCATTACCCAATTTAACTGGGTACTGAGGGTTTGAACCCAGGTCCTTATGCTTACAAAACAAGTGCTTTACCTGATGAACCACTGTTTCCATCCTGAGTCATTTCTGGGGGCCTGCCTGAGAAACAGCAGTGGGTGGCTAATGGGTCTGGTGTGGCAGGGTCTGGCCTCTGGCTGCCCGGAACCAAAAAACCTCACTACTACAGATGGCACCTAACGTGGGGCAATTATCCACTTAAAGCCTGGAAAAGATTAAAAAAGGTTCTAGATCACAGAAACTGAGCCAAGGCAGCTTCCAAATTGTATATACGAAGCAGGTCATTGTACAAAGAAAGCGTGGCATCCGGGTCACATTCAAAATAGAGCCAGCAGACTGGGGGCAGGCAGTGTAAGCTGCAATCAGGCTGGTTCCTAAGATCTCACAGAAGACTCAATAACATGTGATTGATTTTAGAATTTTTTTAATTTGAACAAAAAACAAAGACGGTTTCTTAGTAGCAGCATTTTCTTGGATGTGCTCTGTTTGCTGGCCATGAACAGAGATGCGGTCCCTTTAAGAGAACTTACTGATTCAGCTGTATCTACAAAAACTATGCAGCTCTTTAAGAGAGTGTATTTTAAAAGCTCTTCTGGTTAAAAGATGACTAAAGATTCACAATAAAACAAATTCTGATTTAAAAAAAAAAAACCTGTAAATGGATTACAATGTGTATAAAAAGTACATAGGCTTCAGAGAGAAAAGAGAAAAGGTAGACAATGTCTTTAAAAAGAGAAATAGAATAATAAAAATATAATAAACCATGTAAAGATAAAAAATAAACACAAAATCTAGATTTTGGTTATTATGTTTTCTTTTAATTTTTCAGCTGGTAATGAGCTAACTACAGAAAGACAATAGTTTACAAATACAAAGGCTACCAAGTTAAACAAGAATATTTATTTTAAAGATATCTTGACTTTAAAATTTGTGTCTAAGGATTTATAGCTTTGGAAGAGTTCTGCTTTTGTTTCCACAGAAGTTGAGAACCTCTGGATTGTTTCATTAACCAAGACCCCCTAAAAAAATCTCTGATAAAAAGAGATGGCCACATCAACTTCAAGACTACATAATATAATCCTGTCTAACTCATGAAATTTCCAATGCCCCTTAATCAACAAGAAATAGTAATAGAAAACTATGCCCAAATTCCCAAAATATTGCTTATAAATGTTTGTTTCCATTATAAATAGTTAATGGTCATAGTTAATCAATATCTTTCTAAGAAGAAAAAGGGGATATGGTATATGAATTATTTTTTAAAAGGTTAGATTATTGAATTTACTTAGATCAGGAAATCAGCTGTTAATCTCAAAATGTTTTACATTGGTATAGATTTTGGTTTATTGATACAAATTTAAGGTCAATTCTCTTATGCTATATGTATTTTTTACTCTTGTTAAAGATATGATGTTTATGTAACTGATTTAAAATTGTAACGTATAATTAAGAAATGCATGTTAGTTAGATTTTTAGGTATACAAAGATATAATCCAATTAGATAGGTAATCTTCAAACACTTCTAAGACCTATAGAATATGACATTTAAAATGTTTTAAAAGCTTAAACTTTTCTGGACAGTGAAGCAGGTCTTCTCCTGGCAGCACTAATTTACTTCAAGAGAAAAATGGGCTTCAAAGAAACTCCATATGGAGTCTACTCTATTTGTGGCAATGGTTAGCAACTGGTCAAAAACCTGTTCTTATATTGACTGCTTGACAGTATGCTGTTAGAAGTGGACATGCAGGTTCCATAGGAAGGTGACCTCCAAACTTTGGCAGAACAAGCCAAGATGGTCCTTCAGGTTCCTGCTTTGCAGAGAAAATTGTCAGACATTCTTCAGGACTCGAGATGAAGCAACTGATGAACTGTACCAAAATAGACAGAAAAGATTTCCTGCTTCACTGAAATGAAAAGAGACTCTGGGCCTGTAGGCTGAAGATGGATGCCCCAACTTTATAAAGGAAATTTGGGTGACTGTCCAGGCAGATAGGTGTCATCTCTGTCCTTTCTAGATTTTGGAAGTCACTTTCACTTCTGGTTTACCTGGGGAAATATATCCTTCTGTAGTCTTTGACGTAGTTGAAAATTAGATAGTTATAGGTACAGTTTTTCTTAGTCATGCTGCAACCAGGTCACCCCTAAAGATTGGTTGGATATGGTTACAGCCATTCTTGAGGCAGGGACGCTCATTCAATTCAAGTCCTGGTAGAGGGAGGAGGCTAAAACAATAGAACAAAGAAACAGGGCCAGAGGCATAGAAGTCTCTCAAGACCAACTCCTTGGGGATGGAGATTATGTTGATATTGAAAGGCAGTCATTATACAGTGATCATCTTCTGGATTTATGTCGCATGGCAGCTTTAAATAGGAAGAAATAGGAAAAAAAAGTGAAACATTTACAAAAGTAATTCAAAGTCCCAAAGAAACTTTTACAGATTTCTTGCACAGATTAACCACAGCAGTAAACAGAATGGTACCGGACTCAGAAGCCAGGCGAATAATCATTGAATCACTGGCTTTTGAGAATGTCAATGCACAATGTAGAAAAATACTTCGACCTTTAAAAGCAAGGTCAGCAGCTTTGGAGGATTGGATTCATGAGACAATTAATTTGGAGTCTTATGACAGTGATGATAACTGGGTAGGAGAGCTTATTTCAAGAGGTATAAGAAAAATCAAAATGTCAAATGTTATAATTGTGGAAGGGAAGGTCACATAAAAAGAGATTGTAAACAAGGCATTCCCAGAAACAATGCTTTTGGTAGGAATAATCCCAAGAGAACCCCCCCTCCCTTCTGGAATATGCAGAAGATGTGGAAAAGGAAGACATTGGACTAATGAATGCAGGTCAACAAGAGACAGACAAGGAAACTTTCTGATCTTGAGAAATGCTCCAAAGGGGCTTTCAAAAACCCCTAGGTCAGGTAACTCTCTGCCTTCGGGAAACTCCCCAAGGGGGCTTTCAAAAGCCCCATATCAAGTCCAATCCAGTCTTACCCTGCCATTGTGGAGGAAACACCTTCCCAGAACAATTAAAAAGGTTAAAACCTATTTTAAAAAGACACACTAACTGGAATGATAGAAAATTTACAGATAAAGAAAAAAATTCAGGAAAAAATATAAAGCAAATATTTTGGCAAACTTCTACCAATGAGCAAAGGCCAAAATTAAAAGTACAAATAAATGATGTTATTATTGAAGGCTTATTGGACATGGGCTCGGATGTATCCATAATTTCACTTGAGTCATGGCATCCAAGTTGGCCCCTTCAGGAGGTAAATGTTCAGTTTTTGGGTACTGGGTCGCTATCCCAGGTAAAACAGAGTGAAAGATGGCTTGAATGTATAGGACCAGAAGGACAGAGAGGAATATTAAAGCCATATGTGGCTGATATTGCTATAAATTTATAGGGAAGAGATTTACTGCAACAGTGGAACACGCAGATTAATATTCCTCCAAATACAGAAATAAGCCATGACCTAGCACATGGTTTCAGAAGAAATATCACAAGATATGAGAAACAGTCACAGACCACTCATGTTATTGAGAAATAAGGCAAAACAGTGGCGGATCTTTCAAAAACACCCACAGCACGAAAATGGCTAACAGAGAAGCCTATACGGGTTCATCAATGGCCTCTAACAAAAGAGAAATTGCAGGCCTTAGAGCAGCTGGTACAGGAAAAGTTAAATGCTCAGCATATAGAAGAATCAACTAACCCTTGGAATTCTCCTGTATTTGTTATTAAGAAGAAATCTGGAAAGTGGAGAATGGTAACAGACCTAAGGGCAATAAACAAGGTGATCCAGCCAATGGGCTCTCTACAATCTGGGATTCCTTTGCCTTCTTTGTTACATAAAGAATGGCCAATTATAGTTATTGATTTAAAAGACTGTTTTTTACAATACCTTTACAAGAGCAAGACAAAGAAAAATTTGCCTTTACGGTGCCCACTTAAAATAATTCTCAACCTGTAAAGAGATTCCAGCTGAGGATCCTCCCTCAAGGAATGCTGAATAGTCCTACTCTGTGCCAGTATTTTGTTCAAAAGCCAATAGAACAAATATGCAAGAAATTCCCACGATCTATAATTTATCATTATATGGATGACATCTTGTTGGCCGATTCAAATATTGATACATTGGAAAAACTTTTTGAAGAAGTGAAAAGAATTTTGCCTGCTTGGGGATTACAGATTGCCCCAGAAAAAATACATAGAGGGGATTCCATTAATTATTTAGGATATAAAAATAGGTCAACAAAAATTAGACCCCAAAAGGTACAGATCAGGAGAGATAGATTAAAGACACTTAATGATTTTCAAAGACTACTAGGAGACATTGCCAACTTATGACCGACTATTGGACTTAAAAATGATGAACTAGATAATCTGTTCAAAATGTTAAATGGTGACAAGGACTTAAATAGTCCGAGAGAGTTGTCACCTGAAGCTGAGAACGAACTGGCTTTGGTGGAAAAAAAATGACAAGAGGCACATGTGGATCGTGTGGATCCAGACCTCAATTGCATTCTAGTTATCTTGCCCTCTAAGCATTCTCCTACAGGAATTTTAATGCAAAGGGAAAAAGTTTTATTGGAATGGATATTTCTTCCACAGAAACCGAGAAAGAAGTTAAAGACATATGTGGAAAAAATTTCTGAACTTATTTTTAAAGGAAAATTAAGACTTCGTCAATTGACAGGAATGGACCCAGCAGAAATTGTTGTACCTTTAACTAATGAAGAAATTGACCAATTATGGGTAGAAAGTGAACCTTGGCAAAGAGCCTGCAGTAATTTTTTGGGAGATATTAACAACAAATATCCTAAAAGCAAAAGAATTGAATTTATAAAGAAAACTAATTGGATTCTCCCTCGTATCGTACGAGATAAACCAATTTCCGGAGCTCCTATATTTTATACCTATGCAAACAAATAAGGAAAGGCTGGTTAAAAATCAGAACATCTAAGTAAAGTGACTTGAAGCCCTTATAATTCTGTTCAAAAGTCAGAATTATATGCCATCGTGATGGTGTTAATGGACTTTACAGAACCACTTAACATAGTCACTGACTCTCAGTATGCAGAAAGAGTTGTTCTACACATTGAAACAGCTGATTTTATTTATTAATGATGAATCAGAATTAACTTTATTATTTATTCAGTTACAAGGAATTATCAGGACTAGAAATCATCCCTTCCATATAACACATATTCGATCCCATACAGGTCTGCCAGGTCCTTTAGCACAAGGTAATGATAAACTTGATAAATTATTAATAGGAAATATACTAGAGGCCTCAGAATTTCATAAAAAGCATCATGTTAATTGCAAAGGATTAAAAAAAGATTTCTCTATCACTTGGGAACAAGCCAAAGAAATTGTAAAAAGGTGTCCCACATGTTCTTTCTATAACCAAACCCCATTGCCAGCAGGAACTAATCCTAAAGGTATACATAGAAATGAAATCTGGCAGATGGATGTATTTCATTTTACAGAATTTGGGAAATTAAGATATGTCCATCATACAATAGATACATTCTCAGGATTTCAATGGGCAACTGCTTTGAGTTCAGAAAAGGCTGATTCTGTAATCACACATTTGCTAGAAGTTATGTCCATCATGGGAATACCTGCACAAATAAAGACTGACAATGCTCCAGCATATGTCTCTACTAAAATGAAACAATTTTTTACTTATTATATTATAAAGCATATTACAGGACTACCACACAATCCTACAGGGCAAGCTGTCATAGAGAGATCAAATGTAACTCTAAAGAATATGTTAAATAAACAGAAAGTAATAACAAAGACCCCCAGACATAGACTACATAGTGCTTTGTTAACTTTGAATTTTCTCAATGCTAATGAGAAAGGAACAACAGCTGCTGAAAGGTATTGGACCATAGAAAAAACAGCTGAACTAAATCAGCCTTTTTACTTCAAAGATGTACTAACCTCTGAATGGAAGCCAGGGTATATGCTCCATTGGAGAAGGGGTTTTGCATTTATTTCCACAGGTGAGGAAAAGATATGGATACCATCAAAATTAATAAAGACTCAACCTAACCAGAGACACTTCATGAAACTAAGAATTGATAGCTCATCCACCATATTACAATTCTTTCAGTTGTAAGAATAAACAAAGGGTCGAGGCAGGTTTCTGTTTTTGTCTTTACAGGAAACTGGAAATACCATCTTCAAGAAGTTAAAAAGCCTTGGACATCCAGACATCTAAAGCAAAAAAAAAAAAAAAAAAAAGGCTATTCAGGAAAATTTGCAAACAAAAGAATATTGTAACTATTGGTACTAGTATACTTGATAGGGTAAAATCTCATTACTTAATCTTTATAAGAAAAATTTTTATTAGTTAAAGTCCCAGTTTAATTATAATTTAAATCTGGCTTTAGAGTTGGATTGTGGCTCTCTCCTTCTCTAAACTCAAGCATACTTGTTAAAGGTAAACTAAAAAAAAAAAAAAAATCTCTGTATCATATCAGAAGAGCCACCTGATATGGGACAGAAAAATAACAAAAAATAAGGAACTATTCTATTGTTACTAATCCTATGCTCAATAAATTGCTATATGTTTAGTTTCCTGTACATTGTGTTGGTTTTTAGTGTCTTATCAGTTTTCTGCAGTGATCCAGGACAAGGCCTAATTGTGAACTTGAAATATCCAAAAGGAATATGGGGCCCCACAACGATGGTTTCACATGAACTCTGACAAAGCCACTAGGCTGACAAATACCAATCAAAGATCAGATTTGGACTACAAACTGCTCATGACAGTTTTGTAGCTGCTGGATGAGATGAACCAGTTTCACAGACTACTATGGCCAGGACTTGAGACAAGCTGTGTCCTTTCCTGTTGTGTAGAAACTGAACAACAGATGACACAGCTACTTATTTTAGGGCTTGACATTTAACAAAACTTTTTTTTTCAGGATCCCCAAAAGATGCCATTGCCCCCAGTCAGCAGGAAGTAAACTTAAGAACACAGCGCCCACACTCTCAAGTGGTGGGGTGGGGTGGGTTGGTTTTGGTTCCCAAGTGGTGGGGTGGCTTGGTATTGAATGTTCAATCAGTTGTGGATGATTGTCATTGTTTAGGTTAATTGGTTAAAAATTGTTCATGGTTATGGTTAGGAAAAAGTTAAGCAAGAATGATTAGATTCAAGATTTGGGAAGCAAGGCTGAGGAAGCTGGCAGACAGCTGGGTAGGATTTGACTGTGGTGTTCATTCCCTCTAGTATCTCCAACTTCTTCAGAGATCTATCCCTGCATCTCATTCTTTCCTGTGACATATTTTCTTTAATTTTGCTAAAAACAAATAGACTAGATATTGTAACTGTAATTCTTGTTTGATGGCTATTTTGTTCTATGTAATTTTGCTATGTTAAAATTGAAACCTTCCTTTTTGATTAGACAGAAATGGGGAAGTGATGTGGGAATGTGCTTCTGTATGCTGTGAATATCAATCTCTAAATAAAGGAGCTGTTTTGGTCCATGACGGGCACCATAGAAGAAGTAGGAGGAGAAATCAGAGCATAGGTAGGAGAAGCAGGGCGGAGTCAAGCAGATCAAGCAAATCACCAAAGGAGCTACATGTAAGGAACACAGGTGAGCCACGGGCCACGTGGCAGACAGATTAATAGAAATTGGTTGATTTAAGATGTAAGAGCTAGCTAGTGTAGGGGTATTGTGTTGTTTCATGGTAAATAATTGTCCCACCCACTGGTTTAATAAAAATAGCTGATTGGCCAAAGGCAGGCAGGAAGTATGGGCGGGGCTACCAGACTAAGAAAATCTCTGAGAGCAGAGTGCCAGACAGAGCTCCAGGGAGAAGCTGCAGGATGCAGAGGACAACTATGCTGCTCTAAAGAAAGGTACCGAGCCGCATGGCTGAACAAGAGACATGGGTTAGATGGAGGGTAGAGAGCTAGCAAGTGATATGCCTGGGCCTGAGGCTGATCAGCCAAAAACTATTGGAAGCTTCTATGTGTCTCTGTGGGACTGCGGGTCTGTGGGTCTGTGGGCCTAGACCTTGAGGTTAAGCCCGAAAGTCCGGGCCAGAAACCTCATACTACAAGTTAGCAATGTGCCTGAGCCATAGGCCAAACAGCATGAAGTTAATATAAGCATCTGAATCATTTTTGGGGGCCTGAGCAGCAGCAGCAGCTAAGGGGTCTGGTGCGTCAGGGTCTGGACCTCTGGCCTCCCGAAACCAAGAAACCTCACTACTACACCCAACCATAATACTTTTTGGTACATACCAAGTAGATTCTCAGAACACACTAACACAAACATTCTTATGTTTTTTGTGACATTACAATATTATTCATACAGTCCAAGACACAGAATCAGCCTAGTTGGTAATCAATAAATAAGGATATAGTTAAATTTTGCTAAAATATAAAATGAAGCTTTGGCAAAGGTGAATGCAACCAGGAAAATGGGTGGGATTGGAAGTGATTCTACTGAAGGAAATGAGGCCAACTTAAGAAGATGACAGTGTATATTTTCTTTCCGTCCCAGTTTGTTTCTCTATTGCTGTGGTGAAAATAGTGATCAACCTGGGAAGGAAGGGTTTACTTTACAGGTTACAGATCATCAGTGAGGGAAATCAGAGCAGGGGCAGTTTGCTAGAGGTGGGAAAGGAAGCAGAGAGCATAGAGAAGTTGCTATTTACTGACCTGCTCCCCATGGTTTGCTTAGATGGCTTTCTTACACAATCCAGTCCAATCAAAAAAGGGTTGACAGTAACCACAGCCATCAGGGCCCTCCCACACCCTACCTGAGGCAATGTAAATCTTACTTTATGGAGAAGGTAATCCTTTAACTTCCTTGTCCCTGATAAGTGACTCTAGATTTGTTTGAGTTTGACAAGAAGTAACTATTTAGAACATCATCAAAGTATGCAGCATCTTTGATAATATCTCCTTGTTAAAGTAGTTAAAGCAAATAAAAAAGTGTTTGGGTTTTAATATTGGCTGACAAATTGATTTAGCATGTGTTTTGCTATAGAGCCTAAGTTTTGCCTAAGATCACTTGGCTGCTTTATGCTACAGGATATTCATTACAATGTAATTCCAGGAAAAGGAAAAAAAAAATGTAGGCAGGTGGGTATATGGAAGAGGGAAAACACAGGGCTTCTTGCTTTACAAGCTTGAAAGAACTGACTCTTACAATAAGGTTATGCTATTTATGAATGACGTCATCAACTATTGATTCCCACCACCAAAGCAAACCCTTTGGTGTGGCTACAGGCCATGTTCAATCAGTATGTATGCAGAATTTTGATTTGTTTGCACGTGTTATTTAATGCAATATTGACTTACAATAGTTCTGTGAAGTACGTTGCATTCATTCACAATGCACAAATAAGGGACTAGGGTGCAGATAGCTTTCATTTCTTACAATATATCATGTTGAGGGAAAATCTAGAACTTTTGTTTGATTAATTTTTTCCTCCACAAAATATCAGATCATCTCCATACAAAGCCCAGATATCTTTTTTTTTAAAAAAAAAAATCTCTTCATGCACAAGCTCCATATACAAGGCTATTTCAATCATCAGTGGTTGATGAGGAGCTTTGACCAGCAGTGTGGTTGTATGCAGTCACGGATAGCTGCGTACTAATTCCCAGGATTGCATGGATACTCAAGGGATTTCACATGATTCCCGTTCTGTACTATCACATGACTTCAATACTCACTAAGCATAAGTTTATTATCTACCTATTATCTATCATCTACCTATCTATCTCTCTATCTCTCTACCTCTCTCTATCTCTCTCTATCTATCATCTTTCTATATATATCCATCCATCTATATATTCTCATTTTCTATAGTCCTGCTAAATAAATATGCAAAACAATCTCTCACAATATCTTGATAAGAAATTATCTCACTTGTCCAGGTATTTAAGAAATAAAATAACAAAGAGATAATATCTCATGGCAGATATTTTGGACAAGAAAGGCCCCTTGGACAGTAGAATGTGTTTTTAATATGCCTCCTTAATCAAATCAAAATATTTTTGAATATTTTATGGATTATCAATTATTATAGTTCATATTATTGTTGTGAAATTATAACTGTATAATACATATTGTTAATGTTGTCTTGGAGATATCATTTATTAGCCAATGACAGATATTTTAAAACTAGGTATTATAATTTATTTTTATTTCCCTAGTCTCTAGTATAAAATATAAAATTTTACTGATGTTCCATAAATTTTTCTTAAATAAATGTCAGTCTTTAATTTAATGTTGTTGAAAAAAATATCTTGAGGATGTGAACTACCAGCTTTGCCTAGTTGAGAAAATTGTTATGTCTCTAAGCTGTTGCTCTGCCCTGTCCTCCTCTTCCCTTTCATGAGACCTTTTGATGAACACAGAGTGTAGTAGTATAGAAGGTGGTTTATAACAAAGCAAAGAGAAGCACTATCTAGAAGAGGGACAAGACAGTAGCCAGAGAGACCACTGTGAAAATCAGTCAGGTTTTATATGATTTCTAAAAACCTCCAGATCAGACAGCACTTCCTTAGCAGTATTTCCCTGCCCAGCTGATTGACAGACACACTGGATTAATTCTTAATAGAGAATATATTCTATATATAATATATATATCTTATATCTTATCAGAGAGCCTCTGGATAGATAGTAATCTAGTATGATTTGGATAGTTATTTATTGATGACCTTCTAGGAAGTTTAGAATGTCATTTCTTCACCTAAGCACACAAATGAACTCAAATATACCTATCTCTCAAATAGTAATAGTCCTGCCAAAGAAGCATCATTGCTCTACCGCTAATAAAGACCATATCACTTATATTTTACAAGCTGCTGATTATGAGGAAGGGGTCCATCCTCAAGAACCTTCAAGCTTGGTAACATAATTAGGTGCCATCAGTTACAGCTCACATAATGTAGTAAGCAGTTTTCTTTCAGAAAAGTCTCTGACAGGAAGTTTTATTAACACACCTCCACATTTCAATGACAGTTACATAATTTATCCACTATTATAAAAGAAGGGCAGAAATAGTTTCTCTATCTGGTACTGGAGATCAAAGCCAGGGTACCAAGAATGCTGGGCAAGGGATCTACAATTGAACTATATCCTAATTTCTAACAGCTAGAGTTTGAATTCAGGTCAACTTTATGTTTGATCAAAACATTCTGTTGCTGCTGTCTGCTGCCATTACAATCTAAATAAGCAGCACATCTAAAAATGTAAAATGTATTAAAACAAAAAGTACTTGTACACGTTACAGAGTTCCTGGCAGTGATTACTTAGCAGCCACCTCCTCTGTGTGAATCATTCTCTTATGTATCTGGCAGAGCCACGGGGAAGCACTGAGCAGTAGAGAATGGATTAGGACAGAGTGCTCTTGCCATTGGCCTACAGATAATCCAAATGGGCCTATTATGCAGTATGTGCATTATTCATACCCTTTCATCTTTCTAGTAATTGTCCAACCTATGCCTTTTTTTTTCACTATTGTTAATGAAAACCTATTTAGATCAGACTATTATGGAATTCATTAGCAGGTCATCTGAAAGTCACATGGCAAAAGAGAGGAGCAGAAATGTGTATGTATAATTGTCTGTGAATTTACAATGGCCATTCTTCCCCACCATGCTTCAGTGTTCTTATTTGTAATCCTAGGGTATAAAACTCCTTCACTTTAATTGTGAAAACTAAAACTTTAATACAGAAATTGCATGCATTCAGACATTAGAGGACTAACAAGTGGTAATATGATTACAATTTCATAAAATCAAAACAATACAGAATATATTATACAAATGTATATATCAGGATAATAAAAAAGTTGTGATTAGGTTTTTTTCTGCTATGCAAATGTTAATATGCACATGAAATGTGGTCATCAGTTTAAAGATTACTCACACACTCAAAGGCTTAAAAATCACAGACTTTCCAATGATATAAATTGTCTTTTAAGCAGTGTCTTATTCACTTCTTATTTCAATAAATAGTGCATGTATTGCTTTATGGATTTACTTGTATTATAAAAATATTTTCTCTCATTAATCCAGAACAAAAACTTCTTCATCTATGCAGGGTATTCATCATGTGCCAGAGATCTAGTAAATTAATACAGGAAAGAAAACAGTAATATGGGGAATGAGAATTCAAAATAAACCAAGAAGAAAGTAATAAAGGAGATAATTACAGTACGGCAATAATGAAGACAGCTTGGGTCAGTGAGTCCTGGGTCTACTGAGGGGTACTATGAAACAGAAGGGAAGGTACTCTGCCCATTTAGCTCACTCTCAAACATACTTTTTATTTCTCAGTCAGAATTAATACAATGAAAATGAAAAAAAATATGGATGGGAAAGAGAACATTCTACAGGCCCTGTTGATAAAGATCTCTGCGTTAGTTACTTTTCTATTGTTTGTTAAGAGTCACCATGACCAAAGAAACTTATACAAGAAAGCACTTAATGGGAAGCTTGCTTACAGTTTCAGAGGATGAGCCCACGGCAGAGAGCATGGCAGCAGACAGGCAGGAATAGTGCTGAAGAAGTAGCTGAGTGTTGTCATCTGATCTACAAGGCAGGGATGGAGAGAGGGAGGGAAGCAAGGAGGGAGGGAAGGAAGTCAGAAGAGAGAGATAGGGAGAGACCCAGAGTGGGTTTTGAAACCTCAAAGCCCATTCATGGTGTTCTACCTCCTCCAACAAGCTCCACATCTCCTAATACTTCACAAACAATACCACCAATGGGTGACAGAACATTCAAACATATACGCTTAGGTGGGGTATTCACATTTAAACAACTATATCTTCACCCAGGACTTATTCAAGGACACAAAAAAGGAGAGAGCAATACAGACTTGCTACTGGTGGTTGCTGTCTGGACTTGGTACTTCCAGGTGTTTAGGAATTGAAATAAATGCACATTCATTTTAAAATAACAAGTGATAATCTAAAGCAAATTGTCAAGAGAGGCACTTAAGGGCCCCAGGTTACTCTCTGGGTCTTCTTTCTATGAGACCTAAATGAAAGAGGGGCTGGTTACTAAGGGGAGAAATTTAGGTGATTCTCTATATCAATTTACACTTTTTAAAATTTATATGTATTTTTTCCTACAGCTCATGTCCCTTTCCTTACTGTATCTGATTTTAATTATAGGCACATCAAATTGCATATAGGCATAAAATGGTTAATAGATATTCTTGGACAAAGTTACTCTTATTGAGACTAATTTAGGCTAGATGAGACCCTTCCCATTTTACCTGAATATAACTGTAAATATGTTTGAAGAGAAACTGTTTATACTTGATCGTTGTAAGTGGGAGGAGACACATATTTAGTGGATGTCTTTGCAGCTCTAAGCAGGTTGGCGGGGCAGTCCTAGTTTTCTATGAGCATTGTTAAAGGGGAATGTGTACGAATATGGTTCAAATATAATAAAATCAGTTGGAAATATAAGAAGACAGATCCACCTCTTCCAGTTTTTGTTTGTTTTTTTCAAGACAGAATTTTCTGTGTAACAGTTCTGGTTGTCTGAAACTAGCTTTGAAGACCAGGCTGACTTTGAACTCACAGAGACTCTCTTGCCTCTGCTTCCCAAGTGCTGTGACTAACAGTGTGAGCCATGGCTTCTTCTGCCTGCTCTGTCTTTCTAAGCCTCCCTTAGGTATGGCACCACCATTGCCTGCCTGGAAGCCTGGAACGCCTTCTGTAATCTAAGATGACCTCAAATTTAGATTTGATTGGATTAAGGGCATAGGTCACCAGGGATATTTATTCCCTGTGCTGGATTAAAAGTATGAGTAACCACTGTCTGATCCTCCTAGACTGAAAGTGGGGAGATCCTTCTGATATCTTTGACCGTTGTTATTATATTTAAAACAAATTCTCACAGATCCCCTTTTGTGTCAAAATTAAAAAGAAAGGTTTTTAAATTCTGATATCTCCAACTGTTTTTATTATATTTGAAACATATCCCCTCAGGAATGTGAGAATGATGCATATGCAGGGTCCTAGTTTGCCATGTGCATTTTTAGAAGAGAGAATGCTGAGTAGAGCAAAAACCAGGTAGTGTCCCAGGGTGCGGTGCTAATTTTTATGCTGGCCTGCTTCAAGGCAGTTCCTTGTAAACATGAACACAAAAAAGAATGGACCTAGTGACTCTGTGATGATGAAGCCCATCCCAACACAAACACACACACACACACACACACACACACACACACACACACACCACACACACACACTGATTTCTCTTTTTACTTGTCTCTTGTATTGGGGTTCAAACCCATTGCTATGTGAGATGGATTTTTTTTTTGAGCTACATGGTTAGTACTCACTTCATTTCTTTGTCTTAAGTTTTCCCCCTTAATTTTCAGTATTTCAAAGTTCTCAATAGATTGTTTTATTTACCACCAACAATGACTTAGAAATCATCAGCTTACCTACAAAGCTGAAAGCAATAAGGTTAACCTGTTTGCCAAACCAATAAAGCAATTCAGAGGTAGAGTTCAAAATCAAACTCAGATCTGTCTCCACACACTGTTTCTTAATGATTTTTCTACAATTTAATACACTGAAAACTAAGAGGATGCATTATTATTAAGACTGTTTTATTTCTAGCACATTACACATTTATAAATAATTGATATCGCTAAGGTTTTTGCCTTTATTCCTCTCCTCTCCATAATTTACTGTTCAATGGTAAGTTCAGGAACCGAAGCCTATTAAGATGTGTACTTGCACACACTTTCTCACCAACCCACACAAGTTTTACTGGTATTTTTCTTTTAATATATGTAAGATTATATCACAAATGATGATATAATGTTCTTTAAATTTTTGTAATGAACTTAAGTAGTTAAAACACTGATACCTTTATGAAAACCAGAAAGCTTTAAAGGTTAAAGCTAATCATGGCAAAAACTCATGACAAATCTGAGTCACAAAAACTGGAAAGTCAATGTGTAGTAGCGGGTTTCTTGGGTCCCGGGCAGCCAGAGATCCGGAGACCCACAGACCTGCCGCCCGGGACCGCTTAGCCGCCCAGCCGCCCAGGCACCCAGAAAGGACTCAGACGCTTATATTAACTCCATGCTGTTTGGCCTATGGCTCAGGCACATTGCTAGCTAGCTCTTACATCTTAAATCAACCCATTTCTATTAATCTGTTGGCCATGTGGCCCGTGGCTCACCCGTGCCTCCTTACATGTTGCTCCTTGGGCGGCTTCAGCTCGGTCTGCCTGACTCCACCCTGCTTCTCCTACCTAAGCTCTGATTTCTCCTCCTACTTTTTCTATGGTGCCTGCCATGGCCCAAAACAGCTCCTTTATTTAAAGATTGAGATTCACAGCATACATAAACGCATTCCCACATCATCAATGAAATTGGGTTTTTGTTTTTTTGTTTTTACAAAATTAGAAAATTTTGAACTTTACTAAGCTGGGGTACAGGTTACATGTCATGAAATATCAAACTCAACCTGCAGGATACCCTACTTGTGCCCACAGAAAGAACATGTGTGGTATTAATGCAGAGTTTTTATCCTTACAGTAAACAGTCAAAAAAATAAATAAAGCTTGGGAAGGTGCACCTTAGCCTTAGATTCGAGTGACACTTGTCTAATGTTTCCAGCAAGTTAATTTGCACAAGAGAATATTGTAATGAATTGATGATGACTACAGACCAGTTTGTAAAAGTGAAAACAAGAAAAGAAAAATTATTTATTTTTTGTTATTACAGTTTTATTATAAATACATTCAATTTTTCTTATCTAAAAATTTAATAGGCTTTCTGGTTCTTCTAAAGAAAACAATTATGGGATGGCAGAGCATACAGACTTCAAGAGCTAACAGAAGGGAAAATCAAATGCTATATGAGTAATCTGGGCCACTATTATGTATTTAATGATTAATGGAAAAGCAGAATGGTAAAATGACATTTCCTTGCTCATTCATCGCTTGCTGGATGCTGTTGAATTTCAACAGCTCTTTTTCCTCTTCAGTGCAATTCCTGAGCCATCTGGAGTTAGATGCCCATAAATACATCAAAAATTTCATTTATTTATCTATTCATTTATATTTTTATTCCATTTTTGATATGAAAAAGGATTTCTTATGAAATGGATTTGTTTATGACATCAGCAAGCATTTCTATATAGATCAACAGTTGAGCATAGCAGTTCTGTAATATGTGCTTATCTACTGCTAAAGGATTTCTAAACTGATAATTCCTGACCGTAATATCATCACAATTATACTTGGTAGTCACAGATTATTTTATAGAAATGTGGACAAAGATCTGAGGTCTGAGATAAAACCTGATAATGTAGTTTCTTGGAGTCTTCAAGGTATTGCTTATGTAGTTAGATGCCTAGCTTGAACACTAGGAATCAAGGGTATCAGGTACTTTCTAAGAACTTTTAATTACAGTTGTGTGTGCACACATATGTGCAGGTCAAAGGCTAAGCTTCAGAGGTCATTTCTCTCCAGTACTATGAGGATTCCAGGGTCTTAGTCACTGTTCTAGTCCATGGTGTCCCTCACAGAGATACCATGACCAAGAAAACTCTTATAAAATAAAACGTTGAGTTGGAGCTTGATTGCAATTTCAGAGGTTCATTTATTCAGTTATCATCATGGTGAAAAGCATGGAGGCTGCTGGAGTAGTCTCTGAGAGCTACATCCTGATCTGCAGGTTGAGAAAGACAGAGAGAGGCACTGACTCTGGAATAGGCTTTTGAAACCATAAAGCCTGCCTCTAGTAACACACCTCCACCAGAAAGGCACACCTACTCCAACAAGGACACACCTACTCCAACAAAGACATACCTACTCCAACAAGGACACACCCACTCAAACAAGGACACACCTCCTCCAACAAGGACACACCTACTCCAACAAGGACACACCTACTCCAACAAGGACACACCCACTCCAACAAGGACACACCTCCTCCAGAAAGGGCACACTGTAGTTGTGGGATTTCTTGGTACCAGGGCAGCCAGAGGCCTAGACCCTGCCAGCCTGCGTGCCAGACTCACAGACGTTCAGCCCCAGACCACTTAGCCATTGGCTGCCACCGCTCAGGCCCCCAGAAATGACTCAGACGCTTATATTAACTTCATGCTGTTTGGCCTATGGCTCGGGCACATTGCTAACTAGCTCTTACATCTTAAATCAACCCATTTCTATTAAGCTGTCTGCCATGTGGCTCGTGGCTCACCTGTGTTCCTTACATGTTGCTCCTTAGGCAGCTTGCTCGATCTGCCTGACTATGCACTGCTTCTTCTACCTATGCTCTGATTTCTCCTCCTTCTTCTATGGTTCCCATCATGGCCCAAAACAGCTCCTTTATTGAGAGATTGATATTCACAGCATACAGAAACACATTCCCACATCACTTCCCTCTTTCTGTCTAATCAAAATGGAAGGTTTTAATTTTAACATAGCAAAATTACATATAACAAAATAGCCGTCAAGCAAGAATTATAGTCTATTTGTATTTAGCAAAATTAAAGAAAATACTTTTATCATCTATCTTATCTTTATGAATCTAAAGTTTCATATCCAATATACCTTTTAAATGACTAAGAAAAACTGTACCTATAACTATCTAATCTTCCACTACATCAAAGACCACAGAAGGGTATATTTACCCAAGTAAACCAGAAGTTCAAGCAACCTCTAAAATCTGGAAAGGACAGAGATGACACCTATCTGCCTGGACAGTCACCCAAAGTTCCTTTATAATGTTGGGGCATCCGTCTTCTGCCTACAGGTCCAGAGTCTCTTTTCATTTCAGTGAAGCAGGAAATCTGCTCTGCCCGTTCTGGCACAGTTCATCAGTTGCTTCTCCTCGGGTCTTAAAGAATGTCTGATAGTTTTCTCTGTAAATCAGGCACCTGAATGACCATCTCGGCTTGTTCTGTCAAAGTTCAGAGGTCATCTTCCTATGGAACCTGCATGTCCAGTTTAAATAGCATACTTTCAAGTAGTCAATATAAGAACAGGTTCTTGTACAGTGGCTAACCATTGCCACAAAGAGAGTAGACTCCATATGGAGTTTCTTCGATACCTATTTTTCTCTTGAAGAAGATTGGTGCTGCTAGGAGCAGACCTGTCTCAGTGTCCAGAAAAGTCTAAGTTCTTAAAACATTTTAAATGCCATATTCTGAAGGTCTTAGAAGTATTTGGAGATTACCTACCTAATTGAAATATATTTTTATATACCTAAAGATCCTAACTAACCTAACTATAAGTTTGATTATCAAAGGTGATTATTAACCTTCATTTCTTAATTATACATTACAATTTTAAATCAGTTACATGAACATCATACCTTAAAGTATAATAGAAAAATACATACAACATAACAAAATTGACCTTAAATTTGTATCAATAAACCAAAATCCATACCAATGTAAAACATTCTGAGATTAATAGCTGATTTCCTGATTTAAGTAAATTCAATACTCTAATTTTTAAAAAATCATTCATATACCATATCCCCTTTTTCTTCTTAGAAAGAGATTAACTATAACAATTAACCATTTATAATAAAAACAGACATTTAGAAACAATATTTGTGGAATTTTGGCATAGTTATCCATTACTACTTCCTGCAGATTAAGGGGCATTGAAAATCTCAAGGTTGTTGAGACTGGATCAGTCTGCAGCCCTGAAGCTGATATGGCCATCTCTTCCCATCAGAGAGGTTTTTTCAGGGGGTCTTGGTTGATGAAACCATATTTGCCTGGAAGCAATCCACAGGTTCTCATCTTCTGTGGAAACAAAAGCAGAACTCTTCCAAAGCAATAAATTCTTAGGCACAAATTTCAAAATCAAAATACCTTTAAAATATATATTCTTGTTTAACTTAGTAGCCTTTGCATTTGCAACCCATTGTCTTTCTGCAGTTAGCTCATTAACAGTTAAAAAATTAAGAGAATACACAATAACAACCAAAATCCAGATTTTGTGTCTATTTTCCATCCTTACGTGGCTTATTGTATTTTCATTATTCTATTTCTCCTTTTAAAGACTTTCTTAACCTTCTTTCTTTTTCTCTGAAGCCTATGTACCTTTTACACACATTGTAACCCATTTACAAGTTTTTTTTTAATCAGAATCTGTTTTATTGTGAATCTTTAATCATTTTCCAACTAGAAGAGCTTTTTAAAATACTCTCACTCTCTTGCCACATAGTTTTTGTAGATTCAGCTAAAACAGTAGGTTCTCTTAAAGGGATCGCGTCTCTGTTCCTGCCCAGCAAACAGAGCAGACCCAAGAAAATGCTGCTACTAGGAAACCATCTTTTTTTTCCTTTTTGTTTAAAATAAACAGAAATCTAAAATCAATCACATGCTACTGAGTCTTCTGTGAGATTTCAGGAACCAGGCTGATTGCAGCTTACACTGCCTGTCGCCAGTCTGCTGGGGCCATTTTGAATGTGACCCGGATGCCACACTTTCTTTGTACAATGACCTGCTTTGTATACACAATTTGGAAGCTGTCTTGGCTCAGTTTCTGTGATCTAGAACCCGTTCTAATCTTTCTCAGGCTTTAAGTGGATAATTGCCTCATGTTGGGCGCCATCTGTTGTAGTTGGGGTTTCTTGGTCTCAGGCTGCCAGAGGCCCAAACCCACAGACCTTCAGCCTCAGACCCCTTAGCCACTGGAAGACTCCGCTCAGGCCCCAAGAAATGACTCAGATGCTTATATTAACTTCATAGGCTGTTTGGCCTATGGCTCAGGCTCATTGCTAGCTAGCTCTTACATCTTAAATCAACCAATTTCTATTAATCTGTCTGTCACGTGGTCCATGGCTAACCTGTGTTCCTTACATTTTGTTCCTTTGGCAGCTTGCTTGATCTGCCGGACTCTGCCCTCTGCTTCTCCTACCTATGCTCTGATTTCTCCTACTTCTTCTGTGGTGCCTGTCATGGCCCAAAACAGCTCCTTTATTTAAAGATTGAGATTCACAGCATACATAAACACATTCCCACATCAGCACAACTCCTCCCACAAGGACACACCTGCTAATTCTTCCAAACAGCTTACCAACTGTTGACTAATCACGTGCATATATGAGTTTATGGGAGTCACTCTCATTCAAACTACCACTACTAGGATAAAACTCAGTTTGTCAGGCTTGGACACAAGTATATTTGCTCACTGGGCCATCTTACCATCTTCTGATTACTTTTTATATGTAATAGAGTAGATTACATTTGATATTTACTATGTTGCTATATCTACAAAAGGTAATATTGAAAGTGCTATTAAAGTATTAAATTGAAAGGTAGATTTATTTATCCATTTATATTTTAGCTCTAGCAGAAGACTATGAACTGGCACCTTTCCTAACAAATATATTTCTCACAGTTCTGGAGAGTGATTGGATAAAAATCAAGAACAGGTAAGTTTAGTGTGTGTCTTCCTGGTTAGCAGACATCCTCTCTTTAAATATTAGGGACATGGTGACTGGCTACTTTTCTCTAAAGGTCATAAATCTCTTTATGAGAAATCTCTTTATGAGGGATCTATACCCATGAAAAAAAATTGCCTTCTGAAACCTTAACTTCAGAAAAATCTCTACACTGGACCTTCTGGCTCAACATGTAAATTTTGAAGCAATGAAGACATTAAACCCACATTAGTCATTGTGACCTAGAAATATTGTTCTAGTCTAGAAATTAACTAATTTTACTTTATACAAAAGTGAATTGTACATACATTATCTGTAGAACAAATTATTAGGTGTTAAATCCATGAGGTTCATGTAATATTAAATACTTCTTAACATATCATGTTAAATGGATGAGCAAATAGATCTAAGAATGTTTTGAACATTTCTTTCAAGGAGCATTTTTATTATCTTATATTTTTGAAATTCAAGTAATTTGCACATGAGGGACAGGGGATAAATATAAAAACATCTTTTCCTTCTAGGATATCTTACTGTTCTCCCAATTTCAGGTTCTTTCTCAGCAAACTCAGCCAAAAAGCAAAAACAAACAAACAAATAAGTAAATAATAAAAGGACAACAAAATCACAATTCCTAAAACCATAACAAACAGCAAGAACAAAAATACACAGTACATCATGACTTCCATTTGTACTGATCAACTCCTCCTAAATGTGAGGTCTGTCTTAGAATGTGGCTGATATAGCCAGAAAGGAATAGGCTAGTTGTTATGGAGACATTGGCTAAAAGACTCCAGTAGACCCTTTCCAAATAATAAATGCTTCCTTTATTTCCTCTCATAATTTTAAAGATTTAATCAATGCTAAACTAAAATGCACTGAATTCTAATGTCAATAATTTGCTTCATTTAGGATTGTTCAAAAGATTCAGACCTTTTCCTGTCATATAGTGTGCTCTTAGAATGATGCTCGCCTCAGAATGATTTACAAATGTTCCCTCTCATTTGAAGATTATCTGCGTTGCTATTTTCTTTATTTTTAATTTATTTGTTTTGTTCTTTGGTGGGTACACTCACATAACATCTCAAATATATAATATACACATATAATGAATGTTGGTTATTCTCCTTCCTTTGACCCTCTCTCATCTTTTCCTCCTGTGATGAAACCATTTTTTTTTTCAAAGTGCCATCCCAAGTTTGTCTTTTTTTTTTTTTTATTGCACGTAAGCCACAAGCTTTAATTACAGTGGCTTGCATGAGAATAGATGGCAGGTTATTTACTGAAACATGGATAATTTATCGATGTTTATACCACCTTAGAAAGTGACATACCTTTCCCCAGCTATCTTTTACTGTCAATTGTGGCTCAAGGTTGTATGGGAAGATCTAATGAGCTAATCCTTCTCCCATAATGAAATGTTGATGGGCCCAATCATAGGTAGTTCTCAGCTACTGTGAATGTATGTGTATCATGGTCAGGAGAGACTACTGTGCATAAATTCTCTCTGACATTTGGCTGCTACAACCTTTCTGCATCAACTATTGCAATATCCTTTGAACTTTGATAATAAGACAGTTTGATGCAAATGTTTCAGTTAAATTCAAATTGAAGAGCTAATCTGAAACTTATTCTTATTTCTTAGAATAAGAAAAAACATGTACTTTTTGTTATTTGTCTACTAACAGAAAATGTCCCAGGAAGACTATAGGGTATTTTATACTTTTTTTAAGAAGTTTTCAAATGCTGGAAGTTGTTCAGCAATCATATGAAGAAAGAATAAAGAGGTATGATATGGTGATATATTGTATATCTAATAAAGTTTGTCTGAAAATCAGGGATGGAGCCAGCCACAGATATTTAGTCCTAGCCCTAGGCTAGAAGAGGCAGAAATTTCCCTGTGTCTCTGAGTTCAAGGCCAAACAGAGCAGGTGGTGGTGGTGGACAGTTTTACTCCCAGCTGTAGAAAAATTGAAATAGAAAGTGGTAAGGCTGGAGAAGACCAGGTTCTCGTGTCCTTCCCTTTGAGCTGAGGACTCCCAGGGCATTCAATCTGGGTGAGAGGTGGCTGTGGCTTATTCCTTTGTCTCTCTGATCTTCCAGCTTTTCCCAAATATTTTGCTCTGGATTTTTATGATAAGACCAAGTAGGATTTATGCAATAGTAGATATCATTTTATATTTTATCAATATTTAAAAGTTATTTTGAAGAATATCTTCAAAACTAAATGATAGCACTTATAGAGTTGCCTCTGTGTCTGTTGGAAACCTTAAGAAAAAGAATAATCTTACAACAAACTCTCTTTTCCTATTGTAATACAGGATTAAAATTGTTAAAAGTTTTGTCATATATGTTTCTTGAGACACTATTGAAGATTAGCAGCAGCCCCTATACAGTTGCTTAATTTATTTGATATTTTTGACATAATATACTGGGAGATGAGGAAAAAAAAAACAGTAAAATTGTAACAAGAGCTGAGAGCTAATTGTTTAAACATTCTAATGAATGACTGAACTGAGAAAACTTGAAAAAATCTCAGTCTGTTTAGAGATATAATGTATTAGTTTTTCTATTCTGTTTGCTAGCACATATTTTAAAATTGATATTCTATCTCAAGGAATCAAATGGCTTACATTGTATAAAGCAGCGTCAATGAACCTTATCTAGTTGCTATCTGATATTTTGAAACAACTTAAATTTCAGATCATATAATTTGTTCACTATTTTTTTGCTTGTTTGCAGTGGGTTAGGATTTTTCTAAATGTTAGAGGGAACTTTATCTTCACAGTTTTTCACCTTGAACTGATTTTATACATTTAAGTGATTATTTTACTCTATTGATCAAACTCTATGAATAAATGTAAAAGATAATGCCCTAGTAGGGTTACTGCTGCTGTGATGAAACGCTATGACCAAAGCAACTTCACAGTGAAATGGTTTATTTGGCTTAGGCTCCCATATCACTGATCATCATTAAGCTAAGTCAAAACAAGAGCTCAAAGATGGCAGGAACCTGGAGGCAGGGGCCAAAACAGAGGCTGTAGAGAGGTTTTGCTTTTTGGCTTGTTCCATGGCTTGATCACCCTGTTTTCTTATAGGGACTACCAGTTCAGAGACAGCTCTACTCACAATGGCCTGGGCCCTCCCTCATCATTCACTAATTTAAAAGAGCCATATAGACTTGCCTGCAGCTAGATATTATTGATACATTTTCTAATTTAGGTTCCCTTCTATCTAATGATCCTACCTTGTGTCAAATTGATTTTTATACATTACTGTTAATCCATAATCTTCTATTTCCTGTTCATTCACCAAATTACACATTAAAAAGATATTACAAGTTAAAATATTTACCACTCTTAAAAGGTCCCACAGTCTTATAATTTCAAAACTTTAAAAAAATAGTTTTCTTGAAAATATCCAGTCTCTTATTGTTTAGGGTCATTTAAGGTATCCTGGATTTTTGTTTTTCCATATGAAATTTAGTATTGTTCTTCTAAGGTCTGGAAAGAATGTGTTGAAACCTTGATAGGGATCACCATCTCTAATTTTAAGCTCTACTACAGAGCTCATGGTGAAACCACATGGTATTTACATAAAAACAGATAGGTTGGTCAATAGATTTGAAGACCTAGGCATAAATCCACACGCCCATGGAAATCTGATATTTTTTTTAATATAAATACTCAAGAAACATATAATGGAAAAAAAAAAGCATCTTCAACAAATGGTGCTAGCCTAACTATATGTTGACATGTAGAAGAATGCAAATAGATTCATATTTATCACCCTGCAGCACAAAACTCAAGTCCAAGTGGATCAAAGACCTCAACATAAATCAGATACACTGAACCTGATAGAAGAGAAAGTAGGAAATAGCCTTGAATGCATTGGCCCAGGAGACAATTTTCTAAACAAGACAGCCACAGTGGGCTGGGCCTTATCCCACCAATCACTAATTAAGAAAATGACCTACAGGCTTGCCTACAGCCCAGACTCACTTAGACATGTTCTCAGTTGAAGCTCTTGCCTCTTTGAAGATTCCAGTTGTGTCAAGTTGTTGAAAACCTAGCCAACATAGGTAATAACAGAGTACAAAAAATTTTCTGTTATCTTGTGTCTTTTAGTGGCTTATTTGTTAATACTCAGCTAATGGGATGCTTCTTTTTCCGTCAACTTATAAAACTAATCAAAAGAAAATTTTAAGAGCAATAAAATGTTACTTTGAAAGTAGACATGGTTTATTCAAATTAGAAATGATGATTCCACATTTATTTTCCCAGTTCATCATCTTTCCTTTATATTTTTCCCCTTAATCTTCTTCACAAAGTAAAAGATGGTAAATTTAGAAATATATATATAGTTATCCAATAATATTAGAATATCTAATGTATACAAGAATATGTATTATGGAAAAATATATATTAGAAAATATTAAGTACTTTGGTGGTTTATCAGGTTTGTTTTTGGATACGTCTTGACTGAAATGGTTATAGAAAATTTTTGATTCTTGAGTATGAGAGTATGAGGGTGGCCATTAAAACATTGCCTTTTGTTTATTTTGCTTTTCTTTGATTTAGTTGAAACAAGGTGTTTTCCCTATAACACCATTTGTCCTGGAACTAGCTGCATAAACCAGACTGAATTCAAACTCACAGAAATATGCTTGTCTCAGTCTTTTATTGCTGGCACAATATTATGCTCTGCCATGTCTGTGACTCTTTGTAATATTTGTATTGGATGTGGTAGCTTGAATGTGAATGGTCTCATAAGTTTGTAGATTTCAATACTTAGTTTCTAGGGACTGAAAGGAATTAGGAGGTATGACCTTGTTGGAGGAAGTGTATCACTGGGAGCCATCTTTGAGGTTTCAAAAACTCAGCCAGGCCCAGTGTCCTTCTCTTCTTATTGCCTGCAAATCCCGATGCAGAATTCCCAGCTACTCCTTCAGCACTGTGACTACCTGCGCACAGTCATGCTTTCCATCATAATGATAATAGACTAAACTTTTAACTGTAGGCAGCACCAATAAAATGCTTTTGCTTCAAAAGAGTTGCTGTGGTCATAGTGTCTCTTCACAGCAATAGAATATTGACTAAGATACTGGAGGAAAAATTAAAGTTTCTATTCTCACCCCATCTGTATCCATATAAGAGACATTATGAAAATGTTATTTTCTTCTTTAAATGCACACATACTATAGTCATTTTTATGAGCACAAAGTTTGTTTATTCTTTCTGCCCCCACACAGAAAGAATGGGGGGTTTGTTTGTTTGTTTTTTCTCTTTAGGACTATAGTAATAGCTCTCACCACTGATCTTTCTCACCCCTAACTAACCTGCCTAGAGAAGGAAAGCAAACAAGGAACTACAGAGACAGGAACTCAGTACGTCCTAAATTTTGAAGACTTTGGAAAGTACTAAATTCATCGCTGTTGGTGCTTATACAAGTCCACTGTCTGCATTTCCATATTTATTGTCTGAAGTTAAAAGTTGTTAAACTCAGTTAATATCGTTGTCTTTACAGTGCAATTTAACATAGACATTTGAGCTTTTGTGCAATTCTAGAAACTTGGTTTTCATTTTGCTTTAATTATAGTAAGATCGCCTATTTTCAAAGATTCTTTCTACCAAATGGCTAACAAATATTTTTGAGAAACATCTTAAGAATTCATAATGAGTTCAGATGAAATTATAGACAAATTATTTTGGAGATAAACATTTATTTTTCCCTAAAGGGGACTACAGTTGTGATTTTCAGGAAGTACCAACATTAAAGACAAAATCTTTTGTTACTTTGCAGCTACTTCAGTTTTTTCTATTGTCCTGTATTTATCTGGTGAGGCTTTAGGAAGATGGTGGAACTGGAAGTTTCTTGTGACTGTTAATGATATCAGTCATGCATGCATGCGTGAGATCTTCACAATTTAGTGCCCTTTTTTAGATGGAGTTTGAACATGAAAATAATCTTTGAAAATGGACTCTCTTGCTAGAATTATAGCAAATGACAATGAGTAGTTGCAAGGAGCACAGCAGTGAGATACAAAACAGAGTCCTGTATCTATACTAAAAGATACACATTTAACTTTTGTAAAATCAGAACACAAGCAGTAGAGAGACATATTGTATCAGATTTTTTCCCCTAAAACTCTCATATATAAAGTGATAATTATATGCTATCACAAATGGATTTACATTTTAAATTCCAAACGGATTTGTGTAATTGCCATATTTAACATGGAGATACTTTAACTAAATTATCACAGAATCACAGTATTGCACTAAAGCCTCCTCTCCACATATCAAAAACATCATGGGAAGTACTTGTCTAGCAATGGCCTGTACAAACTTGGCTGTGAACAACTATTGGTTCAGATACTTTTAACCAAATCTAAGTGTTTCAAAGCAACTTTGTGACTTCTCAGTTTTACTTTAAAAAGAGCAAACATATATCTCTGTTTTCCTGAACATTCATTAATATTTATTTATAGTTTATCATCTTTTCTTGAACTTAGGAGCTGTGAGATACATACTCATCTCAAGTTTGTGGGTTTTTTTTTTCATTTGTTTTAAGAATCTAAAGAGGTTTGTTAGGTAGTGAGGTATATGACACTTTTTCAGTTTTTTTTAACTTTTTAAAAATTAAAATATAATTAAACTATTTCCCCCCCTTTCTCCTCCTAATCTCTTCCTTGTACCCACCTATATTTCCCTCCCAAATTCACAGTCATATTTTTCTTATTTGTTATTGTTACATGTATAAAGATAATTTATGATTCTACTTGTTTATCATTCTTAATTAAATTAATTTAACAGTCTTTTTTGTTATTGTAGCTTGACATGCAATGATATACATATAAACCCTAGATTGGGTATATTTATAGTCTTATATACTAAGTATCCTGTTATGTTTTATACTTAAAAATTACTCCATACACTGATTTGTTAGAATACTTGTTTCCCTGTTTGGTGATGCTGTATTGAAAAGTTGTAGGTTAGTCAACATGACCAAGTGGGACGTATAAATGAAATGCAGGTATAAATATATATAGGCAAAAAGTAACTAAAATATACAACATTAATGCAATAAGTTGCCAAATGCACTAATATTTTTTATACAAGAAGTGTATGACAAAATTTTATTCCTTCATTATAAAAAAAATTCTCTGTATGTTTGGGAAATACTATATCTACATACAATAAAGGCCATTTACAAAAATAAAGGACACTATTAAATAAAATGTCTCATTTAACACACAATATTATTTTAGCATCTACATCAGATAATATTCTAAATTCCCATATCCATATCTACTAAGACTTTACATATCCTTTATTCTGCTCCCTCATCAGTTCTACCAAAACTATGTAATGCATATTGATTAAAATGTAATGATGCCCTTGTGATTTATTTCAAATAAACAAGCTATTAAAAAGAGCTAAATAATGTATTTTCAGGATAAATTTGTAATTTTTCTTGATATGTAAGTATTTTAAATGTACCAGGCTTAGATAACATTGAATCTCAGCTAAGAAGACCTTCAGGTGATGGCAGGAACTTAAAGTCGGCCATACTGCATCCACCGCAGAAGGCAGAGGGACACACATTGCATATCAATTCATGGGGCACACAATGAAAGATTCACAGAGATGCAGGTTCAAGATCACATAGACAAACTTCTCACACCTGTTATGATAATCTACAAAATCTTCTACAGATGTATCTTGGGGTTTGTTTCCATTGTGATCTTAATTCCAGTCCAGTTGACACTCAGGATTAATCATCCCACAATGGTAAACCAATCTTTTTCTACTACTGGGAACTACATCATTAAACCTTTTGTTCACAGAACCTGTGCAGTTTTAAGCACAGGGATGAATAACCTAGATGTAAAATCATCACTCATTTTCAGTCTTTCCTTTCTTGTAGTCTTTCATTGAGCTAGAAATCACACCCATTTAGATATACAAGGCAAGCATTCTACCTCTGAACTACAAATCCTACCCAGACAATAGATGTCTTTTTAATGTAAACAATTCCCTATATTCTTTCACTGTCTTTGGAACAGATGCCTCTGTGATCTCTGTCTTTGTTTACATACTGTTCTATACTTTTTGTAATGGCTGGTGGGTTTAAGACAGAATGCATTTGTAAAAGGAGCTCAGTCCAACATAGGGCAGATTGTCTCATCTCTTCTATTATTTAAGCCTGAACTGTTGACACAAGGCATGTTTGGCTTACAAAAGAACTTACAGTAAACTGACTACTTGGTGGATTGCTTACAAACATCCTACATGTGGCTTTATTATTAATCATTTCCTCCAACATAGGGGCATGTGGAGAAGCTATCTTTTTACCTGCAAAGTTTCTGTTCAAGAGAAGATTTTTTATGATCTGAATGTTTATCTTCTCTCACATCTAATACCAGGTCAAAATTTTAGGGAGTAGATTATCTATTATAAAGAGTTTTAATATTCCTTGGTTTTTAAGATAGCCCCACTTCATTTTTAAGATAGCCTCACTTCATGAAAATCACCAATTATAAAACAAGAATCATTTCCATGTATTAATAAGTATTATGCCGGACAAACTGATCAATGGGATTTGTTGTGCATTTGATTATAGACCAGGTTTCATGTAATGAATTTATGATGTTACATTGTAAATAATTGTCCCGCCTATGAGTTTAATAAAAAGCACTGATTGTCCAAAGGCAGACAGGAAGTATGAGTGGGGCTACCAGACTATGAAAACTCTGGGAACAAGAAAAACAGAGCAGAAATGTCACAGAGACTCCAGAGTTACCAGACAAGCCAGAAGATGCAGAGGACAACTATACTGCTCTGAGAAAAGGTACCAAGCCACATGGCTGAACAGGATAAGAATCATGGGTTATTTTAAGGGTAAAGAGTTAGCAAGTTATATGCCTTGGTCTTAGGCTGATCAGCCTAAAATTAATGTAAGCATCTGTGTGTCTCTGCAGGTCTGTGGGTCTGCTGGTCTAAACCTTGAGGCTCAGCCTGAAAGTCCGGGTCAGAAACCTCTTACTACAGTTTCCTATTATATAAAAGTATTTTTATGTCAACAATATTTGCCGTATAATTTGAATTATAAACCCTTAGGAGTGTAATTCATTGTTGTCTTGAAAATGCAAAACCAATTAAGTATTATTTCCCTTATTATTTTCCTATTGGGATAAATAATATTACATTTCATTTAAATACATCATAGAAAATGAGAATGAAAACAATCATTTTCAGGTACTTACCACATTTTACTTACTTTTATTTGACATATTTAATATAGGCTACTAATGAGAAATTCTAATAATTATGAAAGAAGTAATTATTGTTCATACCACATATATTTCTATAAATAGAGTATCAATATAAGACTGTATCTAACTTCTGAATTATAACCAGCATGCTATGCATTTTATTTGTGTCATAAAGGGATTTGTCTGAAAACATGATTATCTGAAGGCAAAGTTATTTCAAACACTACATAAATAGTAAAAAAAAAAATCATACCTTTTAAAAATGAATGTTGTGAGATATTGTTGTATAAATGATATCTTTGCATAAAATCATTATGCTATAAACAATAGTAATTCTAATATAATTCCTACAAAATATACACAGGTGTATTTTGTGTTTTTTAATAGTTACACACTATATATACACATATATGTATACATTATACTAAATAAATATGTATATATTAAACTAAATAAATATATATTTCTAAGTATATATTATTATATTTCTAAGTATAGTTTACAAAATAAAAATGATAAGGCCTGGCCTCACCCTCTTGTGCTAAGTTAGATATCTGGATTTCCTCCTGTACCAGATTGACTTCTGAGAACTTATTTCAGGAATGCAGCCCACACAGCCTCTGAAAAAATAGATAATACAGTTCCCACTATTTAGGATATTTGCACTATTCTAGAACTTCTTGTATCAACTCTACTAAGGGAAATGAGCATCTTTAGTCTACTATTATTTGATCTTCTCCTGAATGTGTTTTACAGTGCTCACCCTAATGCTCAGTAAAAAGATCTGAAAAAAAGCAGGGGGACCAAAATAAAATTAGGAAGATAATTTGAACACCTACTGCAGACAACAGAAAACAATGTTCTGGATTCAAATGTGTGGCATATGTAGCCAGCATAAACATATTTTATGTATTTAATGGATGAATCTGAAGAAAAATACAGTACTGGCTATTGGATGGCTCCCAGATATAAAGATTGTATAATGAACTTTCTTCACTGAGACAGAAACAGTTTCAAAATTGAAAATGAAAGAAATGAAAATTTTCAGATGGGTGGGGCCACCTTGAGATGTCTTAGTGATAAAAAAGAATTAACTTATTTCACAGTTTACGCACAAGGAAAGAGTGACAGTCAGATCCAGGTTCAAGTTCTGTAAAGGTTTATGCAAAATTATAAATCAAGAGTTAATTTGACCTCAAGAAAATAAAGGTTTTCAAAGGAGATATGTGACTTGGGACCTCTGTGGTTTAAGAATTTTCTGGAAGAAAAGGAAAGACCATATATTACTTACATTCATTTGTTTGGGACACAAATGATTTAAAAAATTGAACAAACAAACTTTGTAGCACTATTAATGTTTGAATTGAGTAGCAGCAGACAGTGGGAACATTTGCCTCTGTAAACTCGAGAACTTGGAAAAGGAGAATGAGAAACAAATTTGAAGTTATTTTTTACAGGCTGAAGAAACTATACCCCCATTATTTACTTACCGAAACCTTGTAGAAATGTTTTCCAAAGCAAACTCCCAGAAATAATGAATTAAAAATTAAGGCAGGAGTGAATAGAGTATCAGCTGAATATAATGTTTCAAAGTTTTGACTGAAGACAAATGTAAAATTAATTAAAATGCCTCTGAAGTAAGGAAAACACTATAAAGAAAAGTATAAAATAGAAATTGATAATGCTGTATGAGAGCACAGTAGTTTCAGTAAATATATTTTAATTTTAGAATTTTTTAAAAATATGAAAAGACCGCAACAGTGGAGGAGCTTTCCCCCTTTCCCTCAGAGAAATGCAAATCAGAACAACTCTGAGATACATCTTATACCTGTCAGAATGGCCAAGATCAAAAATACAGATGACAACCTACGCTGGAGAGGATGAGGAGCGAAGGGAAGACTCTTTCATTATGGGTGGGAATGTAAACTTTTACAGCCATTTTAGAAATTAGTATGGCTATTCCTCAGAAAAGTGGGGATCAATCTCCCCAGTGATCCAGCAATATCACTATTGGGCATATGCCTAAAGAATGTACATTCTTACTCCAAGGGCATTAGCTCAACTATATTCATAGCAGCATTATTAATAGCCAGAATCTGGAAAACAACCTAGATTCCCTCCTGCTGAAGAACTGATTAACAAATTGTGGTACATTTACACAATATTGTACTACTCAGCAGGAAAAAAAATGACATCCTGAAATTTGCAGGCAAATGATGGATCTGTTGCATCCTGAGTGAGGTGCCACACAGATCCAGAAAGATAGACATGGAATATACTCGCTCATAAATAGATTTTGACCTAAAGCAAACAAACGATAACCAGGCTACAAATCAACAATATCTCGCTCCCCCTCCAACCCTCACCCCTGCTAGCAGCTACATAGCAGGAGGAAGTTAAGAGAGACATGCATAGATCCCCCTGAGAAGGTGAAATAGAGATCTCCTGAGTAAATTGCGATCATGGGGGAGGGCAAGGGGAGATGAGAAGTGAACATGAGAGAATGTGGTGGTTGAGCAGGTAGGAGGGGGCAGCAGAAAGGAACAAAGAAATCGATATCCTAATAGAGGGAGCCGTTGTGAGATTTAAGAGAAACCTGGTGCTAGTGAACACCCAAGAACCCACAATATGAGCTCAGCTAGGACTCTAAGCAGTAGTGGAGAGGGTACCTAAACTGGTTTTTCCTCATTATCATATGAATGACCGCCCTAATTGCCATTATAGAATCCTCATCCAGCAGTTTGTGGAGGCAGATGCAGAGCTCCATAACTAAACACCAGGCTGATACTGGTCCAGCTGAGAGAGGGAGCGGAGATTCCATGAGCAGAGGGATCATGACGGGAACACTGGTGGAGTAGGCTGCTTTGTGCTGTTGGAGCTGGCACACTCTGAAATGACAGCTGACAAACCTTCATGGAATAAATGGATCTGGATTATCTGAATGTGGATGACAGTCCAAAGACGTGGGCATTGTGAGGAGCCCCTTGGGCTTGGACCAGAGTCTATCACGGGTGCGTGCACTGGCTTTCTGAGCCCATTTCTTGTGGGAGACCTTTCTCAGTCCTGATACTAGGGACAGGGACTCAGTACAACCTCAGCTGGATACCAGACCCACTGACTCACCTTCTGAGTCCTGGCCTTCTGGGGGGGGGGGGCAGACAGGTTGGAGGAGGACTGGGAGAAGGGGCAGGAGAGGGAGCAGTGCTGAGTATGGAACAATTTTAATGAAAAATTATCATAAATGTGAAAATATCACCTTAAAACAACAACAAAAAAACCCAAAAAACAAAAACAAAAACAAAAAAACAAACCAAAAACCAAACAGAATTAGCTGAAAGAATAGAGTGCAAAATAAGGCAAGATACTGAGTTCACCTAGGATAGGAAATCATTCCTCAAATACAAACCAGAGAAGGAATTGCTACTAAATGTTAAGTGTAGCAGAACAAATAACAGGAGAAAAAGACAGAGAGAAAGAAAGGGAGGAAGAGAAGGAGGGAGGCAGGGAGGGATAGAGGGAAGAAGGTAAGAATAAGCTTGTTAAAATATACCAAAGAATGTCTTTTAGAGAGGAAATTAGATATGGAGAGGAGTGACAGGAAATTGAACAAGTAAATTTTTGATATTCTTAGGTAAAGAATAAGAAGCTAAAGCAGCTGAACAAAGGAATAGTAGAGGAAAGCTACTCCACAATGAGGAAATGGCCTGTAAATTCAAAGAGGAAATAACTGTAGAACTGTACGATGCTGAATCTAAAATTGCTACTAATATACTTCCTAATGGAAAACAGAACTGTGTCTGGATGGTCCTTCTGTAGGCTGTGAATATGTATTATTCTCACTGGTTAGTAATAGGGCTGTAGCAAGGCAGGATAAATTTAGGCAAGACATTCAAACTGAGGACCTGGACAAAGAAGAGTAGAGTCAGGAGAGTCTCAAGTGAACCATCCAAGAAGCAAGATGCTAGAGGACCTGTAAAGCCACCTGGCAATACATAGATTAGTAGAAATGCGTTAATTTAAATGTAAGAGCTAGTTAGTAATAAGCCTGAGGTACTGGCCAAGCATTTTGTATTTAATATGCAAGATTCTGTGTTTTCATTTGTGAACAGGTTGTCGGGAAAAAGTGCCCTTTACTCAAAGTTTAGCCACTCTAGTAGTCACACCAATATTTCAAAGATAAAAATGCATTGAGAAATTTGTTAATAATAGGAGAAATGAAAGTAAACATTTCTATTACTGAATATTATAAATTAATTATCAAAAGAGCTGCCAAATGCAACAAAAAATATTAACAAGGTTTAGTTGCAGATAGAGCAAGAATCTGCATGGTATTATCAGGCAGTGTTGAATTCAACTCACTATGCATTTAACATGGGAGTGTAAGAAGGAATGGGGAGCTCTATATTCTAAACCTTTAGAGAGCACAAATGTATTGAAATTCAGAGTATAAAGTGAACACAGATTTAAGAAAAATATTTATAGAATCAAGGGTTTAGTTAGACTAGACTTTCTTGTAGTTTATGATACTTAAAAATTACAAAAACATAACAAGAGACACAATAAGTTAGTTCAGGTGACTATCATAGACAGAAGAAGAAAGAATTCACTCTATTGTCAAGAACCTATACATATGCCATTTAGAAAACTTAAAGCATATTAAGCCTCAGGATAAACTTGTGTAGATTCTATTAATGAAACCTTTTAGTAATCATTTAAAGTACAACGTAGAGAGAAGTTAACTTTAAAATTGAAATACCCTAATGGATAAAGAATACTATGCTCAATAACATTTAGGAAAATGTGTTATCTTTAGATAATGCATTAAAATAAGAAAAAAAATCTGTCAGAATGATTTCTCTCAAAATATTGGACACTTTTCTTTTGAAAGAAAAAAGATATTAAAAATCCAGTGCTAATATTTCCAATGTCACTTTATAAATATAGTAAAGGAGAAATATTAAGTACAAGCTCTTAAATACAAAAGTAGGCAATCTGAATGTACAAACACATAAGGCAAAACCCAAATTTAAAATCTATTAGTAACTTTCCCCAACAATTCTAGGTCACTATATAGCAGATACTTGAGCATTTGTGCATATTGCTCCCCTGTCCACAACAGTAAAGATATAAGAATTATCCTGGATACCTACCAACAGATAAATGGGAATATTTGTGCATAATAGTTTTATTTATTTTTAATGAAAATAGAAATTTTAACATCATTAGGAAAATGAACAGAAGTAAAGATTATCATGTTAAGTAAAACAAACTGGTCAAAGAGTCAGTTATCTGTTACATATAAAAAGACATTTCTACATCAGATATAACATCTTAATTTAATTATATATGATATATAATACATGTATACATGCACATATGTGTATATATGACACATATACCATGAAAGGAGAGACCATTTGGGGATCTGCAAGAATAAAGAGTCTTCAAGGGAAAGGGAGGTCGTGGTAACAGTAATATGGAACTGAATATTAACAAAGTAAAAAGATGTATTTGTAGGAAAATTTATAGCTAACTCATTTTATTCCTAAAACAGTTAACTAAAAGGTTGAAATAAAAAGTTGATATCATAAGAAAACTTCTGTAAGCTAAAAACCAGATGGCCTTGATAAAGACTTTAATGCCATTGTACGAGTTGATAAGCTGAACATTAAATTACAACATTAAGGAGCTTCATTAACATCATAAGAATGTGCCAGAAATATAGTTTGCTATGTGAAAGATAATTACAATAGAATAAAGAAAATAAAAGACCTTCTGGAAAATATGTATGAAAGGTATCTTTGGTGGAGAACTGTTGTCCCAAATATTAAAGAATTCTCAAAACTCACCAATGAGAAAATAGATACTTCAATAGAATCAAATTAAAGACTCTGATGAAAATCCACACACTTATGAACACCTGATTTTTGACAAAGAAGACAAAATTATACCATAGGAAAAAAAGAAAGCATCTTCAATAAATTGTTCTGGTCTAACTGGATGTCAGCATGTAGAAGAATGCAAATAGATCAATATCAACCACCATTCACAAAATTTAAGTCCAAGAGGATTAAAGATTTCAACATAAATCAAGATACACTGAACCTGACAGAAGAGAAAGTGAGATATAGCCTTGAATGCACTGGCACAGGAGACCACTTCCTAAATATAATACCAGTAGCACAGACATTGAGGTTGGCAATTAATAAGTGGGACCTCCTGAAACAGACAAAGCTGTTGTAAGGCAAAGGACAAAATGGCATTCTACAGAATAGGAAAAGATCTTCACCAACTCCACATCTGACAGAAGATTTATCTCTAAAATATACAAAAAATTCAAGAAAATAGATATAAAATACAAAAAATTCCAATTAAAATTGAGTTAGCAATTAGAACAGAATTCTCAACAGAAGAATCTTAAATGGCTGAGATAAACTTAAAGAGTTGTTCAACATCTTTAGATATCAGAGAAATGCAAATTAAAAAATCAAAATGACTCCAAAATACCATATTACACCTGTCAGAATGGCTAAGATCACAAACAGTAAGATCATGACAGCTTATGCTGGAGCCACTGCTGGTGTAAATACAAACTTGTTCAGCCACTTTGGAAAACTATATGGAGGTTTCTTAGAAAATTGGGACTCAGTCTACCTCAAGACCTAGCTACGCTAATTCTGACCACATACCCCAAGGATGCTCAATCATACCACAATGATACTTGCTCAACTATATTTATAGCATCATTATTCATAATAGTTAAAGCCTGGAAACAACCTAAATGCCCCCCTCAACCAAAAAAATGAATAATGAATATGTAGTACATATAACAATGGAATATTACTCATTTGAAAGCCAAAACAAATAAAGAACAATTATATTATGAAATTTTCAGCCAATTGGATGGAACTAGAATTATATTCTAAATGATGTAACAGACTCACAGAGACAAACATGATATGTACTCACTCATAAACGTATATTAGGTGTAAAATAAAGATTAACTAAGCTACAATCTACAGCCCAAGAGAGGCTAGGGAACAAGGAGGACCCAAAGATGGATGTATAGATTTCCTTGGGAGTAAGCAATAGACAAGATCTCCTGAGTAAACTGGGGGCAATGCATGAAGGGGTCAATTGGGACATGAGAGATCATTTGGGGATGCTTGGGGGCTGGAGGAAGGGTCAAGTAATGAAAAAGATGTCTTGATAGGGGTGCCAGTTTGGGGTTAGAGTGAAACTTGATCTCAGGGAACAACTCGGAAGTTCAAAAGGATAACCCCCAGTTAAGACTACTAGCAATAGTGGAGAGGGTGCCTGAACTGGCCACTTCTACAATTAGATTGGCGATTTCCCTAATTGTCACAAGAGAGCCTTTATCTTGAAATTGCTCAAAGCAAATGAAATGATTAATAGCCAAGCACTGGGTTGACACCCATGAATCCTGTTGAAGAGAGGGAGTAGGGATTGTATGATCCAGGCGGTCAAGTTCATGGTGGGGGGAGCACAGAGGGAGGTGAGCTGAACTTATGGGAACTCATGGACTCTGGACTGATGGCTAGGAAGCCTGCATGGGACCACCTAGACTCTTTGCATGTGTGACGGCTGTGTGGCTTGGTCTGTTTGTTTAGATACTAGCAGTCAGATCAGGACCTGTCTCTGGGACTTGAGCGCTGACTTTTTGAAACCTATACCCCATGCTGGGCTGCCTTGCTCAGCCTTGATGCAGAGGAGGACATTGGTCCTGCCTCAAGTTGGTATATCATGCTTTCTCGTGTTCATCAAAGGCCTTCCTCTTTCTGAACAGAGACAGAAAAATGAATGGGTGCAGGGAGGGGTCAGGGGGAAGAATAGATGGAAGGCCAGGGTGGGTGGTGGTGGGGAATGGGAGGAGAGGAGGAACGTTGTCAGTATGGAAAATAAATGAAAAATTAATTAATAAAAAATAACATGGTGACATTTACAGGCAAATGGATCAAACTTGAAAAAAAGTCATCCTGAGTGAAGTAATCCAGCCCCAGAAAGAGGAGCACTGTGTTTTAGTTAGGGTGTCTGTTGCTGTGAACAGACACCATGACCACAGCAACTCTCATGAAGCTAAACATTTAATTTGATGGCTTACAATCTCAGGTGTTTAATCCATTATCTTCACGGTGGGACATGGTGGCATGTGTCAGACGTAGTGCTAAAGAAGAAGCTGAGATGCCTACATCTTGACCCATACGCAACAGGAAGTGCTATGTCAATGGGCATGCCCTGAGCATATGAGACCTCAAAGCCTGCCTCCACAGTAACAAACTTCCTCCACAGTAACAAACAAGACCACATCTACTCCAAAAATCTCACATTGTCCAATAGTGCCACTCTCTTTGGGGACAATTTTCTTTCAATTCACTACACAAAGTATTTACTCACTTACAATTTGATATTCACTGTAAAGTAACAGATAATCACGCTATAGTCCACAGACTCACAAAGGCTAGGTAACAAAGAAAGCTTAAGGGAATTCCAGGATCATTCTGTGATGGGAAAATTCAATAGATTTTTGCAGGTAAACTGGAGAGGGGCAGGTGGGGTTGGGAAGAGCAGGGATTAATTTGGGGGACAGTGAGGGAGAACGTACTGGGAGAAATAAACTGGGGAAGAAAGTGAAAACCTAGTTCAATTGAAACTATGAGACTAACCCAAGCAAAGTAAAGGGGGATGCCGAGTCTGAACACAACATCTTCTGTAACCAAGCAAGGCCTCAAGTATAGGGACTGGGACACTAACCCAGCCACAAAACCTTTGACCTACAGTGTGTTCTGCCTAAATAGTGTTCTGGATTGAAGCCTAGCAAAACTGTCATCAAAAAGACTGTAGCCATCCAGAAACTGATGGAAGATGTAGAGTTGTACAGCCACATGTTACAAAGAGCTTGGAGAGCCCTGGAGGAGGAAAGAGAGCAAGGGTCTAAGCAACCTGAGCAGTCAGGGACACCAGGAGAACATGGCCTGCAGAATTAACTGACTCATGGGCCCTCACAGCAATCAGGGATCATGTATGGGTCTGACCTAGGTAATCTCCATTGTGTTATGGCTGAATAGCTTCGAGTTCTTTTGAGATTCCCAACAGCAATAGCAGGGGCTGTCCCTGACACTTTCATACCACTGGGGTGTCCTCTCCAGCCTTGATGTAATGATATGTGTCTGGTCTTACTGTAGCATAATATGCCGTGTTTGGTCAAGATCCCTTGGATGTCTGTTCCTTTCTGATTAGAGATGGAGAATGGAGGAGATGGAAGGAGGTATGGTAGAGGAGGTAGAACTGGTGAAGTGCATAGGTGGGGGCAGATACTGGGGGGAGGAGGGGGAGGGCAAACTGTGGTAGGGATATAACATATAAAAGAATAATAATAAAAAATAATCATTTTCTTAAAAAAAACAGAACTTATTATCTATCTCATCAAAGAAGACTCACAAATTGCACACTTAAATATATTTAAAAATGTTCTTCATTATGTGGCTTTGTGCCTCTACCACCTCTACCCCCATCAACCCCTCAAGAGTCCTCTGATGAAGAATATTCACATTCACAGTAAGAGCCTTTCTATTGTTCAGGTGATATCTAAGAATCTAAAAGGCTATCACACTGTGTCATGGTTGTAATTCCTACACTTAAGGTCATACAAGAAAACTGAGCTTAATCATTGAGAAAAAAATGAGTTTCAGAAAGAGAGCAGTTAACACATCATACTTGAAGGGCACATCTATAGGAATGATAAGCTTGTTAGGAAAAGATGGAATGTCACATGGAATTGTAAATACTCTAGGAAACATTCTTCCTTTGATAAATGAAAACAGTGTAGTCCTTCTACAGAGCAGGTAGAGAATAGATTATCCATGGGGTGAAGACAGAGTTCAGCTTAGGCCAAAATAAACAATGCCAAGAACTCTGAGCTCTATTACATTAGTAATCATCCCCCAAAGCTTCAGACAAGTTATATTGATCCCTATAATGAAGACATTGTACGGTGCTAACCAAAAATGAGTAGCAAAAAGTGGCCTAGCTTTATAAAAGCTCATAGCATTATGGGACCACAGAAATTACAATACCCAATGTTTTCTTTCTAGTCCTAGGATCTTCCTAGGCTTATGCAAATGAACTTTCTAATACTAGGAAATAAACATTGTTTTTAAGGAAGAAAAGTTTGGTATCTACAGTTACAAAGACACAAAGTGGGACAAACTAGTATCTGCTGTTTTAGAGAAAGGCAATAACTGACCTACAAGAATGAGATTGTACATTAAAAAAAAAAATAAAATAAAACAATCCCCCAAATACTTTGAGGATAACCCTCTTCAGTCGGTTGAAGTTCAAAACAAAAAATACCCCACTCATCTCTGTGTAATAATATTTTGCATAAAGTTGGAAAATGAATTTTTGGCTTTACCACCAATGTATGTGTAACACTATTTTACTCACATGATTATTGTGCCATGCTGGTCATTGTTATGGTTCATAGGTGTCATAGCTAGGTAGGACTGTTGGTTTCTTCATTCCTTTGGAAGCTTGCATGGTGCCTTCTGGTACTATGAAAGATAGTCTTTAAGAGGAGGTATCCAGGTATCCACTCAGGACCCTCTGGTCCCTGTGTCTAACTAAGTGCAGAGTTTCTTAACCAATAGGGGTTTACCTACACCCAAAGGAAATAGTAATAGCCAATGGATCCTCTTGACTAACCACTCAAAAGAGGCCTTCTCATGCTTACTGTTGGGATATATGTTATTTTTGGCACTTTGAGGAAAAATTGTCAGCTCAGATGAAAATTTTTATTTTAACCAATAAATATCTAACCAGACTTTAGGCCTGCTCAACAAGAGGGAAATCATGCTTGATTCTGGAAAGCTAATAAAATGCACAGGGCTAGTGAAGTCATGGGTCTTGGAGGAGAGACCACAACTGTAGTAGGAGGTTTCTGGCCCAGACTTTTGGGCCTAACCTCAAGGTTTAGGACCCACAGACCAGCAGTGACACACAGATTCTTTCAATAGTTTTAGGCTGATCGGCCTAAGGACCAGGCATATAACTTGCTAATTCTGCACCCTTAATCTAACCATGACTCTTAACCTGTTCAGCCATGGGGCTTGGTACCTTTTCTCACAGCAGCATGGTTGTCCTCTGCTTCCTCTGGCTTCTCTCTGCCATTCTGCTCTGTGCTTCCTGTTCTCAGAGTTTTCATAGTCTGGTAGCCCCGCTCACACTTCCTGCCTGCCTTTGGCCAATCAGCACTTTTTTATTAAACCAGTGGGTGGGACAATTATTTACAATGTAACAACACAATCTTCCACATATCCCCTTTTCTCTTTTTAAAACAAAAAGAACTCCATATTTAATATTCTTTAATAACACTGTAAATAAACACAAACATCCATAATCCATGTTTTGGGAATGTAGGCATCATTCTCTAGGCTACTTCCTGCTGAATGGGGGTGTTGGCAATCTCATGGGAATCCAAAGAAAAAGGTAGGATTATGGACAATTCTTTAGTGGAGTAGTCTCTAAGGCTGGGTCATCTCAGCCAGTCTCCTTAAAATTGTTCTGGATACAGAGCTCATGAAACTTCAACAGAGGTGCTCTGAAATGCTGAATCATCTGGGCCATCCATTTCCATTGGAGATTTTTCAGGGAGTCTTCCTCTATCAAACTTTATGTTCCTTATCCAGGAATAAATCCACAGCCTCTCATTTTCTGTGGAAATAAAAAGAAAACCTCTTCTCCAAAGTAACATATCTTTGTATTTCAATTTTAAAGTCAACTCATTTACAAAATATATAAGCTGAATTAATCCAACAACATTTATAATCAACTGTTTTTCAGCAGCTTTTACTACATCATTTTCAGTCAAGAAGCTTAAAGATAAGACAATAATATACAGTATGTGGGACTGTGGGACTGCGGTCTGTGGGTCTGGGGGCCTAAATCTTGAGGTTAGGTCCGAAAGTCCACACCAGAAACCTCATACTACAAATGGCAGCCCAATGTGGGTCAAATATGCCCACATAAAGCCATAGAAAGCTTTAAAAAATGGCCTAGAGCACAGAAACTGAAGCCCAAAGCAGCTTCAGAGTTGTGTCTCTGAAGAGACTGAGTGGTTTATGGGATTAAATTATAAAATGATGTGTTTGCTACATGCAACTTAAGGTGAACAAGGCCAGTTCCTGAGTCTAGATGTAAGCAAAGAGCTCTGTATGGTGGATTTAAGGTTTCTATTAATAAGGACAAAAAGAGAATAGAGTCAAAGATGGCTTCTTAGTGTCAATGTTTTCTTGGATCAGCTCTGTTTGCCTGAGGCAAACTGAGGGTTAGCTTTTTGAAGAAAAGGTTCCTGATTCAGCCTTACAGGCAAAACACTTGTGAGTCTTTTTAAAGGCCCTACTGCCTAGTACTTAAATGGAGTTAATGAGCAACAGATGGCAAAGCTTTACTTGGTAATTATATGGACCCTAAAATTCCCCAGACTACCTGGGTTAAAAAGATAAATTCTATGAAACTAGACTAGGAGCTGGGTGGAGCCATCCATCCATCCTACAAACATTTAATCCTTGGAAGCTTAAAGGTGTGTTCAGAAACAGAAAGAAATAGAAGAATCTGGGTGGAGTCAATTACCCTAGCCAAGCAAAGGTGTGGTCAGAGACAGAAGTTAAAAAGCAAATATACAGTAAAGACAGTTTTTTAAAAGAACTCTAAGTGGTTTAGAGTGTGTTGAAAAAAATGTATACATAGGCTTAAAGAAAGAAAAGAAAAGGTAGAGAAAACCCTTAAAAAAGAAATAGAGTAAATAAATAAAAAATAATCCATGTAAAGATGGAAAATACAAAGAATGTCTGGATACTGTATATTATTGTCTTATTTTAAGCTTCTTGACTGAAAATGACATAGTAAAAGCTGCTGAAAAACAGTTGATTATAAATGTTGTTGGATTAATTCAGCCTATATATTTTGTAAATGAGTTGACTTTAAAATTGAAGTTCAAAGATATGCTACTTTGGAGAAGAGGTTTTCTTTTTATTTCCACAGAAAATGAGAGGCTGTGGATTTATTCCTGGATAAAGAACATAAAGTTTGGAAAAATCTCCAATGAAAATGGATGGCCCAGATGATTCAGCATTTCAGAACACCTCTGTTGAAGTTCCTGAGCTCTGTATTCAGAACAATTTCAAGGAGACTGGCTGAAATGACCCAGCCTTAGAGACTAGTCCACTAAAGACTTGTGCATAATCCTAAATTTTTCTGTGGGGCTACCAGACTAGGAAAACTCTGGGAACTGGAAGAACAGAGCAGAATGCCACAGAGAAGCCAGAAGAAGCAGAAGACAACTATGCTGCTCTAAGAAAAGGTACTGAGCCTCACGGCTGAACAGGATAAGAGTCATGGGTTAGATTATGGATACAGGGTCAGCAAGTTATATGCCTGGGCCTTAGGACAATAAGCTGAAAACTATTGTAAATATCTGTGTGTCTCTCCAGGTCTGTGGGTCTGTGGGCCTAAACCTTGAGTCTAGGCCCAAAAGTCTGGGCCAGAAACCTCCTACTATACCATTGAGGGATAATTCCCAACCTCATTCTAAAAACTTGTCTTTTATACAGGTCAGAATAATCCTTACCACTCATCAAGAAATGTCTCTTTATAAAAGAAGGATACCATTTCAGAAAATCCTGAAATAGGAGCTGTGAAGCTCAGTCCTAATGGATATATTTATAAAACAAGTCCTTCAGTTAAAGCTCAGGGACCATTGGAGAAGATGGAGTGGAAAGATCAGATGGCCAGAGTTTACTGTGAGATAGTGGTTCCTAGTAACGTCAGAAGCTACATCCATGATGTCTCACCAACATGATTGCCCAAACAGACCTAAACAAGAACAACAATAGACATGCCTGAATGGATGGAGAAAAGCCACATCCCTACAAAAAGAATTATAGACAACTAAGGAATGCGGAGGATGGAAAAAATAGTCTTCTCTAGGGAAGAATGCACCTACTGGTTATCCAGTACCAAGTAGTCATCTCTGAAAACATACACAGGAGTAACATTCAATAGACTGAGCAGGCTGTACTTATTTCTTTTGAAATATATGAATATATATGTATGTATATGCATATATATTCCATATGTATTCTATATATATGTGTGTATGTATATATTTCATATGTATATGTGTGTATAACAACAATTAAAGAGTTCATTAATTTGAAAGAAGTGTATATGTGACAGTTGAAAGGAAGAGAAGGGGCATCTGCAATGTGGTGTCATGGGTGAGAGAAAGATGCCCTCTTCCCCTCACCCATCATCACCAGTAGCAATGAGAGAGCTAGCCCAGGTGTCACAAGAGTGGGAGACCCACAGAAGAGAATGGGCTCTGCACGCCATCTGTGCAGCACAATAAAGTTGACCCTGTTGTTGGAAATGCTGGTGAGCCAGCCCTGAGGGTGTGGAAGCAGGAGAGTTGGCTCTTCCCCCATACCTCTACAGCAATCAGGTAAGAGGATCCTGCACTTCCCTTGGATAAAAGAGTAGAGTTGGCTCAGGTGGGTGACCAGGATCTGAGGACCTGAGAGTTGGCCTTACTCCTTCCTACAGGCTGTACTGGGTGAGCTAGTTGAGTCAAGGCTGGAAAGCTTGCCAGATAGTGAGATAATGGAAATCTGGTTGGGTCAAACCCAACGTCTATGTTTGTATGTCTGTCATCTAAGGACTGTTGGAGCATGTGAAGGGGATGAACCTACAGATTCAAAAATGCAGAATCTCTGTGACAGTATTTATAAGAGGAGGCCCAATGAAGCCCATTACCAGTGGATTAGCAGAAGTCTATAGTCTTGATTCAGATCAATGACTTTTAGCAATAAACATTTGCAAGTAAACATGAATTGACTAAATGGTAAACAGTGTGACTTAATGAGCCTCAGTACAGCTTCCACAACAAGATTTTTCTCTCTGTTTTGTTTGTTTGTTTGTTTGTTTTGTTTTTCTTTTGAATTTAGTTTTCTTTTTGAGAGTTAGGTTGAAAGGGCAAAGAGCAGATGGGAAGTGATGGGGAGCTAAGTGGGATCAGAATACTTAATCTGAAATCCACAAAGAATCAAAGTTATTTTTTAAAAGAGAAGGTTATAAGGTAATTATAGTAAAATTTGAAAAAAATTTAAAGGTAATAAAAACTGAAAGAAGAGAAGTGAACGTGTTATTAAGTTACACATATGAGTAATTTGGTATTGAATACAGTTCCTAAAGGGTCCTCAAAAGATTAAAAGTAATACCAGGGGCTGATTTTTTTTCCCATTTACTATGATTTTTTTTTGTTTCTGATTTGTAATTTTTTAAATAAATGTCTTTAATTTGCAATTAAAATAACATTAAAAAGTAAAGCATGGTACCTCTACTATTATGAAAGCTAGTCATCAGAGAAAAGGCTTTCACTTAAGATCCAGCTCAGGTTGTGAATCCTGTGTGTGAAGTGTATGATATGTTCAGTAAAGGGATTCACCTTACACTTCTGTGTAGGCGGAGTTTACCCACAAGAACACCAATACTAGAAAAATATTTATTAGAATATAATCCAGAACTCACGGTACAGGTAACCAAGCACAGTAGGGACCGAAGTCTGCAGACGGACGGACGAAGGGGTCCTTCCTCCAGCAGCCAGGAACCAGGAAGAGAGCGTGTCGTATCCGCAGACCCTTTTTAATGGGGCTTTTCCCCCGCCCCCTTCAGGTCGGGGGGCCCGGTGCTCTGTATAAATGTCCCTTGACCTTGTCAGCTGACACCTGAATCCCACAACATCTCCCCCCTTTGTCTAACTAAGAAGGTTCTAAACTAAGATTATATACAGTAAGAATTATTATGAGGTAGCATCTAGGAGAGGTCAAAGTATAATTGCTAATCAAAGCCTAACTTATATAAGGTATATCTAATAGTTTTAGAATATTGGTAGATAGTAGGGTGTATAGATTATTTTAAAGGGTTAATCTGGGAAAGTGAGAATCTAACACCTGAGTGTTCTTATCTAAGGGATACTAGGGTGGAAACCTTAAACATCTATTCTTCAACCTCTTCAAGACCTGAGAAGGAAGGTAAATTTGTCTGAAAGACAGAAGTACATGGAAGCAGCTACTTCCAAAATTTGGGAGAGGACAGCAACACAGCTACCTGGACAATCACCTCTGGATTTGTGCACCGTTAGAGCATCTATCGGATTGGCTATAGGCCTATGGCATCTGACAGATCTTTTTACAAGCAGAACAGTTTTGAAGGGACTGTCTTATCCTGTCTAGGCAGGTTTCGTCAGTCTCCATCTCAATTTGTTCATCCAGCTTGATATCATGTGTGTACTGTCAGCAATCAAGGTAAGGACAGTTCCTTACTCAACCGGCCATTTTTTGCCAAAAGGACCAACTCCAATGGAGTATCCTTGATGCTCAACACCATCTCGTGAAGGGAGCAGTGACACCAGGAGTCGTCGTGTCTCTCGTGGCCAAATTTTAAATGTTAAATGCCATATTCTCTGGGTCTATGAAACGGTTGAAGATTCTTGTCCATCTATGATATTCTAACCTGTATCTGAAATGACTGGGATATGATACCTTAAATAGTGTTGACGGCAGATCTTATCGTCTTAAGGAATAAACCCTGTACTAAAAATTAGAATACTTATATAAGGGATGTACAATCTCTGAACAATGACCCTTAGTAGAACTATCGAGCATTAGCCAGGGGTATCTTACCAGGTAAAGTGTCCACAGCATTTTATACATGTAAATACATATATATCATCTAAACAGAGGTATATAAAACATCTTGTGCATATATCATAACTAGTGCAATCATACATTATATCTAGTATAGTTAAATGAAGGTAGTAATTGCATAGTATACATGACAATGATGTGCAAATATTTTAAACAAAGGTAGAAGCATACATAAAATATAGCAATTTCAAATTCAGCTTTACATAATAGTTACAGATTCAGATTTATATCGAAGTACAAGTTGCTTTGGTTACATAAAACAATCTCAGATTAAACTTTGTACCAATGTACAAATTATCACAATTAAACATATAAAATGATTTTGCATTAGTATCAATATACAGATATCTATGACAGTGCAAATTGTCTTTAGCTTAGCCCATACATTTAGCTAAAATGAAGTATAGGTAGGTAGAACAGTCTATCTTTATCTATCCTATCTATTCCCCCTCTCTTCTAAAAAAAAAAAGATCTCTGATGCTATATTATAGCTTTGTCTTTTACCCAGTTTTACCCACAACCTTTGGATCATAAAACTTATTGGGAAAGGGGGCGTAGTCGTTTATAAGGTTGCTTCCTGCTGACTTAAGGGCGATGGCATCTCTTTGGGGTCCTGTAAAAGCTAAAACAATGGTTAGTTCCTAATGGACTGACCATATACATCTATAACCAATTTTAGGATAGTGGTTAACTCCATCTGGAAACTTAATTAGCAGTGTGATCTGAAGGATAATCATAAGGAGCTATCTTGCAGCTGTTTTTGAATAATCTATTTCTTGAAAGCAATTATTGATTGGTGCGCACCAGGTTCCTGATTTTTCTATTTTTGTCTCTGCTGTCTGTCTATCTGTCTCTTATTCTCTCTCTCTCATATTCTTTCTTCTATTTTTGTTTTTGTAGCAGGAGTTGTTCCGGTGGAGGCCCCATCTCGGTTTCAGATTCTTTGTAGATAGCTGATAGGAGGAAATGTTATTTACAGTGGAAAACTTAAGCATTGTCGATATTCAAGAGATATTTATATCTTTCATGACTTTAGGAGACTGGAAGCAGATAGAATGAGATGTTTGAGAGGTACAGAAACAGGGAGGAACAAGGTTTAAGATGAAGTCACAGTAATATTGGTCCCTAAATATTATGCCTTCTGTCTCACACCAGGTGGCTTTTATGATGTGAGACAGAATTTTTCATATTTCTTTACCAATATGCTTGGGTTTAGATAGGGAGAAAGCCACAAGTTCCCAATCCAAATCCAGCCTTATTAATAGTCAAATCAGGACCAATTTTTTTTTTTTTTTTTTTTTTTTTTTTTTTTTTTTTTTTTTTTTTTTTGAGATGTAGATGTAAGATGTAAAGCAGTAAAAATTGAGAAATTACCCAGTAGTGCACATGTGTATCAGTTGGTCTCGTAGTCCGTCTTGTACAGTCTTTAATCATCAGTCTGTCTTCTATTGCAGGTGAGTAATTATTCAATGTTTAGACAATGCCGTAAAAATAGTTGTATCCATTTTCCTGTAAAGACAAAACTGAGAGACCCTGCCCCAGGTTTGTTAAGTGTGTTTTCCTTACCACGCATCCGTTTGTCATGTCAGGGATGAGCAGTTACTTTTCTTGTTGAGGAAGAGACTCCTTTTCGAAGCGGGCTTTTATTAGTTTTGTTGGTACCCATATCTTTTCTGTCCCTGTTGAAACAAGAGCAAAACCCCTACCCCACCGAAGCGCATACCCTGGCTTCCATTTGGAAGTCAACACATCTTTGAAGTAAATGGGTTGATTTAACTCAGAAGATTTTTCTACTACCCAATGTCTCTCAGCAGCTGAAGTTCCCTTTTCATCAGCATTAAGAAAATTTAAAGTCAATAAGGCACTATGCAACCTCTCTCTGGGCTTTTTCATTTCTTTCTTTTGTTTATAAAGCATCTCTTTTAATGTGCGGTGAGATCTCTCCACGACTGCCTGTCCTGTAGGATTGTGTGGTATCCCTGTAATATGCTTTATATCATAGTATGCAAAAATTATCTTCATTTTTCGGGAGACATAAGCTGGAGCATTGTCAGTCTTAATCTGAGTGGGAATTCCCAATACGGCCATGGCTTCCAAAAGGTGAGTAAGTACAGCATCAGCATTTTCTGAACTCAGGGCAGTCGCCCATTGCATTCCAGAATAGGTGTCAATAGTATGATGTACATATTTCATCTTTCCGAATTCTGGAAAGTGAAACACATCCATTTGCCATATCTCATTTCCGTGTGTACCCTTAGGATTAGTTCCTGCAGGTAAAGATGGTTGGTTATAGAAAGAGCAAGTGTCACATTTTTTTTAGTATTTCCTTTGCTTCAATCCAAGTGATGGGAAAACTCTTCTTCAGCCCTTTGCTGTTAACATGATGCTTTTCATGAAATTCTGTGGCCTTTAGCACGCTTCCTATTAGCAACCGATCTATTTCCTCATTACCCTGCGCTAGAGGGCCTGGGAGGCCCGTGTGTGCCCTGATATGTGTTATGTACATAGGATGTATCCTACCTCTGATGATATCTTGTAGTTGTATGAATAGTAAGGTCAAGTCCGTATCATCAGGAATGAAGTCAGCAGTTTCAATATGTGAAACAACTCTTTCTGCATATTGAGAGTCAGTAATTAAGTTAAGAGGCTCTGTGAAATCCAACAACACCATAATGATCGCGTATAGTTCTGACTTTTGAACAGAGTTATAAGGGCTCTGAGCCACTTTAGTTAGGTTTTCAGACTTGTAGCCAGCCTTCCCTAAATTGTTTGCATCTGTATAAAATATAGGGGCTCCAGAAATTGGTTCATCTTGTACTACACGAGGAAAGATCCAATTAGTTTCCTTTATAAATTGAATTCTCTTGTTTTGGGGATATTTATTATTAATTTCTCCTAAAAAGTCACTGCAAGCCTTTTGCCAAGGTTCACTGTCTGCCCATAATCGTTCAATTTCTTCATTAGTCAGAGGCACAACAATTTCTGCAGGGTCCTTTCCAGTCAATTGGCGGAGTCTCAATTTACCTTTAAAAATCAGATCAGCAATTTTTTCGATATATGTCTTCATCTTTTTGCTTGGCCTATGTGGCAGAAATATCCATTCTAATATGATGCTTTCTCTTTGCATTAAGATTCCTGTTGGAGATTGTCTTGAGGGTAAAATAACAAGTATGCATTCCAAGTCTGGATCCACACGATCCACATGTGTTTCCTGAAGTTTTCTTTCTACCAACTCTAATTCTTTCTCAGCTTCATCAGATAGTTTTCTTGGACTATTTAAACCCTTGTCACCTTCTAAAGTCTTGAATAAATTAACTAGTTCATAGTTTTTTATACCAATCATGGGCCGTATATGAGCAATATCTCCTAGTAGCTTTTGAAAATCGTTAAGAGTCTTCAATTTATCTCTATTTAATTTTACCTTTTGTGGTCTAATTTTTTGTAAACCTATCTTATATCCTAAATAATTGATAGAATCTCCCCTCTGTACTTTTTCTGGAGCAATTTGCAGTCCCCAATTAGGCAATACTTTCTGTAGTTCTTCAAACAATGTTTTTAATGTCTGTGGGTTTGGGTCTGCCAACAAAATATCGTCCATATAATGGTAAATGATAGATTGTGGGAAGCGCTTGCGTAGTATTTCTAGTGGTTGTTGTACAAAATATTGGCATAAAGTGGGACTATTTAACATTCCTTGGGGCAGGACTCTCCATTGGTACCTCTTAGCTGGCCCTGAATTATTAAGAGTAGGCACTGTAAAAGCAAATTTCTCTTTGTCCTGTTCCTGTAAAGGTATGGTAAAAAAGCAATCTTTCAAGTCAATAACTGTAATAGGCCATCCTTTAGGTAGCAGAGAAGGCAGGGGAATACCAGATTGTAAGGAGCCCATAGGTTGAATCACCTTATTATTTGCTCTTAAATCTGTCACCATCCTCCATTTTCCAGATTTCTTCTTGACAACAAAAACAGGAGAATTCCACGGACTGGTTGATTCTTCAATATGCTGAGCCTGTAACTGCTCCTGTACCAACTGTTCTAACGCCTGAAGTTTTTCCTTTGTCAAAGGCCATTGTTGAACCCAAATAGGCTTTTCCGTTAACCATTTCAAAGGCAGTGCTGTGAGTGTCTTATTAAGAGGGCGATTCTTTTGTACAACTTGAATGGCTGGTGAATTTTTGTCATTTTTGGAAACATAGTTGATCCTTTGGCTGACATCATAACCAGGAGGGATTTTAATCTGGGTATTCCATTGCATTAGGAGGTCGCGACCCCACAGATTCACTGCTATATCAGCCATATATGGCTTTAACCGTCCTTTCTGACCTTCTGGTCCTATGCATTCAAGCCACCTCACACTCTGTTTCACCTGAGATATTGTTCCAATACCCAGAAATTGGATATCTAATGTCTGTAAAGGCCATCTCGGATGCCAGGACCGTGGGGTTATGATCGAAACATCAGCCCCCGTGTCGACTAAACCCTGGATATAAATATTGTCTATCAGTACACCCAATTTTGGTCTTTGTTCATTTATCGAAGTCTGCCAAAATATCCGTTTCGTAATTTTCTTTGGAGTTTTTGAATCTTCTTTTGAATTTATGTTATCATCTGATATCGTATGTTTTTCAGGATCAGGTATTGGGTGTTCTATTCGTCTTGAGGATGCTGGTCTTCTACTACGACCGGATATGATCTCACCATCCTCGAATTTGGAGTCTGATTTTGGGGGGCTTCCCGGGGGAAGCCCCGAAAGGCGTTTCCCGATGGCAGAGGGTTGCCTTCTTTATCTCTGGTAGATCTACATTCATTGGTCCAATGTCGTCCCTTGCCACATCTTCTGCATAATCCAGAAGGCAATGGCCTTCTGTTCGAATTAAACCTAGATCGGGCCTCGTTTCCAAGAGTACTTTGTGTACAGTTTCGTCTTACATGGCCTTGTCTACCACAGTTGAAACAAGTGATTCCTTGGTTCCTCTTCCTTACCTTATCAATGGTTTGGTCTACCCAATTGTCTTCATTACTATGGAGAGGTTCAGCATTGATTGTATATTGAATCCATTCTTCTAGAGGTGCGGCTCTGATTTTTAAAGGCAGAAGCATTCTTCTACATTCTGGATTAGCATGATCAAAGGCCAGAGAAAGTATTATTTGCTTTCTAGCTTCTGGATCTGATATTGCTCTATTTACAGCCGTGGTAAGCCTTTGTAGAAAGTCAGTATAAGGCTCTTTTAAACCTTGTTTGACCTTAGCATAATGCTCAACTTTTTGACCTGAGTCTAAAATCTTTTCCCATGCATTAAGTGCGGCCGTACGGCATAGCAATAAAGTATGTTCGTCATAAGTAGTCTGAGTCTTCACGTCAGCAAACATTCCTTCACCAAGGATTTGGTCCTGAGAAGCAAAGAAACCCCTAATTCTTCCTTGGTGTTCTAAGGTCCTGGCTTCTTCTCTAAACCAGCTTCTCCACTGCAAATTTTGACTCTGGTCCAAGACAGCAGCCGTTAGCTGCATCCAATCGAGGGGGAGGATTCGGTTTTTTGCAGACCATGAATTCAGGAGCTGCTTTACATAAGTAGAGTGAATACCATACATGGATATTGCCTCTTTAAAATCTTTGATGTCTTTCATATGTAGTGGCTCATAACTATACTCTACATATTCTGAGGAACCCCCTGGTGCCATCTTGGTCTGAATAGTAGCTGGGAATAATAGTGGTGGTGAAGGAGGTATCCCCGTGATGTTTACAACTTTATGTAAAGTATTTCCAGTACCATAACACCCCATTGGGGGTTGACCTGAACTGTTCTGAGCATCAGATGTATCATTGCCCTTTTGTAGTGTTGCAATATGGTCCCCACATTGTTCCATTTTAGATATAATGGGTTCCCATTTCTGGATTTTGGACACTACGGATTCCCATTCTTGGAATTTGGACAGTGCAGGTACAAATTCTTGTATTTCGGATACCATCTGTCTCAAAGTTTGACTTTCTTGATGAAGTGATCCTTGTAAAGACTTCACCGAGTTAGCAATTTTGAGATCTACATCATTAGCATAATTAATGATTTTCTCGTCCACTTTGTTAATGTGGTCAACAAGTTTCTTGTTCTCATCAGTTACGTAGAGTTTATATTGTTCTAGGTCTAAAGACCTCGCCGAGTTAGCAATTTTCAGATCTACATCATTAACATAATTAATGAATTTTTCATCCAGTTTATTAATGTGGTCAATAAGTTTCTTGTTTTCATCAGTTACGTAGAGTTTATATTGTTCTAGTACAGTGTTATCATTATGTGAAAGCTTGTTGTAACCAGTTTGTAGCATATCCATCGTTTTAGACATAGCAGAGTCTAATTCACATATCCTGGACAACAGCTGCTGATTGAAGGTCTGCATCTGCTTAACGTCATCTGACAGTGTAGCGTTTGATGATTCTATAATACCAAGTTTGGATGGTAATTGAAAGTTCAGATTCGTGACCTCAGTCATCACCCTTCTATTGTGGAACACAACATACAGAAACAGACCAAGAAATAGTAAAACTGGGGTACTGAATACCTCAAGATACTCATTTAAAAACTTGTCAACCATCGTGGAAAAATATATACCAAATTCCTCAAAAGAATAGTTGTCAGCCATTACCTCAATCCAGGTGCAATGACGCTGTGTGGTCAGAAGGTGTCACAATAACGTTTAGTGCCCTGCTGTATGGCCGCTGTAGAGACACTCAGCACGTTATTCACAGATCCTAGGTGTTAGAGGGTCTCAGCAGACAAAATAGAATCTTCGGGAAAAAACAAATTCTCACAAGTCAAGACAGGATGTTAATTACAAGATAGAATGGTTTTAGTTATCTTTGTTCACCTACAGGAGTAATTCACAATTGTCCCAGGTTACAGGGGTTAGGGGCGGAGCTGCTGCTTGAATCTGCAGTTTTTGGGTCAAACTCAGCCAGCCAGGTTGGGGGAAGGGCGCTCCTGCAGCCGCAGTTCAAACTCAATTAAAATGAACTGAGCAGCGGTACAGCTAGGTGCGGAAGCAAGCAGCCCGGGTCTCAGCCCAGCCGTTTAGCTAGGCAGAGAGCCGCAGCCGCGCGCTGGGGGAGGGGCGTGCGCAGCAGGCAGACAGCCCGGGTCTCAGCCGTTTAGCTAGGCAGAGAGCCACAGCCGCGCGCTGGGGGAGGGGCGTGCGCAGCAGGCAGACAGCCCGGGTCTCAGCCGTTTAGCTAGGCAGAGAGCCACAGCCGCGCGCTGGGGGGGGGGGCAGAGATACCGACCGCGCGCGCGCGTGCAGCGGTTAGACAGACCGACCGCTTACAGCGGAGCCGCAGCCGCGCGACTGGTCGAGGGGCGGGGCTACAGACCGCGCGCGGCAGCTGCAACCGGCCCGGGTCTCAGCTAGCCGCGGGTCGTGTGCTGCAACCGGCCCGGGTCTCAGCTAGCCGCGGGTCGTGTGCTGGGTGGGGGGGGGTCTACCGACCGCGGGTGGCAGCGGGGCCGAGGCCGTGCGGCTGGCTGAGATGCCTGGAGCCCCCGCTGGCGCCGGCTGAAACAGACCGGGAGCCTCGGAAACTGATGGCGTAAGCCGTTTGGAGGTCACCGCTCAAAACCAAATCTGCACGGGGCTGGATAAGCCCCGCCCACACTCAAAACCTGACCTGAGTGTGAATTAAACCCGTCTCGTGGGCCCGCCCGTGGGTCCGGGACACGTTGGGCGCCAGATGTAGGCGGAGTTTACCCACAAGAACACCAATACTAGAAAAATATTTATTAGAATATAATCCAGAACTCACGGTACAGGTAACCAAGCACAGTAGGGACCGAAGTCTGCAGACGGACGGACGAAGGGGTCCTTCCTCCAGCAGCCAGGAACCAGGAAGAGAGCGTGTCGTATCCGCAGACCCTTTTTAATGGGGCTTTTCCCCCGCCCCCTTCAGGTCGGGGGGCCCGGTGCTCTGTATAAATGTCCCTTGACCTTGTCAGCTGACACCTGAATCCCACAACACTTCTGGGGGCAACTGAGGGCAGCATCAGAGTCTATAGCATTTTGAAACTAAGAAAGTTGTATTGATGTGTGTGTGTGTGTGTGTGTGTGTGTGTGTGTGTGTGTGTATGTGTGTGTGTGTGTATGTGTGTGTCTGTGTGCATAGCAACAATTAGAGATAAAAGAGGTCATGAATTTGAAAAAAGAGCAAGGGGCATATGGGAGAGATTGGAGGGAGGGAATGATGTAATTATGATTTTAAAAATAAAAATTTATTATTAAAAACCTAAAACAAATGGAGATTCTTATTAGTCATGTGAGGATTATTAGTGGCAGGGAGGTCATATATGATCTGGCTGATAAAGGATAAATAGCTTGTATTCCTTTGTCCAGCTCTAACTGCTTTGGCTCTCTAAGGCACTCTGTGAGTGACTCTGAAACCCTGACTACAACGGAGGGAAAAAACCTGCTATGAACAATAGTAATGTTTACTCCATATTCAGAATATAGGCTGCTCGTTTATTATTTCGTAGGTATCTTCCACTTATTTCCTAAAGCAATTCTGTCATTACACATAGGGAAAAAGAAGGCATCTTTTGAGACTGAGAATTTTGTTGATAAGATTGTATGGTGTTCTAATTATAGATCAATTGCATTTATTTCTAATTTAATGGAGAGAAAGTTGCTATGCATTGAAACATTCCTATGCTAAATTCTCTTCTTGGTCAATTTGTAAATAACCTGAGATCTTCTAAAAATACAAAACTAAAGAAGGAATAAAATTAAAATTAGTTCTCCTCAACTATTCTAATCTCTGAACCACTTTCCTATTCAGAATTCCAATCTGAGCTAGCTAGGCCCACCTGACTCTCAGATCTCACATTTATTTTTACAGCCATAAACTAGCATGCCAAGACATGAGGTATCATTTTTTCCCCCAAACTAAATAAGAATCAAGGCTCTGTCACTTTCCTAATGAGGACTCGTGCACAGCACCAAGACCTTGAAGCATATTCAGGTGAAGACCTGTGATTTTTAACAGCCAGACTTGCTAAGGGACTCATTTAAAGACAGTGACAAAGGCACTCTTGGGAGCCAGCACATGACTAAATGGGGGTAAAGCTGGTAGAAACTGTTTTTCTCAAAGAACAAAGTACAATATTACCTTTTTAGAATGGGACCTGTTACTGACTCATTTAACAATGAATTCAGGAAATGTCAATGAAGGTGGAAAGCTGTAGATCTAGGCCCAATCTCATGTACAGATGTCTAAAACAGCAGTCTTATTCATATAACTTTGGTAATGAGCTGTTATCCATTGCTCCTTTGCTCTCAATTGGTTGGAAAAATCTGCCATTAGTGTCCAGACAGCCTCTTGTGCCCTCTGTATACATTTCATTAGTGTTCTGTGCACTACTACTCTTGAGCAATTAAACAAATTTTGTGTGTGTGTGTCTGTGTGTGTGTGTGCACGCATGCATATTCCCAAGTGTGTATTTATGTGTGAGAATATTCATCCATGTGTGTGTATATGTATGTGAGGAGGCCAGAGCTTGACATTAGAAATTGTTTTTAATAAAATTCTGATAATTCAATTTTACGAATAAAGCCAGATGCTGGGATGAGTACCTGCTAGCTCAGAGAGACAGAGAAAGCTCCCAGCTGACCTTCCTCTTCTGCTAATGTCCCCAGAAAAAAACTCTTCTCCTAAGCCATCTCCAACAAACCCTCAAACTGAGGACCCTCCCCTCCACTTCCTGTGTCTCTATCCATCTTCCTGACTCCCTGTTACTCTCTGTTTTGTTTGTTTGTTTGTTTGCTTGCTTGCTTTCTGTCAACTGGTTGCTTGCTCCATCTCTTGACCTACGGTTATTTAAACCTGTTTACAAAATTTAAGCAGAAGCTGCTGGAATAAAGGTATGGGCTAGGGCTGAGCCACACTACAATTAGAAATCATTCTTTTCCAGTAAGTAATCATTGTGATCAAATATCCTGCAACAAGGAATCTTCAATCACTTTCCAATTTATGTATCAGCATAGTTATCTTACTTGAATCCCGAGCCCACTGATTGAACTAGTCTACTTACAACTACCTTACCAGGGAAATTCTCCTGTCTCAGTTTTGGGAGTACTGGTATTACAGGCAGCCAGCAGGCCCACCATAAACTAATGTGTATGCTAGGCATTGAAACTCTGGCCCTCATACTGCAAATAATTTACCCACGGAACTATCTTCTTTTGAGAGAAATAACCCCTTTAAATGTTGAAATGATGTTTATCTATTATCATCTGTACAAGACTTAGAGAACTAATCTAACCAAGTTCTTTAATCAAATCAAAAAGGCATGGAATAGATTTGTAATGGTAAGATTCACAACAGTTATAATAAGTCAAACAATAAAAATTGTTAAAGTACAAATCTCATTATCTTGCACATTTTGAAGTTGATAAAAACAAGTAAAATTAGCATTGCTTCATTTCAGAGTAATTATTGTGCTCAAAACTTAGAAAGCCAATAAATGCACTTCATGTATATGATACAATAACCACACATTATGGTCCATTTTCAAACAAATCATAATTACTGTCTGAGTATGATTCAAATCACCAAGGCACTTTCATAAGTGCTAAAACACTTGCAATTTGAAACATACTAAAAATGTCATGCCATTTACCACATAGAACAGATGAGTTCTTGGCCAAACATAGAAAATGCAATTCATTCTAAGCAATTATACTGGACTGTATAACAGAGGGTCAACAAGCTTGCAAAGCTTCTTGATTAAAATAAATTCTGAATTTTAAATATTTTAAATTGAAGTTCTTTTAAATAAATAAGTCTTCTCAGTTCTGGGATTTCTACTACAACTCAAACCCAAAGCTAATTTTTATTTGTTTGTTTATTCGTATATGTCAAAGCTGCAGAAATAACCTCTCCAGCTGTGCAGACAATCTAGTCATCTTTAGGTCTCTCTTTCTCTCTTTTTAGAATATTTTCTCCTTCTTTATTTTAAATGCTTTAATTTACCATCTATGGAATGCCAGGTTCTGTGCTAAACTCTGATTTAAAGAGTTAGCTAACAATTTGTACACCAATGTTCTCTGGCATAAAAGAATCACTGGAAACTAAAGAGTGAATTCTGAGTCTTATAACTGACTGAAGAGAAAGCTGCTGAGTCAGTGACCATCTCCTGGAGTGGATCAGATGGGAGGAAAGGCAGATAGCTAAATGATCTGAAGGGCCAACAGTAGAGAACGCAACAGAAGTAGGCAGCCTTTGAGCATCATATAAGTGTACACATTTAATATTAATGGGAAAAATAATCCATCCAAGTATTTTAGCAAGGGCACTGAGCCTTTACATTTACACATCAAAAGAACCACTCTGACGGCAGAAGACAGGGCTTATTAAAGAGCTAGAACACCAGGCAAGGACTTTAGAGAGCTTGATAACGTGTTAATATAACTAGTTGATGTTCTTTGTTTTTGTTAAGTAACAGTACCAAGTTCTCCACTTCTAGGCCTATGACCTCCTTAGACATGTTTTATTGAGCTGCCTTACCATCCAGGTATGGATTTCCTCCTGGAGATCTAACCTCAAACTCAATCAGAGGGCAGCTGGTTGTCTACCACCATCATAACTGTGCCATTAGTGAACTGGCTGACACATATTGCCTGAGAGGCTGTCTTTTCATTTTATGGAATTTATAGACTGCTGAGACCAATGCTGTCTTTTCCTTCTAGCAGCTGCATAGCGCCTTCCAATATTTTGTAAGCAAGCCAGAGGGGAAGACATGGGAAGCACAGTTATGTTCCACATCTCTATATCTTGGAATTGGTTTTTTGCCATCTTTAGTGATATAGTCTTGTCTCTACTTCTTAAGGAAAATCAAGATGACTGATGAGAGTCTATAAAGTTGTAGGCATCTCTACAGCCTTCCTGGCCAACTTCTACAGGTGCATCTCACATCTAGGCTTGGAAATTCTTTCGGAGGGTGTAGCAGAATTTAATTTCCTTTTCTATGTTGTGAAGAAACACCATTACCAATTACATTCTGCCCTATCAGATAATGCTGGTATGTACTTCACTAGATAACATAATATTCTAAATGTTTAAAGGTAATTATGAAAAAGTTATCCTATTAGATGAATTAAAATGAAGAAAATATTATTTTCTTCATATACACATGTATGTACATACCCCCACATGAATAAGTACATAAACATGTACATGTACATGCATACATATATACAACAACTTTTAATCTATGTTGATTTCCACTTAATTTAATAACTCCTTTAAATTTTTCCCACAGAATATGTGTGATAGTATGAGTCACTAAATTTCACAAGTATTGCAAAGTCAACATTTGTCCTTTATCTTGAAAAAATAGTTTCACTAAATGTAGAATCCTATATTAATGCATTCTCCTTTAAACACTTGAAATATTTCATTCTATTTTTTAGCTTATTTCTAAAAAGTAGTTTTCTATACCACTTATTATATATTTCTTTTCTTTAGCTACTTTAAAATTTGTCTCTCTTTGGCTTTATAAAATTTGAAAATTTGAGTTTTCATTTTGTTCTTTTGTTTGTATTCTCTGAACCTTTTCATTCTGAGATGAGGACTTGCATAATTTGGGATGTTCTAATATATTATCATAATATTTCCTTTTTGATTGATTCTTTCCCCTCCCTCTCCCTGGCATTCCAGTTACTATAGCAATAAAATTGTCTTATAGGTCTTGTATGTCCATTAAGGCTTTTTGTTTTGTTTTGTTTTGTTTTTCCTGTTCATTCACTTCAGGATTAATCTGGCTCAGGTTTAAGCTCACTTCATGAATCTATTCTTCCCTGTGCTTTGGCACGTCTCCAGGGTGCTGTCTAGGATATTCATCTGTTTTATTTTGGTTCTCCTCTGATGTTGGTTATGATGTGCACCTTACATTTTTTTTTTTTTTTGTGATATGTTTTCTGCTTCTTCGCTATTATTTTAACACTCCAATCCTGTGGTCAGGTTAGATTTCCTGTCTATTGTTACCTTCTTGTATCTTATCTAATGTTCTTCTGATTTCATTATCTTTCCATACAGAATTTCTTTCTTGTTTCTTGGTTTGTTATTTTATTAACATTAAGAGGTACATTGTATCTGGCAATAGCCATTGAAGCAAACTTGATTTTAATGTGAGGGTTTACCACATATAGGCTAAGGATTGATTTTTGATGTGGCTATGGCTATGGGTTTTTAATTCTTTCAGGATTCTTCTAAGTTACTTCCAAGACAGACCAAGCTCCTTCCCCTCTAATCCATGACCATTTTCCCAGAGCTATTCTTGAGATAGTAAGTGGAGAGATAAGTAGTCTGCAGGCTTCCCGTTCATTGTCACTAATTCTGTGGGCTGTTTTATGGTGAGGAATACTGACAGGTTTTCCCCGCACTGTTATGTTTTCCTTCATGCTTGTTGCTTCTCTAGCTGTAGTAAAAGCAGGTTGTTTTTGAAATGGTGGATGACCCCTGTTGAATGCTGACTGTTCACTTCAATACAGTAGGAAAACTGAACAAGGTTGGAAGGGGAGATTTTTTCCTTAAAATGTATTTTTCCCTAAAGTATAACACTTTCTTCTCAGGAGGCATCTGAACATACTGGGTGAGGCCTTCTTGTCTTCCCCTCATGGACCCATGGTTGACTTTTCTCCTACCCTCTAATCTGGGAATGCTATCATGGGTTGGAGTCAACAATCAAAAGAGTGTGTTTACCTCAAACTTCCCTGCCAAGAATGTGTTATTTTCAAAATTCTATACTTAATTTCCCTAAATTTGTGTAAATTGCCACTTAAGTGATCTTGCTGGTTCATGGCTCACAAATTGTTCACAGATATTTCCATGTCTCTGAGAAGAGTCCTCTTTTAAAGTTTCAAGGTATGGTTTGTCCTGTAGCTGTATATGGGAAACAACTGGTTTGCTCTGGTCTGTATATGGGAAACAGCTGTTTTTTGTTCATACAGCTGAATCTTATTGTAGAGTGAAGAAACACCCAAACATTTTAAATGTGAGATAAAATATGAGATTCATTAGTATTTATTAAATTAATTTCTTACTTTAAGATTTTTTTTAAGTTCTTGTGCACATTTAGTAAATACCACAGAAAAATTTGTTTCTTCCTGTAGAATTCAAATTATTTAGCATAATGCCGTAAGAACGTCACTCTTAGGGATACAGCCCAACTATTTCCTTCAGATTTCTCTAGTTCTTCTTATGTGTGTGCACACTAAGTATTGAACATTCTCACCTGTGTACGTTTATACATTCACTATCAAAGTCATGGGACTGACAGAGAAATTATTGATACACAAGGAATCTCATAGTTCACTTTTATATACACATACATGTCCATCTCCTTGTCTCTGGCCTCCTATCCCAGGGTCCTAGAGTCCAAATTATGTATTCACAATGTGTAGAATTTGTCAGTTCTCCAAGATGTATAATATAAATGGGTCTGTACCTTACGTAATCTGTTGGGGTTCCGTGTTTCTGTCACTCTTCCATCACTCTTTGTTAGGACATTACTAGTTTTTCTGTAAAATCCACCTCTCCTAAAGTGTTTGTGTCTTACAATGTATTTTTAAAAGATCTTGTTAATATTATTTTTGCTGTAGTCATTAATAAGCCACAGGCGTTCATCTCATTTATTTAACGTTGCCTCCCTTGAGTCTCTCCTCCTTTTCCTCCACCCCCTCCTCCTCATTTCTCTCTCCCTGTCTCTCATTTTGTTGTGTGTTCCGGTCTCTCCTGGGACTTGCTATCCCCCTGCCTCCAAAGTGCTGAGGGCTCAGGTGCACACTACCGTGCCCTGCTGTAATTTTATTCAGATCTGTTATTTGGTAAGGCAGGGAGCTAGAAATGGGAACGGGGGAAAACTTTGAGCACTAAAATCCAATAAAATCAGAGTGCTTGTCTCTGTCCAAAAGTTAAAAATAAAACAGTGGCAGAATGGCTTGTGACTAATTACGAAGACAAAGATGAACCAGTGACATAGGAGGATAAAACAATAGGCTACAGATTGATGGATTTCTTAAAACAGAAGCCAAGGCACAAAAAAAAAAACCTGAAAATTTTCTGCTGTTTAAAAACCATTCTTCTTCTCTACCTAATGAACTTATGTCTAACACACAATGGCTTGGGATAGTGAGAATTCTTGGAGGTTGGGAGTAGACATAGAGTGTCCTTTTCTCTGTACACATGCAATTTTAGCTTTCCATTGGCCAGATTATTATCTTTAAATTTTTAAGTGCATTTTTATTTCAAACTAACACATAGTAATTATTCATATTTGTGAAGTACTGTGTGACATTTTAACAGATGTATACAATAAGTGATGATCATGTATAGTAATTAGCAAGTCTATTGCCTAGAATATTTGCTAGCTCTTTATGTTCAAGATATTATGTGTTACTTTATTATTTTAACTGGTGCTTTCTTACTTATCAATGTGATTGAACATAGCTTTATATTCAATGGCTACTTAATCTTGCTTATAGGATTTTATCAAATTTACCTGTTATAAAGTCTCCTTGATGTGTAGTTATTAATTCTGAGGATTTATTCTTTTCAATTTATTGTTTATAATCATCTCTTCTAAATCACTATTGTAACAAGAGGTTTCTAGCCCTGTCCAGCCAGAAGTCCTGACCCACGAACCTGAAATCTCAGATTCCTAGCTGCCTGCTGCTGCACCCCCCAAATGACTCAGGCGCTTATATTAATTTCATGCTTTTCAGCCTATAGCTCAGGCACATTGCTAGCTAGCCCTTTCATTTTAATTCAGCCCATATCCATTAATCTGTCCTGCCACGTGGCCAGTGGCTCACCTGTGTTCTTTACATGTTGCTTCCTTGGGCCACTGGCTTGATTTCCCTGTCTGACTCCTTCTTCTACCTATGCTCCAATTCCTGCCCTGCTACTATGGACCAAAACAATCCTTTATTCACAGCATGGAGAAAGGCATTCCCACATCACAGTATACTGAAGTTCAGTTTGGCTTTGGGAGTACTTTCTTTTATGATTTGATGATATAAGTTTATTATTAGAAAATATTCCCCTTCACAAAAACATAAAGATCATTAATGTGTTTCTCAAAAGTGGTCTTTACTTAAGTGTTCTGAAACAATACTTCACAAAACAAAACAACAAAAAAAATGAAACATCAAAAACCAAACTGTTGTCAAGTGACTATTCTTCGAAAATGTCTCCAAACTTACCTCTGCCACATAATAATCAAACCACTAAACCAACAGAACAAACAAAAAGGACTAAGAGCTGCAAAGGCAAAAGGCCAAGTTACATATAATGGCAGACCAATCAGTATAATACTAGACTACTCAATGAAAGCAAGAAGGTCCTAGTCAGGTGTTATACAGACACTAAAAGAGCATGGCTGCCAACCTAGACTACTGTATCCAGCAAAATTATCAATCACCATAGATGAGGTAAACAAGATGTTTTATGACAAAATCAGATTTAAACAATACCTTTCCACAAATCTGGCCCTGCAGAAAAAACTAGTGGGAAAACTACAATCTAAGGAAGCCAGATATATGTATGAAACCACAAGCAATCAATAGTCCAATAGAAGAAAAACCCAAAGAAGGGAAATGTAGTAGTGGGTTCTCTCGGGTCCCGTACGCCAGAGGTCCCGGACCCACAGATCTGTCGCCCGGACTGCTTATCCGCCCGCCGCCCTGGTCCCCAGAAACGACTCAGACGCCTATATTAACTTCATGCTGTTTAGCCTATGGCTCAGGCACATTGCTAGCTAGCTCTTATATCTTAAATCAACCCATTTCTATTAATCTGCGGGCCACGTGGCCCGCGTGGCTCACCCATGCCTCCTTACATGCTGTTCCTTTGGCGGCTTCAGCTCGGTCTGCCTGACTCCACCCTGCTTCTCCCCCCTAAGCTCTGATTTCTCCTCCTACCTATTCTACGGTACCTGCCATGGCCCAAACCAGCTCCTTTATTTAAAGATACAGCACACACAAATGCATTCCCACATCACTTCCCCCTTTCTCTCTAATCAAAAAGGAAGGTTTCAATTTTAACATGGCAAAATTATATATAACAAAATAGCTATCAAGCAAGAATTACAGTTACAATATCTAGTCTATTTGTATTTAGCAAAATTAAAGAAAATATTCTATCATCTACCTTATCTTTATGAATCTAAAGTTTTATATCTAATATATCTTTCAAATGACTAAGAAAAACTATACCTCTAACTATCTAATCTTCAACTACATCAAAGACCACAGAAGGACATATTTACCCAAGTAAACCAGAAGTGCAAGTGACTTCTAAAAGCTAGAAAGGACAGAGATGACACCTATCTGTCTGGACAGTCACCCAAAGCTCTTTTATAAAGTTGGGGCAACCATCTTCAGCCTATAGGCCTGGAGTCTCTTTTCATTTCAGTGAAGCAGGAAATCCGCTCTGCCCATTCTGGCACAGTTCATCCGTTGCTTCTCCTTGAGTCCTGAAGAATGTCTGACAGTTTTCTCTGTAAAGCAGGAACCTGAATGATCATCTAGGCTTGTTCTGCCAAAGTTCAGAGGTCATCTTCTTATGGAACCTGCATGTCCAGTTTAAACAGCATACTGTCAAGCAGTCAATATAAGAACAGGTTCTTCTCTAGTGGCTAACCATTACCACAAATAGAGTAGACTCCATATGGAGTTTCTTTGAAGCCCATTTTTCTCTTGAAGATTGGTGCTGCCAGGAACAAATCTGTCTCACTGTCCAGAAAAGTCTAAGCTCTTAAAACATTTTAAATGCCATATTCTGTAGGTCTTAGAAGTATTTGAAGATTACCTACTTAATTGAAATATATCTTTGTATACCTAAAAATCCTAACTAACCTAACTATAAGTTTGATTATCAAAAGTGACTATTAACCTTCATTTCTTAATTATACACTACAATTTTAAAACAGTTACATGAACATCATACCTTAAACAAGAATAGAAAAACACATACAGCATAATAAAATTGACCTTAAATTTGTATCAATAAACCAAAATCTATACCAATGTAAAGCATTTTGAGATTAACAGCTGATTTTCTGATCTAAGTAAATTCAATAATCTAATTTTTAAAAAAGCATTCACATACCATATCCCCCGTTTCTTCTTAAAAAGAGATTGACATCCTAATATCGAACAAAATAGACTTCAAACTAAAATCAATCAAAAGAGACCAGGATGGACATTACTTATGTATCTCAGGAAAATCCACCAAGATGAAGTCTCAATCCTGAACATTTATGCCCCCAACACAAGGGCACGTACATATGTAAAAGAAACACAACTAAAGCTTAAACCTCACATCAAATGCTATACATTAATAGCAGCAGACTTCAATACTGTACTTTCACCGTTGGAGAGGTCAACCAGACTGGAACTCAACAGAGAAATAAGGAATCTAACAGATGTTATGACCAAAATTGACTTAATTGATAAGCTGGAAGACAGCTGGGTAAGATCTGAATGTGGTGTTTATTCTCTCTAATATCTCCATATTCTTCAGAGATATATCCCTGAGTTTCATTTATTTGTGCAACAGAGAGATGGGAACAAATCATGAGAGAAAGAGATAGTTGAGTGAAGGGAGCAATAAAGAGGAAGAAACAAAGAGATGAATATCTTGATAGAGGAAGCCAATGCGGTTTTGGAAAGAGAACGTATGCTAAGAAAACCTCCAGAAACTCGCAACTCTCAGATGTCCCTGGCTAGGACTCCATCCAATGCTGAAGGAGGTGCCAAAACAGAATTTCCCCTATAATCAAATGAATGACCACCCTAAGAGTCATTATAGAACCTACATCCAGCAACAAGTAGAGGCAGAAGCAGAAATCCAAGGATAAGCACCAGGTAGAGCTGAAGAGGTCCAGCTGAGTGAGAGAGAGAGAGAGAGAGAGAGAGAGAGAGAGAGAGAGGAGAATGTATATGAGCAAAGGGATAAGGATTATGAGGAGGAGACTCACAGAGATGGCTGGATGGAGATCTGGAGAACTCACTGAATCAAAAACAGCCACTGGGGAATCATCAGGAAAAGGAACAGAGCCCTCCAAATGTAGATGACTGTCAGTTGGCATGTGCAGTATGTGGAACCTCATGGAGTAGGATCAGACTATGTTCCTCTGCATGAACTGGAGCCCATTCCCTACAGAGGAACACCTAGTCCAGCCTTAATACTGGGATGAGGAACTGGGACCTCCCTAAAATGGATAGGCCAGACTGAACTGACGGTCTTGAGACTCCTTACCCTTCTTGGGAAATGGATAGGTGGATGGGGAGAGGCCGAGGGGGGACTGAGAGGGACTGGCAGGAGGGAAGGGAGAGGAAAACCTTTGTAAGTAAAGAAAAAATAATAAAAGCAGGGAGCTGCAAGAATTTTATTTGAGTAAGTGCTTTTCTATTCCTTGTGATTTTTAAAAAGATATGTTTATATTTGTAATTTTTATTTAATCAAAATATTATTTTATTCATTCCCTCCATCTCTTCCCTTATACACCTCCTGTGTCTAAAATCTACTCTGTCCCAGAATTCCAGACTCCTCTTCTTTAACAATTTTTACTCATATATAAACAAATTAACATATAAAGACAACCTTTTCAATTCATCTGGTGTTGCCTGCATGTATATATTTCTAGGGTGGACCACTCAGTACAGGTAATTAGTCAGGGAATTTTCTATATAAATATTTCTAAACTTTTAACTTAAAAAAATGGGAATAAGAATTAGGACATAAACATTTTTATTACAATTAGAGATAAAATTTTTAAAATAGTTCTAGTTTAAAAAAATTAAAGATTTTTCTGTGGTATTCTATGTTTAGCAATTGATGGAAGCAGATGTAGAGATCCACAACTAACCCCTGGGCTGGGCCAAGCTCCTAATCTAGTTGAAGGGAGGGAGGAAGGATTTTATAGGCCAAAGGGGTCAAGATCATGAATGGAAACCTACAGAGAAAGCTGGCCCTAGCTGCTGGAAGCTCGTTGACTCTGGACCAAGAGCTCGGGAATCCACATGGGACTATACTAGGCCCTCTAAATGTGGATGACTGTTTTATGACGTAAGTAGTTGATGGGACCCCTTTCAGTAGAACCAGGATTTATCCCTAGTGCATGAACTGGATTTTTGAAACCCACTCCCCATAGAAGGATTCTTTACTTAAACTTGATATAGAGGAAAGGACCTTGGCCTGGTATCCCAGAATTTGTTGCCCCTTGTGAGGCCTTACCCTTTTGGGGGAGTGAATGGTGATATGGGGTGGGGAAAGTCTGGGGAGTGAGTGGGAGGAGGGGAGAAAAGGGAAACTGTGGTCAGTATATATAGACCAAAAAAAAAAAAAACCCTTTTAAATAAAAAATACCTAAAAAAGAAAAAATAATATCTCCAAACCAAAAGATTTAAATGTGTATAATTTGAATGAGATTTGTTAAAGAAGGGCTGAGAAACTTTTTATAGTCTGCCTATCTTCTATGTTTTGCAGCACATTTCTAAATTATGTGCTTTTAAATTTAAAGAATAAATTCACAGTCTATGGGAAGAGTGGCATTGGACTAGATACTATACAATATTACAAATTCCATATGGTGTGACCTCAGATGGGTGTGGTGCAACATCCAATGTTACCAGAATGTTTGGAAGCTTAGTAAGGTGACATTCACAAGGAACTGTCATATTTGCTTGCAAGCTCCTCCATGCGTTCTAGCCATCCCATTCTTACCTCATTTAAGTCAAGATAAATCAGAATTCATGTGCGAACGGTAAGATCCAAAACTGAATGGGATTGAGTTTTTCTTAAAATACTTAGAATTTTAATGTTCAATATTTTATGTTTGTCTGTCTTGTAGCAGAAAAGGAAAACTATAGAGGAGAGAGTCTAACTGTAATGACAGAAAGCTTCCCCTATGAGCTGGAAAGCTATGCTCTAAAGCACTCTAAGGAGCTTGGTATTTTGGGCATTGTTGTTGTTGTTACTTTGTGGTGGAACTCAGGTTGTGATTCTCCTGTGTGTAGAAGCAGCATAGATCAAGAGAAGAGCTGTCCAAATAGAAACCAAAAGAAGAAATTAAAGTTTAGGGTGTGTTCTACTTCTTTGGGAGCCCAGAATCTCCTAAAATGTGCTGAGAAAAAGGCAAAATGCCTTCTGTGTTTAGAATGCAGATGTGTGGCTTCCTTCTTGCCTGTGGATGTTTCCTAGATCCGGTGGGTCTGGGCTTTCATGTCTGTGGCTGAATAGAGTAAGACATCAAAGTAAACACCCCACTTTAGAAATCAAGTGGTCTCCAACCTAGACCTCTCATGATCAGTATATACATATCGGGGTCTAATTTTAGCTTTTAAGTGTTTGGGAATTTAGATTACGAATAAGTGAGTTTTGACCATTCACTCTGGCAAGGCGCTGATGTTGTCATTCTTTCGATCTTGTTTAGGCAACCGTATAATTAGGGCTTCTGGGTGAAGCTTTCCTATCCCGTGGTGATATGTTATATATTCAATAAAACCAGTCTGAAATATCAGAGAAGAGAAATATCCACAGTCAAACCAGGAGGATCAGAGAGTGGTAACCTTTAATCCAAACATGGGGAAAGACCAGAAGTGGTCACCTATGCCCAACTAGGAATGGTGACCTATGCACTTAATCCCAAGATCTGAGTTTGAGGCCAGCTTGGTTTATAGAGTGAGTTCCAGGCTCCCAGGCAGGCAGTGGTAGTACCAAATGTTTAATCCCATAACCCCAGAGACAGAGATTTTTCTGTGTTTCTGTGAGTTCAAGGCTAACTACCATGCCTTTAATCTTAACCTGGATGTGAAACAACAGGGCAAAGAGGATATTTAAGGCAGGTGTAGGAAGACGGATGAGGCAGAGGAAGCAAGGAGGAGCGAGCCTGAGGAAGCTGGAAGACAGCTGGGTGAGATTTGACTGTGGTGTTTCCTCTCTTTGATATCTCAGCATTCCCCCAATATCTGGCTCTGAGTTTCCTTTATTACAACCAGAATTTGTGCAACACTATCCTGTACAGAGACATGGATTATCAGCAGATATCTTGGACATGTGCCACTTAGCAATATTTCTGACTCTACTGTGACATTCTCTGAGACCTAGACACAGGGGTTATAGAGTTGTAGATGTATCAGTTGGACCTGGGTACCCCACAGCCCGTGCATTTTGACCAGTTTTAGTTTTCTGTAATGATCTCTGTGTGCTGCAAAAGAAGTTTATTGATTGAGATCAAAACATTCACTCATCAATGGATATAAGAATAAATACATGAGTTGCAGCTAGAAATTATACTAGTTTAGGAAAGTGGCAGCAGTGTGTATTTCTCTATGGACCATGGCCTAACCAGAAATGTGTAATTGGCTAGGTTTACAGTACCAGGCATAAATCTTTCCTATAGAGAAGATCTTAAATTCAGTAAGCCAGCTTTTCTCCACATCCCAACCTGGATGGATGTAATCTTAAATGAAGAGCTATAGGCAATTGATGACTGCTGAAAGAGAAGGAATGTGTCTTCCCCAGGACTGAGTCTCTAGTTTTTATCCCTAAAGACATACACATACTAGTAGCACTAAGCTGATTCAGCAAGCTATATTTTTTTATTAATATGCATGTGTACATGTAACAGTAACAGTTATATAAAAAGGACCTAAAGGACCCGAAGTTACAAGAGCTGAGACAACAGTTGGAATGGATCTGAGGGGGGAGTTAAGAGGGGCGCTGTGAGGTATTTGATCGAACTTCATTGTATGAAATTCTCAATTTTGATGAAAATATTATAATTTTTGAAAGTGAGCTGTACATTTCTCTGCACTATAGTTTCATGCAGCCTGACTTATTTTTAGCTGGAGAGAGCAAGGCCTAGGCTAGAGCTTATGGTTCTCACTGTTTCTCAATTTCCTGTAAGCATCTTCTCCTCTACAGAATCTCCCTGCAGCTCCCTGGTCTACACTTCTGCACTTACTGTTTCTTTCCTTTGGCAGCTCCTAACAGCTCTCCAAGTGTGAGAGGCATCTTAACACACTGGCAAGTGGCAGGGAGAGTGAAATCCAAGCGTTGGGAATGGGAGGAGGCATCCAGGAGGGGGAAAGAGCAAGGGAAGAGATAATCACATAGATTAGCCCCTCTTACTGAAAATAACAAGTGTGATATTCTGAAAAGCAGAGATTTTTAACTGATGAATCCAAGTGACTAAGCGGAGTGTTTTTTCTCTTGAACAGATTCTTTTCTCCTCCAAGGAGATGATGAGCAAATACAAGGAACACTGAAGTACACAGGTCCACTTCAAGCTAAATACAGTCTACACAGGGAACTAATCATCTATTCTAACGTGGTGCTGTGACCTAACCTGGTTTCTACTCAAGAGCAGTTAATTTTGTTAAATATTGAGTCATCTTTTTGGCTTCTGAATCTTCCTTTCTTACCTTTTACTTTCCCCAGTGGTGTTTCCATGGTAATTGGCCTGTGCTCCAGTAAAAGACACCCCTACTCTCGCTCATGTGAACAACTCAAACTAAACCAGTGTGCTAAAAATAATTAAAGTTATAAAGGCTGAAGGGCTATGCTGATAATGAAAATGACTCACTTTGTTTGATCTTTATGTTTATTTAGTTAGTAAGTTTGAGCTATTAGAAGTAAAATATTTATCTTCTAAATAAAAATAACAGAAACAATTATAAGTAGTGCAATCTTTCATAAGTGCTTCAAGATGACAGGATGTCTTGGTTCATGACTCTTGTTATAAAGAAGATGCCAAAAAATGACTTACTTATGAATAAGAATATTCGAGAAATAACTAGAAAAAATATTTAAAGAATCTGCAATCAGAAAAGCAGTGGACATTTCTGTGAGGAAACGATCTTACTGCAGGAAGGTAAGCAAAACCTTTATAGAATGATAATAATCATACTATAAAACTAGACCAGGCTGTAAGTTCTTTGGAAGACACAAAGGAAAAGGAGAAACATACAGGTGACAAAGATGGAGGGAGAGAGAGAGAGAGAGAGAGAGAGAGAGAGAGAGAGAGAGAGAGAGAGAGAGAGAGAGAGAGAGAGAGAGAGAGAATATCTTGAGCCTTCCTCAGAAGGTTTTACCAGGAAAGACAGATTCAGGAAATGAACATTTGCTATGTTAAATGAAGAACAAGATGAATGTATGAATGTGAAGGAGAAAATAGAGTGTATAGTTGGAACTTTGTGGGAAATGTTAAAGCAATAATCCAAGATTTTGCTCTGTAAAAGGGAAGATGATTGAAAGCATACTTGTGATAATTTATTCTTATCTAAGGATTTGAGCTTTTCTCCATAAGATACCACCAACCAGTTCCTGAGAAATTTGAATACAAATTATATCGAGTATCATATTCTCAATAGTGACAAATTCAAATGTGTGCAGATAAGATCATTGAAAATTGAGAAAACTCTAGAATGATCATCCTATAAATACAATCACTGTGCAGAAGTGAGTGCTCAGTGGAGACAGTCTCTTTGATATAAAAGAATGCATTCTTGAAGTTTGAACAGCTAATACACTGAGCACTGTCACTATACCATGGAAAAATAGAGGAATTCTAGGACTTTCTGTTTAAAAGCAGAAGGATGCTGAATCTGTTCAGAATAAGAACAAGAATAACGTGAAGTTCAAGGTTCACTGCAGTAGGTGTCCTTATACCCTGTTCACCACAGACAAGGAAAATTCAGAAAAGGTGAAGCAATTCCTAGTTAGGCATTGAAGGTTGGGAAGAGAATCAGACTTCTTCATTTGACTATTAAAATCCTAAGAAGTCAAAATAAAAACAACAAGATAAAAACCACCTGTAATAGACAAATCAAAGAAGAACACAGATGCGGGAATTAAGAAATGCAGATACCACCTCAGTTAAATTCTAGGCTTCTGTAATTCTACTATGATGGAGAAAACTTGGCAGATGCAAGATTAATATAAATGTACTTTCCATGTCAAATTTCCTGTAGAAGGCTTGGTATGTTAAGAGAGAGAATATGTAGAATATGTTGTAACTATAATCTACCTAAGCAAGAACTGTGAAGACGTTTTATCTCTCATCCTCATCAAGAAGGGTTAGTCCTGACCTCTTGAAATGTATGAGCATAGATCCTAAGGTTATGTCCAAGAAGAATAAGAGCAAGATGACAATGTTGTTCATGAGTACAGCAACAAAAACATGAGCTTTATAAGGAAAATGGCCTTTATGCTATTTTGTTTTTGTTCCTTATTTAGCTACCGATTTTAAAACATTAGAAACAAAGTATTAATCTTCTAAAACATACTTTAATCTACTGGGACTTGAGTTTCATGCAAGGTGAAAGGTATAGATCTATTTTTCATTCCTCTACATGCAGGCATCTAGTTATGCCAGTGCTGTTTGTAGAAGATGCCTTCTTTTTCCGTTATGTATTTTTCACTTCTTTCTAAAAATCAGGTATCCATAGGTGTGTATATTTATGTCTGGGTCTTCAATTTGATTGCATTGATCATCTTGTCTTCTTTTATGACAATATCACACAGTTTTTATTGATATAACTCTATAATAAAGCTTGAAATTAGGGATAATCATACCTTGGAAGTATCTTTTATTGTTCAGGATTGCTTTAGCTATCCTCATTTTTTTTTTTTTCCATAAGAAATTGAGTATTGTTCTTTTAAGGTCTGTTAAGAATTGTGTTGAGATTTTAATGAATATTCTATTTAATTTGTAGAAGGCTTTTGGTAAGATGGCCATTTTTACTCTGTCTGTCCTACGAATGCATGGGCATTGGTTATATTTCTATCTCTGATACCTTCTTCAATTTCTTTCTTCAAAGACTTGAAGTTCCTATCATATAGGTCTTTCACTTGTTTGATTAGAGTTACACCAACATATTTTACATTATTTGTGGCTACTGTGAAGGGTGTTGTTTCCTTTATTTCTTTCTCAGGTTGTTTATCATTTGCATATAACAAGGCTACTACTTTGTTGTTGTTAATCTTGCATCCAGCCACATTACTTGAGGTGTTTATTATCAGCTATAGGAATTTCCTGGTAGAATTCCTGGAGTCACTTATGTTTCCTAATTTTCTTATGTAGACATTTAGTTCAAAAACTTTTCTCTTTTCAACACTTTCATTGTGTTCCATAAGTTTTGATATGTTGTACATTCTTTTTCATTGAATTCTAGGAAGTCTTTTATTTTTTACTTCTTTCTTGACCCAGAGGTGGTTCAATGGAGGGCTGTCCAGTCTCCCTGAGTCTGTAGGCTTCTGTTGATTCTGTTGTTGAAACCCAACTGTAATCCATCGGGTTCTGAAAGGGTACCGAGTGTTACTTCCATTTTCTTGTATCTGTTAAGGTTTCTTTGTGGCTCGGTATGTGGTCAGTTTTGGAGAAGGTTCTATGAGGTGTTGAGAAGAAGGTATATTAATTTGTGTTTTAGTGAAATCTTGTGTATACATCTGTTAGTTCATTTTGAGTTATAATATCTGCTAGTTCCATTATTTCTCTATTTAGTTTCTGTCTGGAAAACCAGACTTAATGCAAGGAGGGCATTGAAGTTTCCCACCATTAATATTTGGGGTTCCATGTGTGATTTAAGCTTTGACCATGTTTCTTTTACAAATATAAGTGCCCTTGCATTTGGGGAATAGTTGTTCAGAATTGAGGCATCATCTTGGTGGATTTTTCCTTTAATGAATATGAAATGTGCTTCTCTACCTCTCTTAATTGATTTTGGCTTGAAGTCTATTTTGTTAGATATTAAAATAATTATACCAGCATGCTTCCTAGGTCCGCTTACTTGGAAAGTCTTTTTTCAACCATATATTCTGAGGTAATGTCTACCTTTAATAGCATGTTTTTGTACACAGTGGAAGGATGGATCCTATTTTAGTCTCCATTCTGTTAGTCTATGTCTTTTTATTGCGGAAGTTAGTTCATTGATATTGATCAGTATTAATAACCACTGATTGTTTTTGTTATGCTGTTGTTGTTGATAATGTATGTGTGTGTCTGTTTGTACATGTGTGTGTTTGTACATGTGTGTTGGAAGGATGAGTGTTTGTGCATGTGTATTTGTGCATGTGTGTTTGTGAGTTTGTGTGTGTGTGGTGTGTATGTTTCTCTTCTTTGAATTCTGCTGGTGGGTAATTATCTATTACCTGTGTTTATATTCTTGTAGTTAACTCCCTTGGGTTGGAGTTTTTCTCTAATACCTTCTGAAGTGTTGTATTTGTGAATAGATATTCATTAAATTTTGCTTTGTCACGAAGTATCTTGTTTTCTCCATCTATGGTTATAGAAAGTTGTACCAGGTATATTAGTCTACGCTGTCATCTGTGGTTTCTTAGCATTGTAGGACATCTGTCCAGGCTTTTCTGGCTATTAGAGTCTCACATTGAGCAACTGGGTATAATTATTATTGGTCTGCCTTTATATGTTACTTGGCTTTTCCCCTTGTAGTTTTTAAGAATTTTATTTTGTTATGTACCTAGTGTTTTAATTATTATGTGATGCTGAGAGTTTCTTTTCTGATCCAGTCTATTTGGTGTTCTGTATACGACTTTTATAGGAATGCCCTTCTTTACATTATGGAAATTTTCTTCTATAATTTTTTGAATGTATTTCTGTGGGTTTTTTTTTTTTTTTGAGCTGGTATTCTTCTCTTTCTTCTATTCCTATTATTCTTAGGTTTGATCTTTTCACGGTGCCTCAGATTTCCGGAATGGTTTGTGTTAGATAATTTTAGCTCTAACATTTTCTTTGATGAATTTATTTCTTCTTTTGTATCTTCATTGCGAGAGATCCTCTCTTCCATGTCTTGAATTTTGTTGGTGATGTTTGCGCTTGTATTTCTTGTTTGCTTACCCAGATTATCCACTTCCCCAGTTCTGTCCTGTGCATTTTCCTCATTGCTGCTGTTCTGTTTTCATGTCTTGACTAATTTTTGTTGCTGCTTGCTTTCGTTTTCTTGGAATTCTTTAAGGGGGTTGTTTATTTTCTCTAATTTTTGGTTGCCTTTTCCTCAATTTCTCTAAAGGACTTTTTCATCTCCTCATTAAGGACCTCTACCCTCATCATAATGCTGGTTATAAGATTGTCTTTCTTGTACTTTGACTGTGTTGGAATATGCAGAGCTTGGGGCAGTAGTGTACCTGGGCTCTGGTGGTTACATGTTGCCCTAGCGCTGCGTGCTGTTGTTTGGGTTCTTATACTGGAATTTAGATACCCGAATTCGGAGTAATTTCAGGTCTAGGTGCCATATTCTGAATTTGTCCTTGTTGGAGGGGTGTTTTCTTCAATAGTTTCTGCTTCCTCTATGGACTTCTGAATTCTGCAGCCTGTGGTTGCATAGAGGGTATCTGTTTACATTGCATACTAGACTTCCCACGGCCTGGAAAGCCTCTGGTCCAGAAGAGGGTTGTTGCCCCATTTGGGGGCTGAAGTTCTGGTAAAATATGTTTGTGGCCTGTGATCTGGCCTGGGGTCCTCTGGGGTTCAGGATGCTAGTTCTTTCTTTGAACATCAGGATTCTGGCCTGGCCCCTGATGGGGGTCGAAGGCTTATTCCAGAGAAATGGGCTCGAACGTGATGACAAGGAGAGGAAGGTAATTGGGCTTATGTTGGGCAGGTACGTATGGGGCAGTGGGAATTGGTAGTTTATCTGTTTTCAGAAAGCTGGCCTAGCCTCTGGTGGAATAGAAGGCTTCGGCCAGTGGTGAGGGTCAGGATTGGTTGTTCAGGATGCTGGCCTGGCCTCTCATTTTTATTATACCACATAAATCACCAAATAAAATATGCCAATAATTTTGTAAACATAGATTTGAATTCAGCATGAGGCATGCAGAAGAGAATAACATGATTTGAGGAGACCTCTGTCTGACTGGAATACAAGCCAGTGAATTGATATTGGATTTATTAAGACCTGTTTCAGCATATACTACTAAAAAGCTTTTGATTTTATTATGGACTGCCTAAAACGCTGCGAATTCTTTTAGTAAGTAAATAGAAGAGGGGAAAATGTTTTTTAGACATTTTAAAATTTACCTTATTTAATGCAAATCAAAACTTTCTATTTCATCTTCTCCTTCAGCTTTTGAGGCTTAATTGGCAAAATGTATGTTTGAGATATTCAAGGGTAGATTTTGATATCCATGTATACTTACATACATCATAATTAGTCACAATAAAGCTAGTGAGCACATTAATCATTTCACAGTTACCTTGTTTTGTGATGAGAATGTATATGAACAACTCATTTAGCAAATGTCAAGTGTATAACACATTATTATTAATGATAACCACCATGTGTACACTGCAGAACTTACTTGTCTTACAATTTTAAGTTTCAATTCTTTAATCCAAATTACTTTCATTGATATATTTTGAGAGCCTTCCTCTTGACACAGTACTGTGACAATTTAAGTTCCTTGGTTAATCATGTGAATTAAGTACTAATGCAACTTAATCCCATCATAGTAGCATAGATGCATTTCTTTGGTTTGTGAAATTATTCATGCTAAAATTAGACAACATAAATGGTAAATCTTGTTAAGCCTATTGTACCAGGCATCTGAAAGCCACAAGTGCTCATTTTAAGTAAAGTTAATTATTGATGGACTATTAATCGTGTTTGTGTATATATGTGTGTGTGTTAAATAGACTTTGATAATGTTTCATTTGAAAGATAACATTTTAGCAGAAAAATAAATAAACTCATTTTAACAGCATACTGTGTCCCACTGTAGAGGACATTTAGTGAACAGGTAGATCCTAAAAAGAAGCCAGTACATTTCTGATAGGCAGAATAAGTATACAGAAATTACAAACCATCTTTCTCTGAATATCTTTATTTTATAATTGTAATTTATTTTTCTTCAAATCCATAAGGACAAGAATCTGTCTTGTTCACCACTAGATTCTTTGAAACTAGGAACAACTGTAATAGGCCATCATTGAGTTAGAATTCAAAACAAACAAAGCAACCAAGGTAAAATAAAGAGGAGAAATAGAAAGCTTCACACATTTACGATATCTAGATATTTTCTAGAACCTGATGATTCTGTCCTTTTCTCCCTTTCCTTTTTAAATTCTTTATTTTATTTTTTTGTTTCTTAAAACTGACACCAGGCAGATTGTTAATTTTTAATGCTATGGTAGTGATAAATACTGGATCCACAAGAAATAATGTGTGTGCAAGAATGAAACTGAGATTCATAGACATTCATCTTACAGACCAGTGATACACCCCAGCATTAAGTTCAAAAGCTCTGGCTTTAGTCAGTGTTAAATGGTTTGAATTGCTCATTTACATTCAGGAAAAACTCACTTTTACAATATGGACATGATATATAATTTCTATTGACTTATGTTTTTCTCACATCTAAAATTGAAACAAATGAAATACATGTAATAAAGTTATGAAAAACGTATAAATAATAATTTGAATAATAAATTGAAAGTGTAAATTCTGTGCAAAAGTCTACAGCTTTCATTTTGATTATATACTCTAGCTATATAGAAATTCATTGAATTGTAAGATCTTTGGGTCTGAATAATTTCAGTTTTCTATTTAGTTTTTATTTGGAATTTCTTATAATAAAGACCATAAATTTTCTATTTGAGAGTATAAATGAAAATTAGAATATCCTTTATATCTGCCATACTTGTAGATCAGTGTTCCTTACTCGGCACGCATCAGAGAAGCTTCCTCTTGCAACAGATGGGAACAAATACAGAGATGCATAGACAGACATTATGCACACACATAGAAAGAGAGATCTCGGAACACAGCTCTAAATGGGATATTTCTATCAAATTCCTCCCTTCAGAGTCCAGAGAATTCCATGGAAGAGAAGACAGAAGGAGAAAACACTTGAATCAGAGACCCAGACACTCATACACTCAGAAGTCCCATAAAAATATGAAATTGAAAGTTACATATGCAGAGGACCTGGTGCAGATGTATAATAGTTTTGAAAATAGAGACAAGTTCTAACAATAACCTTCTATTCTAAAATATTAACTGGAAAATAGTCACATTAGCTCTTCTGTAGAGTACATTGGTGTAAAGAATCAGGTTTAGTACACAGCTCTAAATGGATGCCTCCATTAAATGCACTCAGAGAGAGCTCAGGGACCCCCATGGAAGAAGAGATAAAAACATTCAAGAGCCATAGGGATTGGAAGACACGGGGAGGACCAGGCCCTCGAAATCAATTGAATGAAACTCATATGTACCCACAGAGACTGATGCAGCAAGCACGGGGCAGGCATAGGTCAGCAGCAGCAACTCTGTGTATATATTGTAGCTTTCAATTGGAATTTTTATGGATCCTGTTAACAAGTGGGCGTCCTGATGCTTATGCTTTCTCTTGGAACGCTTCCCTTCTTTTGCTTTGCATTGTCCAACTTTGATATATATTTTTTTACTATTTAATTTTACTATGTTTTGTTGTTATCTCTCAGAAGCCTGTTTTGTTATTGTTGTTTGTTTGTTTGTTTGTTTTTCTTTCCTAAGGAGAGACAGAAAGGGAGTCGATTGGGAGGGAAGGGGCAGTGATGTGGAACTGAGAAGAGGTGGAGGGGAACTCTAGTCAGGATATATTGTATGTGAAAAGAATCTATTTTAAATAAAATGAAAATAGAATATATTTTAGTATATAATTAAGAATAGAGAGCACCTTCTATGATTAATGTGAAAATCCATAATACTAATAAATATTTTTTCCTATATTTATAAAAAAAATTGACTTGGTTTGTTTAATAAAATATGTAGGTTTTATGATGGATTATGTTTTTGAAGATATTGCAACAGATATTCCAAACCTTTTTGTTCCAGAGCATTTATGGATTTATATTTGTGTCTATTATTCATAGGAAGCTGAGTTTGAAGTATAATATGTTCTAAGATTGGAAGATAGATGATGATCAAAGATTTATAACATACAAAATCATGTCAATTTGAAAATAGAAAATCATTTATAAATCACAATATACAGATTTTTCTGAAAATTAATATCAAATTTTATGGAAGGGTACCTAAGATTTCCACATGGCAGAATCTTACTTTGCTTCTGTTTGATGACGATATTTACTGTCTCTCTTCCCTCTCCCACAATACACAGATAAAGAGACACTGGAAACAAATACAGAGATTGACAGAGCAGTTAGTCCTATGCTTGACATATCACTGACAACAACAATAATGAGTTTGATAATAAAACACTTCACAAGCACGATTATCCAATTAAGGCTTGAAACAATGTCAAAGACCAGAGGAGACATAGTTATAAATCCCACTGGGAAGCAGCAGTCACAGTTGGTGATATTATCAGTCATATTAATTTATCTTTGGGGACTCCTTTTAATTTCAAGCTGATAAAATCTGTATCTTATAAAGTTAAACAGAAAGTTTCACTGGATGGAAGTCACACCTTCCTTTAACTGTGTCAACAGATACAAATTTTATGGAACACTCATAGAAAACTTTTTCCCCTCTTTTTTATGCTACTCAGAACTTGTGAGATAATAATAAGTATACAACCACACCATGATGATACTGTTTTTTTTTTTGTTTTGTTTTGTTTTTTTTTTTTCTAACTTCTTCAAAGAGCATGGATGCATGGGAGAATAATAAATAAGTTGTATTTGCCATTAGCTTTATGATATCTTCTTTCACTTTTCTCAGGACTTACTGAAGACAGAAACCGTAAGAAATTGAAACATTATAAATTGTATGAGCTTTTTCTTGGATTTATTTGTATATAATGCAACACCTCAAAACTAAGCATATTCTACAGGCATTATACTGAAAAAGAAAGCCTGAGACAGTTGTACATGCAGAAGCCAATCATCTCCTCCTATCTTGGGAAATCATGTCAGTTTTGAACTGATTAAGGCAATCTGGAATTGGAATAGGACTACTAATACTTGGCTTTATTATAAATGAAAATATTTGTTTTGTTGGGATGTTTTCTGAGTGGAATTACAGTGCACTATGAGGTATGAATTAATGGAAATTTAAGCAAACTCCTGGGAACTGTTGACAACAGTTAGCATCTGCTGTCACTCTATTTCTTTGATTCTGATACAGATAATTGCAATGACACCACTTTCTTTTAAGGCAAGACAATGTTTTATTTCCTTTTGTTACAGGAAATCTCATAGCCTCAACCATTCTCTGATTCTTTGATTGCCTATTTAAAATAGAAAAGACAATTGAAATATTTTGAAATATTAACCATTATCTTTGCTATAAAATTTGACTGTAAGATAAGTATGGACATCAATTTCTTTTTCTTCTTTTTCCAAGACAGGGTTTCTCTGCTAGCCTTGGCTATTCTAGAAATTACTCTGTAGGCCAAGCTGGCCTTGAACGCACAGAGATCTGCTTACCTTTGCTTCTGGAGGTCTGGGATTAAAAGAGAAAGCATGCATCACCCACATCACCACAGCCCAGCATCACCAGCATCAATCCACTCTCTCTCTCTTTTTTGTTTTTTTGCCTCTAAGTGAGGGAAGTACGCTGCCATTGTAATCTGTGAGTATGAGCTGTTTGAAAAAAGGCTGCAGGCAATCCTCAAAAGTTTATTATCTACTGATTTAAAAGACAACAATTAATGTTCTGACAATTTCATTTTCTATTAAATATAAAATCTTGTGACTCAATAAAGGCTTAAAGATGTCTGAGTGACATTCAAGCATATATACTTCCAGAACAATTTGACAGTATGGAATTTACTAATTTGCTTTATAAATTGATCATTATAATTCATCCAGTTCTTTTAGTAAGAAGCATGACATTGAGTTCCTCAAGAGCTACATAAAGTGGTTATTTGAGCAATGTGTCTTTCCACGGTAGAGTGTTGATGTCTTGTCCTGTGTTGTTGGAGACTCATCTAACAAGCACCTCCTCTTAATTTATCCTCAGTTAAAAAGTAGAAGATGGGATTATTACCAACATTTCAGGAGTAAGGCTTAGGTGACATCAATATTTATTTGAAGTTTTCTTCCTCTTACATGAATGTCTCAGAGTGGTAATGATCTGGAACTTACTGCAAATAGCCTTGTAAGAAGATGAAATGCTACATGCCTATTCCCTTAAAGCATGTTAGAGAATCCTGTTGACCGTTAGTTCATGAACATCAGTGTCCAACAATGAAATAAATCACTTTTTTTGCATGCTTGCTCTCATCGATAAGAAAGACTTAATTTAAAAAATGAATTGTCAGATTTATTCTGTCCAAAAGGAAAGCAAACTGAATCACACCTGGCCTTAAAAAAAGAGTCAAATATTATAAAAGTGGGCTCTATTTTCTATTTGACATTTATCCACCACTTTTGAAAGCAAGCTAGCTAAATTCCTGCTCTTTATTCAGACAGCTTTAAATTCCATATGAGAAAAATTGACTTCCATTCTCTAGTATACACACACACACACACACACACACACACACACACACACACACACACACACACACACACTAATAATGCACAAAGATGTACAGATATTTACATAAGGTTGTTTCCTATTCTTAGAAAATTTTATATGTTTTCTGAGTAATTATTATATGGAGGTTTTAAGTCATTTATCAATTTCTAGACAAGTCTTACATCTTTTTTTTCCAGCCAAAGTTGCCAAATTAGTATTTATTCATACATGGCCACATATTTTCATCACAGCTGTCTATCTATTGTCTATCTATCACCTATTAACTACTTATTGCGTTGTGAGATGAAACCCAAAGACTTGTGTTAAATCACTTAGATTTACTCATAGTCTAACATCATTTGCCATAGACGTTATTTTATAAATCTGTATAGATTTTTTAGTCTACTTTATCTCTTGGTTTGATTTGTACTTACTATGACAACAGATGTTCTGCATGTTTTACTTCATAAATTGCATTTTAAAACTGGAAGACTGCTGACATATTATGAAATTTTGCTAATTCTCCGTTGGGGGATGAAAACTTATCAAGTTGAATGATCCTAAAATTAAGAATACAGTCTTCAGATGGACTGATTTGAAAGTGGGATCATAAATTTACATAAGTTCTAAATAACATGTATGTGAAAGGACTCCTCAGAAGAATTGTTGATCATTTTTAACTGAATAATTGTTGCAACCTTAAAGGAAGACCCGTTGTATAAGCACTAAAATATACCTATATAATTATATAATGCATTAATTATTTTACAAAATTTAAAGAAACAATTTAACTTCAATGAATCATTATTTTGGCACATACATTCTTTGCATCCCAGGACTCAAAATGTTACAAATTATCTCAAATGTTTCTGCTGGCCACCTGCTCTTTACCTGGTCTGTTTTAATGATCCTGAAGAGAAACTCCCATTTTTAATTTATTCAGTAGACATCACCAAAATTTAAAGACAATCTTTTCAGTTGATAAAAAAAATCAATATTTTATTCTGAAACTTGCCTTCTGTGCTTTTTAACATGAAAAGATTTTTTAAAGATATAAACAAATACTCTGTTAACAATGTTTTAACTTTTCACTAAAGTTAAAATGCCTTGAACCACTAAAGGAAGTGCCAAGATTATTAACATCACCAATTGCTAATCAGTTTGACAATTTGGGTAAAAAAGCATGATTTTTACTATATTCTAGATAGTAGGTGACTTTCTCTGTTGAGGTTCTGCAGTACACTCAAACTGTGCAATCATAAGAACATCAGTGAACAAGAAAGACTTTGGAAATAACCTAGTGTGCAAGGTGGCCTGTACCTTATGCAAAAGACTGCTCCTTGCAACCTGTGTCATCTGATTCCTAAGGTAACTGCCACCTTCATCAACACCCACTTCACCCTGATTTGACTTAAACACAGCTGTGACTAAAAAGCAACCTTAGAGCATTATTAGCTCTACGGCTGCTTAATCGTGCAAGTGCTGAGATGGGGGAATTCAAGTAACATCTAAGTTCTACTTAGTTGCTAATAATAGAAGATACACCTCAAGGAGAAATCCTGGAGATATATCAAGAATTAATTACTCCTTTCTGCTTACAGGCCATCAGAGTTGATATTCCATTGCTTTCAATAGCTTTCTCACCTGCATGGAATTCTCACCTTTGATATCTAGATGATTATTGAGTGATTCAAGTATATATGGTAAGCCTGAAAAATGTGCAAGCTCTAGTCTCTAACATTAGACACAGTTATGGAAAGAGTACTGTGTTGAATCTATCTTTGGCAGCCCCAGAAGCTTATATATTAGTGCATTTGCATATACTTATCAAATTTACCATTAGAGATTCAATTTAAGATATTTTGAGATAAAGCAATATATTAAATACATTATTATTGTCATATTAAATTATTTGTGTATATGTGATAATAGGTATATAACTGGGTTTTTGATAATAACTGCAATATTTAATCTAACCTGTTAACTTAAAATGAGTTATTTATTAACAGTATGCATTTATATATAGATATAGATTAATAGATAATATATGTAATATCTAATATATATGCATATATGAAAAAAATAGTTAAAAATCTGAGGGTGAACAGTAGTATGCACTTGTGATTCCAGCACTTGGAACTAAAGCAGGAGAATTGTGATTGTGGATTACAGCCAAACTGAGCTATATATATGATGAGAGATTTTTTTCAAATAATGAAAAGTAAAGAGGAATAATAGGAGAGGTTATTAATTAGTACTTAATGGATTTATTTAAATATATTTTGTCTTTATAAATGAATGTATTTAATTATATCACTTAAAACATTATTTTTGTAGATGTTACTATTATTCATTTATTCAGTCAAGTAGTCTAATTGTTGATACTTCAAGATTTCAGAAATGTACTAGACATACTGGATTTATCAGTGTGTTCTTAACTACTCCAGCCTTTCTATCAACTCTTTTTTGTTTGGTTGTTTTGTTTTACAAGACAGGGTTTCTCTGTGTAAATACCCTAACTGTCCTAAAACTTGCTTTGTAAACTAAACTGGCCTTGATCCGACTGGGAGCCTCCTGACTCTGGCTCCCGGGTGCTGGGATTAAAGGTGTTTATGGCCCACCATCGCCCTGCTTATTTTTGTTTGGTGTTGTTATCAACCCTTTTAATGTTCCCTATTTATCTCAAAACAAGGACAGTGAAAAATTAATGCAGGCATCATTTCTCTCTATTACATTTTTAAGTTCCAGAACATTTGAGGTGTTAGTACAAATTGACTGAACTTATGAATGCAAATTCAGCAACAATAAAATATTGCCATTTGAAAATGAGTGACTGGCCGGCTATAGCGGTGTCCATCTTTAATCCCAGCACTGGGAAGCAGAGACAGGTGGATCTCTGTGAGCTCAAGGCTAGTCTGGTCTACATAGAGTTCTATGAACAGTGGAGCTACATAGGGAGTCCCAGTCAAAGAAGAAGAGAGAAGTTGGAGGAGGAGGAAGAGGAGGAAGAAGAAAGGAAGAAGAGAGATAAAAAAGTGTCGATGGTATGAATAGTCTTCCTAAAAGAAATATGGAAACTCACTGTGAAAATAATTATAGAAATAGTAAAGAAGCTGAGTCATAAGGATGAAGAGTTCAAAACCGTATAACAAAATTCTATTTAAAATTATCTCTATAATTGTGTGTGTGTGTGTGTGTGTGTGTGTGTGTGTGTGTGTGTGTGTGTGTGTGTGTTTTGACTGCTTACCTTGGTATGTAGTCTGAAGTTCTCTCTTTGGCCTGGCTGATTCCAAAGCTATTTATTCCCAAATAATCACACAAAGGCTTATATTAATTACAATCTACACATAAACATATAATTTAATATTAGTCAATTATAATAACAATGTTATTTGTTAGAAAATGGATGCGAGTTCAGAATATGTCCCATAGAATAAGACAGGTACAAGAGGTCAAGAATTGTGTATTTTCTCTCAGACCAATAAGCAAAATCAAATTGACTTAAAAGTAATTCAGTTTTTATAGTGGTATCAACTTTCTGTGAGAGTTGAAGAAAAGTGAATAGAAGAGGTCAATGAATGGCATATGTGTATGTATATATGTGTATGTATATATGTATATATATATATCTTCTACTATGGAAAATTAATTAGATTCTCAGAAATAAGCATTTAAAAAGATTTGTTCAAGGTGGCATGGATTTCTATCAATTATTTATGTATATATATTAATTCTCATAGTTTTAGAAACAATTGAATTCCAATTTCCTTTTTACCAACAGGGTCAAAATCTAAACTTGTTTTTAACACAGTGTAGTTCTCTTATAATGCTAAAACTCAAATGAAGATGTAATTTTTTCTAGTATGATCAATAAAAATGATACTTTCTAATGAATCTACTAAAAATGTTCTACACATACCTTCACTAGAACACAGATTTTTAATGTTTTCAGTTAGCATATGTCTTAGACTCATTCTATTGCTCTGAACAGATGTCATGACCAAAGCAACTTTTTTAAAGGAAATCACTTAATTGGCCTCTTGCTAAAGGTTCAAGGAGTTAGTTGATTATCATCATGATGAGGAGCATGATGGAAGGCAGGCAGGAGAAAGAGCTACATACACATTCACTGGCAAGCAAGGAGAGAGAGACACTGGCCTTGGTATGACCTTTGGAAAAGTCAAAGCCCACCCAACATAGCATACTTCCTGCAACAAGACCACACTTCCTAATGCTTCGAATCCTCTCAAACAGTTCTACTTCCAAGTGTTTAAACATTCAAATATATAATTTCATTCTTCTTAATGACTGAGTAAAATGTTCTTGTATTTGTAAGCCACATTTTTTTGTTTATTCATCTGCTGAAGCACATCTAGACTGATTTTATATGTTAGCTATTGTCAACAGTGCATCATTATACATGACTATGCAAATATACCTGGTAAATAGGAATTTTTTTCTGGTTCTAATCACTAAAGCAGGACCATGCACATGCTCAGCAGGTACTTTATTAGGGAGCTATATTCCTAGCCCTTAACATGCATGTAAGGTTCTCTTTTTTTATTCATGCTTAAACAGACTTTGTGAAAATGGTGTGACCTATTCTCTTTCATACCATCTAAAATCAAAGAGGGTGAGAGAATATCAAAAGCTCTGAGAATATGTAAAGGAATGTGATTTATGTTAGATATTCTATTTATTCTGAGCTCACTAGACTCACACTTTTGAATTTTCTGGGCAGCAGTGGCAGAAGTAGCACTGCTCACATGCAGACATTTGGAATAGAGACATAACACATTTTCTTCATTCCATGTTTTTTCACACCTTAATTTTATACATGGCTTTTTAGACAAAGGTAAATAAGTCCATGAACCCGTCATTGATAATTATCATATTGCTTCATTGATACTGATATATTTTTTAAAGTACAACCTGGAAGCACACTTGCAATTTTTCACAGTTCATGCTATTAAATTTCCTTCATAGTGACATGGCTGTTATCAGTCAATTAAATAATCAACCAGCATACATTTTCCTTTGTATTGCATTCTGCAGGGCTAGCTTGAAATTTGCCTTGAGAATTTGCAATTTAATTGAGGAAACTGGGGCATGGATACACTGACAATTTTATAACCATGCAATGTTGAATATATTTTGTTACTGATATCATGAGGCAAGCATGATTGATTACTGAGTGAGTGGCATGATGTGAGTTCCCAAGTGAGGTAATGGTGGGGTAGTTGTAACTTGAGGTGATGAGGGGGATTCTGATAGTCCTATGTACTAAAGCATATATTATGGCTCAGTATACATATAATTTAAAAGAAAATGGCACACCACTTGACAAATTTAGAGAGTACCTTTGGGAAAAATAGTAAATGGAAAAAAAACATGAAACTAATATATGTAGATTATTAAATGGACAACTCAGGGGGCAAGTTGAGATTATTGTCCTTGTTTACATTAAAGGAAGAACCCATGAAAATATTTAAGGGGAGCTCGATGTTAGAGGACCAAAAGGAAATAGCCCAACATGGAAACTTTAAATTTTAGCTCAGAGTTTCTAAGTGTAATTAGACATTAAACATTCTAGCCAAAGAGAGATTTTTCTGATTCCATACGTCATGAATTAATTTTGTTAGGAAAACTGCTTAGAGGGAGGGAAAACCAGATTGAGTGCAGGAATTACTGTTTACATAGAGGGACAGACATGCACTTGTCATTTTGAACAAGTATCAGTCCTTATCATACCTGGAAGAAAATTTATACTTTGTATACATTCAATTAAAGGCTGCAAAGAATTCTTTTCAGAATTTTAAAGCTCAGTGGAAACCTATAGAATCTAACACTTTCTTCAAGTAACATATGTGGGAGTTGGGCAGAGAAAGCAGAAAGTGAATCAGTTCTCAGGATTCCTTTATATTATTCTAGAATGCTCACATCCAAAAATGCTGGGAGGCTCCAGAAAACACATATGAATGCATACTTTATGTAAAATATAGGGTACAGATGTATGTAGTTCTTTTTTGTTGTTACATATATAAGTTTGATCTAAGCAAATGCTACATGTTATCTCTGTAGAATTTAATAGAAATTGTTCATTATAAAACACAGCTAAATTATTTACTTCTTCTGAATCAAAAATCACACCACAATCTAAAATATTGAAACAGTACTATAGTAGTGTTGTTCATTCAGCAACACAACAACTCTAAACATGGTTCAAAGAGTTTGAAATTATTTTCCTTTTTCAGTCAGATTTTTCTGGATGATGCTATTGCCAAGCACATCTTGTGTTCACACACAATGTTTTTATTAGGACAGTTTGACATAGTCTGCTTCTGTTTCTTTTGACAAGGTTGTTAAAATATCTTGTGAAAAATATTTATTGAACATATCCTTTATGTTTTACACTTAAAACTGCTCTGAGAATGAAGACAGTATTGTCATTGTGAAACTTACCAGTTTAGTAGAAGAAAATGACTGAAAATACTTTCTTCCAAATCAAGGCATTAGATTATAATGTGTACACAGAAAGTGAGGCAAAAGCATGTGTGAAGACATAAGACAGGAGTCTCCTAAGTGAAAGTTACCATCAGAAATTAGAATTTGAATTCAAATGCTCTTGCCTGTCAAGCTAAATTTGGATGGAGAGTAATTTTTTTTTCTGGATGTAAGTTATGCAGATTTATGCAAATACTTTACATCCTGACTCTTCACACCCCTTTCACATAATTTTTTTTATTGGCTCCCTGCAGTTAAAATAATGTTTGTGCCACAAGACTCATGGCTGCATGATCTGCTGAATGATGAAAAAGCCGAGTTAGCATGACATCTTTTCACCTGTATAAATCTCTTACTCTATAGATAGTCAAAAAAGAAAAAAAGTGAATATATTTATTGTAAAAGCACACATTCTTTAATAAGAGCATTCTGCTGTCATTTAAGTCAAGTCAAGCTTGACAATTAATTATTAATTGTTACTTATTAATATGAGGGAAATCGCAAAATACATTTTTTAAACTTCACTTTATACCTACAAAAAAATCAGAAGAAAACATGTATCTGAGCCGCAGCTATGTTGAAAATAAAATGGTACATTTGAAACCTACTGTCACTATAAATTAGTGATTTGAAGTGTTAAATTATATCTAATTCACTATTTTTAAGTATATATTTAGAGCAGTCTATTTTGCTTGCTTATCTACGTTTGTTTGTGTTTCCATTCTTCAAAGCACTTTCTCTTTGTACTTCCTTCTTGAATTGCAGGCCACTTCTCATTAAACTTCTCACTGTAAGGTTTACAGAAAATTAAAAGACGCCTACATAAGAGGACTACAAAGAGATGTAATTTGTGGGGTTATTCGTGGCATCTTTTTACTGTAATAAAACAAGTAAGGAATAAATAAAACTAGGTTAAACTGGAGTCCATTAATGTAATATAAAACAACTAATAAAAAAGACTCAAAGATTTTAATTGCCAATATTTGAACAGTGTCCTTTTGTGCAATGAGTGCTTTTGTTGAATAGGAAAACCTTGATTTGCCCTTCAGAGAGTGGTGGTTGACACTGTTTTTACAGCTATGTAGAGGAAAACAAAGATTTCTACATAACTGTGTTTCCTTTACATTTATATGACTTTGGGAGAAGGAGAAAGCAGAGAAGCACTGAAATGAAAACATATTTTAAGCTTCATATTTGCATACTTGTGTTTTTCTTTCCTTGTTCTGATCTCTAAGACATAAGTCTTTGGTTGAAGCCAGGCAGTGATGGCTCATGCCTTCAGTCGCAGAACTGGGAAGGTAGAATTAGGCAGATCTCTGAGTTCAAGGCCAGCCTAGTCTACATCATGAGTTGTAGGGCAGCCAGGAGGCATATTCCATAGAGGAACCCTGTCTAGAACAACTCCTCCTAAAAAGGGCCGAAGCAAAAGACCTAGGTTGAAGGAGTTTGTGGAAGACCACAAAAATGGAGAGACTGAATCCACCATTTAAGAGTTGAATGTCCTCTCCAACACAGATTTGTTTACCTTTATCACTTTTTAGATACGTGAACAAGTGTAACAGTAGTCCTCACTTGAAGAATTTCACAAACTCAGCTATCAAGTGTTCTAGACACTGTAACAAACTGTCTTCTCTCTATTATGATCAAAAGAAACTATACCCTAAACACCAAGCAAGCAACAAATACCAAGAAACAGTAGGAACTTTAAGAGATTAATAGAAGCACAAAAATGGAGCTGACTGTAGATATAGGAATATTTGATGCATTGATTTATTCATTTTATACACACCCAGGGGAGACACTTAACAGTTTTTGAGGACTGAAGTTTTAGCCCTATGCAAAATAGAAACGATCCCTTCATCCCAAATTTGCACAATTCAAGAATAGTTTTATAATCAAAGATTCATACTGATTTTAAAAATCACATGGTACAATTAATCACTAAATAAGTGCTGAGTATATGGAAGCAGAGTGGGAAGCATACAGTTTGAGACTATGATAATCCCTTAGTCATTGTTAGGTATAATATCCTCTGATGGAGCTTAATATTTTAATTCATAATAAAGAAACACTCCAAAATTCTACCGCTACAACTTCTTTGCTCAAATTTTTGAGAGTCTCAGTTTGAAATACTTTATTGTATTTGGAATGTTCTCATAACTAGCCCAGAGTTCTCCATCAATTGGGGCAATAGGTAATGATCAATTGAACAGAAAGTACAAATGAATCGTTCCATTCACTCTCTGTATAGATGCACCTGACACTCCTTAGTGACAGAGTATAAATAGATCGCACATTATATAAGGTGCACTGAGGGTTTTTTTTTTTTTTAACCTTTCAAAAGAATTAACACTGTACACAGCATTCATTATTACTTAAAAAGTTCCTTAACACAGAACATGATGTTTAAAATATACCCCACTGATAACCATACAAGCCAAAAAAGCAAACAGAGGTTGAGAATGGGTATTTTGAAGAGTTTTTATATGTAGGTGTAAATTATAGTCCAGGTGCTTATACAATGCAAAAACATGCATCTGGTTAAATAAGATTTGTATTTATGAGAGCCTAGCATGAGCTCTATATGAGTGGAAAGGTGACCACTTTTATTGATTTGGGAAAAGGACAGATTGCTTCTTGCTTTGACACAGGAGGCACAACAGAACATACAACAAAATTTTTAATTCTTGTAAGTACTTTGTAAGACCTCATTGTATTGTTGCATGCTTTTAGTAGCATTCTTAAGTTTTTAGAAAAGTATAAATTGAATTAATTTTTATATAGAACTTCTTATCCTCCCTAAAACACACTTTAGAAATTCATGATGTATAAAGACACCCATAGGACAGTGGATACCAGTTTTTTCCCCATTATTTGCTGCCCCTCAAACAGTCCTCTATGTGCATCAAAAAGGATTGGTAAGAACCAGAAGAGCCTATCCCAGTCACCGTATTGAAGGAGCAAACAGGGCCCTTGTACTTATCTTGCTGCATCAATATGAGGTAAAATGCTAGACCTCGCCCTATAGACAGGGACCATATGCATTGTGTGTTCTCTGTTTAAGCTATTTGAAATTTTATGAAATCATATCAACCACTTCCCTATGTCAGTAGCATCTTTGCCGTCAAACCTTTCTCCCATTGTAGCTACAACCTTTGTGCATCCTGTGAAAGCATTGGAAGGGTTCAGATTAATTCTATTGTCATACTGCTTTATCAGCTCTTCATCTGAGAGATGTGTCTGCATTGAGAATATAGCAACAGTATAAGAGGGATAGCTATATTTTCTCACTTCAAGCACATTTTAATAACATTTTCAAATGTCTGTAAATAAAAGGAATAGCTTTTTAGACAATATGGGGCCACAAAAGAGGGATATAAAAACATAACATGGATTTTGAATGGAGTCTTAATAATAAAATCTAGGGCTGACTGGTCACATAATTAGGCAACTAATTAGCAAAAATAATTAACATTGAAAGACTTTCTGATCTTGTATGCTTTGGAGAATTTATATCCTTGGAAAAATTTCTCAGGAATCCTCAGCTACAGAAAAAGCTATACAGAGCAGAAAATATGAGGATTATAAAATATCATTTAGTAAGTGGTCACAACACTTATTATTTACTTGTAAATTAAGTATAGAGAAGACTTGTGAGATGATTCAGTAGGCAAAGCATTTACTGTCAAGCCTGATGGGCTGTTTTTGATGCCCGAGACTCACATAATAGAAGAATAGATCCAATTCCCACAAGGTATTTTTGGACCTTCAAAGTCATGCCCTGACCCCCCACTTAAACACACATATCGCCACCAATAACAACAACAACAACAATAAATAATTGTAAATTTTTGAAAGATTAAAGAATCACCAAGTAAGTTAACTACACCATGTTCATAAATTTCTTTAATAATTAGAAAAGTAATAAAACATTATGTATGACAAATGGACACAGGAGGATAAAATATATTTGAAAAATACTAATGTTTTGCTACCAGATGTAGTTTACTGGTAGAATGCTTGTCCCTCATGTGCAAGTTCGGTGTCTACCGGTCATTGTAAGGAAAGGAATTGAAAATGAACTTATATCAAGCAAGACCATGATGGAACACAGCTGAGCAACTTTCAGATTAATATGAGGCTAACTTTGATCATGTCAGAGCTGCTAATTTCCCATATTCAACAGAACAAAGAATATAAGGAAAGAAATGGGCTCATGCTTAAAAATAAAGGGAAATACTGAGCTCACAGATAAAATGTCACTAAAGACATGAAATTATAAAACTAAAGAATGGTAGAAAAATAAATTAATTCAAAAATCATTCCAGTTCCCTTCAAACTGTCTTCATTTTAATGATCACTCTGAGATGCTGTCCTTGAGAAGAGGTAAAGGGCACCTTTAACTAGACACAGTAAGACAGAAGACCGTGGAAATAAGCAGTACCTACTTATCCTGCCACTTGATTTAGTATTTTTGGTTGCTGGTGTAAGTTACAACCAAAACATTCCCAGAAAGTCAGGATGTCTTTAGATTTCTGGATTCATGTTTGCTAATCTATGCATGTTATAGCACGATATATTCTATGAGTAAATTTACTTGAGACTAGATCTGTAAACCAAGTAGATACTGTGTTTCATCTCACGGATTATTGTCTTTTTTCTAGCTTAATATGCTATCGACCATAAAAATGTAAGACCCTCAGTCTTGTAAGGAATGTTCCTTACAATAGGCCATACCCAGGTGTCTGGTGGAGAAATCAAGTACTGGGAATGCAGCTTTCTTAGACAACAACAACAACTGATGTGGGAATGCCTTTCTGTATGCTGTGAATATCAATCTTTAAATAAAGGAGTTGTTTTGTCCCTTGGTGAGCACCGTAGAAGAAGTAGGTGGGGAATCAGAATACATAGGAAAAGAAGGGCAGAGTCAGAGACAGATCAAGCCAGCCTCCCAAGAAGAAACATGTAAGGAACACAGGTGAGCCACGGGCCACGTGGCAGATAGATTGGTGGACATGGATTGCGTTAAAATGAAGGAGCTAGCCAGTAATGTGCCTGAGCCATAGGCCAAACAGCATGAAGTTAATATAAGTGTCTGAGTCATTTGGGGAGGAAAAGCAGCAGCGGGCAGCTAAGTGGTCTGGGGCTGCAGGGTTGTGAGTCTGGACCTCTGGTGGCCTGGGGCCAGAAACTATATTGTAAACAAACAACAACAACAATAATAAAAACAAACACAGTGCTATCCAAAACTATCTTATCTATATTTTTAACTTATTTTATTTAAGTACAAAGAAATACGCATCCAATTTGGGTTTCAAAAAAAGGACATAGAAATAAATGTTAAGATCTCACTTTTCCCACAATCCCACTTTTTCTCTATTTCCATTTCTGATAGACATTTTTTCATTTTTTTTCAGTGAATTGCTATGCCTGTATCCTATTCCCACACATCACAGGCTAATCTGGGATCTGTTAACAGGCAGAGCTAGTTTGTACTCTAAGAAAATTTGTTACTTTCTCTATACAACTTCAAACAAATCTTTTCTTCTCACTGCTTTTATCTAGAAGAACACAACATCTTTTATGGCAGCATACACAGATCCACTGTATTTTGATTTTTTTCAGAGATAATCACATGTCTTAACTACTTGTCTCATTGCTGTGACCTAAATATCTGATAAGGATCAATGTAAGGAAGGGCCAGTGAAGGTAGGTTGACATTTTTAAGGTAAAGTCCAGTGTGGTGTAGAAAGCATAGTGGTTAGGTATGTGAGGATGTTGTTCTTATCCAGCCAAGAAGATGGGGGCGGGGAGGATAAATGAATAAATGCTGGTACTCAGTGGGCTGTCTCTTTTCTCTTTCAATTCACTATGAACCTCATGTGATGGTGCCATAAAGTTGGGCAAGGCCAGGGAGAATTCACAACACACTTGATGAAGTGGGGATGTATGTATAGTGGTTTGAATAAGAATGGCCTCAACAGCCCAGATATTTTAATGCTTAGTCCTAGTTATTAGAGTATTTAGGGATATTTAGGGGTGTAGCTTTGTTGGAAGAAATATGTTACTGAGAGTTAGGATTTAAGGTTTCAAAAGCCCATCTGCCCCCCATCTCTCTCTTTCTCTCTCATGGCTGTTATTAGGGCATATATCTTTCAACTACCCAGTGACATGGCTGTCCCTGCCATTATGAAATGGACCAACCCTCTAAAACTGTAACCAAGCTATCATTTAAGTGCTTTCTTTTATGAGTTGATGTGGTTATGACTCGTTTTCATAGTAAATAGAACAGTAATTAAGACAGTGGTTGTCATAATTAATATTGATTGTCAACCCACAAGATTTATAAACATTATGGAAGCACATTTTTGGGCATGCCTGTGAAGTATTATTTAGATTAGGTTCAATAAAATATGGAGTTATACACTAAGTTGGTTATAAATCCCTGAGCTGGAGTCCATGACTACATAAAAAGGAAAAAGCTAATGGAATTCCATCATCAATTGCTCTCTGCTTCCTACCTAATTGCCTAAATAATGTGAGTGGCTTCCTCTAGAGTTTCCAGTCATGATAGACTTTACCGTCTAAAAGTGAACCAAAAGAAACCCTTCACTTAATGTGTTCTGTTGAGTATTTGACCTCAGCAATGACAAAGTGTAATTAGTACAGTGGGGTAAACCTACAATACTAGACTCTAGGAAAATAACTTTCATCCAGCCTGTGCTACAATATTGCAAAACAAAAAAGCAAGCAAGCAAGCAAGAAAGAAAGAGAATGAAGGCTAAATGAAAGAGAAGAGGGAGGGAGGGAGAGTGAGTGAGTGAGTGAGTGAGTGAGTGAGTGAGTGAGTGAGTGAGTGAGTGAAGCCAGCATTGAGCTCTGGGGTCAAGAAGACAAGGAGAGCTATCAGAAGAGAGGTTTCCTTAATTGGGTATGGATATGCAGGCTTGCAATCACAGTGCTCTGGTGGCTAAGGAAGAATTCAAGGTACTGTACTGAATTCAAGGTCAATGTGAGCTACAAAGAAGGAAATAGGGTAACTTTCTGGGGTCTAAGATCAGTCTAAGAATTAATACTGCAATTCTAATCACAAAGTTAACACAAACTTACACCTATTCCCAGAAGAGAGAAAAAAAAGAGATGTGGCCAGTCAGTGGAGCAGGTTTGCTACCAAACAGCTTAGAATTGAATCTGAAAGCAGGGGCAAGGAATTGAAGGCTGGAAAAAAAAAAAAAAGATGTTGGAACTATCTAGGGAAAGATATAGACATCCTTATAATGTTGAAGATCTTTAAATAAGTTGAGATATTTGATAATATTCAGAATGTAAAGTCATTGATGGTTATCTTCCAAACAGATATGAATGTTGGAAAACAACCGAGAGCCAAGATTTTGGCGGGAGATTAGCAATAGAAGCAAACTTTATTTAACATGGCCAGCTCAGGTTAATTTGAGTTTTATTGTTTTAAGGGATTCAAATATGCCCATAATATGACTCTATACGAATAAATTTGAAACTTGGTATCTAGAATTAAGGATAAAAATGGAGATTCTAGACTGGAGAAATGGCTCAGCAGTAAAGATTGCTTCTTGCTCTTCCAGAGCATTCGAGTTAAGTTCTTAGCACCCACATTGGGAGACTTACAACTGACTCTAGCTACAGCTCCATGAGACCCAACAGTTTCGTTTTGGCTTCTGTGGGAACTACAATATAATCTCTCTCTCTCTCTCTCTCTCTCTCTCTCTCTCTCTCTCTCTCTCTCTCTCTCTCTCTCTCTCATACACACACACACACTTAAAAACTGAAAGTTGAGTTCCCACATCACATAAATGGATCATAAAGTGTACCTAAACATAATTAGTGGGGCATAAAAGGTAAGAATAGTATTTGATGAAAATGATGAAACATCTGAGAACAATACACATTTCAAGAATTGTCCAGGGTACTGAAGCTGCTAAAAGACACCAGGAGTCATCATTGCTCCTGAGTAACCATTTCACTGAATCAGAAGACGGTATTTCAGAAGTTCAGATGGATAGAGGTAAGCTTCACCTACTTCACAAACAGCCAGATAAATATCAGCTAGATCTATCCAACAGTTTCTGCAATAGGCATGACTTCCAACATGTGTGGGTTCAACTGGCTATGAAGAGAAACATAAGAAACTGTAAATAACAAATGAGATAATGTTGGCAAATACGGGACTGCAGCAGACCACATATGGACTTCTGGCTTGAGAACTGATGGTGTTAAACAGTGTTGAGGGACTTTACACTAGAATAACATGGAAGGTTATAAGAATGTCAAAACATGGAGATAATGAAGATACACTGAAGGAACTACAAAACTAATCATCACATAGCCTGCATATTGTCAGAGACCATTGCTACCACCTAAAACGATAAAAGTAAGTAAATATTTTGAGAAAAAAATAGTACTTAACTTTTGTAGACTCTTCTTCAGTTCCTTTTGCTAATTTTGATGCTTTGGCTCACCAAAAGGGCAAAGGACATAATGAAAGTCACTTGCATAAGCTTATCTCAGTAGGTACCATGTCATGACACACTGTATCCTGAGAATCTTTGCCTGTATGACCAGCACCTAACAGTTCCTGGTACACTGAATAAGTAAGCTTGGGGAGCCTCAAAGTGGAGATATTAGATCATGAAAATCTGCTTTATCTTGTGTACAATTTGTGTATTTTTAGCAGAGAACAGGAATGGCAATTTCAAGGTAAAACTCTCAGACACTTTTTAGCAAACCATTGATACTAGAGAAAATATGATAATCATGTGCTAAAGAGTCCAGAAGTGAAGGAAGCATGGAGATAATTATATCAGCAATTATTCTCTTTTTATGTTACTTGGTTGCTTCTTGCTTCATTTTCTGTAATCTCCCATCATCTTTAGCCATACCACCTTAACATGCCTGACATCATTGATCGTATTTAACCTACTAATCTCTGCCACTCTCTTTATTTATAGTCTCTACTTCTTTCAATGATAATGAAATTTTATGACACGTTTTTGTCCATTTTTACTTGAAAGAAAGTGACAGCCTTCTTGCTAATACCTTTCTACTAGGTAAACTGGAGAACAGTATATGTCATATATCCAAATTATAACTGATTTTCCAACCCACACTGCTTTTATAAGTAGCACGAGGGGCTTCATAAACCATAGAAACTATACCATTTTATAATTTAAGAAAATTTTAAATTTATTTTACATACCAACTTCAGCTTCCCCTTTCATCCCTCACCCCGTTCCCCCCAATCCCCCTTCCCCAAATGACCCCTATCTCTTCCTTCAAAAAGGTAAGGCATCTCATGGGGAGTCAGTGAAGCCTGGTTCATTCAGTTGAGGCAGGACCAAGCCCCTCAACAACATCAAGGTTGAGCAAGGCATTCCAACATAGGGAATAGTCTCCAAAAAGCCAGATCATGCACCAGGGGTAGATCCTGGTCTCATTGCCTGCTGCCCCTTAAACAGGCCATGCTACACAACTGATTCCTGTATGTAGAAGGTCCCGTCTGGTGCCATCAGGCTTCACAGTTGTCAATCTAAAGTTCATGAGTCCCCAGTAGCTTGGTTCAGTTGTCTCTGTAGATTTTCTCATCATGATCTTTATCCCCCTTGTTCATATAATCCCTCTTTTCTTTGATTAGACTCTCAGAGTTTGGCCTGGTGCTTGGCTGTGGATTTCTGTATCTGCTTCCATTAGCTACTGGATGAAAGTTCTATGATGACAGTTAGGCTCTTCACCAATATGATTATAGTAGATGGCCAGTTCCGGTACCCTCTCCACTATTGCTGGGAGTCTGAGATAGACTCATCCTTGTTGATTCCTGGGAACTTCTCTAGCATCAGGTTTCTCCCCAGTCCTAAGATGTCTCTATCAGGATATCTCTTTTATTGCTTTCCTATTCCATGTTTCCTCCAGATCAACTTTCCTTTTCTCTCGTGACCTCATCCCCTTCCCACTCCTTCTATTTCCCCCTCACCCCCAGTTTATTCAGAAGATCTCATCTATTTCCCCTTCCTAGGGCATCCCATGCATCCCTTTTAGGGTCTTCCTTGTTAGATAGCTTTTCCGGAGCTGTGGGATGTGATCTGATTATTCTTTGCTTTACACCTAGTATTCATTAATGCATGAGTACATGCCATGTTTGTCTTTCTGAGTCTCGGTTACCTCACTCAGGATGATATTTTCTAGTTCCATCTATTTTCCTTAAAATTTTATGAAGCCATTTTTTTTTCAACTGAGTAATATTCCATTGGGTATATGCACCACATTTTCTTTATCTACTCTTTGATTGAGGGGCATCTAGGTTGTTTTTAGGTTCTGACTACTATCAGTAATGCTGCTATGAATATAATTGAGCAATTGTCCTTGTGGTATGATTGAACATCCCTTGGGTATATGTCCAGGAGTAGTATCATTGGGTCTTAAAATAGATTGCTTCCCAATTTTTGGAGAAGTTACCACATTAATTTCCTAAGTGGTTATACAAGTTTGTATTCCCAACAATAAATGAGGACTGTTCCTCTTGCTCCACATCCTCTCCAGCATAAACGGTCATTAGTGTTTTTGATCTTAGCCATTCTGAAAGGTGTAAGAGGGTATTTCAGATTTGTATTTCTCTGATGACTAAGGATGTTGGACAATTCCTTAAATGTCTTTTCAGCCATTTATGATTCTGTTGAAAATTCTCCATTTAGATTTGTAGACCATTTTTCAAATTGGATTATTGGTATTTTGATATCTAGTTTCTTGAGTTTATTATATATTATGAAGATCAGCCCTCTGTTAGATGTGGGATTGGTGAAGATCTGTATCCATTCTGTTGGGAAGCTATGTCTTCATGTGTATTAATTCAACTTTTTGTCATGGCCAAGATCCCTTTTCCTTCTCCTGCACTTTGCTTGTCTCTTCTTCTATTCCTCTAACCAAAGAGAACCCCTGTGCCACCAGAGATACAAATGTTCTTCCCACATTAGATCCCTTATTCTCATACAAGGAGAATTCAATAGAGTGTTTTCTTTTGTGTATAATCTCCCCCAGTCCCTATAGAACATAGGGTTCAGTGGCTAACCTGTTTGCTTATTTCCATTTGTCCATGATCAGATAGATATAGCATTTGAATGGAGTAGCCACATAATAGCGATTTATTAGAAAATAAACAAGGCAAATGATGAAACAAGAAGAAAGGAACAGCAACTTGTAATTGATACAAATTTATTTGATGTTTTTTAAAAAATAAAAACCTTTGCCATTATAGTGAAAAAAGAACCCAATTCTTCCTTAAATCCCCACATCTGGTGATCAATGTTGTTATATGAGAAAGTAAAATTTTAATGAGCTGAATTCCAAGTATCTGAAGTCATTAAAGAACAGTTTTAACTTTAAAGTTATTAACAGCCATCCTTAGGAACTACAAAAGTCTTTCATGCTTTACATACCTGCTCCATCAAGTTTGGTGTGAATTCTCCCAGGCCTTGCCTTAACTTCTTGGTGGCATGAGGTAACTCTATAGAAGGTCAGAGGATTCTGCTTTCCAAGTGCTGGACAGTCCTGTTGGACAACTTCTGGCTACTTCACATAGAGTGGACTTAGGGTTTGAATGGTTTTGAGTTGTGGAAATTGTTATTCTATAGTTTGCTTCCCACAAAAGATAACCTGGGACTTTCCTAGATATTTAACTAGTAAAAACATAAACTAGTTACTTTTTCTTCTTTTGGATTCTGCTAATTGACCAGAAATAGTTGCTAGTTAATGACTATTAGCAAGCTAAGTGGCTACAGTTAGCAAAAAGCAAGGCAAGAATATATTGCATAATCTTTGGAGGATCACTTAGTTTTCCCCTGAATGTCCGATGCAGACATAAGTTCACATTAAAATGTAATGATGGTTGCCATAACAATAGAATGGTAACACTTATTTCTGCTGACAACATTTGAGGCACATGCTGCACCTTTTCCAAATTGAATATGCTCTTTGGCAGTGATTTTCTATATTTTCCTATCACAAATGGCGGCAATCCCCTGCTGAGGTCCACACCTTTCTAAAAAGGGCAAAAAGCCTTTCACAAGACTTTCCCAGTCACTGCTGGCTTTCTTCATTGCATTAGGGAGGTGAGGGGATGAAAAAGATTCCTGTGACTGCAGAGAACCTGAACCACTATAAATGATAAGGTTTAAGTATCTCCCTGGGAGGGTGAGGGAGGAAGCAGCTGCCTCTGCTCACAGTCTTTGGGAGTATCTAATAGGTAACTCTATTACAGTAACTAAGGGAGAAACACAGTTACATTTTCCTTTCTTAAGCGGTTAAGGCAATACTATTAAGAGAATGTGGGGGATGAGGAGAACTCCTGGAGCTCACCTCAATGATGTTTCTGTAAAGCAGCCAAAATTTCCAAAGAATGATTATGTCACTGCTATGCTAAAGATAATTTAGTGACTCCCCACTGGGAAAAATGCCCAAATCCTTAAAGGCCCTCCAAGGCTTGTACAAACTCACACCTGCTCACTTTTACAGCTTTAACTCAAAGCACAGATCTCTTTGCTTCTATTTCTGTTTTATTATACTTCTCCAAGAAATCTATGCTCATATGCATGCATTCACAAAATTTTTTACCTGATGTTGCTGTTACCTAAAAGACTCCCTGGAGCACAATATTTTGGCCAACATCTCTTTCATGAGAATACACTGAACTGGAGCCACACCAAGCTTTCCTTGACTCCTAATTAGTTTGGGATACCTTTCAGATTCTCCTTCTCAATTGTACTGTGTTATTTGTTCAAAATATACTCCATCCTGAGGACTCATTCTGAAAAGACATTCTATGCCTAAACCATAAAAGACATCTTACACCACTCTGGTACTTGTTTTGGTCATAAATTTTGGATAGTAAAATCAAGTGCTATAGAAAATGGACACATCATTTCTGTACAAAGATAGAATGACCACAAAAAATAAGCTAGAAGATGCTTTGAGGGTCTGTGTTCAGAAGGAAAAGTGACATGCAGCAAAGTTACAGCTGAACTATCCTCCATCCCAGGTTAGCATGAAGTATGACTACATCAATCTTTAATTTAAAATCCTTTGAAATGTATAATTTTTTGTTTTCTTTTAATATGAGAACAAATATACAATGTTAATGTTGGGTTTCCCATTAAATCAAGCTTACTGTAGTTAATATAAACTCTACCCACTAGTTAACAGTGTGCTTAAGTCATACTACCCAATTTATCTAACCTCAATATATTACTTATTAATTAGACATAATAATAAGACACTAACCTCAAGGTGGCGGTAAGGATTAAATAAGCTTATGTTGCTTTTGATTTTTGTGTTTTGTCCATTTGACTGGTAGAAATTCAAAAGAAGAACTGTAACCTTCTTCACTCATTTCACAAGGAAAAGCAACTTGTAAAAGAAAGGGTTTATTTGTCTTACAGGTTAAAGTCCATCATGGAGGGAAGCCTAGGTGTTGTACTCAGAAGTTTATGATTTGTCCTAGCCCCAGGTCTGGATCCACAGACGCACAGTCCAAAATCATCACACAGACGATTTTGTTAATTTCAAGTTGGTCGGTCCATGTTTGAAGCATATTTCTTGCTAATGCTTCCTCTTAAACTAATCCATAATTCTTATCTTGTTTAGCCACCTGGCTTGGCATCTTTTTTCAGAGCAGCATTCTAGTCTTCTTTCCTCTGCATCTGCTGGTGTCTCTGCTCTGCTCTTCCTTTTCCCAGAGTTTTCTTAGTTGGGTAGTCCTGTTCATACTTCCTGTCTACCTGTAGGCGGAGCTTACCCACAAGGACACAAATACTCGATAGATATTTATTAGAATATAAACTAACACTCACGGTACAGGTAACCGAGTACAATAGGGACCGAAGTCTGCAGACGGACGGACGACGGGGTCCTTCCTCCAGCAGCCAGGAACCAGGAAGAGAGCGTGTCGTATCCGCAGACCCTTTTTAATGGGGCTTTTCCCCCGCCCCCTTCAGGTCGGGGGGCCCGGTGCTCTGTATAAATGTCCCTTGATCTTGTCAGCTGACACCTGAATCCCACAACATCTACCTTCTGGGCAATCAGCATTTCATTAAACCAATAGAGGTGACAAATATTTATAATGGGCAAGAGAATAATCCTACAGCACCCAGGCAAGAACTCCAGGCAGAACTTGAAAGAAGGGACGGAAGCACAGACCACAGAGGACTGCTGCTAATTGGCATGCTTCTGAATACTTTCAGCTATCTTTGTCATCCATTCCATGCTTACCTCCCTAGGAATAGTATTGCCCCCAGTGGGCTGGGCCCAGCATTATTAGTGAGAAATCAAAGAAATACCCCCACAGACTTGCTCACAAGTCACTCCGATGGAGGTTCAATTGAGGTTAACTATAGGAGATGGATTGATAAATTATTTGGGTATGTGAGTACGTATTCATGCAAAGATGAGTAACTTAGACACATTTAGGACTTGGCAAAATTAGATTTATTGATAGAATGAGCACTGGAGGATATCAGAGCTGTTTAGTGGTACCTGTGGCTCAGTGGACTCACCCCTAACAGAGAAAACATTAGTACTAGAGCCAGGTGTAGGAACAGAATTTATCTTGCAAGCATTACTGAAGAAAATGATTTCAATGGCTTGGTTTTCAAGATAAACCATCCCTGTGTCCCAATGTACTTATATAGGGTGCTGTATGATTACACTGCCCCTGTCTACATCATTGAGATGCAGAATCTGAGGAGTTCTTGGGCATAGAGAAAATACACACACATTTCATTTAGGTGTTGGAGGAATAGAAAGTTCAACTGTTTCTGTTTACTTTTGATGTTAAAAAGTTACTATTTACTAAGAATGATTTCTGTTTATGGAGCCTCCAGAGAAGGAAACTGGAAATGTCTCCCAGAGGGTAAGATTTGCGTGCTTGTCTTTGATCCCTTGTCTTCCTCCTCTCCCCCTCCCCCTACTCTCTAATTTTGAAACAGAGTATCAGGAAGCTCTAGATGTCTTTGATTTTATGGAAAGGGTGACTCTGACCTGTCCTTCTCTTGCCTCTTTCCTCAGCGCAAACGTTACAGGCACAGGACACCATGTCTAGTTTGATCCCGTAGTAGGACTGAAGGTGAGGAGCCCTTCATGCTAGGAAGGATCTCTGCCAGTTGAATCGCATCCCCAGAACCCACTTTGCTTTTTAAATCCTGACATTAAAAGAAAAGCCGTACAATTCTTGTTTTCTTTAATTTGGTGAAAATGGTACAGTGTGAGGGGATGAGGATGGAAACAAGCAGGTCATATGAGCAATCCCAAGTAGTAGAAAAATGCAAAACCATTTATAAATGATAATTGATAATACATAATAAATCATTAGGAACATGTTATTTCTAGTATTAAAATATCTTAATTATCTTGTTTTTCTAAATATTTAAAAAAATATATTTGCCCTCTCTATCCCCAAAATCCTAAATAGTTAAATCAAAACTTTCTAACTAATAACATTAATTCTCACAATAATATGACATAGTCAGATGTTAATAGAAATGCACACAGGCTTTCTATTAAATACTCTGATATTTGAATGAAGGGAAATTGGCTTTGTCTTATGGCAGGCTTCCACAGGTCTTTTTAAACCTTTACTGATTTCTATTCTCTTTCACCATGGAGGTGGTAATCTCAAATATAGTGAAATTACTTACATAAAATGTATTATTTTTATAATTAATTTTCAAAGAATATGGAAATTTATTAAAAATAAATTCTGAAATAACATATAGTGGATAGAAATTTATTCAATAAAATGAAAGGCTCAAAAAATTTATAAATATTCTTTAATAAAATAAAATAAATTTAGAGTGTATATACAGAACTTGAAAAGAAGCATGCTACATTACAGAGTCCCAAATGATGCTATATTATTACTGTTAATATAGACCGATTTTCTAAGAAAAAGAAAACATTGTCCTCAGGTTTGTGCTGTATCATATCTTTACCCCCCTCCTTCAAGAAGACTTCAATATGTGAGATCTATTATGTAAGTCTCTGGCACTCCCGTGCTTGGAGGAATGCAAACTCTCTGTGATCAGGTTGCAATGGGACAGCACTGATTGTGGGCATGCTTCATCTGGGCACAGTATCAAAGGGAGAAAACACATTCACCAGCTCTCAAAATGAAGTATTGCATCCGTGCAGCCTTGGCACTGGAGGCTGAAGTATCAATTATTACAAACATATTCTGGGCACTTTAAAGGCATTTCTCCTTCTTCACTGTGGAATGGGAGCTTGTGTTTTAGGGAGAAGAAGTAGACTTGGCAGGTAAAATGAGAAGCTTTACAGTCAGAATCGCCCTTTCAAAGAGATGTTCAGTAGAGAGTGTCAGAGCAAAACCTTTTGCATTACTTAATTCATTCCTCACGGGGTGGAGAGCCAGTTTGCATTTCCAGTGAGCCATGTGGGATAAGGACTACATTGATTTTATTGTACAGGAGGCTTAACAAACAGACAACTGATTTATGTTTTAATGGAATTCACGGTATAACCTTCAGTAGAAAACTTCCTTCCGAAAGGAACTATGTGATTAGACTGCCACATGCATTTATGGGTTGGAAACAATCTTAGAAAATAGGACAACTATGTCCCATGTTTTCCAGGGTAAGCATCCCTTGAGATTCCCTTTGGGGAGAAATCTATGCCGAGCTACACATATTCTAGACCTCAGCTCCATGTATAGTAGAGGCTGGTGACATGTGGGATTTTGTTTGTTTCTCTTTGAGAGATTTATGCATTTAAAAGGCTGACTTGAGCTCATGCAAGCTCACAGACTCTAGACTTAGACTGATGGCTAGAAAGCCTGCATAAGACCGGCCTAAGCCCTCTGAATGAAGGTGCTAGTTATATAGGTTGGTCTGTTTGTGGCCCCTAGGAGTAGAACCAAGATCTATTGCTGGCATGTGAGCTGTCTTTTTCGAACCTATTCTCTGTGGTGGGATGCCTGGCACAGCCTTGATGCAGGGAGGAGGAGCTTGGTCCTGCCTCAACTTAGTATGTCATGCTTTGTTGATTCCCATGGGAGGCCTGTCCCTTTTTGAGGAGTGGATGGGGATGGAGGCAGAAAGAAGCTGGCCAGGAGGGAATGGGATGAGGGGAGGGAAGGGAAACTGTTGTTGATATGTAAAATAAATAAATAAAAATTAAATGAGATGCTTTCCTAGGGAGTCCTTATATTCTCTTGTCTATGTACAGTAATGCAGAAAAAAATCATGGGGAAAAACAGCACATCTACTTTAGAATACTTTAGAACACTGTCTTTCCTAAACTACAAGGATTTGGAAAATGGGGGAGCGTCATTAAGGATGTGCGTGTAATCACAACTCTGTACCTAGTTCTTTGTTCTAGCTGTGTGTGATAGTTTATACTTGTAGTCCCAGCATTTGGGAAATAGTGACAAGGATGAAAAAGTCCTGAGCCTACTGGTTACAGAGGGAGTCAGAGGGCAGCCTTGGCTCCCGAAATTCTGTTTTACAACATGACAAAAGCAGCATTAGTTCCTCCACAGGCAGTTGATGAGATACTAAGAATAATCCTGCTTCCTCCCTGTAGTATGGCAACCTATGCGGAAGCTTATTCTAAATACTTACGTGATGGATCAGAGTTGGGAAGGAAAGAGTTGAAAATGAGGAGGAAGACTTGAGATTTAGAATTTCTAAGACATAGGACAGACATAGGATTTCAGATTCCTGAACACTACATTGTGACCTGAGAACACAGGGCCTCTCTGGGATCCTATTTTTCCTAACTTAGTTAAGACTAGACTTAGCTGGTCCATTGTTTTTAGGTAATTATAAAGAATGGTGCAGACAGAGGAAAGGAATTCCTTAAGGCCAATGCTATAGTATGCAGCTCAGGCAACAATTTGCTTAAACTTTCTCAGCAACTTACTTAGGGGAGTTTTTTTCTGACTTCTCTTGTAAGGATGCTCTTAAACAGGCCCGCAGGGTTTTCCTAGAAGGACATTAACATTGGGAACAGAAGTGCACAGAACCAGTGCTCGAAGGAATACGGTGTCTGTGGCATCTGGTTTCTACAGAGGCCAATCCTGAAATATCGTTTCATGCAATTTAGATGGAGAAAGGAATTGTCAAAACTGTGTGAGGACCTGCTCTAATTTGTTGGTTTTGTCACAGACCTACCTTCTGTGAGTTTAAGCTCTGATCTACTTCTTAAATGTAAACTGAAAAAGGAAGCCAAGCATTCCTCATCCTGCGATATTTCAATATAAAATATGGAGCTAGGATAGCATGTATCCCCACATTAAAATAAATACAGGCATATTAAAATCAATACACTGTATTTAGTTTATAATTGTGAAGGGTGAAGAATCTTAAGATGCTTTAAATTTTTTTTTCCCTTGGAAGTAAAGTAAGTTATCAATTTTTCATGAGCCACCCTGGCCTCCTTTCATATTGGGACCCCATGTGTTAGAATTTTATTTTTTCTGGCTACATCACTTCCTTTCTTGCTTCAAGATCTTCTTTCTCACACTCTGCATAACTTGTTCTTATTCATCAATCCCTCTTTGCTTCCTTCTTCTTCCCGCTTTCCCCTGCTTCCTTTGTGAATATAAACCCTCTGTATTTATATGCCAACATTTATTGGCAGAAAATATAAATTCATATTCATCCTCAAACAGACATTATTTGAGAAACCCGACTTGATGTGAGAGTGTGTTTTCTCCATTAAATATGTGTAGGAACTAATTCCAAAATAAAGGAGTGTGTTCTGCATTTGTTTTTTATGTACATATTCTATATAATATGTGTATGTATTTAGTAGGTTCCTAGACTAAATAATCATTATGCCAAGCTCCTTGATGGCCTGTAGAAAAACCACAATCTTGGCTCTTGAGAAGACTGTAGTTAACATGGAGAGCAGCCAGAAGGGCAGGATGTGCCTACATGCAACCAACTCTATCCTTCTGCATCGTTAGACATCGTTGGGTCATTCTTGAAGGTCATTTTTGATTGAAAGAAACAATAAATTTAATATTTCTCAATTTCTCCAATATGAGAAATATGTATTAAAAGCTTGACACATTAGGCAAGTTGACAACCACTGCTCTGAAGTCAGGGTGTCATTTTGGCCCAGGGTACAGTAACAGTGATTGTGCATAAAAAAGTAGCAAACAGTTTGAGATAATTTGGGGACAATAACATTTAAATCTAGAAATTAAAGTTCAGAGAAGTGGTAATGTTGCAGTGCGGTTTCTTGGTCCTGGGCAGCCAGAGGCCCAGACCCACAGACCTGTCGCGCCAGACCCATAGCCACTCGCCTCTGCTGCTCAGGCCCACAGAAATGACTCAGACACTTATATTAACTTTATGCTGTTGGCCTATGGCTCAGGCACATTACTAGATAGCTCTTACATCTTAAATCAACCCATTTCTATTAATCAGTCTGCCACGTGGCCCGTGGCTCACCTGTGTTCCTTACATGTTGCTCCTTGGTTGGCTTGCTCGATCTGCCTCGATCTGCCTGACCCCGCCTTGCTTCTTCTACCTATGCTTTGATTTCTCCTCCTACTTCTTCTATGGTGCCTGTCATGGCCCAAAACAGCTCCTTTATTTAGAGATTGATATTCACAGCATACATAAAGATATCCCACATCACTTCCCCCTTTCTGTCTAATCAAAAAGGAAGGTTTCAATTTTAACATAGCAAAATTACATATAACAAAATAGCCATCAAGCAAGAATTACAGTTATAATATCTAGTCTATTTGTATTTAGCAAAATTAAAGAAAATATTCTTATCATCTACCTTATCTTTATGAATCTAAATTTTCATATCCAATATACTTTTCAAATGTCTAAGAAAAACTGTACCTATAACTATCTAATCCTCAACTACATCAAAGACCACAGAAAGATATATTTACCCAAGTAAACCAGAAGTGCAAATGATTTCTAAAATCTAGAAAGGACAGAGATGATACTTATCTGCCTGGACAGTCACCCAAAGTTCCTTTATAAAGTTGGGGCATCCATCTTCAGCCTACAGGCCCAGAGTCTCTTTTCATTTCAGTGAAGCAGGAAATCTGCTCTGCGCATTATGGCACAGTTCATCAGTTGCTTCTCCTCAAGTCCCGAAGAATGTCTGAGAGTTTTTTCTTCAAAGCAGGAACCTAAATGACCACCTCGGCTTGTTCTGCCAAAGTTCAGAGGTCATCTTCCTATGGAACCTGCATGTCCAATTTAAACAGCATACTGTCAAGCAGTCAATATAAGAACAGGTTCTAGTCCAGTGGCTAACCATTGCTACAAATAGACTCTTGCCTTATTTTGTAAAATTAGTTGAATAGAGGCTAGAATTCTGAAATTATATTAGCTTCTGCTTAGTACTCGGCTTTATTTTCTGTTCAGAATTTTCTTCTCAATCCAGACACATTTCTAACCAATGTATTGAGGTTCTCAGATCCAAAATAGTAAGATTAGAGCATGATGCATTAGGAAAAAACTTTTAGATAGGGAAATATGGGGCAATGTGGACACCTAGTGCAGTGGAGACTTTCTAGAATCTATGAGGGTGATCCTAGTGATGATTCCCAGTAACGGAGGGTACAGAATCAAACTGGCCACCTTTGTAGCCAGACAAGATTCCCAGTGGCAGGCCTTGTTTGCATTCAGTTGAGTTGTTGACCTAGCTGGTTCCATGGAGATCCTGAAACACTCGTCTGATGCTAGGACAGATGCATACTGTAAATAGAGAGCAGGACCCCATTGACTAGGATCACACATCTACACAGTTCATTGAATTGGAGAAGTCAAGCCAGTATCTACTTCTGCAGGCTACCAAAAGAAAAACATGGATGCCAACTCAGTTACAAAACATTTGATCTACAATCTATTCCACTGGGGTAGATACATACTGAGACATTGGTGATGCAGAACTTATGGGGGTGACCAAACAATGTCTGATATATCTTGAGGCCTATTCAATGAGAAGGAGCCCATGTCTGTTACTGCTTAGTAGCCAGGAACCGATTGGTAATGATAGTCTGCTGTATTGTAGACTGGTGTCTTGTCCAATCCTCATCAGAAAAAGGCTTCCTCCAGCAGCAGATGGGAATTGTACAAAGACATACAATCAGATATTACATGAAGAGATAGTCTAAACTGGAGGTCTTCATGGGCCCCTCACCTCGGAGCTTGGGGAATCCTGCATAAGAGGGGGTGGAAATATTGTAATAGTCACAGGGAATGGAGGACACCAGGAAAACATGACCCATTGAATTAGCTAAGCAGTGCTCACACGGGCCCATAGAGACTGAAATGACAAGGAAAAAGCCTGCAGGGGAATGCACCTGGGGCTGCAAGGGTATGTGCCAGGCCCTCTGAATGTATTTTATGGCTGTTAACTTGGTATTTTTATGAAACTTTTAACTGTGAGAGCGGGTGCGACTCTTTTGTCTGCTCTTGGAACTTTCCCTTCTTTTGGGTTGCCTTATCCAGCCTCTGTGCGAGGGCTTTTGCCTTGCCTTATTGTATTTTGTCTTTGTTGTCTTTTTTTGCCAAGAGGCTGGGGTGAATGGAGAGAAGGGAAATTGTGGTCCGAATGTATTGAATGAGAAAAAAATTTATTGTCAAAAATTTAAAAAAAGAATTTTTAAGAAAAGGTTAAAAAATGATTAAACTAATTTTCATATAGTTTTTCTTTGATAAAAAAAAGAGTTAAAAATATTTTATAGGTTTCTCTTTATTTTTAAAAAGAACTTACCTGCAGCAGAAATAGCAGATGATGTCAGTGTTGACAGGATTTCATCAGAATTATTTAAAGGCTTTGATTATTATTTATTTTCATTAAAACCAGAAACCTCTCTAGCCTTGTTATGCCTGCCCTAGCAAAACAGAGGAAGAACCAGTGAATTTGCCAGTGAAACTTACACCATGTATTGAATAGTTTATGATCCCAATTTGGTTCAGATTTCTATTAAATTTATCCTCTTACTGCTCTGTGTTTTAACTCTTTTGAGAGAGAGAAAAAAAAGAATATCTCAATTTTGTGCCATTTACTCAAAACTAGAAAAATATCCATAAAGCCATGAACATTTGAGTCACTTAGCAATTAAAAAATGATCAAGTTCCGAATCATTGTGGAGGTTCCTTAGATACTAACAATTGAACCCATACGTGAGACAGATATTCTTCTACTACCCAGTATATCCCAAGAGGAACCAAGTCAGCATTCATATAGAGCTGCCTCATCGCCCATATTTATTGTTTCAGTATCCACAAGAGTGAGTAAGGAACTGAGTCTAGAGACCTTTCAGTGTGTGTGGACAATTACAAAGCCATAAGAATGATAAATCTTGTCTGTTGTAGAGTGAGCGGAATTGAATGTAGATTATTATATTAAGTAAAATAAGTCAGAAATAGATAAGTATTGGATGTTTTCTTTCATATGTAAATCTCATATATTTAAGATAAACATATATATGATGGCCGAGTTGGATGGTTCAGTAGGTAATAAGCCTGACAGCTTGAGTTTGTTCCCCAAGATCTGCATAGTGAAAGGAGGGAACCATATCCTGCAAGTTCTTCTTAGATTCCATATGCCTTCTGAGGTTCAGGCACATGCACACACACACACACACACACACACACACACACATTCATATATATATGATTTATATATGTATTTAATTACATATATACATATAAAATTAAAAATATATGTATACACGATTAAAAATAACATGGAAATGAGAATGATTATCTGGGAAATTGGAGGAGAAATTCAGAAAAAGAAATTAGGGTATATTGTCAAAGTACATTATATGGATTATGAGGAAATCATATCAAACCCATTAGTTTTAAAAATGAATAGATGCTAAATGTCATGGCTGGTCTTGGTTGTTGACTTGACTGGATTAGAGTTTACACTCTCGTGTCTTTGTTTTTTTTTTTTGTTTTTGTTTTGTTTTGTTTTGTTTTTATTTTATTTATTTATTTATTATTTTGCTGAGAGGATTGACATATAGAGCAGTGATCTAGAGGAGGCAAAAATTAAGAAAATAGTCCATAGAGAAAACAGCCTGCTCAAATAGGACCAGCCTTCCTATCCTCTCTCAGACAAAGCAAGCTGCTGCTGAGCACCTCTATAAACATGTCACTTCAGCATCTTAGCATTTTTAATCTGGACTTTTTGAACACCAATGAAGCTGAAGGGAGCTTCCAGGCTTTTCAATATCACATTTATTGAGACTGCTAAGGAATCCAGCTTCTTGGACTTAATAGCCATCAATTCTTTCTGCCTCTCTAATGCAGAGGCAGCTGCTGTGGGACTACTAATGCTCTTACCATGTAAACAAAGCTAATACCCTCCCTATATTGCACATATAGTCTATTCTCATGGTTCTTTCCCTCCATTGAACTGTGAGCACTATTCCAATGGGAAAAGTCCGAGTTCTGAGGACTTTAGATGTATGACACTGAATCTTGAATTTATCTTTAGCAATGCTTCTAAAGTACACTACAGTAAAAATTCATCACCTTAGTATAGAAAATTCCCATCATACTGTTCATTTTCTCCATTCATTGATTGAATAAATCACAACCCAGATTCATACATTCACTTAATACATTATCATGGCAAGATGCACCAACACGTCACGGGTGTGCAGTAGTGTATATGCAGTAAGACCCTTGCATCTGGTGCCTCACATCTGACCTTAACTTTCATACACTGTCTTTAAACTCTGTGTTAGTTTGCACCCTAGTAAGTAACAAGTTTCTATATTGTAAAACTAGTTTTTTTCTCTCCCAAACCATTTTCCATGTAAGTTATAATGAGCCACATATCTGAACCCGTGTGAGACACTTAGAAGAGTCTGTTACTGATTCATGCAAGACAATTCCCATTTCACCTCTTAGTGAAACACACCATGAAGTGCTGTAGTTAAAATGTAAACCACATTAGTGAGTTCCTTTAAATACTTACTTATTTTTGTTTTATGTGTGCTATTTGTCTGTAGGTATGTCTGTGCTCCATGTATGTGCCTGGTGCCCTCAGAGGACTTAGCAGATCATGGGATGCCCTGGAAATAGAGTCACAGACAGTTGTGGGCCACCATGAGGATTCTGGAACCTGAACCTGGCTCCTCTGCAAAAGCACCAAGTGCTGCTCAGTTACTATGATGAACCATCTTTCCAACACCAGATTTGTGTTCTACCTGCATATTTCACTCTCATAATTACCTAAGTAATTTTATGTCATTACACTGCTTTTTTCTGTATATATCTTGCTTACTTATACATATGGTTAAAAAGAAGAAAAATCCAGATTTTATACAGAATGTTTTTCCTGCAGAGGCATGTACCATTTTGTTATTAGAGGAACAGAAAATGACATTTAAACAAAAACTAAGAGGAAGACCTTTCTAATAAAATTTACATATTAAAGAAACGTCAATGGTTCTATATCTGAGTAGTAATAACTAACTAAAGTTTTTCAAATACTGCAAGTATTCCATGAAGAGTATAAAAATTCAAAGTCATCATAAAAATATTAATTAAATAAGATTACTCTAAATCATTGCTTATCTCAAGAGTACATCTATCTAGTCTATAAAATATTGGATTAACCTTAAAGTTAAAATAACATCGTTCACTAACCAAGCTTTAAATTTTCCCAAATATCCATTAATTAGAAGGCATCTGTGATAAGGAACAGGTATTTGGGCACATTAGTGTTTATTTTTGCAGCTAAGAACAAAAGACAAAGAAATTGAAAAGAATGATTTTCATGGCAAATAAGCAGCAGGGCAATTGTTTCATTCTGTGTTTGCTGTATTGTCAAGGGTTTGACTATATTATGTTTAGTAATTGAAAATTCAGCCATGGCTTAAAAGTGAGGAGGACAAAAAAGATAACTAAACTCTGCAATTTTCTTTTAAGTTTTAAATAACCTAGAGTTAGTCCATAAAAGAGAAATAGATAATTTACAAAAGAAAAATTGCCACACATACTTTATATTTTAAATGAAATCTTAAAGTTAAGATATAATTACGTTTCCCCTTTCCCATACCTTCCTCCATATACTCCATATCTTCTCCCTCAATTCTCCACATAACCACACTCTCACACTCTCAAATGGTGGCCTCTTTTTCTTTGAACATTATATATAAAAGTGTGGGGGGGTGGGGGGGTGGGGGGGGAGGTTGGGGGTGTGGGCGTGTGGGGGGTGGGTGGTGGGTGGGGGGTGGGGGGTGCACAGTTATATAAGTATTACCTGCTGAGTACTTTTCTTTATTTGTGTGTGTGATTATCTTTAAAAAATAATGAAACTATTATTAAAGGTATTTATTTATTTAATGGCTTGGTTGTGAATGATTTAAGGAAAGCTTTTATGTATACTGGCTTTGAGTTTCAGGATATTGAGAAGAACCCCAGGATTCAAGTGCTCAGGCTTTCACCTTAGAAGACAGGAAACATTAGCAGTAATTCTGTAGAGGACAGTCACACCCATAGTCTTCACTAAAATTCACATTGAAGCATAAAATTAGCACTTATATATCTGTAAAAATATAATAATTCTTTATTATAATGTCTGCATTAACAGCAGTCTATTGAGGAGAAGATGGTTAACCTCTTAGGATCATCAGTAAAGAAATATGAATCTAAATAACTCTGACTTTAAAATTATTTCACACAACCATTAAGAATAGCTTCCATCACTCAGGAGGCAGAGGCAGGCCAGGCCTGTGAGTTCGAGGCCAGTCTAGTCTACAGAGCATGTTCCTAAACTACATAGAGAAACCCACTCTCAAACACACATGCACACACACACACACCAAAAAAAAAAAGGAAGAACCTTTCTTTACTGCTGCTTTTACTGCTGCTGTGGGATTATGCTTTTCTACATTGTAAATAATTGTGCTTCCTACTGGTTTAATAAAGCACTGATTGGCCAGAAGGCAGACAGGAAACAAGAGCTACCAGACTAAGAAAACTCTGGGAGAAAGAAGAGGAGAGAAGGATGCCAGGCACACCAGGGTAAAGAAGACACAAATGTTGCTTTGAGTAAAGGTACTAAGCCACCTGGCTTAGTTTAAGAGTAAGAGCTAGCAAGTAATATGCCTGAGCCACAGGCCAAACAGCATATAAGCTTCTGTGTAATTGTTTGGAACTAAGAAACTGTGGGTCTGGACCTTTGGCATAGGATGAGTCAGAAATTATTACTACACACTGCTCATTCTGAAACTCTTGAAATCATCCTGAGGGAAGGGTTTTAATGGAGACAACCCATTTAAAACTATGTGTTCCAAGGTCTCTCTCTTTGCAAAATATATTGTTGTGGTCTATGTATTTGTTCCCATCTGTGGCAGAAGTACTTTATGATAATGGCTTAAGAGAGTACAGACATATAAGTATACAGAATACCACTAGGAGTAATTTAATTCTGCATATTTTTAGACCAGTAATATTTTTGGTTTTACTCCAAATCTCTGGGCTATCAAGCTCAGGGAACCCCGTGGAAGAGGAGGCAGAAGCTATAGTGGAGACGGGCGTCGGGGGGCAATAGACACTAGAAGAACAAGACCCTCTAAAACAGTTGAGCAAAGCTCATATGAAGCCACAGAGAATAAGGCAGCAAGCACAGGGCATACATGGGTCTGCACGCACCGGGTCCTTGGCATATGTATAATAGCTTTCAGTTTAGTACCTCTGTGGGAGTTCTGAATGAGTGGCTCTCTGATTCTTGTGCATTCTTTTGGGGCTCTTTCATTTTTCCATTGACCTGGCTTGCCCAGTTTTGACATGATTTTTTTATTATTATTATATCTTATATTTATTTTGTTATGTTTTTGTTTTATCTCCTAGAAGCCTGATCTTTTCTAATGAGAGACAAAAAGGGAGTGAATCTGGATGGAAGAAAAGGTGTAGGGGATCAACTGAGGGGATTAAAGGGAGGGTTAGAGGGAAGGTTAGAGGGAGGGGAAGAGGGAGGGTTAGAGGGAGGGGAAGAGGGAGGGGAAGAGGGAGGGGAAGAGGGAGGGGAAGAGGGAGGGGAAACTATTCATGTTAATAATATGACTATATATATATAGTCATATATATATATAAATTGAAAAAACAAAATACAATTTCTGAAGTTCAATGTAATTTTTAAGATGTTGGCACTTTATGGTTCACACTGATGTTTTTCTATTCAGACACTGGCAGGATTCCCCACTAAAAAAGTGATCAAAACACATGTAAATGTTTAAAACAAATACTAAATAATATATTAATGATGAAGCTACACACAACATAAAAAATTGTTTTCCCCACTGTATACTTACTAATTTGGGTATAGAGAGGGGCACAGTTAAACACCACTGATACTGCTTTTCAATAAACGGAACCTAAGATGCTATTTCACATTCTCATTAAGTATGTGGTACCTACACAAAACCCCAAGTGTTCCCCATCCTTTCTAGATACTTTCCTTCTTTCCTTGCTTGCTTCCTTCCTCTCTTTCTTTTTTTCTTCCTCATTCCCTGTCTCTTTCCCTCCCTCTCTCCAGTATTCCCTCACCTCCCCTTTTTCTTTCTTTTCTTTTTTTTTTTTTTCAGGCAGATCATCACTATACAGCCCAGTCCGACTCTTGAGATAACCACACTGAAAGTAACAACCCCACATCAGCAGCGCAAATAGCAAAAGTCTACACCCTGATTTACTGCCATTGTGTACTCTGGTTCAGTAGTATTTCTGACATTTACCAGGCATGTGACCTTGAGAAAATCTGGACTAAAGTTTCTGTCATCAAATTTCTCATCTGTACACTGGAAAAATAATTGTGTCAGAGGGTGGTGGACATGTGGATGTGTATATGTGAAAGTACATACTACATAATTCACACAGTGAACAAAAGAAGGAAACATCTACATACTACACACAGAAAATGCTAATGTTATCACTAAAATTTACTTATTGTTTTAAAACGAGGAAATTAGTTCTCATAAATTGAAGTAATACAAAGATTCTACAGCTAACAAATGATGAATCACAGACTCTCAGGAAGATTTATTTGAATTCAATATATTCCTTTTTGCTTTGTTTTACATTACCAAAAATTATAATTTGAGCAACATCTGCTACAATACTTATAAAATGTGATCAAGACTTGCAAAATAAATAGCTTTGTTCCTAATGTGTCTTATTCCTGAGAGACATAGTTGACCACATTGCTACAAACAAATATGAAATATATCAAATAAGAGATTGCAAGAAGTAACAACCCTGGTCAAAAAGATGTGATTTTATTTTTCCAAGGTCCCCTCAATTCTTCCTTTCTTGAAGAATAAGAAAGACAATAGAAAGGGCAGGGGACAGATGATCATTGTCAAGCGTTAACTAGGCCTCCTGTATCTTACACTCAACTCTTACGTGCACCAGAAGAATTTTACACAAACATCTCTAAGCATATATACTATGTTTTTATGTTATGTTCATCAGTTGATGGAGAGCTAGGCTAACTGTAATTCTTAGTTTTTGTGAAAGAGCTGTAATAAATATGGATGGACAGATATCTCTCTAACAAAACTCTCAATCTCATCAGACAACCTCATTTTTGCTTCATAGTGGGTCAGAGTGTAGAGGCTGAGTAAATGTTGAGTGTTCAGCATGGAGTGAGCCAGCTATGTTAGATCCCTCCTCACATGGCTCGTGGGATCTTATTCAGAGAGGTGGAAAAAAGGTTGTATGTTGTATTGCGGTTTCTCGGTCCCGGGCGTCCGGAGACTTAGACCCACAGACCCGCCGCCCGAGACCGCCTAGGAACCCACCGCCGCCCGGGTCCCCAAAAATAACTCAGAGGCTTATATTAAGTTCATGCTGTTTGGCCTATGGCTCAGGCACATTGCTAGCTAGCTCTTACATTTTAAATCAACTCATTTCTATTAATCTGCGGGCCACGTGGGCCCAGCCCGTAGCTCACCAGTGTTCTTTACATGTCGGCGGCTTCCGCGCGGTCTGCCTCTGACTCCGCCCTGCTTCTCCTCCCTAAACTGATTTCTCCTCCCACTTATTCTACGTACCTGCCATGGTCCAAACCAGCTCCTTTATTTAAAGATACAGTACGCACAAATATATTCCCACATTTCCCCCTTTTTCTCTAATCAAAAAGGAAGGTTTCAATTTTAACATAGCAAAATTACATATAACAAAATAGCCATCAAGCAAGAATTACAGTTACAATATCTAGTCCACTTGCACTTAGCAAAATTAAAGAAAACATTCTATCTATCTTATCTTTATGAATCTAAAGTTTCATATCTAATATACTTTTCAAATGACTAAGAAAAACTGTACATATAACTATCTAATCTTCAACTACATCAAAGATCTACTTCAACAGGAAAATGGGCATTGAAGAAACTCCATATAGAGTCTCATCTATTTGTGGTAATGGTAAGCCACTGGAGAAAAAACTGTTTTTATATTGACTGCTTGACAATATGCTGTTTAAACTAGACATGCAGGTTCCATAAGAAGATGACCTCTGGACTTTGGCAGAGCAAGCCAAGATCATCATTCGGGTTCCTGCTTTACAGAGAAAACTGTCAGACATTCTTCAAGACTCAAGGAAAAACAACGGATGAACTGTGCCAAAATGGGCAGAGCAGATTTCCTGCTTCACTGAAATGAAAAGAGACTTTGGGCCTGTAGGCTGAAGATAAATGCCCCAACCTTATAAAGGAACTTTGAGTGACTGTCCAGGCAGATAGGTGTCATCTCTGTCCTTTCTAGATTTTAGAGGTCGTTTGCACTTCTGGTTTACTTGGATAAATATTATATCCTTCTGTGGTCTTTGATGTAGTTGAAGATTAGATAGTTATATGTACAGTTTTTCTTAGTCATTTAAAAAATATACTAGATATAAAACTTTAGATTCACAAAAATAAAGTAGATAAAATGTTTTCTTTAATTTTGCTAAGTGCAAGTAGACTAGATATTGTAACTGTAATTCTTGCTTGATGGCTATTTTGTTATATGTAATTTTGCTATGTTAAAATTGAAACCTTCCTTTTTGATTAGAGAAAAAAAGGGAAATGTGGGAATATATTTGTGCGTACTGTATCTTTAAATAAAGGAGCTGGTTTAGGCCATGGCAGGTACCATAGAAGAAGTGGGAGGAGAGTCAGTTCAGGTAATAGAAGCAGGGCGGAGTTAGAAGCAGACCGCGCGGAAGCCGCCCAAGAGACGAGATGTAAAGAACACCGGTGAGCTACGGGCCGCCACCACGTGGCCCGTAGATTAATAGAAATGGGTTGATTTAAGATATGAGTGCTAGCTAGCAATGTGCCTGAGCCATAGGCCAAACAGCATAAACTTAATATAAGCCTCTGAGTTATTTTTGGGGACCCGGGCGGCGGTGGGTTCCTAGGCGGTCTCGGGCGGCGGGTCTGTGGGTCTAAGTCTCCAGACGCCCGGGACCGAGAAACCGCACTACAACAGAGGGCGGCGGTGGGTTCCTAGGCGGTCTCGGGCGGCGGGTCTGTGGGTCTAAGTCTCCAGACGCCCGGGACCGAGAAACCGCACTACAACAGTTGTATGAGGCAAAGATTGGGGAATACTACTGTGAAACTGTGTCTTCTGAATGGATCAGAACATTGCACTCATAAACTCACTGGGGCTGTGGATGACTGCACAGAGCCTGTGCAAGAACAACCCAGGTGTAATTCCAATGGAGATGGGATAGTTCTCATGAAGCCTTTTAGTTGATGAACTTTAGCAGTTGAGTAATGTCAGGAAAGTCGTCTATGAGCATCCTAAACCTATGCATATGTGGGTAGCAACTGACGAAACTTAAATTAAATTAAAAGAGGAGGGGAAATTTGGAAGGGTGTGGTAGAAGTGTTCTGAGAGGAGTCTAGAAAATCAAAGTAGATATAATCAATATGCATTGTATCGTTATACAAAATCGCACATATTAAGCTCTGAGTGTTTAAAAATTGAAGCCTTAGCATGTCGATATCATTTGTGGACTGATAATTACTTTGGTTTCAGTAACTACTTCATTGTAGAGAGTTCCTAGGAAAGTCCTTTCTTGATCAAAATTTGGAAAAGATACTTCATAGCAAGTCATATCATTCATCCTTCTTTGAAGTTATGCCATGCATCTGTATCATCATAAATGCAGCAGCATTTTGTTTTTTATGCTCACAGCTTGGGCTCTAGCGTGTAGCACAGTGCCTGAGTGAATGAGTTTATTTTTGAATTCAGTAAAGAAAGAACAAGGCTAAGAGATTCTAAGGATTGTATCCAAGTCCTCACAGCTTGCTTGTTGTACAACTGGAATGTTCACTGCAGGTTTGAGTCCCAACACTGTGGGTATCACATTGTGCCAACCATTCCACCTTGCTTCCAACTGTTAATGCCACTGAGATCATGGAAAGTGGCACAGGGCATGGAAAGTGAGAAAAAAACTTAAGGAATACTTTTTTTTTAAAAAACCTCTTTCTCTTATCGTCTTCCTCTTACTCCTCCTGCTCTTCATCTTCTTCCTTCTTTTTTCTTCTCCTGCTTCTTCATAACGATTAATCTATAAAAGAGCTACTGTGCTAATAAGAAAGATAATCATTAGAGTTAATAACTTAAAGGGCCATGTGTTAAGCAAAAACACAGGTTATTCTAGAAATAGAGAAGAAATGTCAGCATGGTGAGAAATTTGGGATTGATAATAAAAAAATTATTTGACATAAGAATGGAGTAGTAGGAAATTAAGGACTTTTGAGGGAATTCAGATTTTAATCTAAGTGCAGTAAGAGGTCCCTGTGAAACTTAAACCAAAGAATAACATCATTTGATCTGCATTTCTGAGAGGTCACCCTGACTAAAAGTAAGAAGTAGAAATGGAAAATATATGTACCATGATTATATACATGCACATGCAAACTTGAGTCTTAGATATTGACTTTGTAAATAAATATAGGATGAGGAGGAGAGAAGCACTTTGTATGTGTCTGGGCATGTGGTCGCTCTTCTAATCTCTGTCCACTAATATTCTCTCTTGTTACTACTGTCTCATTTCTTCTTTCTGAAGTAGGAAGAATGATCCCAGAAAGTAAAGAACCTTGAAGTTGCAACTGTAATGTGAGGGGAATTCTAAACCAGATAAAATTTCAAGTAGAAAACTGTCAGTGCATGATGTCAATCACAATTCCCTTTATGATGCCGCTTAACCTGAACATCCTATAGCTATTAACTATGATTTTAATTTTTTACAAGAACTCATGAATCCTCCATGATTATTGAACTTTCTGTTCTATTTCATTTTTTAATATAGAATTCAAGATTTTGAAGGAACTTTATTTTTTTTCCTTGCTTGCTTATACACAAATACATACACAGTGTGATGATACAGTAGTTTCACTATTTATCACATATCCATCACATTCTATTAATTTCCTTAAGATTTTAGAACATTTGAGATATAAATTTTTTATTTAAACTATGAACTTCAGTTTTAGCACTCTTAATTTTTCCTTCAAATATATTTTTATACTTTCTGAGATGGATGGAGTCATGTTCTCAACTTCTCTTGTGCCTAATTCATAAATTAATATATTAATGTATATTATATAACTCATATATGTGCATCTATTTATCAAACTGTGTTAGTTCATTATTACTTCCAAAGTACATTTCATAGACGTAATTGTTTTCATTTGTGTCTTATGGATAGCAAGTATTGTTCTAAGATGGATTATTCTCTTGACAAATATAAGGTTAAATTCTGCCCTTCACAATCTAGATGTTTTATTTAAATGATATAGGCTAAAAAAAATAATAAGTTCATTAACCATCACATAAACTGTAGTTGGAAATTTCTCTGTCTCACCTGGCCAGTCCCTCAGCTGACTTATAAAAGAATTGACTTGTAGGCTTAAATTTCTGGTAAATGCTGGCCCAGTTGTTTAGGCTAGTTACTAACTCGTTCTTATATTTAAATTATCCCATAATGCTATTTATGTTTAACCATGTGTCTTGGCACATTTTCTTCAGTGCAACATTTTAATCTTGCTTCTTTTTTCCTTTCCTTTTCCCATAATTCTCCTAGTCTGGTTGCCTCTCCTCTTCTCCCTGCCCCTACTGGTCAATCACTAATTATCAAACCAGTATGAATAGCAAATCTTTACAGTATAAAAGAACATTACCCACAATAGACCATTGGTTATTATAAATATTATAAAGAGTTGCTTTTGCAGATATGATATATGGTTATGTGGTATATGTGTACAGTGAATTCATGCATGGGACACAGATTTTTGTTTCCTGTGTGTGAATAGTAACAGAGGATGTTAGGTGTCCCATTTTATTGTTCCCCATTTGATGTCTTTGCGTCACAGACTCTCACTAAGATTGAGACTAGGCTGGGGGTCAGAAGTCTCCGGCAATCCTCCTACTTATGAATCTCACAACCATAAAGTTACAAGTGCATAGTCAGATTTTTGTTAATACATTGATGTTGATGATGTAAACTCCAGCAATTTTTCTTATGCAGTGAATACTCCTATCTGCTAATATGTATTCTCAGACTCATTGTAAGAGATTTTAGTAATTTTCTTTATCACTTTGGAATTTTATATGTCTGACATACATTCAGAACTTGAAGTGAAGGATAGATTAAGGGCAACAGTGTTTATTTTCATAAAGAGTATATCCCAAGAAGACAAGTGCTAATATATTGTACATATTAATTTCTTTATTGCTTGGATTTAAATACTTTAAAATAATGTTTTCTCCATGGGACTGCAGCCTGATTATAAGGTTTTTACTCTGAATGCTGCTTACATTTGATATTTAAGAAACTTTGAGCTAGAAGGAAGGACAAGAGTATAGTAATTATGACTTGGTAGAGCACAACACTATAAAAATGCTGTGGGCTCTGAAAGAGACTCACTATTTTTAAATCCCTATAATCCAGGTGATATAAAATACTTCCAGACACTCTGACAGCTGGAGACCCTGATGCCTCCTGAACTACTGCTGAATAAGAGCCAACTAGCAATGCACTAAGAGTGACCTCTGCAACAAGTAGAGAGAGGCACACAGCTCCTTGGCCTACAGCTAACTAAGAGCTGACTAAGACTGGAGACACACAGCCCCCGGGGCCCACAACTGACTTAAGAGCCAGCCAAGAGCTGAGAAAAGTGAATCAAAGAAGCAGCTGTCATATACAAGTGGAAGAATTCACATAGCAATATAAAGAACAACAAGACATCACCAGAAGAAGTTGGTGGCTCTACAACATCAAGACTTGATCATAACAATGAAAAGAAAACAGAAAGAAATGACCTGAAAAACAACTTTATGAAGATAATGGAAGCTTTAAAAGAGGATATAAAAAATTCCCTTAAAGAAATAGAAGAAAATAAAAACAAAAAAATTAGAAGAGATATACAAATTCCTAAAGAAAATAAAACCAAGGCGGGGAAAAAAAAACAGATGAAAGAAACATTCCTGGATATATATAAAGTGAAATAGAAGCAATAAAGATGGCACAAACCAAGGCAAAGCTGGAAATAGAAAACCTGAAGAAATGAACTGAAACTACAGAAGCAAGTATAACCATCAGAATGCAAGAGATGAAGGAGAAAATCTCTGCAGTGGGAAATTCAATAGTGGAAATAGATATGTCAGTTAAAGAAAACACAAAAACCAAAAATATCATAACACAAAACATCCAGATAATGTGGGAGATCATGAAAGACCAAACCTGAGAATAATTGGAATTAAAGAAGGAGAAGAATACCAGCTCAAGGCACAGAAAATATATTCAGCAAAATCATAGAAGAAAACTTTCTCAATCTAAAGAATGAAATGCCTATAAAGATGCAAGAAGCTTACAGAACACCAAATAGACTTGACCCCCAAAAAAGTCTGCTTGCCACATAATAATCAAGCCATTAAACCTAGAGAAAAAAGAAAAAAAACTAAGATCTGCAAAGGATAAAGGTCAATTACCTATGAAAGCGACCCATCAGAATAACATTCAATGGAAACAATGAAAGGAAGAAGGTCCTGGTCAGATGTTATACAGACACTAAAAGAGCATGGCTGCCAACCCAGATTACTATACCCAGCAAAACTATTAATCACCATAGGTAGAGTAAATAAGATATTTCACAACAAAGCCAGATTTACACAATATCTATCAACAAATCCAGCCCTGCAGAAAGCACTAGAGCAAAACTCCAACCTAAGAAAACCAGATACACCCATGAAACCAAAAAAAATTCAATCATCCAACAGAAGAAAAACACAAAGAAAGGAAATACACACAAGCTACCACCAAAAATAACAAGAAATAACTATCATTGTTCATTAATATCCCTTAATGTCAATGGACTCAATTCACCTATAAAAAGACACACTCTAACACAATGGATACAAAAACAGAAGCCATCCTTCAGCTACGTCTAAGAAACACACCTCAACTTCAAAGACAGTCACAGGCACAGAGTAAAGGGTTGGAAAAAGACTTTCCAATCAAATGGTCCTGATAAACAAGCTGGTGTAGTTATCCTAATATTTAACAAAATAGAATTCAAACTTAAATCAATCAAAAGAGATCAGAACAGACATTACTTATTTATCTCAGGAAAAATCCACCAAAATGAAGTCTCAATCCTGAATATTTATGCCCCCAACACAAGGGCACCTACATATGTAAACAAAAAACAAAAAACAACAAAACAAAACAAAACAAAAAACAAACAAACAAAAAACAACAAAAACACTACTACAGAAAACATAAACCTCACATCAAATGCCATGCACTAATAGTGGGAGACTTCAGCACCCCACTTTCACCCTTCGATAGGTCAACAAGAGAAAAATAAGGGATCTAACAGATGTTATGACCCAAATGGACTTAATAGATAGAGAACCTTCCAACCAAATACAACTGAATTTATATATTTCTCAGCACCTCATGAAACTTTCTCTAAAACTGACCACATACTCAGTCATAAAGCAAATATCAATAGATACAAAAAAATGTGAATAACTTCTTGTACCATATCAAACCACCATGATCTAAAGTTAGAATTCAACAACTACAAAAACCACAGAAAGTCTACAAATTCATGGAAACTGAACATCTCTCAATTGAACCACTTCTGGTTTAAAGAAGAAGTTAAGAAAGAAATCAAAGACTTTGTATAATTTAATGAAAATGAATCCACAACATACCCAAACTTATGGGACACAATGAAAGAAGTGTTAAGAGGAAAACTCATAGCACTAGATACCTATATGAAAAACCTAGTGAAATCTCACACAAGAGACCTAACAGCACAGCTGAAGGCTTTAGAACAATTAGAAGCAAACTCACCTAGAAGGAGTAGACAGCAGGAAACAATCAAACTTAGGGTTTAAATCAATACAACAGAAACAAAGAGAACAATACAAAAGATCAATGAATCAAAGAGTTGGTTCTTTGAGAAAGTCAACAAATAGATAAACCCTTACCCACACTAACCAAAATGCAGAGAGAGGGGGAGAGAGAGAGAGAGAGAGAGAGAGAGAGAGAGAGAGAGAGAGAGAGAGAGAGAGAGAGAGAGAGAGAGAGAGAATCCAAATTAACAGAATCAGAGAGACATGCAAATGAGGACATAACAACAGACACCCAGAACATCTAGAGAATTATCAAGTCACATTTGAAAATCTATACTCCTCTAAAATGTAAAACCTAAAAGAATAAGACAGTTTTTTTTTAATAGGTACCATTTACCAAAATTAAATCAAGATCAGATTAAAGTACTAAACAGACCTATAAGCCCAAAGGAAATTGAAGCTGTTATTAAAAGTCTCCCAAGTAAAAAAGGCCAGACTAGATGGATTCAGTGAAGAATTCTACCAGACATTCAAAGAAGAACTAATACCAATATGTGGGGATATAATAAAGATTCAAAAGTTTCGGAGATATCAGAGGGAATCTACTCACAGTCAGTCTAGGAGGATCAGAGAGTGGTGATTTACACCTTTAATCCCAGCACAGGGAATATCCTGGGAGTGGTGACCTACTCAGACCCTTAATCCAGTCTGAGTTTGAGGTCATCTTAATTTACAGAAGGAGTTCCAGACTCCCAGGCAGGCAGTGGTGGGGCCATGCCTTAACTGATCAAACAGAGTATTTAAGGCAGGTGTAGAAAGACAGTGGGCCAGAAGAAGCCAGGAGAAGCCACTTTGAAGAAGCTGGGAGACAGCTGGGTAAGATCTGACTTTGGTGCTTACTCTCTCTAATATCTCCAACTTTCTCAGAGATCTGTTCCTGAGTTTCCTTTATTCGTGCAACACCAATACTCCTCAAACAGTTCCATAGAGTAGAAACTGAAGGAACATTGCTGAACTCTTTTTATGAGGTCACAATCACCCTGATTCCCAAGCCACTCAAAGATGCCACAAAGAAAGAATTACAGGCCATCTGCCCTCATGAACATTGATGCAAAAACACTCAATAAAATTCTTGCAAACATAATCCAGCAAGCAAAGTATCAAAAAATCATCCACCACAATCAGGTAGGCAGGCTTCATCCCAGAGATGCAGGGATGGTTCAACATAGGAACAACTGTGAATGTCATCAATCATATAATCAAACTGAAATAATAAAACCACATAATCATCTTTTTAGATGCTAAAAAGCCTTTGATGGCTAGCTGGAGCTCTGGGGAACTGACTGAATCTAGCCACTGGAAAAGGAGCTAGACCCTCCAAGGGTAGGCAACTGTTGAATGGCATGGGCAGTATGTGGAGCCTTGAGAGTGGGATCAGACTGTGACTTGTGCATGAGCTGGCACCTTGGAGCCCATTCTCTGCAGAGGAACACCTAGGAGGATACATGGAAAAAAGACATTTTTATAAATAAATAAAAATAAATACTTTCAAATTCAACTTCTCAAGAATTAAGAAATATTGTCCATTAAAAGTTTCAGTGAATGCATTTATTATTTGTTGAAGATTATAATGTACTTCAGGTTTCTAACCTCTGTGAGACCATTAGTATGGTAATATATTGTATATTTATTTAAAATAGTCTGGAACATCATAGCACAGAGCCAATCTCAGAGCCAAGCCCTGAAGGTCAGGGAGTGGATAACATTACCTTTAATTCCAGAATAAGGGAGGCAGAGATCCTATCAGGAACACACCTCTAATCCTAGCTCTAGGAAAGTTGAACTAGGAAGTGAGGTAGCTGAATAGATGGAGAGAGTAAAGGGAGGGAGTTCCTTTTGCTCTGCCACTTCCCTTTTCAGCTGAAGATGGAGGTTTGGCAGTGAGAGGATTCCTGGAGACAGGCCTGCAGAGTTGGCTGAGTAAGAATTGATTGGCTGTGGTTTGTTCCCTATCTCTCTGATATTTCAGCTTTTCCCCAATATCTGGTTCCGGATTTTTATTATAATACAAAATAGAATAGTGTTTGTGTGTGTGTGTGTGTGTGTGTGTGTGTGTGTGTGTGTGTGTGTGTGTGTGTGTGTGTGTGTGTGTGAGTGAGTGAGTGTATGTGTGTGAGTTAATTATTTCAGAAAAAATGAAGCAAAGTCCTCAACATGATGTTGCGGACTTCACTAGAGGCTGGGTGTTTGTAGGTGCTCATTGTCTGCATTCCCCTTTTCTAAAGAGGAGGAGTACCCCTGATAAAATGTCTGCAAATGTGAGTGAGAGCAACAAAAGCCATCCTAAATATCCAACTTAAATTTAAACAGAAATGTGTAAATCCTTTCAATATCATGCTATCTTCATTAACAAAACACATATAATTAATATTATCTTTTTTGAAATAACAAGTTATATGTATCACATTTATATCCTCCATTTTTAATGTTTTGCACCTTAATTTCATTTCTAAGATACTTTATGTACAAATATGTGTGCATCATACTTCACCATTTTATGGCCTTTCCAAAAATTACATGTAGTTACGGGTTCAGCCTTGCAAGCATTAGAGCAATGAGTTGCTGTGATGCTCCATGCTTTTACCACACACAGAGCTTCTGGGTACAGTTCTCACACTGAATAATAACAAAAGAAGTTTGTATTCATGTTTTTTAAATGTATATTGTGAACAACTGTACTATAATTTTCTAAAAATAACGTGGTACTGCCATCCAAACCTGTTTCTATTTAAATTTTGCTAACTGATCTCTCATCTTCAGGAGGAGATAGCTGTGAGTTGATACCTCTGTTCAGGAGTCTAATATTAATGCCCAAGATGCTGCCAAACCTTCCACATCAATCCTTCTTTTCTCACTTGTTTAGAGCATTAGAATCATTCAATTCAATTGTTTAGTGTACTAGAAGGGACATTTTCATGATTATGTAAACAGCTTGTTTCTCATCAAATTCTCAGAAAATGTCTGTAGGACTGCTATTACAGTTGCCTTAATTAAGCATACTGATTCTTATATTTCCATAGTTTTCTTAATTCACAGGCAATCTATTGTCATAAAGAATTTTATCTCAATTTATCTGTCTGTACTATAAACAATACAATCTGTAATAAGGTGGCAATTCCATTCTCATATTCATCAGGGCTATATAATATCATAAAGTCTTACGTTATTCAATAAGGAGATTGAATTGTTCTAATTTTGTTAAATCTTCCTTCTCTAAGCAGATATTATGTGAATTTGACATGTCCTCAGCAAGACTTGAACAACACCTTAGTGTCTGTCAGTTGCAATGTGATACACAAAGCTCATATCATAATTTCTCTCTAATGTCCCATCTATCGATTCTCTAGAAAGCTTCAGCCTCTTAAGTCAACAAGAGCAAGGCATTTAAAATATCCCTATATAAACTTTATTCCTTTGAGACATTTTTGATATAGTTTTCTAGTGTGTCCAATTTGTTTCATGAATCACTTATTTTGCTTTCCATTCTTATCCCTCTTGCGATATAGCTTCCAATCCTCATCATCACCACTATCGTATCTTGTATAATCACAATATAGCAATCCTCCTTATCACCTCATAAAGCTAATTGCTATATACGCATAAAATTGAATACTAACATTATATACACCAGTAACTTTATGTGGTCTGAGTAGATTATATTTAGGAATGTGTGTGTGTGTGTGTGTGTGTGTGTGTGTGTTAAAGGTAACAATCAGTGAGAAAAGATGCCATGAATTTGAAGAAGAGTAGAAAGGGTCATATCAAGAAAGAAAGAAAGAGTAAAGAAAATGTAATTATATCATAATAACAAAAATAAAAATTTAAACAATATTAAAAAGGGGTAAATGGATTTTAATAACATTTTGATCACTGACAATTAGTTTGTAAAATATTCCCTGAGAATGTTTCTGAGACACATTCTTACAATACCAACAGAAAAAGAAAGTAAACAGCTAAGTTCTTAGTGCTTGAATTTTAGGTCACACTTTAGAGTTTACGGCAGCTAAAGAATTAATTCTGTGTGTGTACCTAAGAGTTTATATCTCTGTAGTTCTTTATCCAGAAAAATTTTAAATGGAAAAGTTATTTTCAATAGAACTCAAGGCGTCTATTTTTTGTAACTCCTGATATTAGGATTATAACTTTTAGAAGCAAATATTAGTTGACCTCCTCTAAGCCTCTTTATAGAGATTATATAAATTTATACTTTTACAAATTAAATGAAAATATGTATTATTTATAATACAAAGTACTGTGTAGGTAGACTGAGATGCAAACACCAATGTAGAGAGATGTTATTATGAAGTCTCCAACATTTTCATCTCTTTCAATTTCCCTGCATTATGATGCTGACTCTGAGATAAGACAAAGCATATTTAAACATCATTTCCTTTTCTTCAAAATTTGAACAACATTATGATGTTTCAGGCATAATGTTTTCTGTTATTTTCTTTTTTCCTTCATTTTATTATTTTTAATAAAAGATGTCGTTTTAATCTATGTGTTCCCCTGCTCTCCCTTCCTTCCCTCCTCTCAACCTTTCCCAGTCAGCCCTCAGCCTTGCCTCTCCCATTCCCCCAGCAGCTCTCCCAAAAGGACAAGAAGTCCCAAGGTGGGTCAGTTCAGGGTGACACACCTACTCCAGGCAAGTTCGATTTTTTTTTTTTTTTTAATTTGATGAGGCCTCATGTAGTCCAGGATAAACTTAAACTTGCTATGTAGCTAAGAACATTTTGAATCTCTAATTTTCCTCCCTCTACCTCCAGGACACTGGGATAATAAATGTTTACTAACTATTTCTGGTTTTATGTAGTTAGTATTAGGGACTGTTCCCACATGCATGATATTCAAGCAGTCTTCTCATTGCGGTACATCCAAAACCCTGGATCACTAGCCAAAGATAATACAATATCCTTTAATATAAATGTTAATGATTGAGGCATAACTAGCTCAAACTAGGAAGCCTGGGCCATAAAATATGATGGAAGGAAGAGCAGAGATATGTAGGTAGTAAGAGCACTGGCTGATAGGACCTGATTTGAATTCTCATTACCCAAATGAAAGCTCACAACCTTCTGTATCTCCAGTTTCAGGGTATACAATGTCCTCTTCAGGACCCCACAGGCACAGGCATGCATATGGTAGACTTATATACACGTAAGTAAACATGAACACATATACACAAAATTAAAATAAACATGTTTAAAACTTGATAAGTCTGAAACTTTATTCTGTTTCCCAAGTGAAAATTAGCCTTTCAACATTTTATGAGTAGATCCAAATACAATTCAGTGAGTTAAAAACACAAGGTTTTATTACTCACAGCATTAGTAATAACCATATCACTTTTGTGGTAACATTAGCCTACTGTTGTAATGAAAAGCAAAGGAGAAAACCATGTTTTTTTTTCACAAAGGCTGTTTACTTTTCTAGGAAATGTTCACACTTAAGAAAAAAAGACTCTCTTGCTGGAGACTTTGTTCATCTCTTTCTTGGAAGAGAACATTATCTGTCCCTTAATAAACAATAAATAAATCAGCCTTTTGTTTCTGGAGATGACAATCTGTCTTCTAAACATGTTTAGTATCAAACGTATTTGTAGAGGTCACCAGAAAAACAGGTGGCAGCTGTGTCTCTAAGGTTTTTTAAATCCAAGAGACTTTAGGAAAACTGATACCCAGATGTGGGTGGATTTGTTTGGTTTAGCATATCAGCAATATCCCTGTAGACACAGAGGCTCCCTACTTCTGTCCTCTGTTTACCATAGCTTCTGGAAGTGATTTTCTTTGTTAGTGTAAGATATTTGAAATAGGTTTTATATACAAACATGCTGCATGAGTGCGCGCGTGCACACACACGCACACACACAGACACACACACACACACACATTGGCAATTTTCTGATTATTAGTCAGATTTTGTGTTCAACGAAATACCAGAGGAACTAACGTATCAAGAGAGTTTTTTTTTTTTCTTTCAGTCCATGATTTTGGAGGATCAAGTCCAAGGATAAGCTGCGATGGACAGTGGTGTAGCCTGTTACCTGGATGATAGGGTATCGTATCATGGCATGAGCACATACATGGTTATGAACGAGTTGTACTGCCAAACACTTTGTCACCATAATCCCTACGAGAGAGAGAGAGCACATTGCAAATGACTTAGGCTTCACCTCCCAAATATTTGACTACTCCTGCAAAAGGCCACCTGAAGAGTCTAAGATATTAATCACAATGTCCCCTTCTAGGACACTCAGACAACTCCAACCCTGCACAAACTAATCAAAAAAAGAGTGTTTCTTCTCTTGCACATATTTTGTTGGTAAATTCCTCCATTTGTTCTTCTGCCAAGCTTGGGGCACAGATGTCATCCTTAGTCACCAAATGACAAAGAGAATGAAATAGGCTATGATTCAGTCCATTCTCTTTTCTATAAAATGTGTGGATGAACATCTCATCAAATAGAAGTTCAAAGAAAATGCATAAGCAGAAGAGGCAGATGAGATATCAACCTTAGACTGTCTGATTCATAGATTCCAAAGACATCTCTAATTCCTTTCTGAATAACTTTAAATAATTTATTTTTGTTCATTTATTTTAGCTTTTTAGAGCATAATGAAATTATATCATTTCCCTTTTAAAACCTTCTACATGTGTCTCCTTGTTCTCTTTCAAATTCACAGCCTCTTTTTTCATTATATATGTATGTAATATATAATGAAATATACAGTCTGTACAGTGTTACCTGTAGGTATGTTCTGAGGACATATAATTATATTATTGCTATTGGGAAAAAAAAACAAAACAATTGGTGTGTGCTTCCTTAAGGAAGGCTATTTCTCACTTCTAACATTCCTTGAGTCCTGTGGGTCTCTGTGTAGATTTGAGAGGTCTTGTGGCTTGTCCTGTCCACTTTATCATGTCTATGGCTATTTTTCTTCAGCTCGTGATTAGGTAGAGATGTTCTTTTGATTAGTATAATTTTTAATGGTCTATTGATGAAGCATGTGGACTACATTTATCTGTGGGTATAAAGACAAATGTTTACAAAGAGGTTTTATATTTGCTGGTGTAATAAAGTGGCCATTACAGGTTCTCCTTGAAGACCTGTGATTTAAAAACCTCTGTATAGTTGACTAGGTTTCTAGTACCAGAGATTAGTTCTACCTTGTTGAGTGAGTCATAAGTACAATTGTAAAGCTGTTGGTTTCTGCTAAGGTATGCATGCCACTGCTGTTTCCTTGGGATTATTGTGCCATGCTGGTTGTTGTGGTGGTTAATAGGCATCATAGCTGGGAAAGAATGTTAGTTACTTCTCCCCCTATGAAATTTTAATGGTACCTTCTTGTATCATGGATAGCATTTCTCAAGAAAAAGATTTTGTCAGTTTCAAATTTGCCCTCTAGAACCTCTTTCTCAAATTCATGGTTTTTTCGATGATAGGGGCTTTCACTTTGAGGGATGACTAAGGTAATAGCAGTAGACTGTAACTGGACCATTTATTTTGAGGCACAACAATAAAATAGACTTCTATGTGGATAAAAATATTCTTACAGAGTAGTATTTTTGTTGTTATATGGTCAATTTTTTATTGTTCAAATTTCTTATATCTTTACGTTTTCACTATCGGCCTTCCTATCCCTTTAATAAACATACCTCAAAGCAAAGTAAGACTTCTTATTTTTAATCTTTAAACAATGAGTAGCAATTTTCCTCCTCATGTCCTCTTGTGAGTCTGTCATCATTACCTTCATCAAGAAATCATCTTTTGAATTACCAGAGAGCTAATTAGCTTGGTTCTGAAGACAATTTCTATTTGAATGGCCTCTAAAAAATGTGTTTTACAGAAGAATTGTGAAAATATCCATTTGATTAATTTAATTACTAAAGTGAAACTTGGCAATAATAATACTAATAATATGGACACTTCCCTGTCGTAGATTGACTCTTTCACCTGAGGCTAAGCTTTCCCATCTAAGACCTCTCAGATACACACCCTGCTGTGATACAAAGGGATCTTGAGAAACTGGGTTACTAAGTATTTCTAGAAACCTAAGGAAGATTCTTTAATCTTTTAACCAGCAAAGCCTCAAGTGAATATGATGAAGAACTTTTCCTTTGTACTGTTTGGAATCATATGTTCTTATTTTTTTTTTTCCCATTAGGAGAAGTAACTGCATAGAATGTTCTACCCGTTCTGAAAACTCTGAGTTATGCAACATTTAGTGTCTAAACAAATGACCTTTCAGTATTTGATCTTGGACATTGATTCAAATGGTGTTTCTTTAGCTGGTTTGTGTTACTTATAAAACAAAACAAAATATAAAAACAAACCAGAGTTGTGCTTTCTACCAAAACCTCAAAAAGCAAATGTGCCCTAGTTCACAGACTTCTACTCTGTAGAGAGAATCAAAGCAGAACCCTAGCACAGAGTGCTTCCCTACAAGTAAGTGGAGCAGAATTGCACTACTTACTAAAAAATTTCAAGTTGGTTTCAGAGAGCCCCAGGTAGCTTATGCATTGCTTTATGATGTTTAAATGTTATTTGGCTGCTCTGGGAATTTTGTCTACTCTATTTATGAAGTTCAGGCATTGGATTATGTTCTTTGAGAACCCCCATTTTCTGCATATCACTATTTTGATACAGATGATATTCTATTGGTTCTAGTAATCCTGTAGCACACTTTTGGGATACTTCCTACACGGGAGGCATACCAAGAGTAGCTTTCTAATACTCGAACTGTCTATTGTTGCTTTTCCAAATCCATTTTTTTACAGAAATAATAATTCAAATTTGAGAGCAGTACAAGGGAGCATAGTTGAACCATGTCTCATAATGTGCCTTTCTACTGATTGTATTCACATAATGCAGGTAATGAGCCTCTAATAAAGCAATAGCATTAGTCCAGATGTGTAGGGTACTCAAGCAGTGTAAATTCTTTCTTTAAAAAGTGCTCAAATATGTGAAAACATGTTTTTATGAGTATGTCATTTTATATTTTAGAGTAATATTTTCCTATTAAATATTTGTATATTAATATTACAAGGTATGTAAATGCATTATGAAGTTATCCCCTAACTGTTTGCTCTTTGCCTGACTTACTATATTAAGAGTGGTGATGCTTTATGTATCTTGAGAAATAGCTCAAAAATTATTCTTTATCATGTAGTAGAAGGAATATGTGCTTAAAGGAAACATGTTTTTGAAGGATTAAAATCAGAGGCAAGATTCATTACTAAGCTGTATAGATGGAAGAAAAGAGTAACATGTGTGCATTTGGAAATGGTCTCATCTCACAGTGATTGGTTTTACCCAGAAACTCATTTGGCACAGTGGTGATTATAAGAATTGTAGTGTATAAATTATGGTAAAACCCACGATCATGATATGCAAGACATTATCTTCAGTCCCAGCCAGAGAAAAACCCCAGTGAAATGTGACTCCTCAGGTGGAAATCTTTTTAAATTAATTAGTTATTTTCCCCAGCCAATCAGCTTTTTCCCCTACCTTCTTCCTCTCCTCCCAATCTTTCCCCACAACCTTCCTCTCCTTATCCACCCCTTCTCCTTTCTCTTTAGAAAAGTGCAGGCCTCCCATGTATTGCAGTCAGATATTGCATATCAAGGTGCAGTAAGTTAGGCACCTCCTTTCCTTTTAAGCCTGGATGAAGCAACCCAGTAGGAGGAGAGAATCCCAGAAGCAGGTAGAATAGTCAGAGACAGCCCCTGCTTCCACTGTTAGGAGCCCCCAAAGAAGACTAAGCTACACAGCTGTTACATATGTGTCGAGGGCCTAGGTTAGTCCTGGTGCTGGTTTCTTGGTTGAAAGTTCAGTCTCTGGGAGCCTATATGATCCCAATCAAGTTGATTCTGTGGGTTTTCTTGTGGAGTCTTATTCAGAGCTCTTTACAGCCTTCTATCAAAGGTTGTAAAGCAAACACTCCACGGTGCAGTGGTCAGGTCATTTTTTTTTTCCCAACTCAGAGTGCTTAGCACTCGGGTATTTTATAATGATGTGATAGAGCCAATGGAACTGGATATGTACTTAAAAAAAATTCAAGTAAGAAAATTAAGACACTAAGATGTTCTTAGAATGTTACTGAGGTCCAGGGAAAGAGTGACTTCCCTTGAACAAAGCACTGTATAGATTCTCATTGGCGCTGCCATCATTTTTTCATTTGTCTGAATCACAGAACTTTGGAGAAAATGTCTTTGGTTTCTGACACAATACCGATGTTCACACTGGAAAGTGCTCTATAGGATGCTCTCAGTAGCTGGAATCGTACAACCTGGAGGAAATAAGCCTCCCTGAATACAGATGCAGAGCTGTGCAGGTTCTGCTTTTATTCTAGGATGAAGAGAAATCTGCAAAGTGGCAGAGAGATCATAAATTTGCGAGGATGAAATCTAAAAAGTGTTAGTGTGAAAATCATGTAAGACCAAAACAAGACTTGCATTCCTGTGCATCTATGGAAGGACAAACAAACTTTATATAACTAATTTTCTTCAATAGGAGCCTCTTCTCTTGTTAAGGCTATGATCCCTTAATTCCTGATATAGTTGGTCTTTGGAATTGATAGTTTTGTGAACAAATACTAGTGGTTCTTTTTTATTTAGTCCAAGAACTGGCTAATTCACATCTGACTTTGGCCTGTCTTAATTCATGTCTGGAATGATGCTAGTCACCCCCTCCCCCCAGCTTAGTACGGATGTATCTATTTCTAGGCAGCCTTACCTATTTCTCTAAAATAGCGCATCTTATTCATTCTTCACACTGATTGTGAAAAAATGTCATTCAATAAGGTAAATTGAATACTGTCTTTTTTTGCTCACAGCTTCTTAAGCTAAGAGCATATGGTTCATTGGATAATTTTGTTTGTTATACAGTTAGATTTTTGTCAGTATTTTCCAGTATGTAACTTTGTCCCAGAAATGTATATTCACTTTCAAGACTAATACATTCATATTTTGTAGATATAGCAAAGGTGACGAAATTATTGACAAACAGATACATCTTTTTTCATTATTTCATTTTTTATCTCTGTTATATTTCTCTCTCTCTCTCTCTCTCTCTCTCTCTATATATATATATATATATATATATATATATATTTCTGTTTAGAAAACTCCGATATGCCCCTCAAAACGCTTCTCCAGGGAAGCCTTACTTCTATCATATATTCATTCAATTCACTCTATCATCTTCTAGTATCTACTACAACAGTGTAATGTCTTAGCAACTATATTAAGTATGTCTTTTTTTAAAAAAAATATTTGTGACAGTTTTTCAGCACCTTTCAGCATCAAATGATCTGAAGACTCTTTAGGAAAAATAGAATATAAAAAATATATCAGGTAATGTGACCAATTCTTGATAAAGTGTAGATATGTGACTACAATAGCTTAAACAAATAATTTATATTCTTACTAAAATGTAACTCAGATGGAGGCATATTGGGCTCATTATGGCACTGCCACAAAATCAGTTGAATTTTGTTTATTAATTTTTGATGCTAGTTTGTGGGTTTTATTTCAAACATAAAACACTATCACATAGCTATGGGCCTGTTCCAGCTTCATTAAAAACTCAAATTCCACACAAGAAATAAAATAAAACCACACTGGCAAAATTAATATACCAGGAGTTTGAGAACTGAATATATTAAGAAACAGACCCAGCATTTATTGGTTTCTTCAATAGTTTGAAAACTGTATGATGTAGTCAGAAATTTTCTGACCTGTCTGATCTGCAGTTCAAACACAACTCTCACTCAAGATTCTGCAGCACCTTATAAATAATTATTCAGAGGCTTATGTTAATTACAAATTTTTTAACTTATGGTTCAGTCTCATTACCAACTAGCTCTTACAACTTAACTCAACCCGTTTTTATTAATTGATGTGTTGCCACTTGGCCCTGTGTTCCATTACAACTTGCTTTCAGGGCAGCAGCCTGTGTTGCCTCTTCGATTCTGTCCTTCCCTATCTTTATCTCTGCATGAATTTCCTGCCTGCTTCTAAGCTGTCTTGCCTAGGCCAAATGGCTTTTTTTAAGTTTACCAATGGTGATAAAATATATTCATAGCATACAGAAAGGCATCCACATTAAATGTAGAATTGGAAATTAATGTGATAACTTAGCTTATACTTTCTCCCAACTAATAGAGAGAACAAAGGCATATGGAAAAATAAGCTAAGGCTTTTGAGATTATGAATAGACCCTTCCATGGAGCAGCTCCACTTCCAGAAGCATGTATTCTTTGCATCTCTTGAAAACAATTTAAAACAACAATTTCTTCAGAAGATTATTTTCTCAGTGTAAAATCCTAAACAAATTTGAACTCTTATTAGATTAAAATTTGATTTTTCAATGTTATTGTAATACTTTTGAATTTGAGCATCAACACAGTAATTTATCCAAGATAATAATGATCCTTTTCTTAAAAGTTATTATCAGGAAATGCTTAGTTTTTCATCTAAGCATTTCATCATAAATGTTCAGAGTCTCAGAATGCCTGGAATAAAGCATGGCCCAACTATATCTTCATGGTGAATATGATCAAGATAGGCATTTCTGTCCATCGTATTATGTAGATCTCATACATCTGCTCTCTTCTGTGGCAACAACTGGAACTGGAAAAATCTGTGTGCTGTGTTTCAGAATCTATATAAAGCTAGGCTTTTCAAACAATATAGATAAAAGACACCCATCATTTTGTCCCATTTCTGATCCTAACAATCTTTGTAATACTGCAGTTTTGTATCTGCTGAGGACAAAGCTGTCTACTGCATAAGGAAAGTGACATCTGCAGTGTGAAGATGCTTTCTTGGCATATGGTCTGCACACTGCACAATTATTCTGCCTGTGGGAGCAAACTGTTGCAAGGTTCAAACCTTGATGTAGTTATTGACTAGCTGGAAAATCTAAAGCAAAGAACTCCCCTTTGGACTTTCTGATTCTCCCTCTCTGAAAAGAACATCAAAAGGAGTAACTTTGATGTTCGGGAAAAATACTGAAGTGTTCCTCCTGGATCCTGGTGGATAAACATCCCTCTATAATATTTTTATTTTACTGTTTTCTCTTTTGTCTTCTTTTTCCTTCACATTCTTGTTCTTCTCATCTTATCTTCAGATTGTTATTTTTAGTAATTCTCTGAGCTTTATTAGCAGTAAAAATAGTTGTTACTCATGATTGATTATACTTATGTCTGTTTTCTACAGGTTATTAGATTAAGGGATCTTTATTATTATTTTGAAACCTATGCACCTGTGTTCTGCATGGCTGTTGCACTCCTCATTTTCAAGTGTTTATGACACTAGAAATAAAACCCTACCTTAAAAAATAATGAGTAAAATGAAGCAATTAAACATCACAAAGGAAAAGAGACAGTATCTTTTCTATGTGAGTGAAGAGTCTACAATAAGATCGGATTCTTCTGGAATTAAATATTTGTCTCTTTCCTTCCATTCTCTTCTTTCCTGGGATGCTCTTTCACTAGCATCTTGCAGCAAAGATGGAGCAGTCATCATCAACTGACAAAGACCTTCTATGATCCTATGAATGAAAGGAGTTATCATCCAGGACTGACAGTTTCTATCTTTCTCCCCTTGGTTTACCTTTATAGAGTTTATAACCAGTTTGAATTAAAATGAATATTTATTAAGGCATTTGACTTATTTCTTGCTCCATAATCCAGGGATGCAGCAAAAGAAGAGAGAAAATTTCAAATTAACAGCCCCAGACAATACTGAATTTCTGGTAATTTAAACAATACCTGCCACAGGGAAAAGGTTCAATAGATGGAGAAACCAAAGCTAAGTGATTTGTCATCAAACATAGGTGAAGGGACTTTCAGGCGATCTTGTACATCCTTTTCCTGTGTTAGCTTGCTTCCTATATCAATTTCTTTATCTTTATCCTCTCAAAAATGATACTATTTCTTATGTTCAAGTTAATGGTTTATAAATTGTTTAAGTTTCATACATGCTAGCAGAAGACATATCCTAAGTCAAAGAAAGGATTTTGTTGTTAAAGGCAAAGTCAGCAGCCAGTGAGCATTCTCTTTGAATCAGTTCACCCCGCACCCCATGTCTTGGTGAGAAATATGAGGAAAGCGAGACTGTGCTACACAAGCACTAACCACAGGAGAGGAAACTTAATGGATTCCAGCTGTGTTCTTTTTTTTCTTTTTTCTTTTTCTGGAAATGCTGTTTCTGACTTCTAAGGTGATAGGAAACCCTACTATTGGAAGAGAGATCCTCTTTATCTTCTAAGGAATTTATTAAAATCCTCTACAATAACCTAATTTGGCATAAAAGATGGTTATAACACAGCAAAAATCCACTTGCTTCCAGGAGCTCAGTTTAGCTATCTCTGTGGGTTCCTCTGTCATAACCTTGACCCCCTGGCTCTTACAATCCCTCCTCCCTTTCAGGGGAGGACCACCAGAGCTTCACCTAGTGCTTGGCTTTGGATCTCCATATCTGCCTCTATTGGTTACTAGATAAAGGCTCTGTGATGAGCTGGCACGGGACAGATTTAGTCCCTCTGCATGTAAGACAGTTGTGTAGCTTAATGTATTTGTAAAGCTCCTAACAGTGGACCTGGATCTGTCCCTGGTGCTTAGCTGGCTTTTGGAAACCTGTTCCCTATGCTAGATTACCTTGCTCAGCCTTTATACAGGGGAAGGAGCTCCTACTTCGATTGGTGAGCCAGGCTATGTTCATGCATATGGGAGGTCTACCCCTTTCTGAATGGAAACTGAGGAGGAGTAGTGGATGGGAAAGAGGATGGTGAGAATTGGAGGAGGGAAGACAGGAGGAGAGGAGGGAGGGGAAAATGTTGTTGATATGAAAAACAAAAAAAATGATAATAATAATTAATAGTAGTAAAAGACAGCAAAAGTCCCAGATTCATTTAGAGTTTGTCTCTCTGCTGAGTCTTAAATTTCAAACTAATGTCCACATTGCTCTTTTAGAGCTAACCTTCTGTATGACTCTTCAAACCATTTGATTACTCCTGGCCCTCAAGAAGCTGGCAGATATTAACTAATAACTAGATACAAACCCTCTAGTTCTAATGAAATCTTCTCTATTCTGTGTAGCATTGAGGTTTCTTGGGCCCCAGCAGCCAGAGGCCCAGACTCACAGAGCTGCCATGCCAGACCCATTAGTCGCCTGCTGCTGCTGCTCAGGCCCCAGAAATGACTCAAGAGGCTTATATTAATTTCATACTGTTTGGCCTATGGCTCAGGCACATTGCTAGCTTGCTCTTACATCTTCACTCAACCCATTTCCACTAATCTGTCTGCCACATGGCCCGTGTCTCACCTGTGATCCTTACATGTTTCTTCTTTGGCAGCTGGGTCATCTGTCCTTGACTCCGCCCTTCCTTTCCTACCTGTTCTGATTCCTGCACCTACTTTTTCTATGGTGCCTGTCAAGGGCCAAAACAGCTCCTTTATTTAAAGATTGATATTCACAGCATACAGAAAGACCTTCCCACATCAATTCTGCCTAAACTTTGTGAGGATCCCCTTTAAGTAGTAGTACTGGCTAGGCTAATGTTTCTTAGATATGTCTCCCTAAATCTGACAGATTTAGGGATATTAAACCACACAAGAGAAGTTAAACCATGTTTACACTATAAAATATCTCCATGTGTGAGTAACTGTTGCTATTTTTAGAGATCAGAATTTCCCCAATTAGAATGCCTCCTGGACTCCTGGTTCTTTGGATCAGAAATATGCTTCGAATAGTAAATAAAGTAGTCAGAGTCCATGTGCAAGAGGTCAGAATTAGCAAGGACAGCCTAGTTATGAAATGTACAAATGAATACCCAAAACTTCTTGGTAAGACACTGCTCTATACATAATGCATGCATAGGTGGACATAAATTAAAATAGTGTTTTGGTCAATGTTAGGAGTAGATTACATAAAATAATTACAAAACAAAGAAATAAAAGCCAGAAAAACACACATGATTCACTAACTGTAACATTATCGTGTTTTTACCTGCTGAACAGAATTGTTCTTATAAAGACTTTCTTCATGGGGTGCAGCATTTACACAGCTCCTTTTATGAACTCCCACGTGCTGCTAACATAAAGTATTCCCTAAGAAAAAATATCCCCAAAGCAAACATCTCCATTTCTGACCTGTGGCTTGAATTATTGATATCTAATAGAACATTATGAGAAATTGGTATAAACTCATTCTATAGATTTAAAAGCTGAGTTTCAAATACACATGGAGCAGAAGAAAGAGAGGTTCATATATGTAACAGTGTAACAGTGATAGTAACATAACAGATACACAGGATATACTATCAGTAACTTTTTGTTTTTTTTTTGAGCAGAATCTCACTATGTATTTCTGACTGGCCTGGAATTTGATATGTAGGTGATGCTAAACTCAGACTCTTCATAGAGATATGCCTGGCTCTGTTCTCCCCCCCCCCCAATCCAGCGTTGGGATGAATGATATGTGCCACCAAGCTCAACTCTTACTAACATTTTAGAAATTTTCCTTAAATGTCATAAGTCAAACATTAAGCTAGGTAATTTACCTAAATTATATTTTTATACCTAAATTATGTGGTGTAAAGCTATGCTTTCCAAAAAGAAAAATAGATAGTTAAGTATATATTTACATCTGGCTGTGTTGTTACTTTTCTTTGAACAATGACATGGGAAAAGTTATACATTTTCTTGATAACCGTATTAGCATTTACATCTCTTTAAACACTGGGCTGATGTGTTATGTTTTGAAGTGATGCAAACAAAGGAACTTAAGGAGTTTAAACTTACTCTCCATTCTAAGACCTACTGTCTCCGGGACTGTGTGGGCAATACACACACAAAGAAAGGAATGAACATCCCCAGAAGGAGCTGTTTGCTTACATAACTGTTATGCAAAACCACAAAGCCAACTTTGTATGCCTTTCCATGGAAGAGATAAAAGGTGATTCATTTAACACTGAGATGAGTGAAGAGTTCTCAAGTAAACAGACAGAGAAATGGGCAAAGAACTCTGGTACCCTTTGTCATGCCACTAACAGACTTAAACATATGTTCCCCAGGGTATTCACAAGCACAGAATAATTTCTTCTCTTAAAAAGAAAAAAACTAGCTGTATATCATCACACTGGCAGTACTGGCAAAATTATATGGTATTTATAGCACATTCTGGAGTGTATTTCTTACTCAAATATTTGCTCCATTGATTGACAGTTTCTATTTTCAAGCATTTGTTGTTGACATCATAGGGGCCTATAAGCGTGCTATTTGGGGGAGGCACTGAGGTTCTGAACTAAGCTGATTTCCGCAGAGACGTGTTACTCCTGGATGACAAAAGAAGTGAGGATGAGCTCAAGCACTGTGCAGCCACTTCCCCTTCCGTTTCTCAGGGTGTATAAAATCTCAGCAATTCTGAGAAGCCAGCTCTCCCTGGGTGATAATTATAACAAAACCTTCTTTGCAAAATGTTCAGACATTTGGAATTTCAAATGAACTCTGGATGTCATTGAATTACTACGCTGTATCCAGAAATCTAAATTACATTTTAATCTTACTTTGCTGTTGTTTTTGTCTTTTAAAATAGAAGGGGATATATGCTCTAACAATATAGAAAAGGATAGCTAAAAGCATGTTTGTGCAGAGGGGATGTAGTGCTAGAGAGATGTCTCAGCCATTAGGAACATGCCCTGCTCTCCCAGAGGACACAAGTTCAGTTCCTAGCATCCACATGGAGGGGCTCATAACATCCAGTAACTCCAACTTCAGAGGAACTGGAGTTCTCCTGCTTCCCATATTTTTACCTTCCCAGGTACCTGAACTCAAATGTGCACATCTATCAACAACCCACCCACGTAATCATATCTACATATATAAAAATTATCTTAAAATTTAAATAGTAATCTTTATATAACTATGGACAACTTTAGGTTTCAGAATATATATACTAAGCTTGGCTCAAATCCAAGATAATCCTGCCTCCACTCCTGGAAAGTTAAGATGAGAAACATGCTCATTATGCCCTGCTTAACTTGTATTTATTACAGGTATTTTACAAATTGGCAACCATTATATTTGAATTTTTCCTTTTGAATAATAATGCATTGTACATACATTTTTCTTGACAATGAATAAAGAATTGCTTCATTCATAAAGGTCTACACACAATTAATGATAAAATATATCCAAATGTATTCAATAATTACTCCATTTTTATGCATTTTGGATGCCTATAACGAATGATGTTTACCACTAATTACTAGGTTTTTTTTTTTATTTATTTAGTCAGGCATGGCATCATATATAGCATCAATTTGCATCTCCACAACCAGAATTTCAGTCAAATGTTTATTTCTGTGTCCATTGGTTTAAAGCAGAAATTTTCTGTTGTTTTATTATTTCATGCTCTAGACTTCTCTTCATATTAACTGAAGGTTTCCTCTACTATAAATCCATTTTAATTTTTGTGTATGAAATCACTTTAAAGGGCTTTGTTAGATTTGACTTGGTTTGCTGTATTTTACATTGTAACCTATATATCACTTCATGTATTTTTAATAAACTATATCAGTTTGGAACACTATTCATATAGAATTTGTTTCTACAGAGGTCTGCAATTTTAGAGTCTTCATTTCTTCATAGCTGTGCAAATCTCTCTGTACAATAACTATTGATTTCTATTTAGTAAGTTTCATGCACATTTTCATGTATGATAGAACAAATTTCTGTCTCATTTCCCTACCTAAAGCATTTTGACATTGTTCATATCATATTAATTGCTCCAGTAATCTTTTTAATCAACTTAGATCTTAAAATCAAGCTAAACAGATCATTGAATGTGATTTCTTTTGTATGAGTTGGATTCTGGATACGCTAAAGCAATAAACATCTATGTAGACGTGAAGGGTCATCAGAGAGTAATGCTTTGGGCCTGAGAAGGATAGTTATAAGTGGAAAAATCTCAAATATAGATTTAGATTTGGAAGACAGATTAAGAAAATGCTGTGTACAAAAAAGGCTACTGAAACCATTTTACACTAAATTGAGACACATAATTTTAATTACTTGTGTTGTCTAGGAGACATGGTATTTTTGCATTTATATAAAATTTTTATAAATATTTTACATCATATACTTGAAAATCTGTTTCTAGCTTAGATGGGTGTTTATAAAGGATCAATTTTAAAATAGCAATAATTAAAAGGGAAAGAATCCCTTAAAAAATAGCAGCCATATCAGATTTATGAAAACTTTCAATAAGTTTACAAACATTTAGTACTTAACTATGGGTCTCACAGTCTTCATTTTCTAGGGTTTAAATTTTAAAGCAAAAAAAAAACCCAAAAACAAACAAACAAACAAAAAAACAGATTGTCCCTCCTCATACTGTAGTTCCATTGCTGTTTCTTTGTTATTTTCACCTTTTTGTGTTGTGAAATATTGTTTAGAAATAATTAAATTGCAGTTTGATTTTAGGAAAGCAGAGCAGTGGTAAGTCACATTTTACAGGAGATTCTTTGAAGTGTGTAGAACCATCCCTAAGCATGCGTATGAAATGTCTGGAAGCCAGGCTTGTACTTGAGCCCCCCTTAAGCTTTTAACAAAGGTTTTCTGAACTTGTTTGACCTTCAACAGCCATGTTTCTCCAAGCCACAGGCAATTCCACCGAATTCGTTGACTTGTTTGGGAGTCTGACAAAAATTTCTCCAGGCGGTGAAGTCATGATTTAAACATATGGCTGTCAGACTAACTTAGGACAGTTCAATCTGTAAAATAGCTAGTTTTCCTAGAGGTATGAAGTCTCAAGGTCACCAGAAGAGGAACAAGAGTGTTTCAACATGGTTCAAAGACCTAATGATGAAGGAAAACAGATCAGCAGGCTAGCCTAGCTGCATTTCAAACATCCTTTTTATATTCTGGCTTTGCTCCACATTAACAGATGAGAAGACTACAGACACACCTAAGTTTGGATTAGTATACATAAAGAAATGTAAAATAAAAAAGTAGTTTGCTGTCAGCATAACAGTTGATATTTGTGCTTAATTTCAGTTTCAGATCATTGATACGTTTCACTTGATTCAACATAGAGTGAGTTTTCCTGCTAAAACATTTCCACAAGCTTAAACTAACAATATGGGAACTCAGAAATAGTATTCCAGGTCCTAAGTTCTATCTAGCAAAAGTGGCTTTTGAATTTCTGCATTTACTGGGTTCCATCTAAGTGGCTTGTCTTGCAGGGTCTACTTTGGTGAATTGCTTCTCACTTGAGAAATTTCTTTTCCAGCTGTCAGAAAAAGATTAAGAACTAATGAGAGTAGGTTACATATCTCACCCTCTGATTGATTCACTATTTTATGCCCTTTATGTTAACAATATTTTATTGATTCCAATATAAAGTATTCTGTCACTTAACCTCTATTGTCTTGTTGAATAGAAACTGGTTGGAGAAAATATATTTTATCACCTGTTGTGGTGTTATGATTTCATTTTGCTTGATTTTCAGCCTTAAGCATATTATATATTATGTCTAACCACCTCCTGAGTTCAGTTTCTCTGCTATAATGAATTCACTATCTATGCAAAGGCCAGTTCTTCCTTGCTTTATGGGGAAGAAAACCAAATATTCAATTTGGTATTTGTGTGCCATATGTGAGTATTGCAGCTCAAATGCAAAGACTCTGTTGGTTTAATCATAACTTCCTTAAACTTAATTTCAACACTGGAAATTTGATAAACTACATAGGAAATGTTACTTTTTATAAAATGGCATACATTTCAAAGACTATGGTAGCAGAAAATATAGCCATCAGTTCTTGAGATTTGTTTAAATATCCAAAAGACGCTGCAAGTCTTAACTCGTAAGCATTTCATGTATGATGAAAATATAAATTTCCTGTTTTAAATATGAAAATTGAAGTTGAGAGAATTTATCAAAGAACAAATAAGTCAGAGAGAAAAGAAAAAAAAATAAAGAAGGATGAAGGCGAGGAAGACCATGGGGAAGGATTTAACTGCCTCCAAGTCTCCTTGTTAAATATTATGAAAGATGATTTCTATAAATAACCATAACTACATTTTGCTGTAAATAGCTAATTATTTGTGATGAATGGTTCCTCATAATTTTCAAAGACTAAGTGAAAGAGATTTAGCTTTACTGCTTTGCAACTACAGGGTTAAAAACAACCAATCCAGTCCTCTGTACCTGAGAAAGCTCAGCATACTTTGGGATCCTAGTTCCTTTATCTGTAAATACTATTATAAAAATGTAATTAAAGTTTATGTGGGACTAGACCTGGTATGTTGTTGCTTCTAAAGAAGAGCTAATCATGCCTATGAGTTAAGAAACTATTGTTTTCAAACTTATCTGTTGTTTTCTTAAAAGCAACGTGAGAACGGTCTATCTTATCAGAATCAGAATCCAGAGTCCCAGTGAAGACGCACAACATGTCCATTGAACTGCTCAGAATTTTACCTATGTGTTTCAATGGCTCTCATCTTTACAAGCAGTTAAAGTGTGCCGAAATTAAAATATTGGAAACAATGTTTTCCAGAATCAACAGAGCAGTGCATGTATGAACTCTGAGTCAGGATGAACAAGATCTGCGCAAACTCAATCCAGAAAAAAAATTCTGTCATCAGAAAGGGGTGGTTGTAAAGCCCCACTCACAGCTAATAAACTATTCCTGAATGATGGATGCTTTAAAAGGGGGAATTAGTTTTTTTGTTTTTGTTTTTGTTTTTGTTTTTTTAAGATTTTGGCTTCAGGTAGCTTGACCATGCTCTAGTGGGGGCCCACACAGCCAAAAGAATATAGTTAATTTTATATATATATATGTGTGTGTATGTATATATATATATATATATGTGTGTGTGTGTGTGTGTGTACAGTATATATAGAGAGAGTATGGAAACATTTCCTATATATAGCATTATATATGCATATATATAGAGAGAGTATAATGTATGTAGTGACAGTTTCTATATATAACATTTTCTATATATATATATATAGAGAGAGAGTATAATGTATATGTAACATTTCCTATATATAGAATTATATAAAGAGAGACAGTATAATGAATATAGTAATATTTCCTATAAATAGTATTATATATGTATATATAGAGATAGTATAATGTATATAGTAACATTTCCTATATATAGTATTTTATATATATGCATATACAGAGAGAGTATAATGTATATAGTAACATTTCCTATATATAGCATTATATATAGAGAGACAGTATAATGTATATAGCAACATTTTGGATATATAGTTTTATATATACATATATAGAGTATAATGTATATAGTAACATTTCCTATACATAATATAATATATATATACAGATAGTATAATGCACATAGTAATATTTCCTATATATAGTATTATATATAGAGAGAGTATAATGTACACAGTGACATTTCGTATGTAGTATAATATATATATCTATACTATAACTAGTCTCGGTTCGTTACAAAACAAACAGGAGGGTCTGGAGAGATGACTCAGCAGTTAAGGGCACTGGCTGCCTTTGCTGATGAGCTGAGTTCTGTTGTCAGAATCCACATGTCAGCTCACAAACATTTGTCATTACAGTTCCAGGGCATCCGATGTCCTCTTCTCCTCTTTAGTGTCACAAAACGACAAAAGTGTGAAATGGGATGTGGATCTGAGATGACTTAGAGAAAAGTGGTAAATGTGATCAAAATATACTATGTGGGGGTTCTCAAATAATTAATAATACACAGGGACACACACTTCTTCATTTGTCATCCAGATTATTTTATTTTAAATAAGCTTTCAAGTATATGGTTTCTAGTCTGTGTGTGTGTGTGTGTGTGTGTGTGTGTGTGTGTGTGTGTGTGTGTGTGTGTGTGTGTGTGTGCACTGATCCAGAATACTACTTACTGGGCCCAAGTTACCATGGTGAATTGTATGCTCTTTAATGAGATTTGTCTTGTCATATTATTGTTTCATAGATAATTATACAAAAGTGATTGACACATCTGATGTTATTAAATTTCCTCATATATCTATACAAGCTTTCATATATACATGAAATATACACACATAGATGTGTATTCATATGAATACATATGATACAGATATAAATACATATCTATGTCTGTAAGAGAAAGACAGAAAGGCAGACACAATTTATATGCATACATATACACTTAGAGAGGGACAGAGAGAGATTGTACTTTTTTAATAAAGAAACATTTTTATGACTTCCATTATAAGTAAATAATAAGAAAATGCATTTAGGTTAAAGATCTAGATTTGTATGGATAAAAATATAGTAAATAAAATTTAATTTCTACATTCAACACAGTTCTTTAACACATCTGGATATATTTATGTACAATCACACTAGAAATGAACCTTGTTTTCATGTCACTCTGCAAAGCACAATTATTGTAAACATTCAAAACTGAGAGCTGTTGAACAGATGGGGCATTAGTGTCTTAATTCTTGATCTTTGTTCCCATAAATCCTTCCGTTTCATATCCTTTCCACAAATCCTGTGACCATTCAGGGCATGATGAATAGTTTTTCAAATTCTGCTGTAATGTACGTCTCATTTTTTTATGTGGTATTATTTTAGACAAGCATTCAAGTGCAGATGTCCAGCGAGATAATGAGAACACATTAAGGTCTTGAAATACTATAAGCCAGACATAACTTAATCCTACCAGAAGATTCTACATAAACTAAGTGCAGTTTCTTGAAACCATCTTGTATATTGTTTTTACTATTATTATTTCTGGTAAATAAACTATCTAAATTGCTTTCCTAGATAGTAAACACAGTATATATTGATAACTGAGTATTCATCCCATTTGCCTAACAAAAGATGAATAAATGTGTATGCATACATTAGTTAAAATGTTTGCTTTGTATGTCTACTCAAGTTTTCCAAATCTACTGAATAAAATGCATACGCATATTTAATAACTTAGTTTTGTTCTACAAATAATGTGTATTTCTTCTTTTAGACCTTTTAGGATGTCTCTGATATTTTTAAATACACTGCACGGTGGATATTTTAACAGTTGTCTATCTTTATACTTTCTTTCTGAATTATTTCATTGCCTTCAAATTGCCAAGTAAATCTACAAAGCTGAAAACCTTACTTCAGAGTTTTGGCAATATGAAGATTTTATTTACCTTTAAGTAAATAAAATCACTTCTTGCTGTCAGCTTATCACTTCATTCAATTCTAAATAAATCTGAATTTATCTCCTTGAGTTGATAGATTCGACATCTGTGAAAAGTCTTTAAAAAAAATGGGTGAATATGGGTTACCTATGAGTCACTGTGTTGAAAATTACCAGCAGAGGAACCCTCAAGAGTGTCCTACTTAAATAACTATTCAATGGTCCCTCACTCTTGTACATGTGTATATGTTATTTTTATCACACAGGAGAGAAGGTGTTTTAAGTTTATCTTTGGGATAGTCTATGTTTGTGGGAAGTAGTTGTGTATGGATCATGTGCTGTGAGGATTCTGTGATGCTTTATATTGTCTTCAAGATTTTTGCTTTGAAACTATGTAAAATAATCTATAGCTAAAATAGATTTATTAAGAAAAATATTTTTGTCTGAACACCCTACATATAAGAACATAGTCCTTGGATTAAGATGACATGGGAGCTAGATTCTCCTAAACCCTTGTGTGATGACCTTCCTTTTGGAATTCTACTCTCACATAAAAGTGAACACTGACCTCAGTACTGTGAGTTCTATGGCTATTCTTTTAAAAGGTGTCTTAAATTTCAGTAAATGAATATATTATTTATAATAAGAGAAGTAATAAAAATGTGCTTTAATTAGATACAATTTATGCTTCAAACAGAAAAGTCAAATGAGATATTTTCCCATGCACTGCTACAACTCAAATGTAGGGTATTATTATATCACTAGAAAATTTCACTAAATAGTATTTGGAGAACACTGGAAATAGACCCACAGAACTTCTGCATCCCAGAGATTCCACGTATCTCATATATACATTATATATATATATATATATATATATATATATATGTACTTACCTTCTTTGAAAATATTATTAGGAAATTACATAATCTTATAATCGGCCACTGTCATGGGAGAGGCCATCCTGTCCCACCACATTGTAAGATACATATGAGTCAAATTAAAAAATGGCATTTTCAATTTTTGTTTTCACATATTTTCATGTCACAATACCTGAAATTATTAAACTATGCTTTCAGTTGATCCATAAAAAATGCTGTCTTAGATAACAAATATATCTCAAATACAGTACAAAACATCTTATTTTATAAATCCCATGTGTTTTATTTCAATATCACTTATACAAGAAGGAATATTCTACACAATATATTTATATGATTCATTAAGTAGGGTGGTCTTTATTATAAAATAAGGGAATTAGTAAATTTGGAAATTATTTGTTCATGTATAGAAAAATATGAAATTATTTATTCATGTATAGAAAAATATGAATTAGTAAATTTGGAAATTATTTATTCATGTATAGAAAATATGAATGTTTTCATGTATAGAAAAATATGAAACTTTATAATATGTTAGTATTGAGAAATGCCTTCAGTACATATATGAGTATGTCAATATCTTTTTAAAAGTGACTGTTCCAAGTTTCAGCTAAAGCTTATATTTTTACTTATATTTTATCCTCACCTCAAATTATTTTGTAAATATTATAAAAGGTTCATTGAATAAATGAGAATATTCATTATTTTACTCCCATTACACATTTAGTCGAGAAACTAAAAGCCATTTTCTATTGAATAGAATCAGCACCACTTCTTCAGTTAGGCCAGGGCATCTTGCCATTTAAAAATGACAAAAAAGCAATGTGGACCAGACTGCAACACTAGAGATAAAGCTGTTTGGCTTCCTAGGGTCTCTGGTTCTGGATGTGACCTCAAATCTGTCCTGCTATGAACTAGTAACTATTAACAGGGCCTTAGCCACTGGCTTGTTGATGCAGAGGGAAATAAACCACTGCAGAAAATCTGAAATAAAAATAAAATTGTGTGTTGTTTCTTGACACACAGACTTACAAAATAAAGACTCTTGTTATGCATAAATATAGCTTAATGCTCCAATCTTCTTTTAAATTTTAGAAGTGAATATTGTTGAAATAGAAATGTCCATTGATATCAGAGGGAAACTTTGTGACTGACAGAAATGGTCAAGTAAAAGCTTCAAACAAATAAAAAGCAGTTTTGTTTGAACACATGGCCTCATAGCCAAGAACCAATGTCATGGAAGTGTGGTGAACAAGTGAGTCGACTTTGAATTCCTAAGATCCAGTTTCCTTCCAGAATCAATAATACATGATCCATGTGACCCTGAGTGCATGTTTTGTTCTCTCCAAGCCACGGGAACTGAAAGATTTGTAAAAGGGTATACTGATGCTTTCTTTAAGGACTAAATTGAATGAGCTCTGCTAAGCAATTAGGAAATCATTTTATGAAGTAAACACTTAGAATTGTTAGACATCACGATTTATGTTACTTCAATAACTTATTCATCAAGTAATGCACTTTGAAAGGAGTTATTCCAGATGTAGCAGGGAAAGTATAATGCCATCAACTGTCTTAAAGAATTAATGTAAACTAAATAGTTTTCTTGTTATTTTTTATTATCTGGAAACATGGGAATACATGAATTTCTCTACAAACACATTTATAATTTAGAATGCTGGTTACTGTTTTGAGAGTTATGATCAATATTTTAAATGCATGTATTTTATTTATTAAAAGAGGTGTGATAAAACAAATGTGTGTGTGTATATATATATAGATATATATATATATATACTGCAAGGTTTATCCAATATATGCATAGATAGATACATATCAGAACCAAGATTATATACATTGAAGTGACATAATATATTCTACTTTGCTTTTTAAAGGGCATTTACATTTCTGCATTTACTTTACAGCTCCAAAATTTTTTGTACGTATTTCTTATTAGTGTGTGGAAATGTTGTGTAATTGCATGCAGATGTGCATGAAGCAGGATGTGACTGGACGTGTTCAAAGAGACTGTTACTCAAATGATAACATTTTAGGGCCATATTTCAAAATTGTTAGAAATAGATATTTGGTTGTATGATATTAAAAATAAGAACTAAAGTTTTTCCCAATTTGTTGAGAAATGTAAAGGAAGATACAATAATTTTAGCAGAAGGAAAGACTTCAAAAAATAGCACACTCTTATGATTATTCATTATTTTTCAAAAGGCACGGAAACTATAGAATGTTGTATATTTTGGAGAGATCAGAAGGTGCTTTATAATTGTTAGCTTGGGGTTTCAGAACCTTAGTGAGACTCATTTTGCTTTACAAATGGCTCAATCAATATGTAAATTAATTGACAAATAAATGAGACTATGTCACACAAGGCAACTGTAGTGATCTTTAGTGTCTAAGAGTACGTCCATGTTTCTCATCTGCTTCCCTGGCAACATACTATTGTTTTAAAAAGAGACAGCTCAAGTCAGGCTTTAAATCTACCTTCCAAATGTTTATCTCTAAAATACCTTGCTAGTAATTTACCCCCCCCCCCCAAAGAAGGAGAACAAAGTTACATATAAATGTGGTCCTCTGTTCTGTAGGCCACATCATTGCAACTGCCTAGTTTAAGTTTTAATCCTATAAGCTGATTTCCTTCCAGCATAAGCCAAAAACACTTGTAGAATACTAAACACAGAAGTATTTGGGGCCGGCTAATTAGTTTTTTCTTTTTATATTTTTTTGGACAACACTCATTCTCTATTTCATATATCTCCTCTGCAAAAAGTCAATTGGAAGAAAATGGCCAGAGTGCTTTTCAAAACTCGGATTTCATCCACCAGAAGTATGCTCTGATTTTCAGCATCTCCTTCCTGTGTCGAAGTACTGAAAGGCAATTCCTGGCAGTACTGGTCTTGTCTGCCAGCGCCCCCAGGAAGACAGCACCCATGACCTGAGCTATAGTCATTCACAAAACCTGGGCAAGGAACTATAGTCATGGTTCATTCCCTGAAAATTCAGTTAGGAAGATGTCGAACACACACACACACACACACACACACACACACACACACACACACACACACACACACACAGTGTATAATTATCTGTGGGTGGAGAACTCCTTGGGAAGGTAATAAAAGGAGGCAGAAAAGAAAAGAAAAAAAGCTTCTACTTCTTTTTTCTTGCCTGACTTCTAAACATTCCCCCCCCCCCATTTTTCTGATTCAAGAATGATGGAGTTCACCGCAAAGGCATGTTTCCGGAAATGGAGTTATGCCTCTCAAACCCCAAAATGATTTATGTCAAGTTAAATATTCGCAAAATCCAGAGTTAAGGATGTCTGTGCTTTCTTCATACGACGCACACAGACAAAGGTTAAAATCCCGGTCCCAAAGCCTGTCTGGCTGTCCTTTATGCTACAGATGAAAGGCAGGGTGCAAAGCGCTTAGAACCTGAGAAAGTAGGAGAGACAGGAAAGCTAGGGGCCCATTCCCTAGCAGGCAGGCTTCTTCCCTGCTGTCCCTCAGTGTTCCTGGCTCTGCAACATGCAAGGATTTAGACATACGTGTGGGAGTGTTGACAGGAGAACAAGTCCAGAGGACAGAGTGCTCTCCACACGTGTAAGGTTGCATCTCCCTGCTTCGTAGCTTGCGTTCATTCATATGGATGCAGTGGTTAAATATTTGATCAGAGGTAGCAGAGTTACAAGGATCGGTTGTGCACCTTCTATAGAATAGTGTGCTCATAAATCCCAAGAGAGAGAAGATCCGAAGAGTAGCCCCCATGTCTAACCCTTTCTACCCTTCCCTCCCCCTATTCCCAGTCCCACTTCCCACCCACCCCACACCCCCCCCCCCCCAAAAAAGGGGAATGCTTGCAGCAGATTGAAGAACGATCTGAGCCGGCAGTAACTGGGAAGGGGATTAGGGCCAAAGCGGTGCAAGTTAAATTGCGCTGCATATAAAAAAAATGGGCGGATTGGTGTCCAGATCCAGTGGCTGGTACCACCTTCCTTTCTAAAATAAAATCTCTCTGGCATGAAGTCACCGCCTATTTCACATCCGGTTTGCGCTGGGACGTATTACTACTGTCTTGGTACAGAGAAATCTTTTGTTGTATAGCTGCAGACTGGATATTGAGAAGCAAATTTGGGCATGAAATCTCCAGTTCAGGAGCACGCAGAGTCCATGATGGCTCAGACCGAGTGAGTGAGCGCGGCGCGAGGACGCCCTCCGCCCGGCGCGCCCGCGCTCGCTCGCACAGTCGCGCAGCTCTGGCTCACCGCGATCCTCTCTCCCACACTTTTCTCCCCGGTCTGGAGCGATCCGGTGCCCAGAGGGGGCCCCGAGGTAAGTGAGACTTCGGACCGAGAACACCCAGAGCTTGCAACGTGCCTTTGTCGTAGCTTGTGAGGCAGGGATGCCCTAGTCGGGAGGAGAGAAGGAGCCAGCTGGACAGGAGCTGAAGCTGGGAGCAGGTAGAAACAAGGAATGTTTTTCTTTTCAGGGTGAAAACTGCAGCGATATAGGAAGCAGAATTTTCTCTCTTCTTTCTCTCCTCTCTGAGACAGATTTAAAATGTACCCTGAGGGGTGGGTGGTGACATGCTGTTTCGATTTATTTATTTATTTATTTTGGCCGAGGGCAGCTGGGGTGAGTTGGGGAGGGGCGCTGGGGTTTGTCATCAGCTGAAGTTAAGAGGCTAGTACAGAAAACCTGTCACCCTGTTCCATCCTAGAGAAGTCTCTCTCGCCCTGCCTGTACAGGTCCCTTCTCCCCTTTCCAGCGGCCGCTGTTGAAATGCCCTCTGGTGTAGGGGTCTCTCTTATTGGGAAATGAGAAGCTAAACTTACTTGATCTGGGTAGCAGGGGAGGTGGGTGGTGGAGCATGTGTCTGGCTAGGGGCAGATTGGAGGCGGAAATGGGTAAGGGAACAGCTCTGTGCTCCCTTTTCAACTGTTAATGTTTGGATTCGCAAGAAACTTTCTTCCTCCACAACTGGAGTGCTATGGCAGGTTTGGTTTCCTCCAAATATTAGAAGGGTGCAAACGCTAGGGTGTCTCCGCTTGGGGTTCTGTTTCCCCCCACCCCTTTAAGAATTTCTCCCTTTTCTGAATCAATGAGAATGAATAAAGCTAAGAGAAGTTGTTTTCCTCTTCAGAACAGATGCTAATTTTTTTTAAAGGGTGAATTATCATTGTGAAATTTGGATCCAATATTTTAACTTAATGATATTTATTCAAGATATCATGTCATATTCTAGTCCTGTGTGTCAAAACCAGTTACCAAATGAAGAGAAAGCTATGATGAAGCTCACAGTTCTTATCTTTACATCATTTCATTCTGGATCCATGCTCACATGCCTGTTTTTTACTGATTGGAATGATCTTGGAGTGTGTGGAGAGCATTTTGTTGATGTATTTAAAGGCATACCACATGGGACTAAAGAGTGCTCAATATAAAAAATAGGTTTTATAATGCTTCCGTCTATTCAACCCTGATCCTACTAAGGAGTTAAAATTCATGAAAGTGGTAAAATACAATGCATATGATAGTTTTCTTAGTGAAACTGGAATTAATTTCAGTGCACTTAAGTAACTATATCTGCTTCTTAAACAGGTAATACTCAGGATGTCAAAATTTGGCTTAATAATTATGCACATGCACACATAATTATATAAATACATACAACACACATATTTTTATAAGTCCTGCATTCTATACTCTTTTATTCTTTCAGTATTCCCCTACCTCATCCAAATTCAACAATCAGATAATGATGGATTGCACTTTACCTAAGTGGGAATGCAAAGAAAACCACCTCAGCTTCCATCTGTTTGAGATGAGGCATTTTCTAGCAGCAACCTGGAAGAAATTAGAGAATGCATATAATATATGTGTGGGCATGTTTGGGTGCATTTGTGTGTGCGTCTGTGTGTGTGTGTGTCTCTGTGTGTGTGTGTGTGTGTGTGTGTGAGAGAGAGAGAGAGAGAGAGAGAGAGAGAGAGAGAGAGAGAGAAAGAGAGAGAGAGAGAGAGAGAGGGAGGAGAGAGAGAGAGAGAGAGAGAGAGAGAGGGAGAGAGAGGGAGACAGAGGGAGAGAGAGACAGAGGAGAGAGAGAGAGAGAGAGAGAGAGAGAGAGAGAGAGAGAGAGAGAGAGAGAGAGAGAGAGAGAGAGAGAGGCAGCAGCAGCACATGGCCTGACTATAAAGTGTATCCTTTAGCTTCACAAAAACATTAGTGAGCACATTTAACAACCACAGAGAAGAAGCATGACTCTGACATTCAACAGTGTGTTTCCAATGGTTCTTATAAAGAGATAAATACAATTGCTTCTGGATCCAAGGTACATCCAGAATTCAGAGATGTGTTCAGTCAACAGGAGGCGTTAACCTACCACATCCCACCTACCCACTTGAACTCCTGATATAGCCACCAAGCTTAAATCTTTCAGTACAGATTGTCACAGGGACCCAAATCACAAAGGTCAAATTTTTCAGATAATAAATACCAAGTGAAAGAAATAATAAGCCAGTGAGTAATGAAAATATAAAGGCTAATTTAGAAAATAGCCCACTGCTTTTGTGTTGGACAATATTGTCACCCAAAAGCATTTCAACTTGTATTTTTTTACAGGATAAATTAAAATACTGGTATATTCCTGAATGAAGAGATGGTAAGGAAGGTGGATAGTGGATGGTCCAGGGTTCCATTGCTTCCAATGAGGTGTCATATTCCAGTGAGGTCATTTCCTGACTTCAAAGCATTCATTTGAACTGCCTCAGTCAGCCCTAGTGGTTATAACCTGATGTTTCTTGCAAGACACGTTGATCTCTACTTATTCCACTTTTCAGTTGCACAAGTACATGATGAAGAACAGTCCGGGTCTCTCTGACTGTCTTTGGGCCTGGACCCTCGTTCTCAGCACTCTATCAGGAAGAAGGTGGGGCACTTTATTTTAAATCTGCATGACAATTCCTGAAATTTTTTATTTATTTCATCAGGGGGAAGAAAATTGTCCATGGATAAATTCATGACTAAGGGAATTAAGAAAACTCTGCTGCAATAAAATTTCGGCTAAGACTAAAGAAGAATAGATCATTAAAATAACTTTCTTATTAGAATGTTATCTATAATACACTTATCAAGTTTTGGGGTTTTTTGTTTTGTTTTGGGTAGGAAATATATGAGTTCAACTCTTAAGTATGAAATTGAACTTTGCAGTTTTTATTTGTAACTGAACAAAGCATGTATTTTTCTAATTTATGGGAAAAGTTACCTGATCAAGCTCTGCATGCCCTATAAGTTGTAAATTAATTTTCCAACAAGAAATCATAGGGTAATTAGTAAAAGCACGGGAGTAGAAAACTTAAAATAATATTTATAACCTGAATGTCATGTCTATAAATATGTGCATATTGTATCTTAAACCACGGTTAATAAACCAATAGAGATGGACTATACAGGAAAAATAGCTTAAATTACTAGACAAAAATTAAACTCCACTAATCATGCATATGTACTAGGAAGACATGTTGTGAATACATTTCAGTAAGTTGAACTAACAAAATTATTTTCTAACTGTCTAATCAAAAATATGAGATACAGTAATAGCAACTATCTAAATGATCAAATAGTTTATACTGTCCTTTATCCACTTTAATCATTTTTGATTAGTCTCTTCCTGCTCCTCATTGAGAAGTATTTTTCATATCCTAAGAACCTGAACTCCTTGAAATGTAATAGAAAATGAATCTTTAGTTAAAGCCATATGGAGTCAATTGGAAAGGCAGAGATTTCTGAGGAATGATTTTAAAGGAGATGTTGACTGTGTCCATTTTAATATTATCATTTAAATAAATATCAGATGAGTGAGTAAGACACACATTATTGTCAGATACTCTTCATTTGAGGAGTTAAGTGATGACTGATTTTTGAAAAATTATATGAAGTGTTACTATTATAATGACCTGTAGATGGAGTTAGTGCACAGTGTTTTATTACACAGTGGTTCATATGGAATTCAAAGGAGGTTTAGTAACTGACATTTCTCTTCCAAATGTATATTCAGTTTAGGGCACTCTACATTGGTATTAGTATTTATATCCCCCAAAAGTAATCTTAATCTTTATCCTAGGATTCTTCTGTGGCAGTTGTAACTTTACACAGGGAATTTGTAGTTAGGTTGAACATGAGACTAATTAGAAAATCACAATAAAGGAAGATTTCCATCCAAAATAGAATAGCAAGGCTAGTCTTGTTTGGGAGGGGATGATCTCTTTAGTATTCTCCTTCTGATGCTAACAATTGCTGAAAGCAAGATTTGCAAGCTGAAAAGATTTCTTGCATTTTACATAAGCTGTGGGAACACAGGGAACACAGATAAAGGTAACAGATACCAGGAATTGTGAGGGCTGTGTGAGCATCCAACCACCCTCTGAGGTCATCTTAGTCATCTCCTTTTCCTCCTAAATTTATTGCTTTCTCCCTAAGAGTTTTCTAGATGGAGAGTCTCCTGAATTCCAAAGTGTGTTTATATTTCTTTTTCATCTTTAACAGAATGACCTTCCAGTGTCCTTGGAAGATGCATGGATGGCATTTAGTTTTGTGACAATGAATTTTTATAAATAATCACTTCCAGAAAACTGCTTTTGCTTTTGTCTAACGGCTGTCATCTGCCAATGAGACAGGCGGGAAGTCACAGCTCACTGAAAATTTGATTTAAAAAAAAAAACAAATGAAAGAGTAAGGTGTTTAATTTTGCTAAAAGGAGAGTAAGTCCTCAACCTGCGTGACACTGAGGGACTAAGGTTTAATTTAAGGGAATGAAAAACGATTTCAAAGAAATAAATTCCTTATATTAATATCACAGAAAACGTTTACTTGTAACTATTGAATTAAAACTTTATCAGAAAAGTAGTTATGGAGAGGATATACATCTTAATGAACTTCTATACTGTTGGAATATGCACTCAAAACAGAAACAGTGAAAATTCATGTTAAATTTTACCCTTTCATCTTGAATATCTTGTGTGCATTTATTCATTACAAAACTAGAGAACTAACTATTTTTGTATCCGTTAAGTGTCCATTATCTGCATTCAGGCCTTCCTTATTCCCTTCTATTTGGCCTAGTTTTAGTTTGTTGTATGGTGTTTTATTTGTAAGTTTTAAATAAAATTTTATATAATTAAGAAAAAGAAAAGTGGTGTTTGAATTTTGCTTATACAAAATTAATTACTTAAAAATGCATTTGCTTCTGAAATGATAATACTATGTTTGGTGTTGCTATCAAATAAGTAAGTTCTGATTTCAAATGCCACGATTTCGTGTATATCTATTAACTATATAACTACACATGAGTGTAACAAAACAATAATAGAATTTAAGTATAAACTATGCAGATTTGTTATTCTTTCTTAGTTTTACACTTTTTATCCACTTGCTCTTTTCACTCAAGGTCAGAGCTATCATTGAACTGTGCCAGTGAGTGTATTCTCTTTCTAAGATAAAAACTGCTTCTCTACAAGGATTTTGAAGGTGCCATGCTAATCATTACATAAAGTAAAATTAAATGCTTTGGTAGAAGAAACACACAGTGTATGAAGGATAGCCCTATATGGCTAAAAGGCAGAATAGAAACACTAAGGGATAGAAGCCATACTCTCAAACAGAAAGAAGCAATAATTATCATTCCTCTGCAGTGGATGAAAATAAACTCTTAGCTCAGAAGTTGAGTTCTGAGTTTTTGCCTGAGCTGTGCTCTTAAGTAGTGGTATCTTAAAACACAATGACAAGGCTTTGTGCACCTTACATTAAAAGTGTTATGTTTCTGCTATATTTTATCTCAGAAATGACTAAAGTTCAGCCAAATAAAGGTTTAAATAAGTTATCAAAATTTGTTTATACAGCCTAGAGGGAATCAAAATTTCTCCATTGATTAAACATTATTCACATAATAAATCATTTCTATATCTTTCTTTCCTAATTATCTTAAAAGGACATTAAAAACTCAAAAGACAAGTATACGGAAAGGAAATTAGAGAAGGAAGTTTGGTTGGTAAAAATTTGCTTACTGAATTTTAAAAAGACCTTTTGAGATAGTTTTATAACCCACATATAGATGTATTATGTAGATACTCAAAAATAATGTGGATAGAAGCCTCCAAGACGTTTTTTTTTAATAGTATGATTTAGCATTCTTACTTGCTAAGGTAATATCTGTCTATTCTAAGACTCTCTACCTTCTGAGAACTGAAAATGTAGATTTAGAACTCACCTTCTCTATTAAAATTAAAAGCCCGTTACCACTGAGACCACAAATGAGATATATGACAAGAGATATAATGACTTTCAAACTGGCACTATCAAGGAAAGTCAAAAAAAAAAAAAAAAAAAAAAAAAAAGATGAGAAAGGTTTGGCACGATAAAAGGTTTTAGTGGAATTTTATATTCATGCTATTATTTTCTTTATTCCTTCCTCAGTTATGGACAGCCTTCCCAAGATGAACTTAAAGACAATACCACTGTCTTCACGAGAATTTTGGATCGACTTCTGGATGGTTATGACAATCGTTTGAGACCAGGATTGGGAGGTGAGTTATACTCTTATATTTTTCCTTGAGAAAATTTAGTATTATTAAATCTTTACTACTGTATTTATACTTTCTCTTCAAAAAGTAAATAAAAATGTTAGCATACTGGTTGATAATTAATCATATTTAAATAGATCACTCAGTGCAAATTCAATTTACCAAGATGCTTTTGTCTCATATATATGCTTTATATATGTGTAAATATAAAGACACAGAATTCTCATAATGACACAAAAGAGATACATATTCTTGACAAGGACATTTTTTTCTGTTTAATAATTTGGTTATATAATAAAAAAAGACAATATTCTCCTTTTAGTATAAGATTTATTAACTTCACCTGCATTGCTCTCCATGAGCTAAACTCTATCTCTGATGCTATACTAGAAAAATTTACTTTATAAGACTGTGTATTCAATCATATCTTCGTGTTATATTCCTCCATTTCTAAGATTAAAAGTAAAGAAATAGATGGTAGTGTTTTTTAAACATGCCTTTGAACTTTGAATTACTACTTTCTAATTTTTAAAATAAAGTTTATGCTTCTTCTAAAAATAACAAAATGATTAATTGACTAAAGAATTTATTTTTAGGAAGAAAATAATGTACAACAGTATTTAATAGTATATGTACCAGAACTTGCATGCTTATTTGAATAATTCTTGAAAAATAACACACTACCTCATTATGAGTGAGTAAAGACTAATGAAGCCCCATCAAAACATTGTTCTTAAAACAAAGTAAAATGAAGAAACAAATTATCATTAAAAATCTCACAGGAAACTTGAATATTACAGTAGAGTTGCCACCTTTATAAAGCATCAGAAATGAGTAGTAATATTTAGCTAGAAGTATCAAAAGCCATGTCTTATAAAGTTAGATAGAACAGATAAATAAAGATAAGCTTAAGAACTCAAAGACTGGCTTTTAAACAAAGTGACATCATGGATTAAGAATTATTCTTTCATTCATTCATTGTTCAGAGGTGGGACTGCAGTAAAAGACTTTGCATATGCTTTACATGCTCTACTCCTGAGCTACAACCCAGAGCCAGGGGCTCTAAATATATATATAGGCTGCAAATTATAATCACATGGATGGAAATCATTAGTCTACTTTGAAGCTGACGAATACCATCATCATTTCATAGGTTAAGATGAAAATGCCTTACCAAAGTCACAGCTTGAAATTATATATATATATGGTCTTATCAGGTGTACTTTCTTACAAGTTCAAACTTTTTTTTTTTTATTTTATTTTAGGTTTGGTCTCTACCTTAAGTTCTTTTAACTTCTTGGGCTATAAATGATATTCTAAAGTTGCTTATTATAATGTCATGTAGACTTAGATATCAAGAAGTCTAAGAAGGAGGTAGACTCATTGATTCTGGTGCTTCAAAACCTACCTAAGTAGTACAGGACGCCTCATATTCATAAAATGGACAGCACAGATCAGTTCATAATGAAGGAATATAATGTTATTGCATGTCTAAGTATCTGCTCTGAGTGTAAGAAATTTGTTATCTTTGCATACAATTTGAATAAACTGCAAAGGCTAGAAATAAGGGACGAATGTACAAGAAGGATGCTACCATGGGGTTATAGATAGGAATTTTTTTTTAAAAAAGGCTTCTGAAAATGCCAATATAAATTCCCTTTATTGAATATCTATCCTGTCCCAGGTCAGTCCTTAGAATAGCAGTAGAATGAGCTTCATATATACGTAGCTTAGGAAATCAAGTTTAATACTTTATTGTGTGTATGTGAAGGTCCTCAGAAAGGAGTACATGTAACTTTCAATTTGTTAGAGAAATTTATATGAACACACACATGTACACACTTCCTTTAATAACCATTTGTGATTATACTGTTATTACAGTATAAGTAACAAGGCACTGCTGCTAATTTTGGTTTAATTATATATGCTAACACTTTCATAAATAAAGTGTACATACACCTAAACCACAAAGAGCCATATATTTCAAATAAACAGTCTAAAGTATACATTCAAAGTTAATTTTCGAGATTTATGACATTGTAAGATTTTCTTAAAGAAATAACTATATTGGTTTATCAGAATATTACTATTTTTAGTCTGTAGTTACTTAATCTCTGAAAATAGCAAAAATAGACTTGTGGTTTATAGAACAGAAATAGTTGTTATTCTCATAAAGATCAGGTATACTCTTATCTCTAAAATATAATTTATTTTTCTATTTTTCATTCTTGAAAATGCTGACTTAAAATATATGATGGTTATAAAAATAAAAGAAAACATTTGAAATCTTTCTTCTCTTTCTATTTTAAATTTTGGCTATGAATCCGATGTGCAGGATTTGAAGTGGTTTTCTTTTCTTTTCTATTTTAAGCTTTCATATTCACTAACCTTGTCTTGTACATTTTGAAGGACATTCTTAATTTTTAAGACACAAACAGCTATGTGACTTGTAGGATCAAAACAGTGTATATAAATTTTGATACAGTTAGAATTTGAAGTATATTTTCAGGACATTGATTTTATAATACAATCAGCCCTGAATTTACAGAAAATGGTTAACTCTAGTGCTAACTGGTTAAACTGAAATTTGTTTTCTTCAAGAATAAAATATTTAATTTCATTTTTTGCTACATAAATCTGACACTTCAAGTATGATATGGTTACTGGTAAATTCCTGTAACAAAGTGGGATTTTCACACCTACTATTATTAATATTATCAATATTTACATAACTCATTTACATTCAGAAGAAAAGACCAGAAGAGCAGAATCTTTATATTATATGAAAACAAGGCAAAAGTTTCTCAGTAGTTTGTTCATGGTGATATCTAAGGTGACTTTCTCCTAGAAAGAGGCCCTGTTTTCTTCTTCATTACAATAAAACAATAGAAAAAAGACAAGGATGCTTGTTGTGCATATCTTCAGAAAATGCAGATATGCTAATGAAACTTAAGGTTGTGTAAGCAGTTCTTCAATATGCAGACTCATATGGCATCTTCAGTCTTATTCTTTGGGAATGTACACCTCAGTGTAATCAGGAATTAGGAATGAAGTGCACTACTTGGTTGACGCAGGTATTGGAATGCAGCTTGCACACATTTATAACACTCGTATAAAAGGCCAGTCCCCAACCCCCTTTAAAAAAAAAATAAGAGTAAGTATAACTATAAAAAAGGGAGAAATCTTCTGATAGAGATTGTATTTTTCCTTTTTCGATTAAAAAAAAATGAATGAACTAAAACAGATTAGAACATGTGCAATACTAAGAATTGAATGTAAAAAGAATAAATTATTAATGAGTCAGTGAAGTTCATACATAAAATAAAAAGTAACTGCAGCAAATTTCAATTATAATTATAAATAGCTAGAAAATGTGTAGACTCACAAATTATTACTAATTTCCTCCTCATTTACAATTTCTTGTTTTTGTGGCAAGCAAACAAGAGAATCTTCTTGTAACCAGGAAACTCAAAGCCTGTGTGACTAACCCAAGTTCAAGTCTAAAAAAGTGACAGAGTTGGGGAAATAAAGGTGAAAGTCAGAAAGAGTGGAAAGATGACTTGAAGGATAAAGCAAGTCAGAGGCTCGGAAATGGGAAGTGGGACCGAAGCAGAGCAAGAAGCATCAGTGTAACTGAGAGAACCAGAGACCATTCTGAAGCAGAAGAAGGCGTAGGATGCAGAGACACAGACCTTCTTATATTTGTCTATAAACAGGACCAAACTGAAAGCTCTCAATAACTTCATTTTCTAAAATTTTCTCCGTATGTTTAAATAGATTAAGGATGACTGGGTGTTCTCAGCTTTCTTCTACGATAAGCAACTTTATAGGCATGGGTGACATTTGATTTGCCTTTATATAGGCTCTATTCCAACTCTGGGAGAGACCTCTTTCATTTTTATGGTTTGCTTTAGTCCACTGTGAATCATGCTGGGATAGAGTGAACGTATTGTTCAGATCACCTCATTTCACTGTTTCAAAATAAATAAATAAATAAATAAAACAGTAAATGCACGTTTATCTAGAATACAAATGAGATAAAAAACAAAACAAAACAAAACAAAACAAAACAAAACAAAAAAACCAAGGGATAAAATACTGGAAAGTCACAACTAAAAGGCTTATGGAAAACTCTTCACAGATTCCTCTTTTTGTGTCTGATATTTCCTGAAAGTACTGTAAACAATTTTTAAATTTATTTTTTAATTTTATTGCAACGAATAATGCATAGAATAATGATGGCTCTCAGAAGATTTTAACACTAAACTACACAGAGAAAGAAAGCCATTGAAAAGGACATGACAGAATATTTCTAGTGTTACAAGCTCAGCTGGGTGAGTATAAAAGTAAAGTTTACAGATATGTAGGCAACTTGACAGACAGAGATTCACCCCTTCTCCATACTAATGGTATTGAGTTAAGTACTTTTTCTTTATAAGTATTGTTGACTTTAACTCTTTGATTTTTGTCTGCATTATTTTATTTCTAACCAGAAGTAAGCAGGTTAATAGGAATTTAAGCAACTCTTTGGGCCATTGGCAACTTTAGATACTCAAGGTGTTTTAGAAGTAGCATGTTTAAGAGGTAATCTTTGTTTCTAGGTACATGTACTGCTACTTTTTATGCAATTTAGCGCAATATAGAGTCATTTTGAAGAATGAACCTCAATTGAAATAAAAAAAGGCCCACTAGATTGACCTGTAGTCTGCCTGAGGTGCATTTTCTTAATTGATGAATTATGCGGAGAGGCTCAGGTCACTGTAGGCGGTCCTGGGCCAGTAGTCTTGCATGTTCTAAGAAAGTAGTCAAATCAACATATGAAGAAGTGAGCCAGTAAGAAGCATTTCTCCATGACACTTGCATCAGCTCTTGCCTCCAGGTTTGCCAGAACCTAGTACTGCCTTTGACCTCTCCTCTTAGTGATAGAGTATGATGTGGAAATGTGTGCTGAACTAAACCTCTTTCTGCAAGCTCTGCTTAGTTGTGGTGCTTTTCTCGGCAGTAGAAATCTTAACTAAAACAGTGTCTCTGATCTTTATCATTAGGATTGTCTTGGCCCAAGCCTGTAATCAAAGTTTTTGATAGCAAGAGGCAGGAGAAACAGAAGTTCAAAGTCATTACCTGTTTCAAAATTAAAGTTCACACTAGCTATGCTATGAGACCCTGTGAAAATAAAGCGAGATACTAAAACCTGTGAACTAACTGTAAACCCAGCAAGGAGAGTCAGTTTGAAAGAGCCAACTGGTTTACAGCTCTCTGTCCCTGAAAAAATGATATTGGTTTCTTAAGGTATTTACTTGGCTTCAGGTTGTGTTTTTTGTTTGCTTGTTTGTTTTGTGGTTTTGTGTTTTTTTCCAAATATGATAAAAATGAGAAAGGAAAGCAAATGTGAGTCAATTGTGTATTTTGTGCAATGGTTAAAAATTGAAGTCACTAGAAATGAGAAAAACGTTAAAGTTTAGCTTTTTTAATGTATTTTTATGTTAAAGAAAATGGTGAATCCATGAATTTAGTACATAATAAAAAGACTTGCCATAAAATAAACATCAACAGCCAAGTTAGCCAGACCCAAAGTCTATGCAGGTCAATGACCTTTTAAGCAGCTAGGAGATGGGTATATGAGCTGTGAGGAAGATTCTCAAGCAGATTGGTTTTCAAGTTTTAATTCTGTCTCAGATTTTTCATTTTTGGTGGTGTAAAAGTTCTTAAAAATAGATCTGATAGTGAAGAAGCAGAATCCAATGTGAAGCTCCACAGTCCCAGAGCAGCTTTTTTATATTTTAAAAATAATTTAAATGTAATTGGTTAATTCATAAGATAACCGATATTAAAAAATCATTTGTGGTTATTTGGCATCCCCAGTAGTTTTGAGATTAGAGAGAAAAATTATATTCATGCTTAATGTTAAAATATTGATTTTGTATCTGTGTTTGGAAAAATTTCAAACAGCTTCCCTTTCACAATGTAATAGTGTTAGATAAAATTAAAAAGATTATATACCGAGAAAAATCACAAAATACAAATAAAAAGGCTATGCTTATTTAATCCATTCTCATCAATGCTTTATTTATTTTACATGAGAATGGTTCTTGAGTAGAGTATTTAAAATGTCTATACTCAGAATTTGTCGTTTTAAATTTATGATAGTTTTATAGACTTTGAATGCAAGTTGTGAAACAGATGTTCAGATATTGGCAAATGCAGCACCCTTCCACAAAAATAGTAGACCTCAACAGTCTTTGACATAGTTGTACTTCAAGAGAAAGACAGCTACCAAACCCCAAAGAGACGTGGTTCAATGAACAGCAAACCCCTCTGAATGTTTATCGGCTGAAAACTCCAGTTGGCTCATGAATCCGGCTTATGTAATGAATCACCATGATACACTCAGGAATGTTCTAGCACATTTATAAACATTCTATTCTAGTCTTTCCTGTTGTATGTCAATCATCTACATGATCAATGCCAAGAATTTCCTCAGAGAAGAGGCCACTATTGAGAATATACTTAGGTTACAAAGGCCAGTCCTAGAAAATGGAAGTGGGTAATTTCCTGTACCCTTATAGTTAATCTTTTCCCATCCTGTTTATTTTCATCTTTATTCCTGTTCCTTGAGAAGTATATACAATTTTTTTCTGTAGATTATTTTATTTTATGGTACAATATGAATTTTTTAAATGAAAATTCACATAATCTTCCTAATATAAGAATGTCAGAGTGAAGAATCACTGAGAATCACTTTTGGGAATTTTAACAGAGAGCTAGTTCCTATGTGGTGGAATATTACCAAATATTGTTATGCTGTTATCATATATCTCAAATACTACATGGAATATTATGCCTCAAAACTTTATATGAGTGTATACCTACAAAAAAACTCTTTCATTTTCCCAAGACTATCATGTACACACTTTTCCTCCCTTAAGACACCACCCCTAAGACCACAGAAAGAAATTTTTCAGTGGAAATGAGGTATACATCATGTTCCACAGTAAAATGAATTTTTCCCAACATAAATGCTTGTATCATTTGAGGTCTCTGAATATCAAGTCACTAATTGGTCAGGGTTCTGTTAGATATCTTAAAGCATATCTCTTTACTCTATTTCTAATTTTAATAGGTAGACACAAACAAAGCAAGTCAGGCTTATTTATAAATTAACCAGGGAAGAGTTTTCATTTTCCCTCATATGGTATTAGAAGGATAGTGAGATTGGAAGATAAGTGTTGCTTTAGGCAGGTTGATCTGGACCTGGGACATGGCCCAGTCTAATATGATGGTGTGTATTTGGGAACCCAGGGTATCTCCAGTTCTTAAACAGGACCACTTTAAACTAAGATTTTTGGATTTATTTTATGATGCTAACTAATGCTAGTCCATTTGGACTCAGTATAAGATTTCATAAATTAAGAGCACATGAAAACTTTCCCAATGAATATTTTTGAATTGCTCAATTGACAGCATTTTCATTGAACATGTGGCTAATGTTCCATTAACCAAGCTGTTCTGGTGGATATTGCTACAACGCTGTCTAAAACTCTCCCATCTCCCTTTTCTTTTTATTGTAGTCACTCGTATACCTCACTACTCACACACTTATTTTATGGAAGTTCAAGTAATATAATGTTACTACTGTACCCAAAGGCTTTCTGTGGCATTAGCAGAAATGTCAGCTGCTTTCTACCATCCCGGGGGACTCCACTGCAGTCCCACTTTAAAGCATAATCTCGTACTGTGATCATCAGCATCACCAGGTTCCAGACATGCTAATCTTCTCTTCTGTCTTCTCAATAGTCACCCATCTACCTGCCTGTCTATATAGTATCTATCCATAAAATCTTGGCTAAATACGTTTTCATTTATAAATCTAAGACATATTCTGTAGAACAGAAAGTCATTTTTGCTCACAGTTTTAATACTGTTCTAAAGAATTGTGTTGAGCCACCACATTGAAGATGAGAAATAAATTCATACACAGTAACAAATGCTTCTTTGGCCCTAAAATCCTATTTAAAAATCACTCCAGTGATGGTTCATTTATTACTTCTTCATTTATAATATGAAATAATAGATTTAGAAAGATGAAGAGATGGTACCTGAAATCACACAGCTTCTAGTAGAAAATCAGATTTAAAATCTCAGCACTTGACTCAACCTACTGCATGTTCTTCTCTCCTTTATCCTGCTTTTCTCTTCTTGCCCCTGACACTAGTCATCTATTTGAAACATCACTTCAGAGCTTCTACTATTTTAAACTTTCAGAAGGGAATTTGTTGTCTGGAAGTTAGAAAGTGATTCAATATTTGTAATTGTTTAAGCACACCCTTAAGGATAGTTTGTTTAAGGAATGACTTTAAAATATAAATTTATTAGTTGGATTTATTATTATATTCTCAAACATGTAACAATCATTATTGTGATCTCATTGTATAGAAAGTAATCACATATTTTCCCATGAATCATGCTTATATGCATACAGTTACAATTAAAGAGAAAACACCCTGAGAAAAATTATTTGAATATTTAGTTCTTTAAACAATTTTTCATTCAAGTTATTTTTGCTGATTTATATTTTCAGTCAGTTCCATAGTTATATAATGGATATGATCATATTTGGCTTTTGCTAGATTATATGTATTTTAATCTAATTTTCTTTTAATGATCCTGACTCCTGATGTATGCTTTCAAGAAGGAGGCATTGAAACATAAGATGTCTTATCTTTTTTCATATGATTTCTAGAAAAATGTTGGACATCATCTATGTATGCCTAATGAAATATTAAGTGTGGTATTAGATCTGTAAATTCTATATTATAGCACATGATTTAATGTTATTTTTCTTAATTTAGATAATGATAAATGATGGATAAATTATAGTTCGATGATAAATGATAAATATATGATAGATTTATAGATGATAACTATATGATAGGTAATTGATAGACAGATTATAGATAAATGTTACATAGATAGATAGATAGATAGATAGATAGATAGATAGATAGATAGATAGATAAATGGCAGATAGATGTTACTTGGGAATATCATTGAGGCAAAGTATTCATTTCATTTTCTGGGATACTAGTAGATTAAATTTTCTTAGACATGTTTTAAGATCTGAACTAGATTACTGAAAGACAGATATTTCAAATTATTTTTGGTCCTGAGCCTAAAGAGACCTCAATGTTAAGTCACCATATCCTATTCAACACATGGTGCCATTGAGTTTTGATGTGATCCATTTGCAGAGATGCTTGCTCCTGAGACTCTGTGCTTGGGATTTTAAAGGACTCACAGAGCTCTTGGAGCATTCCTGCTATCTGTGAAAGCTCTGTTTTGGTCAAAGAGCTTTGCCCTTTCCTCTAGATTTATGCTAGGCTGAAAGAAATATAGTGTAAGGAAGGACACGAAATTTAGTGAAATATTATTTAAATATTGACATTTGATACTTCTGTATCTTTTTGAGATTTCTAAACTTGTTAATAATAAATTTTGTTGCATGAATTCTATCTGGTGTTATAAAAACCTGGAGACAGGTATTGGGGAAAAGCTAAAACATCAAAGAGACAGAGAAACAAGCCACAGCCAGTTGTCCCCTAGTCATCTGTTCAGGCTGAAAAGGATAGGTCCTGTCTCCACGTGTCCTCGGACCAAATGAATCTGGGTCATCAGTGGGAAGGGAGTGAAAGTGAAAGACAGACCTCCTCCCTCCTCTGGACTCATCTTTTTTTTTCTCCACCCAGATATTACAATTCCTGATTCTACTTTCTTAGTGCTAGGATTAAAGGTATGGCGCCACCACCACCTGGCTCTGATTGGCCTTGAATTTACTGAGATCCAGAGGATCTCTGCCTCTCAATGCTGGGATTAGAGGCATGAATCACCACTCCTTAACATTCTTGGCTAGGCTTTGGGGGTTGGGCTCTGCCCTCTGATATTTCAGGCTAAGTTTATTAAATACATAATGTATCACAACCTTTTAATCCCAAACATCATCATTTATATTGGCCTCAAACTCAGCATGAAAGTTCTGTATGGTTTTGAGAATATTCCCAAAGATCTTTGAGAAACAAACAAGGCTGACTATTCTTACTTGAAACAGTGTCATACAGTCATTTAGAAGGAAAAAACAGAGAGAGCATTGATTCTCCTGCTATAATTGCTCTATGATACTGAAGAACTGAGTGGCAGGCTGGATTTAATTTGACTGTGCTTCTTTCCTCTCCTGTGACATGATTCATCTTTCTTATCTAGTAGTTACTCTTTTTTTGCATTTCACAACGGTATGCTTCAGGTTGTCAAATTCTGTTTCCCTTCCTTCCCTTCCTTCCCTCCCTTTCCTTCCCTTTCTCTCTCTATCTGCTTTTCTGTCTTTCCCATTTGGAGAATACAAGAAAATCTCGAAGATGAGCAGTCAGAGACTCTTTAAGGATGACTACATGATTACAGAATACTGTGAGGAAAACTTGAGGCAAGATAGTTTTGTTTTAGAAAATAGCTAATGTGAGTACTAGTAAATTTCAGAGGCCAATAGCTGGATAATGATAAAGTAAAATATCGGAAGCTTATGCACTGATATGTTAAAAAAGTTTCAGGCCAAAGATGGATAAAAGATGATAAAAAATCAAAATGTAATTATCAATTTTTAAAATCAAAAATTTTACAGTCCAATTATAGTCATTTCTATACGTTGTTTTCTATTTTTATCTAATCTTCACATGGCACATGTACAGTTATGCACAGCAATAGACGTAATAGAGGTACCTACAATTAACTGTGTTTCATGTTTTACTCATTTGGCACAATGGTCTTTATAAACAAGATTTTAGACTTTCAACATTGTTGATTACATAGCTGGTCATCTATTAACTATCAATATCAAAACAATTGAGAGAAAATGGTACCTGTGTTTTGTAAATTTTCATCTAACTTTTTCAGGCAACTTCATCATTAACGATGTTACAAATTGGTTGATACTAAAATATCTGTCCAACTTCCTTAAACTATCTTATGGAATTGCCATAATACAAAAGTTTTCTTCATACACAAGTAACAGACAATAGTGGCATAGATTTGTATGAGAGTGCCCCAAGTTGGCAAATATGTGCCAAGGTGTACACAGATTAGTCAGCATTTGCTAAATAAACATGCCATCTCAAGAATGAATAAAATGTAAAAGCAAACATATCTTTGATTCTGTATGCCACTAGGTTACATAAGATAATTATTATAGTCACCATACAATAATACTTGAACCTCAGAAATAATATGAGCTCAATTCAACTAATTAAAATCAAATATGCAACAGGGAGATCAGATCATGTGATGAAGAATTATTACAAAACAAATTTAGTTGCAACTAATTTCTATTGTATAGCTTCAATAGGATTTAACAGACATAAATTATAAATAATAAAAACCCAAATTATTTCTAGTTAGAGACATACTAGATATAAAATAAATTGAAGTGTGAATTTTCCTAAGGCTCTAACATCTACTATCTTTCTCTTTTTATTTTTTATGGTAAGATATGTCTATTTTATTGTATCAAATAAAATCTAACAGATACAGAAGAGAAGAATTAAAGAGATACAATATAATATTGTAAGCTATAGGTTTTATATAGTGTGTATGTTACTAATTTTCCTTTTGTTATTGTTCATTAAAAAATAGTCACAACATTGCTACAAAAATGTGAGTAGCTAAAGGAATCTTCGATGAACAAAATATACATGCATGAAAATATTGTAGTGAAATCTATTATATAATTAAGTTTTAGTTATGATAGAAAATAATGAGGTGTTTTACATATGAAAAATACCTAAAATATATTGGGAAAATGTCTGTGATATAGACAGAGATGCATATGAGGGTGAATGCTAGAAGATGCGGAGCCTAGGATGCAAGAGGAGAGTGGGTAATGCAGCTAAGGCATATTGCTGAGCACCTGCTACAAGCTACAGCATCATAAGGCCGAGGATCAAAGTGAGATCTAAACACACAACTCTATGCCTTGATGTGTTGTTGTTGCAGCTTTGAAAAATTAAAAACTACTTAAAGGGTAAACCAGAGATAATTCTCAGACAAAGAAGCTTATTGGGTTGTCTTAATATTAATGAAATACTTTGCTCAGACAGGACCAGGGAAGATGGTTGTCTCAAACAATATTTTCTCCTCCTTTTTGTTTATTGTGATTAACCTCATTGCAATAAATTCATCCTGATTTTTTAAGTATCCATGAGTAAATTGCTGCAGGAGACAGGCTAGCTCTTGATTCTCAGAAGACTTTATTGTTGTAAGCAGTAGGGAGATGTTTTCAATGTCTTAGGATAGAGAGAGAAATGGAGTACACATGATAGTAACTTTAACAAGACAGGGTTCTCATTTTCCAGAGTGTTCTGAAAATTAAAAATTCCCCTTTCCTAGTCATACCCCTCAACAAACCGTTCCATTTCAGCCAGAGATGTGTTCCTGTTTCTTGGTTAGCAACTGTTATTTCTTTCAAAATATCTGTGTTGAGTTGTCACAAAACTGCAATAAATATAGTTTATTGGTTTATATATAGGCCATCAGAGGCCATTATAATAAAATTACAATGAATGTGAGAACAGCATACTAAGTCAACTTTTTCCATGCCACAATATGCTCTCCTCATCATCAAAACTAAAAATGCCTCCATCAATTGTCATATTTTTCCCAGGGAGTAATTTGGATAATTCAGTTATGATTTAGTAACAGAAAGCAATCATTTGTAAAGCATACACTTGAGACCATAAAGAGTCTATAAAACCTCCTAATCTCTCCTCTATACATCCCAAGGGTAGACAATGTACATGAAAGGTCTGTCTAACTATGTAAAAATATTTAAACTTCAAGCATATTGCTATGTTAATATATTTTTTATTATATTGTGAAGTGGTTTAGTATCGCTCAGACAAGTCTGTCTGTTCTTTAAAAATTCATTAAGAAGTAGTTGAAATCTCCTGAAAGTCAGCCTCCCAAGGTGGCACATTTAGGATCTTTTTTTCATTGAAAATACTAACTGTGAAATTTCATGTGTAAGCACTCAATTATCAGAGCTACACAGTGGACAAGATTTAGAAATGGCTAATCAAAGCCAATAAATTTCTCATTTGGGTGTGAGTGTGTGATAGTGAGCTATAATAGAGGCTGTTGATAAACACTCACCGGCCCAATTTCCTGCTTCATCAGAGCGTGTAACTGAAGTGAAGACTGACATCTTCGTCACCAGTTTTGGACCTGTTTCGGACCATGACATGGTAAGTGACACTATATATTTGATGTCACGGGTTTTGTGTAGATTTTCAAAATTAAAATATAATGGCTTCATTTGCCTTATTTCCCTTCTCCCCATTCTACCTGAAGACACTCTCTCTTCTTGTTCCCACTTGAAATTATATTCTCTTTTTCTTTGATTGTTATTGTTATATACTCCTAAATATCTACAAGTGTCCCTTTGTGTGTATGTGTGTTGATGTTATAAAATATATATTGCCAGTATATACACATGTATTTGTTATAATACACATATCACACAAAATTATGACCAAGACCTTTTAAGTAGTTTCTCAAGTATATGTTTTAAAAACATACATTTAAAATGACAATACTAGAAATGTTAGGTAAGCTTCACTTATGATACATCAGTGCATCTACCTAAATAAGACCTGAGCTACAGCATCAGTGTTCTTGCTAACACGAAAGAGGAAAACCTCACAGTGCTCCATCAGAAGAACTACTGGCAACCAAGGAAGGCCGAGGGGGAACAGATTAATGAGCCTCCTAATTGGTTATCTAATACCAAGTGGTCAGCCCTGAAAATGCTCTCTCTCTCTCTCACACACACACACACACACACACACACACACACACACACACACACACATACACACACACTGTTTCTGTGTTTATCAACCAACCACCACAGTGTTCCCCTTTTCTCCCCTAAAATGCCTGCTCTGTTTAGCTTCTGTCCACAGGATTCAACATACGTCATACCTTTCACATAAGTTGTGAGACTGTGGTGACTGAAGAACGTCAATCTTTCAGATAAGCATAACTATTCCAGAGCAAGCAGACATTTTGCACTACCATGCCTAAATTGGTTTTGGCTATATATAGAAAATACATATCAACGTTGAGAGAATATTTGACCCCATCGAGAAGAAAATAATACTTGAGAGGAAAAAAAATGCAGACGGACAAATATTCTTTGTTGCAAAATATGCATCAAATTAATTCTTAAAGTGGATTTGTGTGTGTCTATCCTTCCTTTTCCTATAGAATGCCTTTGAAAATTTAAAACTTCCATTAATATAACCAAACCATTGTAAAAAGGCCGCAAAACATCTTATAATGAATATTTCAAATATGTATTATTATCTTTAGATGTCTTTATTTAGTATTCAATGTAAATGTGTTTTAATTTTTTAGTAGCTCAGGGAGAATTCAAATAAAAGTTGCAGAATTTTCCTGGCTTAAAAGGAAACTCAAATTATTCTTCCTGCATTTCATATGATGCATGCTTAACCTTGCCATTCCCTCTCACTCATTCACAGGTTTAAGGTTAACTACAAGCACATCGTCTTTATGCAAGTCCTGATTACTAGGAGATGATACAGCCTATGAGCTCCCAAACTCCCGCTTTAAAAGCAAATACAGCTGAGCTAAAGCTTCACCATCACCGATAGTCTGACAATACAATAAAAATGCATTCTTATGAAATAGAATACTAAGTGTTCTGGGCAAAATTTTAAAAAAACAAAAGTCTCAAAATCTCTCAGATATCTGTGTTAATATAGGTACCCATTCATGTAAGATTATACATGATTTAAATCTCCCCCCGACACACACACACACACACACACACACACACATACACAGGCAAACTCCCTTCAATGGTGCTTTCTCTTCCCTTCTCTCATCTAAACCCTGTATTTCCACAAGGGACTAAATGGGGAAAGTAAAGCTTGTCATTTATCATTGGCACAATATCAAATTAAATTCTTCTATTTCTGCTTAAATCACATTCCTTGAAATAAAATTCAACACCGCTCTTAGCTGCATGCACAGTACTGCTTAGTGAAATCATTTTTTTTGTTGCAAATTAATGTCTTATTTTGTTAAAGTGGTGTCAAAAGTTGCAAAGATAACCATGCCTTGCTGATGTCACAGTGTGAGTGCATTGCTAGTTTATAAAGAGAGTCATGAATTACTAACTGCTTGATAGTAGAGCTAGAAACCCAGTTCTTATTAAAAAATTAAGTTCTTGTGGGCCAGTGTAAACTAAACCCTCCTTCTTGGGTTCTGAATATTTTGATAAAGAAGACAATGGTGTAAAGAGCATGGGATTAGAATAACATATTTTGTTTTTATATTTGCTTTTAAACTTAAATATAAATTCGGCCTTTGTCTCCTCTATGTGGCAGAGTGCCCTGTGCTGTTATAGGATGGGCCCAAAGGAAAGTGGGAGTTTCTCCTCCATGTTGGCTGTTGAGACTTGACTATGCTTTTGTACTACTGACTCAGTTTAACATAAATTTAAGGGACCAATGAGGTTGTGCTTTGCCTTAGAATAAAGGTATATAATAGGATTATTTGTATTTGTCAGTATCCCTATAGCAGTCAGAATTGCATCTCACATAAAAATTTTAGGGGGAAAAAAAACAAGTAGGAAAGGAAAACAGAAGGTGTACAGAAGCTGGTCTTCCTTATTGCCTGTCATTTCCGAAACAACATTTTTGTTGTATTGTTAAATGATCAAATTAGGCTTTACAACTGATTCGCAAAGTGGATCCTGGAAATTGTACCTGGCCTTTTGTTAGAGAAGATTATTTAAATTGTATTATGGGAGCTTAAGTATAAAATGGAGGTTTATGTAGAGGCAGGCAAAGTTTTAAGATAGAACGATAAGGTTATTTCTTAAAAACAGGAAAAGCTTTGCTTAGTATTTAATTAGGAACTGATAAAATATCTAATTAATAATTACTGAGTTTGAACTTGTCATTACTGAGTGCTTTCAAGGTTCTAGTACATGTTAAATGTTATTCTATCTAATCCTCATTTCAAATCTTTCAGCTAAATAATATTCTTATCTGTATGTTCTCAGGAAAGGAAAGTGACCCACTAGCTAAGGTACCAACTGAAACCTGACCATTTCATCCCTGAAGACTGCTTAGCTCCCAAGGCATCCAACTTCATCTAGAATAAAAAACAAAATGAGGTCAACTCCTTAAGCTTATTTTAAAAACCATTAATAGGCCATCAAACAGTACATTCCCAAGGCACTAGGCTCTGACAGAAATATCCAGGTTGCACAGGCACACAACCTTGCATTCTGTGGTGCTTAAAATGTATTAAGTTAAGGCACACACAAATGTTAATAAATAGCATGAACCGGAACATTTCAATACAGTATTTACTTAGGTACAAAGTAGAGGTTTTGTCCCAGATCTTGTGAACAAGGCCCATATTCTCTGGGGACCTACTCTATTAAACAGATACACTTGGGGAGAATTTTCTCTTATGAGGTGGGTGCTGTAATTTTAAAACATAAATAAATCCTTCAGAAGTACTTTGCGGTTTTTCAATCCTTTCTATTGAATCTTGTCTCTTTGGTCTGCTTTTGTATGTCTTGGTTAGAACTATTTTCTCACATTCTTCAAGTTCTCAACCTGTAACTTTTCCAAAGTCCCTTTTTCCAAACAGCACCTTTTTTGATCCCAAGCTATAAAAAATTCTAGTTTAAGAATTGTGTTGATAAAACTTGAAGGCAAGTAATTGGTGCTGACTTTATACCAATAGACACTAACACTATGAATCTTCCCTAGACCTTGTTTGAGCTTCCTGAAAATGGAAACATGGCTCAAAATAGCCAAATTGACCATCTTTGATCAAACAAATTCTGATCATGGGGGCTAGATCATGTTGTATAAGGATATCCTGGAACTTGTTTACTGCTACATGTCAATCATATGAACAGGTTCAGAAAATATGAGGCAGAGAGTGTTAGAGTGTTTCTATTTGTGGTTAGATGGGATATGGTCACAGTAAACTGCTTTTGTTTAGGTTTTATTTCCTTTTTAATGGAGAATAGGAGGAAATATATTTTACCCTTAGTGTTGCTCTCTCTCTCTCTCTCTCTCTCTCTCTCTCTCTCTCTCTCTCTCTCTCTCTCTCTGTGTGTGTGTGTGTGTGTGTGTGTGTTGTATTTGAAGGAGAACTGTCTCACACAAAATTGAAGAGAAGGGTTTTCACTGTCAGCCATTAGCGTTAGCACAGATAAATAAATCTGAATGGAAATACAACAAAGTCACAAATGTTAGGACATGGACAAGTTCAACATGATTTTTTGGACATTTTCTTGTTGAAAATTTAAATTCAATCAATTTAAATCTCATTTACATTTAATACTTACTATGCTTTCAAAAACTAACCAAACCCAAACAAATATACAAAATATTCCTTAGAGCTAGCAAAGGAATCAAGTGTTTTGATTCCTGGGAACATGATCTGTTTAAGCATGCTTGGGATCTTGATTTACCTGTAGACATTCTCTGTAGTTTGCACCAGTCTAAAGTGATTTAGCTGTATGGAGAACAAGGAAGAATAGTAAGGTCATCATATCGTATCTCTGTCTCAGAAGACTTTCTGTTATCCAGTCAAGGAGATATATGCAAAAGAAGACTAGTTACAGTTCTCATGAACTACTGCTCAACATCTAGTCCACGATCCCTATCCTCCATGAGCTCTTAAGATAACACTCAGAGATTATTAATTTCTCATTCTGCTGAATTTAATAACTGCTTGACAAATGTTTGCTGTGAATAAATTCTCATCATGTATCACAGTGACTTCCTTCGGACACTTCTTGATGCAGAAAATCTTAACACCAGACATGGTAACTTGTCTGATCTGTATCAAGAGAATAGCATTATTTTACTCACTTTTTAAAAAATATGTAAGCTATCCCAATTAGCCACGTGGCATTCACTAATGATGTAAGTCCCTGGGTCAGTGATGGCTGAACAGTATCCAATATCTGCCAGGAACTTACATTCAGACTTTACTTCATATTGTTTACATCCTGTGAAAGAGGCAGGTATTAAAACCATGCAGAAAATGCCTAAAGGCAGAAGTTATTTATTTTGTATGTCCTAAGGATGACATGCATAGGATTTAAAAACAGCTGCTTTCAGAGGCATCAAATTTCACAGGATTAGAAAAACATGGCATAATGTTTTCCAGTTGCCTACCCCCCTTTCTGGTTTTGAGTATGCAAAGATTAATGGAGAATGTGGTAATCTTTATTTCGAACCATTGAGTTCTAAATTTAGTGCCAATGTAGCAAGTACTGGAAGGAAGATGAATACTATCCTTTTCAATTTCAGGAGCTGGTAAGTCACATTGCTTGTTTTTAGATGAGCAGATGTTCGTCTCTGGGTAATGCCATAAGGAATGCTCTGCTTATTCAAATAAATAGACTCCCTGGCTGTGAATGATGATGAGGTTCACACATCTCTCATGTGATACACACATGCAATCACCAACACACATCTCCACAGTATGCATTCTTCTCTCTTTTCCTTCTCTTTGGAAAAAATAAAGTTCAAATTAACAGTGAAAATTGATTGGCTTATTCCACATTTTTATAGTCTTGTTCTTATGAGAACTGAAAAGAAACACATTATTTTTGAAAAAAAACCCAAAAACTAAAATGTCATTTCCTTAGTCTATGGATTTTGCATCTTTATCAGTGCTGTGATTGGCTTGAGTTTGACTATGAGGTTTGCAGGGAACACAGAAAGCCGTGTAAAATTTAGTATTTGATTCTTACTGATGACATTCATTAATTTAAATATTCTCCTACAAATATGAGTTAATGTTTAAATTGTAATTTATTGTTTTTATTTTACTATTAGTGATAAGGAGAGTTTCTATTCTATTTTCAAATTTCTGAGGAGAAAATTGAGAACAATTTTTTCCCCATAAGTTTTGCAGATGTGTGTGTGTATGTGTATGTGTGTGTGCATATACACATATGTAAGTTAAAATTATTACAAAAGCTGTCAGTGATTCCTCTAACACTAACATGTAGGTGATAACACATATTTGCTTTTGAGAATGTCATGTCATGTAAGTCACTCTGAACTTCCAAAATCTTATGTGTAAAGCTATTTGTATGGAAAACTATAACTCTGCTCTTCCCTCAAATGACCCAGGAATATACAATAGATGTGTTCTTCCGCCAAAGCTGGAAAGACGAAAGATTAAAATTCAAAGGGCCCATGACAGTTCTTCGGCTAAACAACCTTATGGCCAGTAAAATATGGACTCCAGATACGTTTTTCCACAATGGAAAGAAGTCTGTGGCTCACAACATGACAATGCCTAACAAACTCTTGCGCATCACAGAGGATGGGACGCTGCTGTACACCATGAGGTAAGGATGCCATGACACCTGCAGGAAACTGTACTTTCTGTTTTGCCAAGAGAAGTAAATTATCAGAGTGCAGATGGACCACGGTTGGTCTTTGGGTTTCCTATTTTTTAATCATTAAATTTATTCTTCTAAGCAATCACAGTGCTCTGAAATATCATGCATGCATGCAATGTTAAGTAAAATGTAAATGAAGTATAGATTATGCAATACAATTCTGTGAAGACTGTATTTCCACCCTGTTTTAATTCCACTGAAGGACCTTTCAATCTCTGTTATGAACGTTGTATCTACCTGTATTGTGATAAGGTCAGGTTAAATTTCTAGAAGCTATCTAATGGTACATATTCAAAAACATTTCTGCCAAAAGGGAAGACAATAAAAGGTATGATTAAACAAAGTCATTTTCACAATTCACATAGAACTAAGTATGTGAAGAAATACACAACTTCTCAAATAGTAAATTGGCTCAGCCTGAAGACTGTGTGTGTATGACATAATAATTTTCCCTTTTGAAATTAATGAAAAACATGTCATAAGTATATAGTGTCTTAGGGAGAAATGAAGAAAGCATGAATCATAAAAACAAAATCGCTAAATATTTTAAAGACATTTTTACACATTCTGAACTTGGAAATTTGGAATAGTCTATAATATTCTTCTTTAAAAAATGATTTATTTTGTACAAATAAATTTTGTTGCCTAGTATAGTTTAAACATTAATTGGTATAGTCAGTGTTTTCTATGTTTGGTTATTTAACATTTGACACATGTGTCTTTTGCCCCTAAGCTCACAGTACCCTGTACCTATCATTAAACTGAGATGTCTAATCTAGCATTACCTCTCTCTAATTTTATGTAGCAATTACAAAATTCTTTCTCTACTCACAAATAAATGAGAACAAAGTTTTCCTTCACATATAAAATTCTGACTTTTCATCTAAAGCACCAGGGATAACAAGGCAAAAAACTATCACTTCCAATCCGTGTTTATTTTTATTGTTTTTCCAAGTAAATGCAAACATACTTTAGCAGGGCTGGCTAGTCCCATTTTAGAAAAATGAAAAACTATTAAATATATCTAATTGTCCAAAGCCTTATGAATAACTCAGCAAGAACATCCTTCTCCAAAAATAATAATAAAACTTTCATCAAAATATGTGGATTTTTGCATGGAAGATGTACATTTGCAATTTCTTTTACACACTGAATTCCTCTTGACTTTCCGTCTTTATGAACTTTTCATTCTTGTCAAGTATTTATATATCCCAGGGTGAACTATGATTCAGTTAGCATGCAATACTTCCTAATAGTCTTTTCATTTCAAATTTTACTGCATATCTGCAAGATACTGCAGCTTCAACTGTGCTAATCATAGTAGCATCAAAACTGTAGAGCTCTCCTTGGATAGAGCAAAGGGGAAAGAATTCATAACTACCACAACCTAATAACCTGTTTCAAGTCAAACTGTTTACAAAATGACTTTTTTTTATGTTTGGTTGGTTGGTTTTATTTAATAACAGAGCAAATCATAGATGGTGTTCTTTTTTGTTTATTTTTTGTCTTCCTGGATAAGTCTTGCAGGAGAACTGTAACCCAAGGTTTCTCTGTGTTGAGTCTGAGAAATGGAACAGAAGAAAAGCCTTCTTTCCATTCCAAACCACAGAAGAAATGGGTAGAGGGACATTCACATTCTACTAGGGAGAGCGGTTGGATGAAAGAATGAGGAAGGTCCACTGAGAAGACAGCACAGAAATTCATACCAAATACTGAGTTCACGGTTTTGTTTTGTGGCAAAGATACACGCAAAGATCAGGAAAATGGGCATCCTGTATGATCTGGTCTTTTATATATATATATATATATATATGATCCCAAAGAAACATTTAATATCAGGCTGCATGCTGTGGTCCAGAAGCCAGCTGTCAGGGAATACCTCATGCTGTCATCATTCTGGGGCTTATTCTTTCCTTATAAAAGAAGAAGAACAGGGGGAAAAGGAAGAAGAGAAACAAGGAAAAAATGTTTCAACTTTGTAGTTTGTATTTAGCACGGGATTAGATTGACAGTTAGTTGTCCTTCGGCAGATGTTGTCAGAATATACAGGGTTTCAAAAACAGATATTCAGATACAAGAGGAAAAAATACTTTAAAAACCTCTTTAGAAACTGAAGCCATTTAGTCAAAGTACAATAGGACTCAAATAATATTGGGAAGATACTAGGAGAAAGGAAAATGAAGGAGCCATAGTCACACATAGCTGGACCATGGCTGCATCCAAGCAGGACCCAAGCATATCACAAACTAAAATCTGCTTTGATTACAGACAACTCTCCTCTCTCCAAAATTTCACTTGTCCTTGAACTTAAATCCTCTGTGTATTTCTTTTATGTGTCAGTTATACTCAGGTCCTAAATGGTTTAGGATTAATATTTTCTGGAGGTTGTAAAATTCTTTATGATAAAGAAAAGACACATTCCATGAACTAAATTACTTCACTTTTATAGTGTTACTGAATTTTTAAATAGTTGAAAATGTAATATAAACATTAACATGCATTCTTTAATGCCTCATCCAATACTATAAGACCTAAAGGCTTTGTTGTCTATAAAGCCATCTTATCACATTTCTGAGTTTTTTAATAGGAAGGATAACATGGACCTTACTAAAAATGTTTCAAAGATTTTGGCTATGTGTTCAGTGGGTAGGGACACTAGACCATGCATCGCAGAAGAAGAGAGCTGACTGTTGGAAGTTTTCTTTGGACATACATACCAAAAATCTTTACATTAATATCCATGCATGTCAAAAAAATGTTTCTTTTTAAAAGCTTATGATGAAAAAAATGCAAAATTTCCCACAATACTATTTACTCCTATATATTACATGTAAGTATATATTGTTATTTAGTAAACAAATTAGTTTTTAGCATTTTTTTAAAATATATGAATTTAATGAGTGGTGATGGTATATGCCAGCACTTAGGATAAAGAGATAAGGAGATCTCTGTGAGTTCAAGGCTAGCATCGTCTACAAAGTGAGTCCCAGAACAGCTGCAGCTGTTACACAGAGAATGTCTGTCTCAAAATCAAAACAAACAAAAAATATGAATAGAGATCACATTCCCATAACATATGAGACTGATAGGAAATACATTATAGAGTCCTGCCTCAACAAGGCAATAGATTTATGACTAAAACTATTGGGAAATTCAGTCATACTTCATGAAAATTATCAAGGAGAGTTTACACTTTGCATGAACCACAGTCTCACAAAGCTCAGGGACACTTTCTGCTTCATCTGATCCATTTCTGTCCCAATTGTTGGTGCTATTTGGGGAAGGATTCAGAGAATAGCTAGCACAGGAGAACTATTCTTGGGGTTGCTGCCAATGCCTTCTCAATCAAGAATCAAGCAACAATTATGCATGCTCTTTTAAAATTTTTTGTATCCCTAATTGACAGATGATAAATATACACATTTAGAACTTCCAGTATGATTTCAAATTAGGTATGCATTGTGTAATAATCAGATCAAGGAGAGTACTATATCCAATATTTGATTATGCAATTATATATTTGATTATATATACTTTAATTCTCAGAACAATTCCCATAGCCAAATGTATTAGTGGATACTTTCTGTTATAAAAAACAAAACAAAACAAAAATCACCAGTAATGTTTTCCCTTTCTTCAAAATTCAATATTGTCAATTTTTACAAAGCTAATAAAAAATTATAGAAAACAGACCTGATAACTTATAAATCTTTTAAAATCATTTGATCATTGAGAATATAGCGTAGATGTACATTTTATGTCCTTCTAATCTGCTTTGTTAATATGTTTGCTATAGTTAATAACATCCTGACCTAATTATTAGCAGTGTATAATCTATAGAGCTTTTGTTTATATTCTGTTTCCTTAATTAATCAGGCTGACAGTGAGAGCTGAATGCCCAATGCACTTGGAAGACTTCCCTATGGATGCCCATGCCTGCCCACTAAAATTTGGAAGCTGTAAGTAAATTTACTTCAAATTATCAGTACTCTTATGCAAGATCCTTGAACTTAATCGAGAGATTTCCAATTATGTTATCCAGTTAATGTTTGTTGTATAGTCATAGACACATCAAGAAAATTCAGACAGCAATATATTAAAACATTTGCCACTAAGTAGTAAACACCTTTACATGTTTTCTTTTTTCTTTTACTTTTTAAAAAAAGACTTTATGTTCATTTTTGTGTATGTATGTGTGTCAATGCATTCTGGATAACTTTACGTCAGCATACACAAGCTAGACTTATCTGAAAGGAAGGAAGCTCAATTGAGAAAATGCCTCTGTAAGATCAGCTCAAAGACATTTTCTTACTTAGTGATCCGTGTGTGTGGAGGTGGGGGGAAAGGGAGAGAACTCAGTTCATTGAAGAAGGTGCCATCTCTGCTCTGGTGGTCCTGGGTTCTATAAGAAAGCAAGTTGAGTAAATCATGGGGATCAAACAGCAAGCAGCACCCCTTCATGGCCTCTCCATTAGCTTCTGCCTCCAGGTCCCTGCCCTCTTTGGGTTCCTGCCATGACTTCCCTCAGTGATGGACTGATATATAGAAATGTAAGCTGAAATAAACCATTTTTTTCTCCTGTAAATGGAGTTTCTTTGTCCTGCTCCGTCTTGCTGGTGCTTCCAAATAATTACTTAGAGGCTTATACTCATTATAAATGGTTGGCACATGGCTCAGGCTTATTACTAGCTGGCTCTTATATTTAAGTTAACCCATTTCTATAAATCTTTGTATTGCCAAGTGGTCTGTGGCTTTCCGATGTTCTGGCATCTTGCTTCTTGGGTGGCACTATCTTGTCTTGCCATAGGTCAAAACTGCTATTTCATTCACCAATGAGAACAACACACATTCACAGCTTAGAGAAAGACATTAGTACTCTCCAGATGCCTTGGTCATGATGCTTCATCACGGCAATAGTAACTCTAAGTAGGCACTATGTGAATGTGCCATGCATGCATGTGTACTTGTGGAGGCCTGAGAAGAGAGGACATTGAATAGTAAATCTCCTGAAACAAGCGCTCATTGAATCGCCTGATTTGTGTGCAAGGAACTAAACTCAGGATCCTGATGAGAGCACTCTTAACCACTAGGCCATCTCTCTTAGTTTTTATTTACTGAAACAGGAACCATTGTTAAACCCTATAGTAGAAAACAGTATAATGTAGTACTTGTGGAAAAGGGGAAAGAATCTAGAATCTCATAGATATATTTTCATCCCAATAAAAGGGGATTGCTGTATTTACAATGTCTGACAATATATTTTTTAAAGTATTCATAGGTGGCCAAAGATAATATGTAGGTGTTTTTCTTAATGGAGGCATGTTAAGGATATATATAGAAAATAAATTATTGTTATTACCATCTCTAAAATTTTCTAGGTCAGTATGACTGTCCCATGGAATTCATGGATGTATTTATGCTTTTGTTTCTATTTGATAGGACCGTAGATACATCTCCACTGTGTCAATTTTATGGATTTTTACTGTTTAAAATCGTCAAGGAGTACCTTTGGGAAACAAAGGAACTTTGGGCTGTAGACTGGACTTTCTGAGACTCTTGTTCCCCTTCTATTTCTGACCATAATGCATACACAGAGTGAGGATAATGTATTCCAGGCTTCCTGCAGGGGGGTTTGACTGAGTCAATCCTGGTTTACCTAATTGGCTTACTGTTCCAACTAGACGGGCAGACTGAGCAACTATTTTGGTAAAATATGATTCATAGAAGAAAAATAGTGATAGTGTAGGATGATAGCAAGCAAAGAAAATAGCAAAGGGCCTCCGTGTGCCTTGCAGCTCTACTCATGGGGAGACATTGTTCTCTATTTATAGATCACATTCTATCCTGAAGACTCAAAATTAATCTCCTCCAAACCTTGCAGCTCAACAGGACTTTGGGAAAGATTCCACTCTCTCACCCCATTCATGTCATGTGCTCCTTACATTGTGGACTCTCCTGCTTTCTCTTGAGCGACAGTTCCATTTCGAACAGTAATGCCACTTGTCGTTACTTGGATGTCCAGTAGTCCATTAAATTTATTATTTCTTATACATCTTTTCAGTCTACAACGTCACCGTAGGAGAAAGAAGATCACCCTCTAGATTGCTCCTGCACCAGTACTGATGAATTAGCACTATCACAGTATCATAACAAATCCATAGGTAAAAGTATTTCATTCCCAGCTTCAATTAGGCTTCAGTTGTGTTCAATAATTACAGTATCTTTTGCAATAAGATGTGCTTCAGGAGTGTGGACAGCTAAAGAAATCTTTTACATAAGATGTGTAAAGGTCATTTTTAGTCGATGTCTTCTTTATCCCACATTTTAACAAAGTGTGTCTTTACATGAAGTTCCTCATCATAAAATGGCATCTCAAGCTCTTGCATCTGCTTTCAGGGAGATAGGAATTTTTTTTTTTTAAGAAATCAGTGGTCACACACAAAAAAAGCTTTTCCTAAAATCCTAAGAATCATCAAATCAAGGTACATTACAGTATTATAATGAAATATTTTTACTCTTCCTATGTTCTCAGAGAAGGTTGGGCAGAATATATTTTCATATTGACACATTTTCATTTCAAGGTTTTGGGAGGTATTTTACAAAGAAGGGGATGGATCATGAGAAGAAAACAAACAGAATTGCCTATAAAAAGAGTGAAGTTAAAGAAAAATACACAAAGCAGCTCTCCACCTGCGTGTTTGGTCTTTGATCTTTCCTGACTGTGTTGCTCTTCTCTGTGTAGCACCTGTAGATAGCCTCCTCGTCTTCCACATCTCATCATAAACAGCATCTCTCTAGTTCTTTCCTGATGATTCTGTAGTAATTTGTATACGGCACTATCTATCCCTTTACCAATTTATTTTATCACGTTCTTCTCTCTACTTGCTATCATTTCTGTTTCTTCCTCAACACCTTCTATCGTGTGCACACTACAGCTTTTATCAGAGAAGAGTATATTTTATTTAGAATTTTCAGCTGCAAAGCGAAACACAATTATTTATTGAATAAAAAAAGATTATATTAACCAGGTTTTAAGTACCTCTTTTGCTTTCCAACATTTAAACTTCTGAGGAGATAAAAGAGAGACGTGTGAGAACTGAAAATATGGAAACCTGGGCATCGAGGCTGGTAACAGGCACTGTAACTCATTTTATAGTTCCTCTCTTGACATTAATTCTGGGCTTGAATGAAGTACTAACACTAGGCTCAACCAATGCCTTCTGTTTTTCTATTTCTTAATAGAGAATGAGATTCCTTTGTGTTTGACTAAGAAGTTGCAGTCATTGGCCAGCTTTTATCTCCTTATATGTACGAATTACCAGTTTACACAAACTATCCTGATGCTTTCCTTCTGTCTTCTCTCCCATAAAGCATCAGTTTGCATTACGGGAGTTCATCCTTGATTTAGGGAAATTTCTAGTCAGAAGAAGCTCTAAGTAGTAAGTGACGCAAACCTTCAGTGCACTATAAATGAGGACTTATTCATGCTCATATACAGTGGCATGCTTTAAAAACTGAAGCATAAGCATGGAAGATAGCACACTACTTTTCCTGCTCTAACTCTATTAGCAGGGACAACTCAAGTTATAAAATGATACCATCCAGCCACTGTTGCCAACAACTGTACAATATAGTAGCAGGAGAATTAGATTGTTCCAAAATGGCATGAGTTCTAGAATTAGCTTCCTCGACATTTAGAGAACCAGAAGACTTCCTTGGCTTATGTGCAAAGCAGATTTTTTTTTTTTCTAGAAAAGAAATATTTCAGATGAGACGGAGCAGAATGAGTAGTATCTTAAGCTCTTATCTCTCTTTCTCCACTAATTAATGGCACGCTATAAAACAAGTATTTGGTTCTGTGCTCCCTTTTACTGTTTATAAAATGTAACGAAAGCATGTGGTCACTGAAGCTTTTCCAAGAGGCACATTCAGTTCATTCATGCTACAACAAATACAGTATGTCTGCTTCGATAAGAAAACCAGAATTGCTATGATCAGATTTTTTTTTCTGAAGCTTCATGTCTATGGTATTAAGTAATTTGATGCCTCTCTCATTTATTTGCTCTGACCTCTTCTAAGAGACTTCTAATTAGACTTTGTAAAGTCTAATTTTAAACATTCCTCATGGATAAAATTGTCTAACTCTTTATGATGCTGAAATACCTTACTCCTTTACCCACTACAAATAGCCACAAGAAAATAAGGAAATGTTTAAAGTCCGTGGGGGCAAATTCTAGATTAACAATTTGTCACTTAAATTTGTCTCAGGATACATAAAATTATTTTCTCTCGAATGTCCATAAAAGTTTTCTCAAGTTACAGCTGATAGGAATTGACTCATAAATGACAATGTGGCAAAAAGGATGTTCACGTATGACAGGGAAGCAAAGGCTCAGTTTTCCTGTGTCACTCAGCTCAGAGTGCAGTAACATTTCAAATTTTTTTTTGAAGTCAGCATTTGTTTAGCAAATAACATCATTATCATGAAAAAGCAACCATAATTTAAAATCTTAAAATATTTTAGCTTAGGCAAATATATATTTGTATATAATTCTCAAGTTCAAGTTTGAAGGTTGTATTGAGCAGTCTAGTGTTAAGAATTCAATGAGCTCTAAGTATTTTTCTCTTTTTTTTTTTTTTGAGGAGGGTTTCCTCTAAAACATAATTTAAATGATAGTTTATAATTGTTGGTATAGAGATGAATACGTGCCAGGTTAGGTTATATTGATTTTAGATCTTAAATAAATTAAAACATTTTTATAGCCTTCTGAAAGTGGTTTGGTCGCGGGGTAGAGTGCCAAATTTGACTAATGGATGAGTTGGCCATCGGCCAATGAATCAAGCTTGTACCATAAGGCCAACCTCTGCTGTCATGCCCTCCCATCAAATAATCTAGAGCAGCTTTCTTTTCTCATTTGATACTCCTTAAAATATTAACATCATTGTGCATCTCAACAGAGGGCATTTCAGCCCATGTGAAATGGGTCTTCTCTGACTGCTAAATAGACAGGCTGTGAAATATTTTCTCCCCACTTGCTACCTCTTTCCCACCTTCCCACCTATCCTTTTTTCCTCCTTACTTCTTTATTTCCTTTGTTTCTATCCACTGGTCTTTAATCTGAATGGATTAAGGATTTGTAAACAAGACTTTCCTATGGGAGATATCTTTACTAACAGAGACTTGGCTATTGAAAATGAGTGTAAAGGAAGGTTTTGTAAGGTAAACTATCAGCATCTTCAGCAGCAGTAGCATGATTGTAAATACCTATACAAATAATGAAATTAAAAAGATGTCAGTGTTAGCCTCTTGACCAAGGGCTCTACAGCAACATTTCTAGTGTTACTTTTACGTTTACTATAAGCTTCTCATGGCTTAACATCATATATACCCAGGGTTGTTGGCTCTAATCTCACTTTACACCCTACGCTTTCTACTGTGGATATACTAATCTTCTTCAGTTGAGTCATGCTTTTGCCTAAAATAAAGATAAATAAATAAACAGCAACATGCTGCCTATTGAACAATTTTTTTTTCTCTTGATCTCTACTCACCTTCTCTTTTGTAATCTTTCACTTTATAAAAGTGTTGAAGTTGATCCTTCCTAAATTCCTTTCTGTATCTAAATGTAGCCCTTCTCCTTCCATGTCTTCACCCAGTAGTGTATGGCTTTATCGCATTAAACACTCTGTGAAATTATATCTTCATTGTGTTGTTTCTGTCTCCATTATGCCAATATAAGTGACATAAAGTCAGCAACCATATAATTGTAACTCCAGCACACTGCTGTATTGTTTGTATGTGTTTAACATGTTAGGAGCAACCAGGTGACTAAAAGATAACTTCACAAAAAAATGTGTACTAATATTACCAAGCGAGTGATTATGAGCTTTTGTTTTCTAGCTTGCATTCCACAACAATGTGGTAGGGAATACGAAGTTGATACAGCAATCAGCTCATTAGGAGTTGCAAAGTGGCAAGAAGCATAACTACTTTTTTTTATCCCCCAGATGCTTATACAAGAGCAGAAGTTGTCTACGAGTGGACCAGAGAGCCAGCTCGTTCAGTGGTTGTGGCAGAAGATGGGTCACGCTTAAACCAATATGACCTTCTTGGACAAACAGTTGACTCTGGAATTGTTCAATCCAGTACAGGTAAGTTCCGTTTGATTATTTTGGAGATAACAAAATGAAAAAAAAAAACGGTCTAGTGAAAGAGTTAAAACTCTGAGATTCTCCCAGCAACCAAAAAATTGGAAAAGGAGTGCACTCTGGGCCCACAGTGCTATACTTGCCATTCATGTATCTCTGGCTTCTCTTTAATTGCATAGTAAAGTTGTATGTATGATTAGTGCAGTCTGAGACATAACAGAAAATTTTGATAAAACAGTTACAGATGGAAGTTTATGTTATTTCTTTTTCTCTTAAGTTTTCCAGCTGATTGTAGTAACTCTGTAAAATTTTGGAAAGAATAAATCAAACCCATGCAGATGATTTTCTATAATGTTGGACGCAAATATTAGCTATTTGTGGCCTCTAGTTTCCACTTACTGTCATACGTCAAAGGATTGTGTATAAATCTAAGGACTGATCATTAGGGCACAAGAACATGAATTTCCTTATTTGTGAGGCTAAAACTTCTCTAAAGCTGAGGACAGTGGGAGTTTGGAATTAAAAGTAGATAGAGTTTGATCCTTGGCGTTAAAGTCAACTGTGCCCTAAGGTTCTAAGGTTGTTACAAAGAGTTAAGTAGTACAAGAAACCTTCCTGGAATACTTGAAATCTGATAATATAAAAATTATAGGTTAACTATAGAACATTACAAATTAGAAAACGTAGGCTTTTTCTCAAAGTTCTGCATTTAATTGTGTTCAACTGCCAAGATATTTGTCAAGAGTTAATAATTATTTTATTACACATCTTACAGAATTTTAACTTATTTTGATTTCAATATTTAGTATGCTTTCATCTGTATGTGTATGTGTGTGTGTGTGTGTGTGTGTGTGTGTGTGTGTGTGTGTGTGTGTGTCTGAGTGACTGATTTGTGTACAAAAAAAGTGATGCTAATTTTATCAAGAAACCATCACTAGCATCACCACAAACAAAACCTTCTGTTTTCAAATTTCATTTTGGGACCCTAAGTTGTTAACATTTTCAATTAATAAATTGATCCCTTAATTTTAATGAAAAATGTGTCTTTTGCTTCTTTAAGAACACCTACTACATCCTTAGGAGCTAAACTAGTCATGCTTTTTGCTTTATAAAATGAAGATCTGCCCTCAGCTTTGTCCTTATTAGAAATGCAGCATCATGTTGGAAAACTCGTGTCTCTGCTGTGCAGAAGATGTGGATAAACATCTTGGTGCTGGGGATGATGGGTTTGTTCTTTGTCCAGACAGAAACTTTTTCTTCATCTAAAGAGTCAGAATCATAATAGCATACATTTTATTAAAGATGATATAATTGCTGGGATATAGCTCAGTGTGAGAGTATTTGTGTAACATGAATGTGTCTGGGTTTTATCCTCATACCTAAACACATAAGTATCTGGGGTGAAGCTCTAGTATAAAATACTGGGGAACGTTATACAGTAGATGCTCACATTATTGCACAATGATTGTTGCTCCAGTCTTAGATTCTATTTTTCTCTTTTCTTTTCATTTTTCTTTCCTTTTATTTTCTTTCTCTTCTTTGTCTTACTACATGTTCTAAAAAAGACACTCAAATAAGCTCTGTTTACTTCTTACAAATGAATGTTATGATAAGCCAGGTATCATAACTGGCACTGGCACTGGAGTTTCAATGATAGCCACAGCTCTGCCCTTGCTCCCATGGAAGGTGAAGTCTAGAGTGGATGAACACATAAACTGCAATTATCAAAATGGGTGCTAAGTGCTGTGTCCATGCTTTTGGGAGGGCAAAGAGCATGTCCATTTTCTTTATCCCTATTATTTTCTGTGGAAGCCATGGCAGAGAAGGCATTGAATAAAAATTTTGAGTAAATAAGGGAAAAATATAGCTGAGGCTAATTGAGGGAAAGATTTCTACAGGAAGTAGCTTTTCTGTTGAAGAACAGCAGCCAATATTCTAGGTCTTCTGCATTTAGTATCATGTGGTAAGAGTTTCTGGCTCAGATAGCCTGAGATCTGGACCAGCAGTTCCAAATCACTCCACAAAGTCTTTTAGTAATTATCAACTCTTAGACTTGTGGCTTAGGCTTATGATCAGCTAGCTCTTACAACTTAACTCTTTTCTATCAATCTATGTCTTGCCACATGGCTAGTGGCTTCACCTGTGTTCCATTACATTTTGCTATCTTGGGCAGCAGCTCATCTCTGTGTGACTTCCCTTTATCTATGCTTGGATTTCCTATCTGCCTATAAGCTGGCTTTCCATAGACCAAAACAATTCCTTTATTATTCAATAGTATTTCACAGTGTATAGAAAAACTTCCCACATCAGTATAATATACACAGGCACATTTATTTTTTTATAATGTTGTTGGTGATATCAAGGAGACAATCTCATTCCAATAGTTCATGTTCAATAATATATACAAGTCTGAAAGATCATTAGGAGATAAAATACTCTACTGTAGTTCTGTCCTTAATGACTAGAACCATACCAAGATGTCCAGAACCAGATACTGCATTTTTAAACTTAATGGCTTTGACAAATAACTCTTTGCTTTCTAAGGAGTATGTCAACAAAATTCTAGTTATTCAGAGAAGAAAATATAACCCATAAGAAAAATGGACTAAGGCAAGGAGGAAATGAAGGGTAACATTTGGGTCACAGAGCTGGTCAACCTCATAGGTTGTACTCACATGGAACAGTCATTGCGTAATTGAATATTGAGTATACCTGAACCAAAAAGATGGTCCCACTTATTATTAAATATTGGATAACAAAGAGGATGACAGCAAATTCTCAAATCCAAGAGCTCAGTGTGATATCCATTTTCAACACTGCACTAAGAAACCCAATTAGACATCCTCTGGGCTCACTTTTGCTCATCAAGAATACATCACTAAGCTTTCAGAGGAAAGCAACCAAGGTTTAGTGCAGTTTTGTCAATGCTATATTTCACACCTCATTGTGGAACCATGAAAACATTAAGATAGAGGACACTGACTGCAATTACTTCCCTGTTCCTGTCAGAAGACCAGAGAATGATGGCACCGGAACACAAAATAGCAGTACCTCTGGAAAAAAAAATCTTTGTGTACCTTAATATCCTTTGAGGAGTCTATTCAGTTCAAGATGGCTTCTTATAATCTTAGAAAGTGGTATCCTACTTACCTGTAAACACATATCATGCAATCCAGGTGACATGATTCATGTCCAAATAGCTTTATAACACTTTAGTGGTGTGAGAAAGAGGATGATATAGATAATACTACAATATCTGAGATTTTAGTTCAGCGATTACAGGCCCCATATAGAAAAATGAAAAGAAAATGCATTGATCACTGGAACAAGAATACCATCAGTATCCAGAAAAGTATAAGAAAATAATTCGTGCAATAGTTTAAATAATTTTAAGGACAATGTGATGCTGTTTTTTTTCCAAAGCAAATTTGATCACAGGGCATATTTGTAAGCTTATAAAGTAAATTGTTGCTCCTCAATCACTATCTTTTATTCTTACAAAAAATGACTAAGAAAAACTACATGGAATCACCATTCTTAAATAAGGAGACTTTTCTAGATTTTGTCTGAAAGATGCCTTCCAACATCACCATCATAATGGTTCATCTTATATGACTGTGGATGGAAATGTGATCAACACTCAGGGCTCCCTCCTGTAATGCTCAGTGAATGATTGCCAGAGAAAAGACTTCCGTGGTTTTCTAGTCAACTAATTAATATTTCAAATGAGAGAAAAAAAATCTAGTTAGCCTAAGAGTTCTATTACTCATTCATATTTCTATGAAATATACAAAAAGTCATATGGATTCAATATTTAATAACATTTTACAAGTTTATTGAGGGTTGATTTCCCAAGCCAGAAATAATCTGTATCTACTGCTCTATCTTTACACTGTAAGTCTACATAAGATTTATTATTATAAGTACTGTTGTAGTAGGAGGTTTCTGGCCTTGACTTTCCGGACTAACCTCAAGGTTTAGGCCCACAGACCCACAGACCTGCAGACCCACAAACCTGCAGACCCACAGAGACAGAGACATACAGATGCATATGATAGTTTTCAGCCTAAGGCCCGGGCATATAACCTGCTAGATCTCTACCCTTCATCAAACCCATGACTCATCCTGTTCAGCCATGCAGCTTGGTACCTTTTCTTAGAGCAGCATAGTTCTCCTCTGCTTCTTCTGGCTTCTCTCTGGCATTCTGCCCTGGCATTCTGTTCTCAGATTTTTTAGTCTGGTAGCCTCGCCCACACTTCCTGCCTGTCTTTGACCAATCAGCGCTTTTTATTAAACCAGTGGGTGGGGACAATTATTTACCATGAAACAACACAATATCCCTACACACTGCCACACATGTTGTTATATTTTTTTCCTCAGAGCATTCCAGGGAGTAGTCTAGTTCAACACTGTCATATGGTGTAGACAAATCTAGAGAGTAAAGCCAAAGGAAACTAGGCAAGGTGTTCAAGAAGCATTTGAGAAAACCACCCAGACATCAACTCCAAATGCTAACCCCACTTTCATTCTTGCATTCTTCTTACTATATATTACTCTGTAATATATTACAAATTTTGTCATGTTTTATTTTTTCAAGCTTCCCTCAGTGTTAGATGATCTCTGAGGAAATTTAACTTATAATTCTTCTACACTGTTAAGTTTATATGCTTTGTACAGACACACGTGGTGTCTAGACTTTGAGTGCATATTAAGATATAAACTTTTCTTTTTCCATATTTCTTTTATTTCTAAACAATTACACTTTGATTCTCATGTTCTTGCCACTTCTGTCCATTACTTGAAAGTTTTCATCTAATGCTCTTTAGATTTTACTTAGCTTAAGATGCTTTGAAAACAGCGGAAGCCCTCCCACTCTTTTCTAATCTCTCAGGAAAAAATTATAATATGGTATAATGTCAAATAGTAACTCCCCAGAACCATATTCTTTACAGATTTTTCGCCAAAATGTCAGAGTGAAGATGAGAAAAGATACTGGAATATATGTAGATACTCATCTCCCTGACATTTTATGAAAGATTGGCTTTCTTTTCCTTTAAGCTGATGACATTTTTCAGGCCACAGTAGAATGAATAGATAGGAATAATAAAGTATACCCCTGGGAGGTAAAATAGCATTAGTATGTCTACACCTACTATATTTAACAATGATCTCAGAAAACTGAGTTTTTATCTTACTAAGTTCTCTTGCTTCTCTTTCTATTGACCTTGCAGACATCACCAGCAATACAGAGAGAAATCAAACTGAAACTTCTTAAGATTGTGTATAGCATTCAAAATGGAGATTTCAAAGTATAAACACGGTTTATTAATAAGCAAAAAGAACAGCTGTAACTGAATTATGATGTACTTAGTAAGCATTCTCTAAATGGAAGCTGTTGTTACTACCAGTTGATGAAGGCAGGAATGGTTTTCTTCTATAACACTGAATGCATTTCTTTTATTTCTTCTCCCTATTCTGATACTGGCAAAGAGTGAAGAAAATGGAGGAAGTAACTAAAATTTATTTTATTATTCTTACGTAATGTCCTGTTAGAGCAGTTATTCTTTACTCAGTTATACTATTGTACAGACCAGAAAACTGAGAGGAAGAAAGTCTACGTGAGGTGCCCAAGGCTGTACAACTAGAAAACAGATCTGAGTATTAAGCTCAAATAAACTCATTTTTCTTTTAAGTCTAATACAATTTCCCCTCAGGATATTTCTTGCTACCCTGCTGAGGACCTGGTATTTGGGCTTTTCTCAAATGATTGATGAACAAAATGTTTAGCAATAGAAGTCAAATAGAGTTTACTTAGCCAAAGTGGAGAGATGTTAAGATGTATGGAAAGGTATAATCCTCTATTACATACTAAATTTAAATTGTAGAGAGCTTTGAATACAGGGAAGAGGTTATTCCTTTCTGTGTGTAACACAGACCATTTCTATCCTCATTTCAGGGACGACAGCATGACCTGATGTTATTATCTAGTAGTTATGTTAGCAGATGCTTAGCTACACAAACAGTAATTTTTGCAAAAATTCCGAAGAAATTAGAAAATACAAGTTGATAACAGACAATTGATGTGGGTAGTACCAGGAAACAAAAGATTCATAGAGTCTGTCTCTCCTTTAGCAGGACTGCAATTTTAAAGAGAAGAAATAGAAGTCAGGAAATATTTACATGTTGATTTGCTGGTGGTAATCTGAGGTAAAGTGTTGGACCAGTATGAAATTTCCTCTGGGAGGCAAGTTCCTTCTCCTCAGCTGTAGGGTTATCAGGGAAATTTAATTCTGTGAGATCTATTGTTTTAGAGTCCTTTTTCAGGTAAAATCTAGAAATAAAGCTATATTATAAGAAGTGCACAAGATAGACTTTAGCCACAAATAATCATTTGGTCCCAAATGCCAGCTGTAAGTCTGAAAAACGTTGATGTAGATAATCATATATGTTAGCTTCCTACTGCAATAAAAAAAAATTCAAGGAAAATATTTAAATGGGAAAAATGTATGCCTTGGCTCAAGATTATTTTATGTTAGTCTGTGATTCCATGGTTTTTGGGTTCTGGGGACAAGTTCAAAAATAGAATATATGGCACCAAGTATGAGACAGATCAATTTTGTTCAGCTCAAGAAGCTTGGAGTATCAGAATTAGATGGATTTGTGGTGATTGAAATTATTACTACTGTAAGTCCATCTTCAAGGGCTGAAGAAGTAGTCACAGTCTAAAGCCTGTAAGCTAGAACAGCAGCAAAATCACGATAAGACAAACAGAGTTATGCATATTTGCATAGTTCAGTTTCCAGCTTCTTGGCCACTGGGTTTTTCAACATAAATTCAGTGTGCATCTTCACCTCTCAGCTCCCTGAGTTATTTTCCACCCTCAGAAACAGCCTGCTGGCACTCCAAGAAGTGTGCTATACCAATCCACTCATGTTGGCTACTATAAAAGTAGTCATCTCAATGGAAATCTGTTTAGATATTTTAAGTAGGAAGTATGTTATAATCACAAGTAATCAATGAGTTATTAAGAGAGACCAGAACATAATTGATCAATCAATCAATAAAAAGATGGTTGTGAGGGTGTGTTTTTGAGGAAGGAGAACCAGTATTGAGTCTTGTGAGTAGGGTGAGCAGCCATGTAAGAGATTAATAATACCGAGTCACAAGATCTGTGCTATGGAAAAATTGTAGACACATTACAAAAGCTGAAGTCAGATGCTTAGGGGTTGTTGTTAAAAGATAATTCAATACTAAGATGTTTAAAATGGGAAGAAGGGGACTGGTAAGGAACTATTCTAAATTGGATGAGACGTTCTTATTCTGAACATATCTATTTTCTCTTGTATCCATCCACATATAGAGTCTATATAAATCAGGCTGAGCATTTCGAAGATTTGCAGTTGAACAAGATGTAACACGAAGAAAATCCAACCCTTCTGTAGTTTTTTGATGTTTAGCTACTTTTTCAGACCAATAAAAGAGAAAGATCTTAGAAAGTTTCTAGCATCGTTTCCGAGGCCAGACTAGGAACTGGAACAAAGTCTAAGGATGGTTATAGAGCTGTGCGTGCAGTGTTGCCATAGTATTGCCTTACATGTGAGATGTCTGGGTTCCATCCCCAGTGCTAAAAATAATAATAATAAAAGGAAAAGAAAATTACTATCAGTAAAGATTTCCTTGTAAATTCAAAGAATGATTTATATACCTGAATCATATTGGAGAGTTATGTCTTTTTAAATATTGACAGCTGATCCTGGGAAACAAACTTTGAGAAATAGCAGAATTTAGCTCACTGTTAATTTTCTATTTCTGACCAAAATCCATCACTAATCTGAGGTCCAAGGAAGATTTGGAACTAAAATTCAGCTGTCTCAACTTTTATATCAAAGAACCTCCAGCTGATATCCAAACCTGTTTAGCATAGGTCACACCTGAAACCAAGTCTGATTTTATTTGTTGGGCTCATTGAATATAGTTATCATTTTAAGGATCAATCTTTAACTCCAAGTTCAACATCATCGCTCAAGTGTATGATACAGCAATGGTAAATGAAAGAAATCCCAAGAAGATTCTAATACCTCTGTATTATCATAAAAGAGAATACTTTGTTTCTTTTGTGGATAAAGGCCTTGCCCTCAAGCTTAAAGGTGTCATGTTGAAAACGAGATGTGTCTAATCTCTAGAACTTTGCCTCCTTTGGAACCTAGGAAATGACTTCATTTCAATGGCAAATTATTGAGTTACTGTCTATTTCACCCTCTAGGAGAATATGTGGTTATGACTACTCATTTCCACTTGAAGAGGAAAATCGGCTACTTTGTTATACAAACTTATCTGCCATGCATAATGACTGTTATTCTCTCACAAGTCTCCTTCTGGCTCAACAGAGAGTCCGTACCAGCAAGAACTGTCTTCGGTAAGTAGCAGTACATGTCTCCAGAGGGCTTATTCCATGACTGAGACATTGCAAAGGGAATGAAAAAGTGTCACTATATGTTCTAATCTAAGCTTCGTATTATAAAAAAGTTTTGATGAATTACCACTTCAGTGTCTTTATACAGAAAACTGCTTTGTTAATACAAATAGAACAGCTTAATGTAAGTTTAATTTGATGTTTTGGCATAGCAGACAGTGAAACAGACATCAAAAGCACTTACTGGATTAAAAATATAATAACCTAAAACTTTAATCTATATATAGTATATTATTTTAGAGAATCTTAAAAAATATCAAGAGACTACTTTTTTACTCTATTTTTTTTTCATTTCACATACCGACCTCAGCTCCTAGTCCTTCCTCTTCTCCTGCTCCCTATTCCCCTCTTCTCTCCTTCCCTCCTCCCCTTGGCACCCACTCCTCAGAGGGAGTAAGGCCCCCAGAGGGAGTCAGAGAAGTCTGGCATACCAGGTGGAGGCAGAAGCAAGCCACTCCTTACCGCATCAAGGCTGAGGGAGGTATCCCTCTATAGGGAATGGGCTCCAAAAAGTCAGTTCATGCACCTGAAATAAGTCCTGGTCCCACTGCCAGGTCAAGTCACACAACTTCCTCTTTTATATTGTTGAAGCCAGGATTGCCATAAGTAGGGAGAGGTCATTAGTGAACCTCCCAACAGGCAGATACTTCATTTTACTACTCAAGTGCATTCCTGAAGGGTTAGAAACAGGACTCTTCTTTATTAGCATCTCTAAAATAACCTGAGTATTGCAAGTTAAGACAATGTAAAAGAAAGCTATTTGAACAGTGACCACCCTTATATAATGTGAAAACTGACCTGCTGATACTTTATTTTAGAACTTGCATTTTATAAAAAGGAGTGTTTCCTGACTGAATCCCAGCCACACCATCTCAGCTTTATTTCTCAAACCAATGAAAACAATACTTACTACAGTAAATTTATCAATTCGCTTAATCGCTGAAGTTTTTGAAATGCACCATGTTATGGCCCCGTTGTGGAATTAAGATGTGTTAGTAAACTACTTGCATGCTGTTGCCTTCATGAAATATGTACTCGATCTTGGAATTTTAATGATCAAAATTATGAATAATTATGTGATTTTATACTGCTCATTTCAATGTAATTCGCCATGTTATATTATTTAAACCTAAAACACCTTAGACATTATTAATATGAGCATCTTATTAACTTGAAACCAAATGAACACAAGGTTAAGTTATTCATCTCATATTAGGAGCCACTAGGTGAGGTGCTGAGGAATCAAGGTATCCAGATGCCTCCTACTTAGTGGTGGCTCAAAGACATCACTTTTGTTTCAAATGGCTACATTAAGCTGGCACATAATGGGCTCACTCTGGTCCATATCACTTATTTAAAATAATAACCACATTGGTGGAAGATATATTCATCCCGGTTTCTTCCACAAGCAACTTCTATGTGCCTGCTGTGTTGAAGGCCACATGATCCACACTGAAAACCCTTTAAACATTTGCAGATCAGTTCATATGCAGAGATTCTGATGTCCTTAATACCGATAGTGTTTAAGGGATACCATATCACTTCTTTTAAAAAGAGATACATATTTGGTCCCATCTACTCAAAAGTGTCTTATCTTATGAGCTTAGCAATGTTGGTCCTCTGACAACAGTTTAAGCACACAACTAAATTAACCTCAAAATGATTTCCAGCTGCAGAGTAAATGAGCAATTCATTTCAGATTCATTTTTTTTCCTTGTACCCATTTGTCAATGTTAATAACCTTTGAATATACTAAAGACTAAGACTTGAGGGATTCTTGACTCTGTATGGGCATTATATCTGAGCCCTCATCACACCAGGAAATAAACATTGAATTAAACACATGATTTAGGTTTATGGGTTTTATTTGTTTTTTTTTTTTTTTTTCAAAAGAATAAAACCAATACTGTATTGAAAAAAGTTTTTGTTTTTTCCTCCTACCTTTTCCTCTCTTGTTTCAGTCAAGACTATCATTTCTGTTTGGAAATTCACAAAAGCACAAGTCATTCCTTACAACATTTTCAATGATTTTATACCACAGTGACCAATGACCTTTTGGTGAACATAAGTGTATAACAGTAAACTAAGCTATAGCAAGTATTCCTGTGTGCTAAGTCATATATTTGTGGTGTTTAAGTTCAGTAAAAACACTAATACATTTTTCCTAGCCCTTTAGCCCTTTACCATTTATTCAGTACATGTTTCTATTCTTTTTAGCCTGAACTTAGCCCATTTCTCTGAGCTCTGTCGATTCCTAAGCTGTCCTTCTTATATAAAGAAATATCAAAAGATAAAAAAAAATCTCACTAGAGGTAGAACAGTTTCATACAAAATAATTCAAACTGAGGCAAAACTAGTCTATCTACTTTATGAGTTGAAAACATTTTTTTGTCTCCCTATGCTATTTTTAGGCAATGCCATGTAAATTTGCTACTAAAAAGATACAAGATGTAGGTTTAATTTTACTCAGTAACAGCTATGTAACATTGGCCTTTTAAAATTCACTTGTCTGAGGTCCTTTTTATAGTTAAATTCAAATACAAGGGAAAAAATGTTTAAATGGATCCACAGGAAAGATAAAATATACTGTCAGGCATAACCCTTGGAATTTAACTGCATTGCAACGTGTTTTTGTCCCTTTCCATTTTTTATGTGACAGGGATCAAATCACACACACACACACACACACACACACACACACACACACACACACACACATACACACCTTAAACTATGTTGTATTCTTCTTAGCTTACAGAGGTTTGAGTGTAAAATAGTTAATTTCTAGATTACTCCTGATATTTACATATCTAAACTGAACCTTAGAAAACTGGAATTATGGTAGTAATGATCTATAACATAGGATACAGACACTTTCCTTCATAGTCATTATTATTTCCCTTAACTTTTTTTCTTAAGAATTAATTATTTTATTATATTATCTTGTTTAATACTCCCAATAAGACTGTGAGTTAGAGTTAATAAAATCAATTAGCAAGAAAGAAATTAAAAGCAACAACCCAGAAGCCTGAGATTGTGGGGAAATTGTCCCAAGGTCATTCAGCAATTATAGAGTTGGAATATGGAATTGGGCTACTCTGTTCCTTGATTATTGACTTTTAATTACCTTGCTATCTGCTCTAGTTAATATTGATATGTAAATCTGGGGGCAGTTTGCCAGCTAATATTCTTTACCTTGGTTATGTAATGAGGAATTTGCCCTAGAATTTTCTGAACCCTGTGCCATCCAAACTCAAAATAAATGAATTTCTTACAACCCTGACTATGCTTATAGAATATCATTTAATAGATATTCTATTGTATTACTTCTTAATTATTTAATTTTTTTTAGTGTAGTTAAATGACCATCTACCTGTAGAACCTAAGAACATTTGTTGGTTTAAAGCAGATTACAAAAAAATTTTTCCATCTGCTATGTAGCTCAGCTGATTTTCTAAGGAAGGAGTTAATCCCAGTTTCAGAATCATGGATTGACAGCTCCTTCCTTAGCAATGCATTAGTTATGATTATCAGGTTATTAAATGTCATCACCACAATAATTCTGTGAGTGACTGTACAAGATGGTCCTTTTTGAGAATCTCAGTGATGACATAAAAAGTATAGATATTGAAGATGGAATAGCCATTTTACAGGCATAGTGACTAGGGTCTATGGATTCATTTACCAGGGTGCCAATGTCTGGAGTGGTCCCTATTAGAGCTAAAGACTGCGTGGTGGCGATCTCTGACCCTTTCTGGAAGGATTGCTTTGAACTACTTTTAAACATTTGTAAATTTTTCTAAAGATACCTCAAAGCAAACTGTATGGTTTTGAAATATTATAGTGTTTCATATAGTAGTTTTATCAACAGTAAAAAGTATTATTACCCACATTCTATCACATTGAAATATATAAATAAAATTTTAAAAACTCAACATGACAAGCTGTTTTGACTTTGAATATAGGTCACTTAGAATTGGAATTATAGAGTAAGATGATGAGGAAACATTAGAAAAAGAAAAGACCATGAACATTAGAGTCAGGCAAGTATTGAAAGACAAATTTTGCTACCACTAAGCTATTTAATTTTAAGAAAAATAGATAAAATCTATATGCAAGTATGTACACATACTCTTTTGCACATAGTAACTTTTATGAAACTTGCTACACATTTATGCATACTCATGTTGCTTCCAGGAAATGAGTAGCTCTTTTGAGTGAGAAGAAGTATAGGAGAAAAGTTAGAAATGTGGAAAATCATCATTCCCCAAATTATTATGTTATCTTTCCTGCCATGGAGGACTAATTGAGTCTGAAGTTTCTACATTTGGGATAAAGATCATCAAACAACACTGTAGATATTGCTAAAATACCACAGGCGGTAGACAAGATTTCATTGGGTACAATGAATACTATTATCCTCTACTCTGAAATGCATACAAGATGCCTACTTAAAGAAGTCCACTGTTTTAGTGACAGATTCTCAATTGGCAGAACATTATTGCTGTGCTATTGACCTCAAATATCATGACTCCTCCACTATATAATCAAATCTGAATATGATGCTATTGGTGTCCTTTTACTAAGGGAACTAACTTACATCTGCTCTTATGAAGTTTTCTACAATGAACCTGTGTGTTTCCTCATTTCGTTCCTTCCAGGAGTGACAACTGTTCTAACCATGACAACCTTGAGTATAAGTGCCAGAAACTCCCTCCCGAAGGTGGCTTATGCAACAGCTATGGACTGGTTTATTGCAGTGTGCTATGCTTTTGTGTTCTCAGCTCTGATTGAGTTTGCTACAGTAAACTATTTCACCAAGAGAGGGTATGCGTGGGACGGCAAGAGCGTGGTTCCAGAAAAGGTCAGTAGCACAGTGGCTCTTTGTTTTATATGATTTTGTCCATAAGCCTTTTTGATGGAATATGTTGCTTTGTGGAATTAGATGCAAGAGGGGAATGATGAGGGTTCTTATTTTAGGCTCTAAACAACAAAGTTGAGTGGATTAATTATTGTGCTATTATTCATAGTGGAGGTTGTTCAGTTGAATCAATGTGCAGCTAGAGGGTAAGAACAAAAAAGTAGAAACATGCAAAGATGAAAACCTCTATTAAAATGTGCCTTCTGTGGTTTCAGAAACTTTTTTATTAGCAAAACAAAACAAAACCTGATATCAAATGCAAAAATAAATTGATTATTTTCCTAGTCCTGTATATTTTTGTAATAGAAATAGTTTGCCTATTTTTGAGCTTAGTTACTTCTATGTTTTAGCTGAGTTACATTTGAAAAATTAACTGCTCTCAACTTTCAGTAATGTCAATAGCAGGCATACTACCTCTATCCTCAACAGAGAGATTCTTGATTTTAATGCGCACAAAACAATGGAAGGTGCTCTTCTGCAGCCACTGTCTTATGAACATGTTGTAATGAAAACCACACAGGTCACGTAGCACATTCTAACACTTTTATTTTAAAAGTTTAAAAAACCATAACATTGGCCCTCAAACCTTTAATTCCAGCACTTGAGAGGCAGAAGCAGTTGGATCTCCATGAGTCTGTGTATAACTAAAGTGATATAATGATACCCTATCTCAGGAAAGCACTAAATAGTAATAATAATAATACATTAACAAGTTATAAATAGAATTCATAGCTATGATGATATACTTCTTTTCAATATATATAATACAGAAAAAATGCTGGCTTTACAAATGCAAGCCATCAAGGAGTCGCACTATATTATATCTTTACTTATACAAGTCATCAAAATCACATGAATAATTTTCCATATAGTACATCTTAAGTAAATATAGATATATTTCAAGTGCTCAATATCTGTACATGGCTAATGGTAACTGTATGAGATCATGTAAGTCCAATAAAGGAAAACTGTTTAGGAAAATCTACTGACAGAGGGCCTATAACCTATCCTGAAATAGCTCCTAGTTACGTCACAGTGATTCTGAATTTGTGGCTGGGAATAGTTAGTAGGGTTTCTTTCATGTACTCATTCACACTGTTGTGATTAACTGAAAATTCCACATAAGTTGGGAAACACTTGGCTTTCTCACACACCTGAGGCCTCAACTGGCTTTCAATGAGTCTAGCACTGTACCCATATTCAGAGTATTTTCTAGTCTCTTTGTTTTTTTTTTTTTTTCTTGTCCATGAAGTATCTAGTAAGGGAAGGCTGAGGTTGACGTTTTGAGTCCAGCAAAAGCTTGCAAAACATCACTTCTACAATCTCAAATCTGTTTTTCATCCACCCCGTGAAGAAACAGATTCCACCTCTTGATCTAAAAGGTTACAAACATTGTTTGATTTTTCAAATTATCACATTATTCTTATCATTAATTACAGATTTTAGATTCTTGAATCAAGCAAAGATTTGGGTTTTGCACAAAGTTCTGTTTACCTAAAAAACTTATCATTATGTTTTTCACTGTTTGCTAAATTACTTTTTCTTCTTCAGCCAAAGAAAGTGAAGGATCCTCTCATCAAGAAAAACAACACATATGCCCCAACAGCCACCAGCTACACCCCTAATTTGGCCAGGGGTGATCCTGGCTTGGCCACTATTGCTAAAAGTGCGACCATAGAACCAAAAGAAGTCAAGCCTGAGACAAAACCACCAGAACCCAAGAAAACTTTTAACAGCGTCAGCAAAATCGACCGGCTGTCAAGAATAGCCTTCCCGCTGCTATTTGGAATCTTCAACTTAGTCTATTGGGCCACGTATTTAAACAGAGAGCCTCAGCTAAAAGCCCCCACACCGCATCAATAGGTTATTTTAGTCGCCTTCTGTCAGTCCTCTGCACAGAGAATCGCTTTCTGTTCTCAACGCAGTGATTCCTACCTGCTTTCCTGCCTCTGTCTTAGAGAATCTGAAGGTTTCCTTATTTCCATATTTTCTATAAGAACAAGAGACCCTTGTCTGACAGTCCAGAGCAGACAGAGTATTCAGCTTCAAGACAGGATTCTGAGAGAAAGCCAGGGAGCAAAGTCATGTCAGAAGCTAACAGACATGAGAGAAAGAGAGAGAAGGTCCAAAGATAGGGTAAACAGTCGGAGAAACAGAGCTTAACCATAACCACAGAGTCATTTGTAGATATATATTTCCAAATATTCTCAAAAAATATATATGTCAAAAATATTTTTGTGTGGTGTTTAAAAAGGATATACTACAAATGTTTAATGAACTTTCTATGTCTTCATTGCACAAATGATAGTGTACTTATGTTTTTGATTTATGTTTTAAGCTGATATATAGATTTAGTGTTTTGTTTGTCAAATTAAAAATTCCCTAGGCTTTCTCTTTTTAATATTTTGTTGTTTAATGCTATTTTAGAATTTATGGAAGTCTAACAGGGTAAAATGCAGCTGTCAGAGTATCACTCTGAATCCCACAGAAAGAAACCCTTTCAACAGGCTGCATCGTTGTCATCTGAACTTTTACCAGTAGACTTTAGTGCTCAGCCAGCCTAACACAGATGTTTACTTGGTAGAAGAAGAAATAAATAAATTAATTTAATAATTTAAAACCTATCCTCCCATTCACTCTTTTTCCCAGATAGCCCAATCATTCAAGAATCACTCTATTCTTATGATGAAGCATTTTTTCAGAAGGGCAAAACTATTTTGCAAGCTCTAGAATTGTTGAATGTATTATTTTATATAACTACATCAAAAGCTTTAGATTGAAATTTATGACTAGCCAACAAAAAATAGAATATATAAATTATATATGTAAATATTCAGCATGACATTGTACATTTAAAAATTTTTTAAAGTTATGTTCTTAAAATATTATTGAAGAATCTCCACTTTTAGCTGTTAGAATGTTGTTAAATGCTATGGAAATAAATTTAGAGCCTGCATTTAAGAACAGAACAGCCTGTAGGAGACAGATGCCACTTTAAAACATATTGAGTATGAAATCCAATTATGTAGAGAACACTCATAACTTCACTGCTGCCCGGTGTTCATTAGAAGATCAGTTGCTATCTGCTCGAGTTCTGTCATACCATATATTCCCCACTTTAGCTATTGTGATAAAGAGAAAAAAAAAATAGGGAATAGTAGTTGGAGCTAGAAAACCAACTGTATATTATTTCTCTATTTGCTGATACCAACTATTTCAATAAGTGCTGTACCATATGTAGCATCCAATATAAAATACATGAAAGAATGTACAGGAACTAGCTTTTATTTCATTTATACTGCAGCAATATATTTGTAGGTATACTATGTAAGGGCTTTAAATAAAGAGGTCCATTAACATTCCTTATAAAATATTCTAGCCTTTCATTACTGCCCAGATGTTTTAGAATAAATATTTATGAAGAAGGTATTTTTGAAGTCTCCTTTTGTCTGATAGATTTTCACAGATGTTTAACTTTAGTCTTCAAAATCCACAAATCATGGTCTAATCACATTTATAAGACCATGACATAAACCTTTTACCATAATTACCAAATAAGACAATTAGCATTCCTTCTTGAGTTTTGAGAGATGTTTCTCAAAAAGCTACTATCCAATGATGTTGGAAAACACACTGCTTGTGTTTCCCTAAAGATGACAAATCTCTGGTTTCATTTTAAATGTGCTTCATTGTTTGATTTGGTCCTGCCTAAATTTCTTGAGCTATGCCGAAAATGGCTGAACCAAGGACATTTCATGTATAGATATGTATAGAAAATAAAATAAATTATGGCTCTAACATCTGTGTTGCTGTTTATCTTGTTATTTTCCGACGTTATCCTAACATGTTTAGTGAAAGCATCTTATCTTCCAGAATCCTCATGCCTAGTTTTGGGTCTGTATTTTGCTCACTAGAAGTGAATATCTCTTATTAGTCTGCTTACTGCTTTGCAATGATTGCATTGCATCATTTCCTAGTTTGTTAGTATATGTGAGTAATATTATATTGTATAAATTGATTAAAAATTTATAAAAAAAAATCCTATGTAGCTTTACAACAGTGCTTTGCTAAACCATGTAATACTAGTTAAGTCTTCCGGGAAAAATAAAGATATGCTCTATAGAGTTCCTGTTGACTCCCAGGAATATTTAAAAAACAAAGATGACATTGAATGTTTATGCACTTTGGTGCAGTGAAGTGGCAATAAAACCCAGCCTGAGTCAAGAATGCTCATGGCAGCTGCATGTCTCGCTTTACAGAGTTTAGCAAAAGCATTTAATCTCATGTCTCACTGTATTCTACTATAATAATAAAGCTTACCTTATTCAGTAATAAACTGGAATACTTGATTCTGTTTGTACAACATGAAAAGGTCTTTTCATTGCCCTACTTAACACATTTTGGGCTAGAAACACCTGCAAGTACCCAAGATCAAGAGCAACCTGGCCACACAAAAGAGCTTTTTAAAGATGTGTCTATAGTTTGATCTTAAATTTCTATTGCCAAGAATTGTTTATGAACTAGAATTTATCAAATTATTGGTGTTTGATATTGCTAGTAATAGCATTTGTGAAACATAAGAGGAACACCAAACATAGAGTGTAAAATAATATTCACTTATGATAGAAGAGATGTGAGATAATCTGTTTATGAACCAAAACAATGTAGATTCAATTACAATAAACACAACAGCCTCTTCAAATGTAAGAGAAATGAGAACTATTAACCATGTTGTGTAATATACAATGGTACATATCATTTCTAGATCCAGTAACATCTGCCCATGTAAACTGTGTAACTGTCCAAGTTCATTAATTTCTGAGCACACTTAGGAAGGAGTACAGTGGATAATGGTTATTTGGCCAAGAAATTGAGTCCATGTCAAGTCCATGTCATAAGTATCAAGGGACTAAAAGAGACTTAGAATATCACTGTCAATCATCTGTTCATTGAGGTGCTTAGTCTGTGAACTTTAAATTTATATATCAAAAAATACATCTGACTTCATTCTATTTCAACACGACTTAGCCAAACAATTAGCTTCCATTGTTGATTTAGTTCATTGAAAGACCCTGTACTAACATTTTCCAAGGCTTTTTAATGTGTTCATCCTTCTACTACACTAGAATTGGTTAAAGGGTAAATACTTCATTTTCTTTTCTTCTTTACCTGACAATTTATTATTGGTAATAACATGAAGTAAACATGAATATGAAGTTATTATACTTCCTAGGAGAATTATAATTATTGCACATATATAAAGAATTCATTCTTGGAGAATAGTATGAAGACATTTAAAAAATATTATCTTGTTACCTAGATTGGATTTTGAGAGATAAATGGACAGCTATCACTCCCTTGGAGGATTAGTGGATGCTATTAAAATATCCCATTGATGAAATAATAACTAATGGTGGAATCCTAGTCAGTCAATACAAAGGTAATTTCTGTTACTTTTGACAACTTGTGTGATATTGGAAGACATTATATTAAGTGAAAAATCAGTACACAAAGTCAAAAGGTATAGAGACTCATTCATAAGTCAAATTAAAATATTAGTAAATAAATGCATTTGAGAATAATAATAATTGAGATTTGGTTAAATAATACAAATTTTGTATGTGTTAAACAACATAGTGTTCTTTTATTGATATTATAATTATTATATGTGTCCTTCCCCTTCTTTCTTCAAAACCCTTTCATATATTCCTTTCAAATCTCCTTCAAATTCATGATGTGATTTTTCACTAATTGTTTTATATATATACACACACAAATATTCCTAAGCATAATCTGCTATGTTAGTACAATGTTACTTGTTGAAAATTTCTAACACTCTATATTTTAACACTTACCACCAAAAAATATATTTGGAAGTAAAAATGACAAGAAGCTCAATTTTTCTATTCTACAATGCACACAATTCAAAATATGTGATGTAATAAAAAGTGCATTTTAATCAGTTAAATATAAAAATATTAAAGAATACAATTGGAAATGTTAAATCTCCAAAGCAAAAGAACCAAAAGATTAAGGTTATACTAGAGATGATGATTTAACCCTCCAAGGCAGTAAAAGGGTATATTATGGTATCAAATATTTATTATATTATTTTGTTTTATTCAATCAAATAAAGGCCAAAAAGCCTCAACTGTAACATATATAGTAAAAAGAAAGATGGTAAAATCTTCATTATTTTGCCTAACTCAACACTTTTTGCAAACTTCCAAATAAAATATATTACAATAACGGTTATAATAAATTATACTTTATTAAATATTAAAATATTTGTGCTTAAAAGAAAAATGATATCAACAAAAACAAAAACTGAACTGCTTATGAGTTATTTTATTAGTTAGTAAATATATATCTAGAATATATAAAGATCCAAATTAAAAAAAAAACAGATAACTCATTTTTAAATGTACTACATGGATATTAAAAAATGTAGTTATTAAGAATTTTAAATTATGTTTAATCAATAATGCCATTAGTTATTAGAAAAAAGCTAATTAAAATCACAATGCTAAAATAATTTATACTCACAAAAAGAATGTAACATAATATAGGCCAGGAAATGTACTGGGGAGAAGATGGGAAACCTCATACATTTAAGAAGAATATAAAACAGTGGGGACACTGAGGAAAATGCTTTATTTTTTTTCTTAAAATGTTTGAGATCAGATTATCAAAAGTGCCCGCAGTTTAATTTTTCATAAAAATAAAAATATAAAACCATATAGAATTATATGCAAATATTAACAGGAATACCAAAATTCAAAATCACCTGTGCTTGGAAACCTCACAAATGTCAATAGAACTGATGAATATCAAAATTTTATTTGGGAAGAGAGACAAAAAAGAAGAGAAGTTCCCAAAGGGGGAGAAGATGTGGTGCAAATCAACCTATAAGAATGAACTAAACAACAGGTAAGGTGAAGAAAGCCAGACATGAAGGACCCCACCTAAAATGCTTCCATATACACTAAATGCCCTGTGAAGGAAAAATAGACCATGACATCTGATGGGTCTATTTGATACAGTAGAAAGGTGTTAATTATGCTTTGGATGCTACTATACAAAATCAATTTAGTAAAATACATACAACTCTATGTTGTTGAAAGTTAACTATTATATTTTTAAATTATCTAGTAATACAGCAATGAAAAATACTAACAGTTAGTGGAAAGAAATGATGTGAGGTATCTTCCAAGCTGTGTGTGCAAATGAGTCTAACAGACATTCTGTCTTCCAATGTCTCTAAAACTTTTTGATTCTTTATTAACATAATGCCATGGGGCAACAAATCATTGCAAATAATAAAAGAAAAAAATTATCAGTGGACAGAGAAACCATATCAGAAAACTCAAAAGTAGGGAAAATTTAAATCAGTAAATTGTAAGGGATAATGTAAACTAATATATACAAATAATATGATCCATATAGAGAAGTCAATGACCTACCCAAAACACTGATGGAAAGATTTATCCTTTATCTTCACGTGCAGGGTTCATATTCCAACACTTGAATAAATTCTGTTAGAAAATACGAACATTCAATTTGATGATTCTGAAAGTCAGTCTGCCAGTGACCATTGCATTCAAGCCTACATTATAGTACCTAGAAGGGCCTTGTAGAACTGATGACCTGATGTAACCTATTGCAGTGTGAGGGTTCTGGCCTGGCCTTTTTGGCCTAGCCTCCTGACTGGGACTTTCTGGCCTCGCCTGAAGGTGTAGACCTGTAGATCCACAGTCCCACAGAAACACACAGATGCTTACAGTAATTTTATGCTGATTTCCCTGGTGCCCAGGCATATAACTTGCTAACTCCTTAACTTTAACTAAACCATGACTCTTATATCTTTTAGCCATGAGGTTTGGTATCTATTTTCTCAGAGCAGTATTTCAAGTTCTTTCCTCTGCATCTGCTGGCATCTCATTGTGGTGTCTATGTGTCATTTCTGCTCTGTTCTTCCTGTTCCCAGAGTTTTCCCAGCCTGGTAGCTCAACCCACACTTCCTGTCTGCCTTCAGCCAATCAGAATTTTTAATAAACTAGGAGGAGGGACAATTATTTACAATGTAACAACATCATTCCACTACAACCTATATTTTCCAGTTCAATAGGTCTGGATGGAACTAATGAATTTGTATTTCTAAAGAGTCCCAGAAACTACTGACTAATAAAATACTGAGCAACTCACAGGTGGGAGTGACATCACTCCCAGTTTATGCTATGAATTCAACAATCCATGTAAATGGGGAAAGGGGGAAAGAGGAGGCAAGATTCTTTGCAAGAAAGCATATACATTTTACTGTTAATGAAAGAGAATTCAAAGGTTTGTTGAAATACATCCTAGTGATTCTAATACACTGAACATAAAACTGGTAACTGTCAAATGTGGGGATATATTTCAAATTTAATAAAAACCAGTCTGAGATATCAGAGAGATCTACGCACAGCCAATCTAGGAGGATCAGAGAGTGGTAACTCACACCTTTAATTCCAGCACAGAAAATATCCGGGAGTGGTGACCCACACCCTTAATCCCATCAAATCTGAGTTTGGGGTCAACTTAGTTTACTGAAGGAGATCCAGACTCCCAGGCAGGCAGTGGTGGTGCCACACCTTTAATCTTAACCTGGATGTGAAACAACTGGGTAAAGAGGGCATTTAAGGCAGGCACAGAAAGATAGGGCAAGCAGTAGAAGCCGTGAGGAGCTAGACTGCATAAGATGGGTGAGATTTGACTGTAGTTTTTTTTTTTTTTTCTCTTTGATATCTCAGTCTTTCCCTGAGATTTGGCTCTGAGTTTCTTTTATTCATGTAGCAGTCAAATTACACCACAAATAGAAAGATACATACAAACAAAATGGTGGAATAAAATTCAACAAACAAAATGATGGAATAAAATTCAATGAACCTGCTAAATCAAAGGGTATGCCTTAAATAAGAAAATCTAATTACTGTCAAAAGCAATATTATTTTGCTCAATTTTATTATTTTGCTCAATTTCAGACATCATGAAACATTTTCTCCTTCCTACATTACAGTCCAACTCTTTGTAGGTCAATCACTTAATATAATTAGCCCCCTTTGTTTGTGGCTCTGTCTACTTTTCCCAATAGCTTCAGTTTTGAACTGACTTAAGTGTAGAGAGACATTTGGGAGATATCTTCACTATTATCAGCTTTGACAGTGTTGAAAAGTGAATTGTAGATTGCAATAACAAAGACCTAGTGCTAGAAAATGGAAAATGTGCGAGTTGTATGCAACACTGTTTAGGAGTGTTTAAGAAAACACCTTGTTAAATATAATTTGAATTTCTGGATTCTTACTACATCAAAGTAGAGAGACAAAAAAAAAATCCTTCATGATACTACTGTGTGCTTCCCTTCAAACTACAGATATTCAGGCAAGAAATTGTGATATAAGGATGTCTGTACTTATATTCATGGCTTCTGGCTCAACAGTTACATTTTTTTCCTCTACAGACTACCTCTGAAGGTGAGTAAATTCTAAAAGATGATTATTCCTATAAACTCTGCTTTATTATATAAATAAAATATGAAGAAAGCTACAATGACTAAACACTTCTTCACTAATGATGGATCAGAGGTCACCAGCACATTTCTCAAATTCTCTAAGAAATAGAACAAAAACTATAAACTCTTTAATACGACACATTCTACAGCCCGGTCTTAACACTTTGCTCCTTTACTTTATGAGTAAGAGAGATTTGAGCCAGATGGCATAAAAAAATTAAAAAATTAACAATACAACTTTCAGGTTGAAGGCATTAGAATAGCAGGCTTGACCTTGGGGATAGAAAGATGTATTTAATAGGTCCCTTATCCTTGGAAATCTCTCTCACTCTCATTAGACTTGGATGGCATACAGAATAATAAATTGGCAGATTTTTAGAGCACATTTGTATAAAATTTGAATGCCTTGGATGTTAGCTATCTAAAAATAAATATCAACATTGCTCAAATGTCAAAACTTGTGGCTTAATTTCTATTATATTTGGTGTTGTTTGCAAATATAACTTAAAATCCTCAAAAAGATATCTTTCTCAACTATCAAGAAGCCCAGCTTTAATAATACAATTTAAAACTTATTTTATAATGGCATAGAGAAGCTTGACTGTGGCTGGAGGAAATGGTACAGAAAGGCCATAGAATATGACAACCTCACTCCATGAGGAGGGGAGGGCAAGCAGGGGTTTACATTAAAAAAAAAAAACCTTTTTAAATAAATAAAATATAAAAAAGATGATGACAACCTGATTGGATGATGTGCATGGATTCCTGATGTCAGTAGAGCTGGAAAAGACATGAAAGTATTTCCCTACAGAGTCATGGGAAGGGTCCAGCACTGACAACATTTTGAAGTCTCTAGAATGTTGAGAAAATAATTATGATGAGCAAAATCATCTATTTTTGCTAATTTGTTACGGACTCTAAGAAATTAATCCAGAAACATCCAGTTCTAGACAAATACGTGCTTTTTCTCATAACTTAACAAACATACATAGGCCTTTCCTATATCAGACATTCATTACCTAAAACTTACCTTTAAGTAACTTACTGCTGTACAAGTGAGATAATGCATCAAATAAAGACAACTTCCTCCAAGCCTAATGACCTGAGTTTAATTCCCAAACCAAAATGGTGGAAGGAGGAAACCGCTGTACAAGTTGTCCTTTAACCTGCACACTGGTGCCATAGCATCAAGGTATATTGCCTCCCCCACATACATACTCACAAACGCTCACAAATATAGTTAAAATTCTTTTAAAATGAAATACACTTATTATTCATCACCAGGAAAAGTTCCTGTCTCCAATCATTTCACTAAGAAGCACCTGTATATTTAAGAACTCATCACAGGAATCCATAATCACATAGCAGAAATTGAAGGTGCCTAATATCTCTGTAGTATGCCACTATTTAGAATCAGATAATTATCATAAATTCAAAAAGAATAAGCAAATATTGTTTATAAGTTTAAATTTCTAATATAGATGGATAGCACTGTCATGTTCTGTTTGTTTGTGGATACACATATGTATGTATGTGTGTATGTAGAGAAGAATATTTCTGGAGATGCGATGGCATCTTTGATCCAATTTAGTCTTCTCTTTCTTATCTTTATTATATTACTCATCATCTAACAAAATCCTGAGTCACAAATGTGCAAATCATGATCATAGAGACATAGAGAAGTACTGTTTATTTGTAAAAACAAAAAACAAAAACATCAACAAAAAACCATAAGCATAAATAAACCCTAATGGATTGTATTTAAACATTCATATACAAGGAACCAGAGACACTTATTTTAGGAATGAAATTTAGGTCACAGAATTGGAAAGGCACATCCAGAGCAGCAGCCTCATTTCAAAGAGGAGGTCAGAGCAGCAGAGCAGTGAGTTACCTAGTTTACAGTTTATGGTAAAGGTGTTACCTAAATGTGATCTTTCCTCTCTAAAAAATGTTGCTTATAACTGTTTAATTCACATCTTCTTATAAACATGGCATCAATATCTAAGTTACTAAGGAAACTGAAAGTTGATTGTAGACATTGAGTTCGAGAGAGGATGTTAGTGATTGCTCTTTTGAGAATGTTCACAAATGTCACATCCTCATGTAAATAATGATCCAAATTTTAGTTAATGGTCATAGATTCACAACAGTTATATTTTGTTGGCTTAAAAATAATATTGAGTTTCAAGACATGGTATTTTTTTGCAATGGATAACATTAAGATATTATTCAATCTGGGAACTACTCAATTAGGATATACATTAAAATCCATAAAATTGTATCCAGCCAAAATCCTTGCTATCCTAATTTCTGTGAGATTGTTATGTGATTGTTTATCTGGACAGAACATCTTTTTGAAGTCACATAGACGTTTATAGATCTTTAATAAATTCTATCAAAGTAAAAGTCACACTCCTTGTAATATCCTTAACACAGAAGTACTTTTAAAAAAAAAAAGTTTTGTTTTTAATATCTATCTCTGCCCTCCCTTCCTATTCTTCTCCCAGCCCCTCCCAGACCTCCCTCAGCATCCTCTCACCCCACCCCCATTGATTCCCAAGGAGGACAAGGCGTCCCAAGGTGGGACAGTTCAGTCTGGTATATCCAGCTGATGTAGGTCCTAGTTCCTATCCCGGTATTAAGACAGAGTTAGGTGTTCCTCTGTAGGGAACGGGCTCCAACATGTCAGTTCATGCATCAGAAATGTAGTCTGATCCCATTGCAAGAGGCTTCACAAACTGCCCGTGCCATTTGACAGTCATCTACCTTTGGAGGGTTTAGTTCCTTTCCCTGAAGGTATCTCAGCAGATGTTTCTGATTCAGTGAGCTCCCAATAGCTCCGGCCAGCCCTCTTTGTGGGTCTCCTCCTCATGATCTTGACCCCTTGTTCATATGCTTTCCCCTTTCTCTCCCTTCAGCTGGATCTGGAGCTCAACTTGTTGCTTAGCTGTGGATCTCTGCTTCACCTCTCTCCATTGCTGGATGAAGTATCTATAATGACAATTAGGGTGGTCATTCATTTGAGTACAGGGGAGGTCCTGTTTAAGTACTGTTTCTCCTATTGCTTGGAGTCCTAGCCAGGGGCATGCTGTGGGTTCTTGGAGGTTTCCCTAGCACCAGGTTTCTTTCTAACCCCACAGTGGCTCCTCTATCACGATATCCATTTCCTTGTTCTTCCTCTCTGCTGCTCCATCACTCGATCGTTTCCTTCTCTCATGATTTGTTCACATCTCTCCTTTCTCACTCCACATTATGATCCCGATTTACTCAGGAGATCTCTATTTCCCCTTCCCTGGGGGATCCTTGGATGTCACTCTTAAGTTTCTTCTGTTACAGAGGTTACAAACCATTTTAGAGATTGTGGTTTGCAGCCTGGATATTCTTTGCTTTATGTCTGAAATCCACTTATAAGTGAGGAAATATCATGTCTATCTTTCGGGGCCTGTATTACCATACTCAGGATGATACACTTCAAATTGATCCATTTGTTTGACAATTTTAGGATGTCATTTTTTTCTGCTGTGTAGTACTCCATTGTGTAGATGTACCACAATTTGTTAATCCAGTCCTCAGTTGAGGAGAATCTAGGTTGTTTCCAGGTTCTGGCTGTTATGAATAATGCTGCTATGGACATAGTCCAGTTAATGCCTTTGGGGTAAGAATTTATGTGTCTCTTTCGGATATATGCCCAATACTTGTATTGCTGGATCATTGGGGAGATTGATTCCTTGCTTTTCAAAGTGGCTGTACAACTTTACATTCCCACCAGAAATGAAGAAGTGTTCTCCTGCTCCACATCCCCTTCAGCATGGGCTGCCATCTGTTTTTTTTTGTTTGTTTTGTTTTGTTTTGTTTTTTTGTTTTTTTTTTATCTTAACCATTCTGACAGATCTAAGATGTTATCTCAAAGTTGTTTTAATTTGCATTTCTCTGATGGTTAAAGACAATGAGCAATTCTTTTAAGTTTCTTTCAGTCATTTGTAATTCTTCTCTTGAGAATTCTCTAGAAGCTCTGAGCCCCATCTTTAATTGAATTATTTGGGTTTTTTTTTTTTTTTTTGGCTTCAGGTTTCTTGACTTCTCTATATATTTTAGAGATCAGTCCTCTGCCAGGTGTACGGTTGGTGAAGAACTTTTCCCATTCTGTAGGCTGTTGTTTTGTCTTATTGACTATGTCCTTTGCCTTACAGAAGCTTCTCAGTTTCAGGGGAAAGTCCGGGCCAGAAACCTCATACTACAAATGGCAGCCCAATGTGGGTATAATATACCCACGTAAAGCCATAAAAAGCTTAAAAAATGATCTAGAGCCCAAAGCAGCTTCTGAGTTGTGTCTCTCATGTGAGCTGTGGTACAGAGATGCTCTGGTGAGGTGTGTGGGCTTGTGCTACAAAATGGCGGGCTTTTAGAGTGCAGCTTAAGGTGTAAAATGGCTTGTTCCTCAAGTCTCATAGGACCCTCAATATAAGCAAAAAGTTGTAAATGATGTAGTTAAGGTTTCTGTTCATAAGGACAATAAGGGAACAGAATCAAAGATAGCTTCTTAGTGGTGATATTTTCTTGGATAAACTCTGCTTATTGGAGGCAAATTGAGGCTTGGCTTTTTTAAAGAGAGGCTTCCTGATTCAGCCTTAGAGGCAAAACACTTGTGAGTCTTTTAAGAGGCCCTGCTGCCTAATACTTAAATGGAGTTAATGAGCAACAGATGGCAAAACTTTACTTGGTAATTATATGGACCCGAAAATTCCCCAGAGTACCTGGGTCAAAAAGATAAATTCTATGAAATTAGACTAGGAGCTGGGTGGAGCCATCCACCCATCCTACCAACCTTGAATCCTGGCAGATTAAAGGTGTGTTCAGAAACAGAAAGAAATAGAAGAATCTGGGTGGAGTCAATCACCCTAGCCAAGCAAAGGTGTGGTCAGAGACAGAAAAAGTTAAGAAATAAAGACAGTTTAAAAAAAAAAAGTCTAAGTGGTTTAGAGTGTGCTGAAAAACATATATATATATATATATATATATATATATATATATATACACATAGGCTTAGAGAAAGAAAAGGAAAGGTAGAGAAAGCCCTTAAAGAAATAGAGTAAAATAAATAAATAAATAAATAAATAAATAAATAAATAAATAAATAAATAAATAAGCACAGAAAGATGGAAAATACAAAGAATGTCTGGACACTGTACATTATTGTCTTATCTTTAAGCTTCTTGGCTGAAAATGAAATAGTAAAAGCTGCTAAAAGACGGTTGATTATAAATGCTGTTGGATTAATTCAACCTATATATTTGTAAATGAGTTTACTTTGAAATTGAAATGCAAAGATATCCTACTTTGGAGAAGAGGTTTTGTTTTTATTTCCACAGAAAATAAGAGACTGTGGATTCATTTCTGGATAAAGAACATAAAGTTTGATAGAGGAAGACCCCCTGAAAAATCTCCAATGGAAATGGATGGCCTAGATGATTCAGCATTTCAGAACACCTCTGTTGAAGTTTCCAGAGCTCTGTATCCAGAACAGTTTCAAGGATACTGGCTAAAATTACCCAGCTTTACAGACTACTTCACTAAAGACTTGTGCATAATTCTACATTTTTCTTTGGATTCCCATGAGATGTCCCCATTCAGGAGGAAGTAGCCTAGAGAACGATGCCACATTCCCAAAACATGGATTATGGATGTTTGTGCTTATTTACAGTGTTGTTTATAAGTTGTTATAGATAATGGGGGGAAAGAATATTAAATTTGGAGTTCTTTTTGTTTTAAAAAGAGAAAGGGGGATATGTAGGGGGATTATATTGTTCCATTGTAAATAATTGTACCCACCTATGGGTTTAATAAAAAGCACTGATTGGCCAAAGCAGACAGGAAGTGTGGGCAGGGCTACTAGACTAAGAAGACAGAACAGAGCAGAATGCCAGAGAGAAGCCAGAAGAAACAGAGGACAACTATGCTGCTCTGAGAAAAGGTACCGAGCTGCATGGCTGAACAGTAGAAGAGTCATGGGTTAGATTAAGGGAAAAGAGTTAGCAAGTTGTATGCCTGGGCCTTAGGCCAATCAGCCTAAAACTAGTGTAAGCATCTGTATGTCTCTGTGAGTTTGTGGGTCTGCCGACCTAAACCTTGAGGCTAGGCCTGAAAGTCAGGTACAGAAACATTCTACTACAGTCTCCCTTATTGATTGTTGTTCTTAGTGTCTGTGTTACTGGTGTTATATTTAAGAAGTTGTCACCTGTGCCAATGCATTCAAGGGTATTTCCCACTTTCATTTTTATCAAGTTCACTGTAGCTTGGTTTATGTTGAGGTCAATGATCCACTTGGATTTGAGTTTTGTGCAGGGTGATAGATGTTGATCTATTTGCATTCTTCTACATACTATTGTCCAGTTATGCCAGCACCGTTTGTTAAAGATACTGCCTTTTCTGCATTGTATATTTTTGGCCCCTTTGTCAAAAATGAGGTGTTCTTAGGTTTGTGAATTAAGTTTGGGATCTTTGATTCAATTCCATTGCCCCGAAAGTCTGCTTTTATGCCAGTACCAGCCTGTTTTTATTTCTGTAGTTCTATAGTATAGCTTGAAGTCAGAGATGGTGATGCCTCCTTAAGTTCTATTGTTAACAATATTGTTTTGACAATCATGAGTTTCTTGTTTTTCCATAAGAAGTAGATTATTGTTCTTTCAACTTCTGTAAAAATTTGTGTTGGGATTTTGATGGGGATTGCATTGAATCTGTAGATTGCTTTTGGTAAGATTGCTATTTTTACTGTGTTGATCCTACCTATCCAGGAGCATGGGAGGTCTTTCCATTTTTCTGATATTATCTTCAATTTTTTTTCCTTAATGACTTAAAGTCCTTGTCAAACATGTCTATCACTTTTTTAGTTAGAGTAACATCAATGTATTTAATGCTATTTACAGCTATTATAAAATGTAATGTTTTCCTGATTTCTTTTTCAGCCCTTTTATCATTTATGTATAGGACACCTATTGACTTTCTTTTTTTTTTTTTTCAGTTAATCTTGAACTGTCCTTCATTGCTGAAGGTCCTTATCATTTGTAGAATTTATCTGGTAGAATTTTGGGGGTTATTTATATGTAGTGGCATATCAGTGCAAATAGAGATAGTTTGACTTCTCCCTTTCCAATTTGTGTTCCCTTAATCTCACTTTGCTATCTTATTGCTTTAATTAAAAGTTAGTGAGGAAAGCCTTGTCTTGTTCCTGTTTTTAGTGGGATTGTTTTGAGTTTCTCTCCATTTAATTTGGTGTTGCTATTGGCTTACTGGATATTGCCTTTGTTATGTTTAGGTATTTTCTCTGTATTTCTAATCGCTCTAGGACTTTTATCATGATAGAGTATTGAATTTTGTTAAAGACTTTTTCATCATCTAATAACATGATCATGTTGAATTTTGTCAAAGACTTTTTCATCATCTAATAACATGATTATGTGGCTTTTTTCTTTCAGGTTGTTTATATGATGGATGGCATTGACAGGTTTTTGTGTGTTGAACATCCTTGCATCTCTGTGATGATGCCTATTTGATCATGGTGGATGATGTTTTTGATATGTTCTTTAAATTCAGGTCGCCAGTATTTATTGAGTTTTTGCAACAATGTTTATGAGGGAGATTGGACTGTAATTTTTCTTTCTTTGTTGCATCTTTGAGTGGCTTGGGTATCAGGGTGACTATAGCCTCATAAAAAGAGTTTGGCAATGTTCCTTCTTCAGTTTCTAACGTATGAAACAATTTGAGGAGTATTGGTATTAGGTCTCATTTGAGTGTATGGTAGAACTCTGAAATCTGGCCCTGTGTGTGTGTGTGTGTGTGTGTGTGTGTGTGTGTGTGTGTGTGTGTTTAGGTGTTTTTTTTTTTTTTTTGTTTTGTTTTGTTTTTTTTTTTTTTTTTTTGCTTGGGCGACTTTTAATAACAACCTTGATTTTCTTGGTGTTTATAGGTTTATTTAGGTCATTTATCTGATATTGATTTAATTTTGGTAAGTAGTGCCTGTCTGGAAAGCTATCCATTTCTTTCAGGTTTTCCAGTTTAGTGGAATATAGGTTTTTGTTAACTTTCTCAAAGAACCAACTGTTTGTTTTCATTTATTCTTTGTATTGTTCTTTTTGGTTTAGATTTGCTGATTTCAGTCCTGAGTTTGATTATTTTCTGCCTTCTCCTTCTAGGTGAGTTTGCTTCTAATTGTTTTAAGGCTTTCAGCTGTGTTGTTAAGACTTGTGTTTTCTTGGGATTTTCATGTAGACATCTAGTGCTATGCATTTTCCTCTTATGGTTGCTTTCATTGTGTCCCATAAGTTTGAGTATGTTGTGGATTCATTTTCACTGAATTCTAGCAAGTCTTTGATTTCTTTCTTATTTCTTGACCCAGAAGTGATTCAATTGAAAGATGTTCAGTTTCCATGAATTTGTAGGCTTTCTGTGACTTTTCTTGTTGTTGAACTTGAACTTTAGTCCGCAGTGGTTTGATATGATACAAGGAGTTATTCACAATTTTTGGTATTTATTGATATTTGATTTATAACTGAGTATGTGGTCAATTTTAGAGAAAGTTTCATGTGGTGCTGAGAAAAAGGTATGTTTCTTTGTTTTGGGTGAAAATTATGTATATATCTATGCATAACTTGAATAATAATCTCTGTTAGATTTCCTAATTTCTTTGTTGCTTTTCTGCCTGGTGGACCTATCTATTGATGAAAATTGGGCAATGAAGTCTCCCATTATTAGATATGTGTGAGGTTTGATATGAGATCTGAGATTTAGAAGTTTTTCTTTTATATATGTAGGATCCCTGGTATTGGGGGTATAATTACTCAGGATTGAGACTTCATCTTGGATTTTTACTCGAGATGAGTAAATAATGTCCATCCTGCTCTCTTTTAAATGATTTTAGTTTGAAGTCTATTTTGTTAGATATTAGGATGGCTACACCAGATTATTTATTAGGTCCATTTGATTGAAAAGCCTTTTCTCAATGCTTTACTCTGAGCCTGTGTTGGTCTTTGAAGTTGAGGTGTGTCTCTTTTATACAACAGAAGAATGGACTCTGTTTTTATGTCCATCTTGCTAGACTATGTCTTTTTACAGGTGAATTGAATCAAGTGATATGAAGATATTAATGACCAACAATTATCATTCCCTGTTATTTTTGGTGATAGTGTGTGTGTGTTTCACTTCTTTGGGTTTTTCTTCTATGGGATTATCTATCACTTGTGGTTTTGATGGTGTATCTAGCTTCCTGAAGTTGGAGTTTTCCCTCCAATGCTTTCCATAGGGCCAGATTTGTGGATAATTGTTTCAATATGGTTTTGTCATGAAATATTTTGTTTCTTCCATCTATGATGATTTATTGTTTGCTATGTTTAATCATCTAGGCTAGCAACCTTGTTCTTTATCTGTCTATATAACATCTGACCAGGACCTTCTTACTTTCACTGTTTGCATTGAGAAATCTGTTATTATTCTGATGGGTCTGCTTTTATAGGTAACTTGGCCTTTTTCTTTTGCAGCTCTTAGTATTCTTTTGTTATTCTCTAGGTTGAATGGTTTGATTATTATATGGCCAGCAGATTTTCTGGTGGGTCTAGTTTATTTATTGTCCTGTAAGATTCTTATATCTTTATAGGTATTTTCTTCTGTGGGTTGGGAAAGTTTTCTTCTATGTTTTTGTTGACTATATTTTCTGTGCCTTTAAGCTAGTATTCTTCTCCTTCTTCAATTCTAATTATTCTTAGATTTCATGCTGTGCCATATTCCTGGACATTTTGTGTTATGACCTGTCTGATCTTGGTGGTTTCTTTTACTGATATATCTATTTCTTATATAATCTTCCATACCAGAGATCATTTCTTCCATTTTTTGCATTGTGTTTGTTATGCTTGCATCTACAGTTCCAGTTCATTTTTTCAGAATTTCTATTTCCAGCATTGCCTAGGTTTTGTCTTCATTGCTTCTATTTCAATTTTTTCTTTAAATCTTGAAATGTTTCCTTCCCCTGTTTGATTGCTTTTTCTTGGTTTTCTTAGATTTCTTTATTTTCTTTCAGGGATTTGTTTGTTTGTCCTTTCTTATATTTCTTTAAGAGAATTTTTTCACTTCCTCCTTTAAGTCTTCAGTTACCTTCATAAAGTTGTTTTAAAGTCCATTTCATTCTGCTTTTCTGCATTGCTATGGCCAGGTCTTATTGCTGTATAACCACCAGATTCTGGTGGTGCCATGTTGTTTTTTATGTTGTTATATGTATTCTTGTTCTGGCATATGCCCATTGCCTCCTCGGGTCACTGGAAGATTTGTCTGTATCTCAGGGAGCTGATTTTGATGCAATCTTTTCTGAGTGTGTCTGTGTCTCATGAAGCTTCTCTTGGTCCAATCTTGGTTCATGGTCCACTTAGAGATAGTATATTCTGTGTCTCAGTGACCCTTCTTAAACCCATAGGTGCTGACACACTGTGCGTCTACTTTTAATCCAGTGGTGCTGTGAGACTGTAGATTTCGGGGAGCTACTCTTGATCCAATAAGAACTGATAGACTCTTTTAGTCTCTTGGTCTCTTAGTGACCTAGTCTGATGTGGGCCGAAGTCTGTGGGTTTCAGGTTGCCAATGTGGTAGCCTGGTAATGGTGTGAACTGGGGAATGATTTAGGGTTTTATAGCTGGCACTGTCAGCGAACTGGTATTTATTGGGCCTTTTGGCCTGCACGGCCTGCTGGTCTGGATTTAAGGCAGAGCTGTGTAGGAGTGGGGTTCCAAGGGCTGTGTCTCAGGGCCAAGCTTCTGGTGACTGGGGTCTCTGCCTTGACTGTGTGGGGTGCACTCACCTCCTAGTCTGCTGTTGGCTGGAGGTCTGTGGGTTTCTTTTTGATATCCACTTAAGTCTTAAAAAGGTAATTTTTTGGCTGGGCTATGAGTAGTATAGATATTATTTTGGTGAGCATTTGAAGCAACACTTGATGCTTAATCATCACACAATTATCACCCACTTTACTTTTTGTTCCTTCTAAAAATTATCATGCTAGAATTAAGCACAAATATTCACAAAACACATTGCATTGTGATCTTTCATTGCATTTGACAATGAGTCATTAGAAAAGAGATAATTTTGTTCAAGTAAAGGTGAAGCTTCCATTGGGCTACTGAAGAGAATTCTTGTTATATTGCAGAAGCACAAGAAGACCAGGCCAGTCCAGTTAGAAAGCTGTCGGTTCCCATAAAGATATAAATGCTACTTTTATACCATGGGAGATATGTTGCTGGGCTGGACGTTATGGTTCACAGAGGGAGTAAAATACATAGGGAATTAGAGGAGAGATGGGTATATAATGCTAAGGATATTTCAAAAATGCAACAAGGAAACATTATTTTTATATGCTTACAATAAACACATGAATACATATATTAGATACATATATAGTTTAAAGTTACTCTCTTTGTTGTTTCTCTCCCTAGAGCTGTTCAGCCAAAATCCATTGTAAAACCATAGAAACATCTCTTCAAGTTGTCGCTTAGGGAGATTCCAAGAGGCAATGCCAAGCAATATTGCCATTGTTCTTATATAACTCCTGGAATTTCAAGGTAAGACTGTATTGCTGAAGATATCACATGTGAAGACTTGGTGAAGTCAAGCTGGTAATGAACCAGAAGTCTTCTCTGTCTCATAGTATCAGAAGTTGTTATGCTAGCTTCTAAGAAATGAAAGTAATCAACAGCCCTGCCCAGATGGCTCTATTTTTTTAACATGGGTAAGAGCATCAATTTAACCATAGAATATTACATATTCATCTGTGCATGTTATTCTATATACATGATGCTTTAAATGGATTACTTTTTACATAGTAAATAAAATCTATTTGTTAGCGTTTATCCAAAAATTACAAACCAATATTTGAAGTGACTTTTCTTTGAATAGCAAGTTAAATTCATTTTTCTAGTTTCTTTTGTAATATAATTTTGGGTTTCCAACTGAGAAATTTATTGAGCTTACTTAGATTTATTGAGCTTTTGTCACTTTTAACAAAGCTTTGTTTAATCGATGCAAGTGAATTAAGGAGAAAGATGTGAGTCCTTACATGTAATAAGGTCACATTGTATGTTATACAAAATTCAAAGATTTCTTTAAAATATTTAGAGTGTTAGTATCAAAGAATTTTGTCCTTGCTTAAAAGTAATGACATTTATATTGAGGATGTAATAGCATTAGTGATTAAAATTGTTTGCATTTCATAGTGAATCAATGTAAACCCTGAGTTACTAGGAGCCTGTGCTGTTTATCACAGCACTAGGAAAGCATAGGCAGTTGTACTGAGCAATGTCCTTGATATAACAGTAAAGACTATTGATTTATTAAATATCAACTTCTGAGTTCATACCTTCTTAGTATTCTGTGTGCTGAAAGGAAATGCATTGAAAGGATGCCTTTGGTGCTCGATAAATTACCATAACATCTCAAGAAAAGACACTGAAATATTTTTTTAATTTCCATGAAATGTATTGTGTTATAAAATATTTTTCACTTGAAAACAATGAGTGGGGCTTAATTCAGGTGTAAAACAGGCATTTTCTCAAAATAAATGAACTCATACAATCCCTTTAAAAAAGGCAACTAATAATATTTATCACCTATGGCAAGATTCAAGTTTTTTATAAAGATTTTTACAACTCATCAGAAGATCAGGTTTTCTGAATGACTGATGTGTTATGATAATAACCAAATATGAAAAATTATCTACTGTAGATACTGAAATTTAATGGATCAGAGTGAGAAAATTTAATGAATAAGATTTTAGCTTCTGCAGTGCCCTTTCAGTCAAGGGTTTCTTCAAGGCAAAGAACACTGTTGATAGGAGAAAATGGCAGCCTACAGAATGAAAAAAGATTATTTTTTTATCAACTCCACATATTACAGAAGCTCAAAATCCAAAATATATACAGGATTCAAGAAACTAGACTTCAACAAACTAAATAATCCCCTTAAAAATGGTACACAGATCAAAAGAGCAAATTCTCAATAGAGAGAGGCAAGGCGGCTGAAAAAGAGATATTTATTATTACTATAGAGGAACATCCAGCCCAGCATCAGACTTGCTGGGATGAATGCATCAGATGTGCCTGAAGTAGATGTGCTGGGCTGGCCCACCTTAGGACTTCTCACCCTTTTGGGGGAGGGGATGGGTGGATGAGGAGGGTGGAGGCTGAGGGCTGGCTGGGAGAAATTGGGAGGGGGAAGGGAGGGGGAGCAGGAGGATACATTTATAGAGATGGCATGTTTTAATGAAAATAAAATTGAAAAAAAGAAAAAGAAAGAAATGTTCATCATCCTAAGCCATCAGGGAAATGCAAATAAAAACAAGTTTGAGATTCCATATTACACCTGTCAGAATGGCTAAGATCAAAACAGTGACAGCTCATGCTGGCAAGGAGCAAGGGGAACACTCCTCTATTATTGGTGGAAGTCAAAACTTGTAGAGGCACTTTGGAAACCAATATTGTGGCTTCTCAGAAAATTGCAACTGGAGCTACCTCAGGACCCAAATATACCACTCCCTGCCATATACCTAGGAATGTTTCATCCCTCCCACCTGGACACCTTCTCAACAATATTCATAGCAGCTTTATCCATAGTAGTTAGAAACTGTAAACAACCTATGTTGTTTCATCCACTGGAGAATGAATAAAGAAAATGTGGTAATTTATACAGTAGAGAAGTGCTTATTTATTTAAAAAAAAATGACACCAGGAACTTTGCAGACAAATGGATGGAACTAGAAAATAATCATCCTGAGTAATATAACCCAGACCCAGAATGAAAAACATGGCATAAATTTACTTGTAAGTTGCATATTAGTTGTAAAGTAAAGGACAATTATGCTAGGGCTCACAGACACGGGGATGTAGGTGAAGTACAAAGGAGAGCTTTGGGCTTGGGTGCAGGAGGAATCAAGTTAGCAGTGGGGGTAAAACAGGGACAAATTACTAGAATTGGAAGTCATTTCCTGGATGAAGTAGAAACCTGGTGCAATAAAGACTGCATAGGATTCATGAGAATAACCCTTAAAAAGGTTCCTAGTAATGGGGGACCGTTGTAGAATACTATTTTAAAGTGAGTTACATTTGTTTATGTTGGTACTTGTTTAACACCGTGAAGCTCTGTTACTTATCCTGTCTAAAACATCTGATTGGTTAAAAAACAAAAATCTGAATGGCTAATAGCAAAGTAGAAGAGAGGACAGGTAAGACTGGCAAGCAGAGAGAATATGTAGAAGAAGAAATCTGGAAGAAAAAGAAAGAAAGAAGTAGCCAGAGAAAGAGGAAGGTATCAGGGGCAAGCCATCTAGCTACATAGTAAGCCACAGAATAAGAAACAAAGAAAGGTATACAGAAATAGTAAAAGGAAAGCCCAGAGGCAAAAGTAGATAAGATATGTTAAGAAAAGCTGGAAAGAAACAAGCTAAGCTAAGGCCTGGCATTTATAATTAAGACTAAATCTCCCTGTGTGATTTATTTGGGAGCTGGGTGACAGGCCCAACAAACGATCTAAAACAACAACAGGGATCACACTAGGTTGAACTGCCCGTGTTCTATAACCAGGAAAGACCTCAAGTAGCAGGGTTGGGATATTAGCCCAGCCACAAAGCCTTCCGCCTACAGTTTTTCCTACCTGCAGAGTTTTCTGGAACCAGAGCCTAGCTAGCAGAACTGTCATCAAAGAGACCAGAGAGACTTCATCCAGAACTGACTAAAGGAGATGCAAAATCGCAGAGCCAAACATTAAGTGGAGCTCATGAAATCCTGTGAGGAGGGGCAGAAAGGATCAGCGGAACGCTAGGAATCAGGGATACTATGAGAACATGACCCACAGAATCAATTGATCATACTTATGAGGGTTTACAGAGATTCAAAAGCCTGTAGGGATCTGACCTAAGTCCGCTGCATGTATGTTATGGATGGAAAGCTTGGTTTTCTTCTGGGATTGCCAGGAATGGGAGCAGCAGCTGTCTCTTTTGCCTACTTATAGGACCCTTTTCCTCCTACTAGGTTGCCTTGTTCATCCTTGAAGCGGTGGTATGTGACTGGTTTTGTAATTTGTTATGCCATGTTTAGTTGATGTCCCTGGGAGCCCTGTTCTTTTCCCAGGGAATCCAGACAGGAGGATGAGGGGTGGACCTTTGGGAGAGGGTAGATGGGAGGTGTAGACAGGGGAAGAGAAGGGAGAGGAAATTGTGGTGAGCATGTAATAGATGAGATAATAAAACATGATTTTAGTTTCTAATTAAAACTACACTTTAAGAAAATATCACTCATTTTGTACAATACCATTGACTATTCATATACATATATAATTATTTTTGAAAAAAGGACTAGTAATAACTTTAAAATTCTATGTGTGATCAGAATTTTTGTATACTTTAACTTAGAATGGAAAAGATAAACAATATATAAGTTTAACTTTCTTCTATTAATCTAGAACACAGAAGGTAGAGAAAATAGGAAAGAGTAACATATTTTTACTATACTTTAATTTAAAAATTTACATGTATATACATGTGCACATATTTACCAGAAGTGGTTGTCAGACCCTCTGAAGCTGGAGAGGTACAAAAAGTTGTGAGAAGCCAGATGTGAGTGCTGAAAACTGAGCTGGGCTCCTCTGCAAAAGCAGTAAGTGATATTAACCATTAAGTTACCCCTTCAAGTAAAATTAGACTTTTGATTGTGGTGTTAGAAATAAGAACTCAAGAATTTACCAATATTAGGTCATGAACTCTATCATTGAGCCACATCCCCAGCAAAATTTTGTTTCAATTGCTTATTTGCACAAAGATATTTTCATACCTAATGAATTTATTTGAATGTTTGTATTTTAATATTTCTCATCCAGCTTTAAATAGCAAATACTAAGTCCATAAAACATCCAGGACAATCTTTGGATTGCTTAGTATTTTATTATGATAAAAAGGACTTTGAGAGCAAAGTCTTAAGAAATCATGTCCTATAATAAAGAGCAGCTATCATAATTCCAGACGATTTTGAGAGCAGAGCTGGGTGAAGTAATGACAGATAATAGAGATATTAGAAAGAGCCACACAGCAGAGCTAAAATCCTTGAATGTGAAATCCTCCATGTTCCTATGGTTCTATGGAGCCTCATTTACCAGAAATTTCCAGGACATTTCTGATTGTACCATAAAAATAATATTAGCAATTCTCTTTGGGCATGTATACATGTAAAATTATTAAACATCAGTAAAAGTGAGTTTATAGAATTAAAATTGTAAACATCATTTAATAGAAAATGTTGCTGCTATGATATAGAACCAAACACTTAATAAATTCAAATAAGTGCCAATTTGTAACAACTACCAAATTTTGTTCAAAATAAGGGAGGCTGATTACAAACATGTTTTAAAACTGTGCTTCTGTTTTACTATTATTTTATGCTTAAAACATGATTATAATTTTGTTTCTGTTTTGTTATTTGAGGGATCACACTGCAATCTTTCACAAGATAGGCAGGTGGCTTAGTACCAACCTACTCTCCGACTTGGAAGACTTTTCTAAAAGGAAAATTATCATCTTAAATTTAGGGCTGTTTATGGAGAAGAGGAATGGGAAGGGTGAAGTGAGATAAGAGAGCTGGACCAAAATTGGGTAATTTGGTGGTAAAAGCATAGGTTGTAGAGAGTACATTTCAAGGGCAAGAATCAACCTGTGTAATTACTATTTCCAAATCAGTAGAACAAGCATGCATTCTCATAGATCAGGTTCATTTGAAAATAAAGAGCATCTACCAACACTGAACATGTATCAGTCAGGCAGTAGTGAGCTGGAGACCTATGGTTGCTGCCCCTCCTGACTGGGTATGACACATTTAGTCCTTCACAGGCCCACCCACCCTCTGCTGTGCCTTGACACCCATCAGCTGACTTGGTGCTCATCTTGTCAGTTTTATAGGAATTGGAGACACCTATGCTATGTGGTATCAGTGGAATCTGAGCATCTAGACTTGTAGGTGTCGTGTTCATACAGCAGGATACTTATTTCTGTTCATTTTTAAAGATACTTTAAAAATATAGGTGTACATTTATCTCTTCTGTCTCTCTGTGATTATCTGTCTTCATACACCCCCTCTGTGGTGTCTGTGTGTGTGAGTGTGTGTGTGTGTGTGTGTGTGTGTGTGTGTGTGTGTGTGTGTGTGTGTGTGTGTGTGTACACATGCATGTGGGTGCTTGCATATGTTCTTATTAATGACTTGGTTTTAAAACACTGACCCAACTCTCAGTACCATATGAAAATAGATTAAGCATATAAAAAAGATGGTCACTCTAAATCTAGGTGTTATTTGGTCTGGAATTGTAGTGAACTTGGGTGCTCTTGATTCTTTTTAAAATTATTTTATTAATTTTACTAAAAAATGTCATTTTTATTTATGAATCCCCCTGCTCCCCCTCCTTCCCCTCCTCCCAATCCCTCCCATTCAGCCTTCAGCCTTTCCCCTTCCCATGCACCCATCCCCTCCCCTTAAAAGGGCAAGAAGTCCCAAGGTGGGTCCGCTCAGTGTGGCACATCCACGCCAGGCAAGTCCAATTTACTCATCCCAAAGTCAAGACTGGGTTAAGTGTTATTCTGCAGGGAATGGGCTCCAAGGTGCCAGCCCAGGAACACAGTCTGATCCTTAAAGAAACCTCCAAATGACTTCTGTAGCTGCAGAGACACTAACCAAAAAAATAAATAAAGGGCAAATTCTCTGTATTGTAACACCTCTGCCTTGAAACACCTGTTTGCTTTTGCTGTTGCCAAAGGTTATTGGGACACAGCAGAATGACAGATTGTCTGGAGACAGCAAGGCTTCTTGCAGCCCAAGGCAGTCCAGGTGGCACCAGAGAATATCCTTTCACAGACTGCCAGGCCTTGTGCTCTTTAATCAGGACTGCTAAATGATCCAGGTGGCAGGGAGCTTGGACACCTTGGGACCAGCACAAGGAAAATAAGTGACCATACTTTCCCCAACTGTTCCATTGGCCCATACTCCTTGGATAGAGATGTCCTCCAGAGTGGGACTACTTTTAAGGAGAGATCACAATGTTTTTTATTTTATTGATAAGAATTAAAATAAAAAGTCTCTCTGTCTCTGTCACTGTCTCTGTCTCTGTCTCTGTCTCTCTCTCTCTCTCTCTCTCTCTCTCTCTCACACACACACACACACACACACACACACACACACACACATACACACACTTTACAAGAATTATAAAAGGGCAAAAATAGCTACAGGTAAAAAAGTCCATAAATTTTAAAGAAAGTGTTTAGTTTTAACCTTTTTTTTTCTTCAGAAATTGTCGTCCCCAAGATGCTGGTCAAATTTAGTGCTAAAACTGAACTTCACCTACCTATTTGTCTCCTGGGTCATATAAAAATCATTCTGAGGTCTTCTGCAATCTCTTTAGAAAGCAATGTTTTAGATTAATTTGTGGTTCTTCACCCTTTTGATTGAAAGCATGCCTTTCTTTTGTTCTTCTCTCATGTATAATAATCCTTACCACAGTTTTCCCTTCCTTCCATTATGCCAGGCTCTCCCCTCCTTCAACTCCTTTCCCCTCAAAATCTACACTCCCTAGTTTCTCTCAGAACAGAGCAGCCTTCCCAGGGACATTGACAAAACTCACCATAGCAAGCTACAATAAAACCAGGCACGTATTATCACATCAATGATGGACAAAATAACAGGGTCCCACAAATAGGAAAAGAGTCAGAGACAGCTCTCCACTCCCTTTGTTAGGATTCCCACAAGAAAATCACACTACCCAGCCATAACTTATATACAGAGGATGTAGGTCAGACCCCTACAGACTCCTAAATCTCTGCAGACCCTCATGAGTTCAAGTTAGTTGATTCTCTAAGCCCTGTCTTCTTTTTGGTGTTCCTGACACCTCTAGATCCTCTGATCTTTCCTCATTCTCCTCTATAGAACTCCCCAAGTGTTGTCTAATATTTGTATGTGAGACTCTAGATCTGTTCCCTTCAGATTTTGAATGAAGTCTCTCTAGTCCCTTTGATGACAACTCTGCTGGGTTTGTGTCAGAGAATATTCTGCATGCAAGACAAACTGTAGATCAAAGATTTTGTGGCTGCATTGATGTCCTAATCCCTCCATGTGAGGCTTTGCCTAGTAAGTAAGAATAGCCAGTTTAGGCTCTGTGTCCCCATTACTAGTAGTCTTTTCTAGGGTTACTCTTGTAAATTCCATAAAGTTCTCATTGCACTAGGTTACCACCTCACACCTGAGATACCCCACTGATTCTTGTCATTTCTCCCTGATCCCCCACCTGACCTCTCCTTTCCCAACTCCTATGCCAACCTCAAATCCTTCTCATGATATCTATTTTATTTTCCCTTCCCGGGAGACGTTTTTATCCATCATTAAGCCCTTACTGTTAACTAGGCTCCCTTGGTCTGTGGAACCTGGCATGATTATCTTTTACCTTGTACCTAATATTCATTTACAGGTGTGTTGTAGATTATTATTTTAAAGTGTGTTGCCTTTGTTTTGTTGCATTTTTAATTCTGTGAAGCTCTGTAACTTTACTCATCTAAAATACCTGATAGTCTAATAAAGAACTGAACAACCAATAGCAAGAGAGGAGAAAAGATAGGTTGGGCTGGTAGGCAGAGAGAATATATGGAAGGAGGAATCTGGGGGAGAAAAAAAAAAAAAAACAGCCAGCGAAGGAAAGGAGGACGCTAGGAGCTACCCAGCTATAGAGAGAGCCATGGAGTAAGAAACGAAGAAAGGTACAGGAATAGAAAAGGAAAAGCCTATAGGCAAATTATAGGTGGGATCATTTAAGGAAAGCTGGCAAGAAACAAGCCAAGCTAAGGCTGGGCATTCATAATAATAAATGTAATAATAGGCCTCCATGTGTGATTTATTTGGGGGCTAAAAAACAAGAACACAAGTGAAGGTAAATCATATTTGTCTTTCTGGGTCTTGGTTACTTCACTTAGGATAATTTTTTTCTAGTTTCATCCATTTGCCTGCAAGTTTTCTGATGTCAGTGTTTTTTAAAGCTCAATATTCCTCCTTCATTGTGTAAATGTACCAGAATTTTAATTTATTCTTTGCTAGACAAAACAATATAGGGTTTTTTTCCCAGTTTCTGGCTACTATGAATAAAGCTGATATGAACATGGTTGAGCAAGTGTTCTTATGGTAGAGTGAAGCATCCTTTGGCTATATGCCCAGGAGTGGTCTAACTATATCTTGAAGTAGATCTATTCTTAGTTTTCTAAGAAACCACCATGTTGATTTCCAATGTGCCTGTACCAGCAATAGAGGAGTGTTCCCCTTGCTCCACATCCCCTCCAGCAGAAGCTGTCATTCCTGTTTTTATCTTAGCCATTCTGACAAGTGTAGGATGAAATCTTGAAGTCATTTTACTTTGCATTTTCCTGATGGCTGAGAAATGTTTCTTTAAGCATTTCTCCACCATTTGAAATTCTATTGTTGAGAATTCTGTTTTGATCTATACCCTATGTTTAATTGGATTATTTACTTTGTTGATGTCTGTTTTTTAAACATCTTTATAAATTTTAAATATTAACCCTAGGTCAGATGTGGAATTTGATGAAAATCTTTTCCTATTCTGGGGGCTCCCATTTTGTCCCATTGATGCTGTCCTTTGCCTTACAGAAACGTTTCTGTTTCATAAGGTTTATAATTTTAAATTGTTGATTTTAGTACTTTCCCATTTTCTGTTCAGGATGTTGCTTCCTGTGCTACTATGTTCAAGGCTGTTCCTCAAGTTCTTCTTTTAAAAATTAAACATAATGTTATTATGTTATTGATTCTTTGGAAATTTTACATCATGTATCCCAATCCCACTAACCTGTCAGTCCCTTCATATTTGTTCCTCATTCCTGTAGATCCCCACCCCAACCTGCCAATCAACAAACAAACCCATCTTGGGTGGGCCTCCATCTTTCCAACACCTCTTCATTCTTCCTAATAACATCAGGAGCTACAATGAGTCATAAGGAATATCCCTTTGTCCAATCGGCACCCCCTCTAAAAAAAAGCTACATTTCTCTTCTGTCAAGTACAGTGTACCTGGCTTTGTGTTGAGGTCTTTGATCTTGACTATGTCTTTGGTCTTTGACGTGAGTTTTGTTCAGGGTAATAGATATGGATCTCTTTGCATTTGACTGCATACCTGTATATAAATGTCCAATCAAATCAGCACCACTGGTTAAAGAGGCTGTCTTTCATTTCCCAGTATATACGTCTAGCTTCTTTATCTAAAACTATATGTCCTAAGTGTATGGATTTGTGTCTGTGTCTCTGATTTTATCCCACTAATTAATGTGTCTATTTTTAAGTCAGTAACATAAGACTTTTATTACTATAGCTCTGCAGTAGCTTGAAACCAGAAATGGTGATCCTTTCAGAAGTTTTTTGTTGTTCAGAATTGTTTTAGGTCTTCTGGCTTTTTTGTTTGTTTGTTTGTTTGTCTGTTTACAATATAAAATTGAATACTGTGTTTTCAAGGTCTGTAAAAATGTGTTAGAATTTTGATAAGAATTGCTTTGAATATGTAGATTATTTTTTGTAAACCAGTCATTTTTACGGTTAATTCTTCTAATCATTGAGCATGAGAGATCTTTCTAGATTGTGATATCTTCAATTTTCTTCTTCACAGATCTGAAATTTTTTGTCACATATATCTTTTACTTGCTTGGTTAGAGTTTTACCAAGATATTTTACATTATTTGTGTCTATTGTGAAGGGTGATGTTTCCTGGATTTCTTTTGCAGTCATTTGTCATTTGTATATAGGAGGGCTACTGATGTTTTTAGTTAATCTCATATCCAGCCACTTTACTGAAGGAGTTTATCACCTCTAGGAGATCCCTGGTAGAATTATTGGGGTCACTTATGTATACTATCATATTATCTGGAAATAGTAATATTTTGAGAGTGGACAACCTTGTTTGATTCCTGACTTTAGTGCTATTGCTCTGAGTTTCTTTCCATTTCATTTATGTTGGTTATAAGCTGGCTATAAATTGTCTTTACTATATTTAGGTTCCTTCTATCTCTGAACACTCAAAGACATTTATCATGAAACGTTGTTGAATTTTGTCAAAAAAATTTGAGCATCTATTGAGGTGATCATGTGATTTTTTTTTCTTTCAGTTTCTTTATATGACAGATTTGTATGTTGAACAATTTCTGCAATGAAGCCTACTTGATCATGGTGGATAATTGTTTTGATATGCTCCTGAATTCAAATTCTAAGTACTTTATTGTATGTTTTTACTTTAATGTTCATGGGGAAAATTGGTCTGTAATTTTCTTTCTCTATTGAATCTTTGTGTTGTATGGCTATCAGGATGACTGTATTTGGCAATGTTCCTTCTTTTACTATATTGTGGAATAATTTAAGGATAGTTGGTATTAGCTCTTCTTTGAAAGTCTGCTAAATTGTGCACTGAAACTATCTAACCTGCCCCCCCCCCTTTTTAATAGAGAGACTTTTAATAACTGCTTCTATATCTTTAGGAGTTTTTAATTTAAAGTGTTTATCTGATATTGATTTATCTTTGGTAAGTGTCCTCTCTTTAAAATATTGTCTATATCCTTGAGATTTTCCAATTTTTTGGAGTACATAATTTTAAAGTATGACCTAATGACTCTTTGGATTTTCTCAAGTGTCTTTTGTCATGTCTCACTTTTCTTTTATGAATTTGTTAATTGGGTATTCTCTATCTTTTACTTTGGATGAGAGTTTATATCTCTTGTTGATTTTCTCAAGGACACTATTATTTGTTTTATTAATTTTTGTATTGTTCTCCTTGTTTCAATTTTATTTATTTTGGCTCTAAGGGCCATGGGAATGTACACCAGTACCAGATATATAATTCTCTAATGTGGAACCCACCTGGCAGACCATGGGGTCAGTGGCTGTTAATGACCAGTTATCTTCTGTCTGTAACTTTCTCGGTTGCCACTACTCTGAGTCCCTAGTAAGAACAGCTATGAGGTTCTTCCATAACCTATTGGTAGTGCGTTTTACATCTTTTGGCAAACTTATAGTTGTAGATAGTTAGGAAAGTTGACTTCTGTTTAAGCTATATAATTCATTTATAAAGATAGTACCAGAATAATCTTCTTTTCAAACAGACTAAACTACCCCTGCAGAAAATATACAAAGACTAATTCCCAGGTGTTGTTTATTGCTAAACCAGGGCCTGGCTTTTTTGAGACCTCTCTCCTGCAATAGTTGACTCTCACATGTACCCTGACCACTCAAGGTTCAACCTGATGCTGTTATTGTTAAGTCCTGAATTTCAATGTCATTTTCTGTCTGGAAAAGTGTTACATGTAAGGCCAAGCATTTATACTGGCTGGTCTTCATGACCTTCCTAACCTGAGAAAAACTGTACAAATTCATGGGTTATAAAAATGGGTTGGGTCCTGAAAATGTAACATATAATTGTCCAGAGTTTGGCTAAGGGAGAAACATCACCAATGTAGAGGGGGGAGAGAGAAGGAGGATGAGTGTGTACAAATGAGAATGTGTAAAAAGCAGCAGCATTGTAGGGATGAAGCTGTGCAGAGTGTGAGCGAACTGCATGTGTGCTGAGTAAAAGGTGAAGAAGGGGAGGGTAAAGATATATGAGAGAATGAATTGATGAGTGAGTAAAGAAAGAGTGAGTGAATGATGTGAAAGAAGCATTGTAATAAGTGTCTGCCTCAGACTGTTCAGCCTAGCCCTGAGGTTCAGACCTATTTGCAGCCCCACTGCTTCTTAGCATCAAATAATCACACAAAGGATGATATTAATTTTATGCTCATTGGCCTATGGCTGAGATATATTGCTAACTAGCTCTTTCATCTTATCTCAATCTATTTCCATTAATCTGTTTAGCCATGTGGCTTGGTACCTTCTCAGAGCAGTATGGTTGTCTTTTTTCCTCTGCTTCTTCTGGCATCTCCACTGGTCACTTCACCCAAACTTCCTGTCTGTCTTCTGGCCAATCAGCTTTTTATTAAACCAGTAGGAGGGACAAGGTTGCAGAAGATAATTTCACTACAAAGCATGTGTGTGTGTGCGTGTGTGTGTGTGTGTGTGTGTGTGTGTAAGATAAAGCTGTATGAAAGAGCTGATGCTACATATATAAAACTGTGCAAAGAGTTGTATAAGAGTGTATAAGAACAAGGTAAAGTGTCACAAGGTGAGAGAGCTATGTATATGAAATGTTTAGTTTTGGCTGTGTGTAGAATGATAACTGGAGGTGAGAGGGAAGAAATTATATGAAAGAGAGAGGTAGAAGAACAATGTATGTAGAGACATGTACAGACATGTGAAAATAGATATACCTGTGTAGACATACATGGCTATATGTATGCAAAGAAAAGTAGACATATGTATGATGAATGTAACAATGTAGAGATTTCTAATTGAATAGAGACAGAAACAATCAGAGACAATTTTTTTAAAAAGTAAAGAGATGGTTATCATCAGAAATCATGTGTTTTCTTGTTTACTATTCAGTTAGATAGAGACTTATTCCTAATCACCCTTGAATAAAAAAGTTTCTTATTCCTTGCTCCTCTGAAACATTTTTATTATTACCTTGGTGCAAATCTGGAGATGGACTTCCATGGTCTGAGTTAACTGAGTTTGTTTGTTTCCTGCTATATACCTACCCCTTCTGGATGAAATTGCTTCTTTTTATTCTAGAGGTTCCATTTGTGTTGTTAAGTTGTTAGTATGAGATTATTCCAATTTCCTTATGAAAGCACTTTGTGCTAAAGACTTTTTTTTCAACACCACTTTCATTGTGTCCTATAAGTTTGGGTATGTTGTGCATTCATTTACACTGAAATCTTTAAATCTTTGATTTATTTTTGCCTTTATTTTGTTGTTCAGTGGGGGATTTTTTAGTTTCCATGAGTTTGTAGGCTTTCTGTTGTTGAAATCCAGTTGTAACTGGTAGTAGTCTCATAGGATACAAGGAGTTATTTCAATTTTTTTTTTAATCTGTTGAGGTTTGTTTTGTGATCAAGTAAGCGGTCAGTATTGGAGAATGTTCTGTAAGGTACTGAGAAGAAGGTATACATTTCTGTTTGGGTTAAATGTTCTATAGGTGTGCATTAGTTCCATTTGATTAATAATGTCTATTAGCTCCATTATTTATTTTTAGTTTCCATCTAGATGAACTGTCTTTTGGCACCACTTCTTAACTCATTTCTGTTAATAGGTCTTGCCACGCAGCTCATGGGTTACCTGTACTTTTACATCTTGTTTTCTAATTAATAGTTTTCAGTGTCTCCCCTGACTCTACTTTCCTTCCCCATTATGTATGCTTAGATTTCCTGCCTGCTTCTAAGATGTTTTGCCATAGGTCAAAAAAGTTTCTTTATTATCCAATGATAATTCACAGCATACAGAGAAACATCCCACATCAGCCCGTATGTTTGATGCATAGATGTTAAGAATCAAAATATTCTCTTAGTGGATTTTTCATTTGATGAATATGAAAGTCCTTCTCCATCTCTTTTGATTAATTTTGGTCTGAAGTCTATTTTGTTAGATACTAGAATAACTACTTCAGCTTGCTTCTTGGGTCCATTTGTTTTGGAAATATTTTTTAACCTTTTACTCTGAGGTAATGTTTATCTTTGATGCTAAGGTGTGTTTCTTGCATGCAGCACGATGGATCCCATATTTCTACCAATTTTTTTAGCTTATGTCTTTTGTTTTTTATTGGGTAGTTGACTCTACCAATATTGAGATATATTAATGACCAATAATTGTTAAATTTGTAATTCTGTTGTTGGTAGTGGCTTCTCTCTCTCTCTCTCTGTCTGTCTCTCTCTGTCTCTGTCTCTGTCTCTGTCTCTGTCTCTGTCTCTGTCTCTCTCTCTCTCTCTCTCTCTCTCTCTCTCTCTCTGTGTGTGTGTGTGTGTGTGTGTGTGTGTGTGTGTGTGTGTGTGTGTGTGTGTTTCTCTTTGAGTTTTTCTGGTATAAGATTATTTATTGTTTGTGGGGTTTGTGTATAGTCAACCTCCATGGGTTTGAGTTTTCCTTCTAGTACCTTCTATAGGTATGGATTTGTGGATAGGTATTGTTTAAATTTGATTATGTCATAAATTATCTTGCTTTCTTCATCTATTGTGATTGAAAGTTCTGTTGTGTATAGTTTTCTGTGCTGGCATTATGGTCTCTTAAATTCTTCAAGACATTTTTTCAGGCCTTTCTAGCTTTTAGATTCTTCATTGTGAAGTCAGGTGGAATTCTGACAGGTCTGACTTTATGTTACTTGGCCTATTGCCCTTGCAGCCTTTAATATTCTTTCTTTCTTCTGTATGTTGACTATTTTGATTATTAAATGGCAAAGGGACTCTTATTTATGGTCCACTTTATTGGTGTTCTGTAAGCTTCTTCTACCTTTAGAAGCATGTCCCTCTTTAGGTTAGGAAAATTTTCATCTCTGATCTTGTTAAATATATTTTCTGGGTTTATGAGCTGGTTTTTTCTTCTTGTTTTCTTACTACTTTTAGTTTTATCTTTTTTATATTGACTCTGATTTCCTGGATGTTTTTGGTTAGGAATTGTTTACATTTAGCATTTTATTTGACAGGTGAATCTATTGTTTCTATTGTTTCTTCATCACCCGAGATTTTCTCTTTCATCTCTTTTATTCTTTCAATGGTGTTTACATCTATACTTCCTGTTTGGTTACCTAGATTTTCCATTTCCAGAATTCTTATACTTTGGGTTTTCTTTATTGCTCTTATTTCCATTTTCATCTTTTGAACAGTTTCCTTCTACTATTTGTTTTTTTTTCCTCCATATTCTTTAAGGTACTTATTCATTTCCTCTCTTTTTTATTCATCCTTTTCTTGGTTTATTTAAAGGAATTTTTCACTTTTTCAAGTACTTCTATTATCTTCCTAAGGTTGGCTTTAAGGTAATTTTCTTGTTTTTCAGCTGCATTGGAATAATCAGATCTTGCTTTTGTAGGATATCTGAACTCTTGCTGTACCATATTAACCTGGCTATTGATGATGTTCTTACCTGGGCATTTACAAATTGGGTTTGAGATGTTTATTAGGTCTAGGAGCTGATTTCTGAGGTCGTGTTGGATGGGTGTTCTGTTCCTTGATTTCTCTTTCCTCTTCGTTTTCTGGTGTTTGTGGCCTCTTATCCAATAGGGAGTCTTCGTCCAAATTGGGAGTTAGACTTTGAATGGCTAGGTAGACCTTTGGGGAACCGGGGGGTTTCAGTCAGAGCTGAGGAGTGAAATACGGTGATGAAGAAGGGAATGGTGATTAGAGACACTGAGTGTGTTGAGAAGATTTTCTGTGGTTCTTCCAGCAGGTGTGGTCTCTGATACAACAGGGAGTCTCTGCCTGATTTCACCTGTTTTTTGACTTACCTGGCTTATACCTACTCTTCACACTGCCATGACCTGCATCTTTTCTTCTGACCTACATAGTCTGTATCTGAGCAGTAGAAGTTGAGCCCAAGGACCCAGCAGCTTGGTGGGGAGTGAGGTGAGGGGGATCAGGGGATGAGGTGGAATTGATCTTTGGGAACTAAACTGAGATAGGGAAGGAGTTCTTCCAACAGGCTAGTCACTTATTTTTCTTCTGACTAGTATGATCCGCACCTAAGCAGAGGAAGTCTATTGGACTTGGGAGCAGGGTCTTGGCACTGTGGTGAGCAATGAAATGGGGTTGTGAAATGGGTCTTTGAGAACTGAATCCATGGAGTTGGGCATTTCAGCTGGCAGGGCACTTTACTGGCAACAGTCTTTATGATTTTCACAGAATTAGGTATATTCTGCTTTCTTCCACCCCATTACCATTGACTTACTATGGAGGCAATAGAAATCTTTGAGCTAAACATGTAGAGTCAACACATCTTTAAAACAAAATAAATATGCTTTGCAGTCATGTCCAAATGGAGTTCTGATTGATTCCAAAGAAATGACTGTTTTCATCATTGGTTAGTTTTTAAAATAGCTTATGAGATAAGAAGCTTCTTCACGTTTTGTACATAGTTTGTTTTACGTATTGTTCCTCTTTCATCTGTACTCTTTACCCTGATATTCCGTTTTCTGTGTCACCCTGACTTGAAACCTTTTTTTTTTCCTCTTCATAGTCTGCTTTCCAGTTTCAGAACCAACAATCATATGCATGTGTGTCATGAATGTATGCATACACATACATATGTGTATAAACACACACACTGAAAACTGAGATCCTCATGTGAGTGAAAAGACATGGTTTCTGTCTTTCAGAGTCTGGGTTACTTCATTTAACATCAACAAATGTTCACTGAACTCACAAGAAAGATAGCAATAGACTAAACATTATGTCTTGTGAGCTTTTGGGTTCAGAAGTTAAGAAAGCTCTCAACTTCTTTAAACTAATGGGCATTAGAATGTGAGACTAACAGGACCAGAGCAGAGACCATGAGAGAAGAGAGCAGTGAGACAAAGCACCAGTGTGGGGACAGAGGGCCATTTAGGAGAAAGGGGAGAAAATGTGCTGTTGGAAAGTATTTTATTCTGAGCAGGAGTGTGGTTTCAAGTCTATCCACTTTTAAAAGTACACATCTTGATGTCTGTGGTATTTTCCTTCATGAAGGGATGAATAAAATACAGCACTTGTATTTATGGATTCTAAAAAAAAGAATTCCTGTGGGTTTAAAACAACTATGTGAAAAATAGTTATGTGTTTCTAAACTCATCTTTTATCATTTTCTTGTTTGATTATAAATACATCATTTCTCCTCATCCTTTTCTACCTCCAACATTTGCATATACCTCTTGTGTTTCTTTCTAATTCTGGTCTCAGTTTTCATTAATTGTTGTTTATACACACACACACACACACACACACACACACACACACACACACACATGTGTGTGTATGTGTATAACTAAGGAATGCTTAGAGTAGCAGAAATAGCTTTGCCCTGGAAAGCACACCAGTTGATTATCCAATACCAGAGACACAGTCATCTCTCTCTCTCTTTTGTTAATAGTTTTTTGAGAATGTATAAGAGCATTACACATATATCACTTCCACCCCTTCCTCACTCTTGCAGCTCCTTCTGTGCCTTTTCCTCACCCTCTCAAATTCATAATCATTTCTTTAGTAATTATTGTTACATGGATGTGAATATTTATTAGTTTTATATATATACATATATATAATATAATTCAACATTTATATGGAACCTAGTGAGTTCATTTAAAGTTGCTTGTGTACAAAAATGTCCTGGGAAAGTTAATCAACTCTTTTAATACTGTATCATATATAAATCAGCTAAGGGATAATGCAAAGTTCTACGGTTCTTCACACTGCCACAGGGAGGTGAACTACTTTTAGTACTGAGAATTTGAGGAGCTGAGTACAAAGTATTTGCTTTGTGCCTAAGAGGTCAGGTGATGTTTCTATGGAACAGCTGAAAAGTCATAAATGCATCTTCATGTAGCCAGAGAATGCATGCATGCTATCACCAGCAATTTAGAATGGTCCAGCCAACTAATCCACCCAAGGGCAGCACATAAAGTCACTAGAATAGATGGGGATATAGAGTTTTCCTAGTTTGACCAAGTCAGATCTCAGTGGAGAGGGAGGAAGATATTTCTTTTTGTGGGAAAAATTGCAAGGAAAAAGAGTAAAAATGGAAAGTAGTTTTACAAATTGCTTTGTGAACTGCGTACAGTTTGGGAACAGATGGTTTTGTGCTTTCTTGTCTTCATGGTTTTGAATCAATTGAGAGTTTCAAATTTCATTTTTTTGTTTCTTTAGTCATAAGACAAGGCCATAAAAACAACCAAACACAGACTAAGTAGTTCTTAAGCAAGGTAAAGTGATTGCTGCAATTACTTCAAGTCTTAAAATAAAATAAATGAGTGTACTTGCTAACTCGCCTTATCACTGATTATTTAATTTTGAGTTGTTTGGAGCATGAGTTTTATGGGGTTCCAACCCATTCCTGTTGCTGTCTGTCACCAGTTTCATTTGTGAAAATAAAATATAACAGCCTAGTGAATTTATCACAAAAAGCAGAAAACTTAATCTTGTAAATTAAATGGCATATAGCAAAAGACATGGGCACATCTGTTTAAATAACTTCATTGACACTCTGGTTTCTCTCCCATATTTTTCTCCCAATTTAAGCATCACTACTGTCCCCTCACTTTTATTTCCAGGAACCAAGTCCTACCTGTAAGATTATAATATAGCTTCATTCATATGCTATGCCAAATATATAAAAGTCTTTATTTAAAAGGCTACAGTGCAATAAAATCTCTTCATGAAATATCTACATGAAACATATCCATTTTTATATGAAATATCTCAGATAGGGTTCATGAGGGACATTGAGTAGTATTATTGGGGATATGAAGTTTATTAAAACAGTTGTTTATGCTATAGACTGACACATAATTAAGTCAAATGGATGTCTCTGAAGAGAGAAAAAATCATTGTGTAATAAAGTAAGAGATCATTTCTTGTAACTTTTTGAGGATGAGCATGTGGGAGTTGGGCTCTATGATTCCTAGACAAAGAATAGGAAAGGAAGTGGGGAGCAGATGTGTTGTCACAAATACTCCTTATGATATAAACTCAATTTCACAGGAGAGACAGTCTGGTACCTCGGACTCAGTTAGCTAAGGAGTCACAGACAATATTTCAGTGTCTGTATCACTGAAAAAGAAGCTGCTGCTTGTACAGTAACATTTCACTTACACACTGACAATCTTTAAAACTATCAGTTCTTCAAAGAATATAGGCATTAGTTAACTTTAAGTAAATGCTTAAACTAATGGTTCAACATACAAAAATCAGTAAATGTAATCCACCATATAGTGAACTGAAAGAAAATCATAATCTCACTAGTAATCAAAAAGCCTTTGACAATTCTAACACCCTTAACGATAAAAGTACTGGAGAGATTAGGGATATAAAGAATATACCCAAGCATAATAAGAACAATATACAGCAAACCTATAACCAACTTCAAACTAAACAAAGAGAAAATCAAAGCAATTTCACTAAAATTATGAACAAGAAAAGGTTTCCACTTTCTCTAATCTGTTCAGTTTAATACTTGAAGTTTTAGCACAAGCAATAAGATGACTGAATGGGGACCAAAGGAATACAATTTGGAAAAGAAAAATATTTTACTATCTGTAGGTGATAAGATAGTATTCAAAGTGGTCTTAAAAATTCTACCAGGGAACTCCTACAGCTGGTAATCACTTTTAGCAAAGTGTTGGATAGAAGATTAACAAATAGACAAACAAAAACAAAAAATGAAACAAAAGTAGCCCTCCTGTATACAAATGACAAATAATCTGAGGAAGAAATCAGGTAAAGAATACCCTCCACAATAGCTTCAGATAATATAAAATATCTTGGAGGAAACTCTAATCAAACAAGTGGAAGACTCATATGATCAAAAACTTCAAGTCATTGAAGAAAAAAATTGAAGATGTCTGAAGATAGAAAGATCTTCCATGCTCAGGAATCAGTATGATTAACATAGTAAAATTGGACATTCTACCAAAAGCAATCTACAGATTAAATGTAATTGCCATAAAAATTCCAACACGATTCTTTATAGACATTGAAAGAATAAACCTCAACTTCTTATGGAAGAACAAAAAACACAGAAAAGCAAAAACACTCCTGTATAATAAAAGAACAGCTAGAGGTATCGCCATCCCTGATTTCAAGTTTTATTACAGAGCTAAAGTAACAAAAAACCACATGATATTGGCATGAAAAACAGGCATGTAAATTAATGAAATTGAATTGAAGACCCAGACATAAAAACACACACACCTATGGAAAACTGATTTTTGATAAATAAGTTAAAAATACAAAATGGAAATACAGAAAGGATCTTCATCAAATAGTGCTAGTCAAACTGTATGGATGCATATAAAAAAATACAAATAGATCCATATTTATTACCCTGAATAAAACTCAAGTCCAAGTAAATCAGACTGTGGTGGGATTCAGGTGTTAACCCATAAGGTCCAAAGACGCTTATCCAGGGTCCCGAGCTCCTGGAGGGGGAGTGGCCAACCTGGAGGGGGTGTGGCCAACCCCATTGATAAGGGGCTGCTGGAACACGAGGAACTCTCTTCCTGGCTCCTGGCTGTTGGAGAGACCAATTTGGAATCCGTCATCTGTCCATCGCTCGTCCATCGCTCAGATACTCCAGTCCCTGTTCAGATGCCAGTATAAGCTGTTATTATGAGTGTTGATTTATATTTTAATAAATATTAATTTTGGACTGGTGCCTTGTAAGTAAAACTCTGCCTACATCAGACCTCAACATAAAACCAGAAACAGTGAACCTGATAGAAAAGAAAGTGAGGATAGTCTTTAACTCATTGGCACAAGAGACAACTTTCTGAAAAGAATACTGATAGAATAGTCACTAAGACTAACAATTACTAAATGAGACCTCATGGAACTGAAGAGCTTCTGTAAGGCAAAGGACACCATCAGTTGAATAAAGCAGTAGCCACAGAATTTTTAAGTGTTTTTAAGAACTCCATACATTTAATAGAGTTCTAACATCCAAAATACATGAAGAGCTCAAGAAACTATATATCATAAAACCTAATAATTCTACTTAAGAAATGGAGTACAGATTTAAGTAACTCTCAATAGAGGAATCTTAAATGGATGAGAACCACTTTAAGGAATGTTCAACATCCATAGCCATCAAAGAAATGTAAATCAAAACTACTTTGGAATTCCATCTTATCCTGTCAGAATGCTTAAGATCACTAACACTGGTGACAGCACTAACACGAGTGACTACTACTGTCAAGTGTGTAGAGGAAGAGAAACAATTCTCTATTACTGGTGGGAGTACAAACACGTACAGCCACTTTGGAAATAAACATGGGAATCAATCTACCTCAAGATCCAGCTATAACAGTTTTTGAAATATACCCAAAGATGTTACATCCTACCACAGTAAAACTTGCTCAACTATGTTCGTTATGGCTTTATTCATGATAACAAGAAATAGGAAACAACCAAAATGTTTCTCAAATGAAGAACAGATAAAAACAATGTGATACATTTACACAATGGAATATTGTAAATTTCAGGCCAATAGATAAAACTAGAAATAAAAAAACAAAACAAACAAGTGCATCCTGTGCAAAGCAACTAAGACCCAGAAAGACAAACATTGTATGTTCTCACTTATAAGTGGACATTATCTATTAAGCAAATGATAATCAAACTATAATCCACAGACCCACTGAGGTTAGGTAAAGAGGAGGGATCTAGGACGTACACATGAGGGTAAAGAGGAAGGAGAAAGAGAATAGATGTCTTATGTAGACTGGAGGCAATTGGGGACAAGTGAGGCAGTGTCAGGTAGTCAGGAAGGACTGAAGAGAGAAAGTGTAGGGAGAGATACTGGAATTGGGAGCATTTGGGGAATTGTGACAAAACATAGTACCATGGAAACTTTCCAAGATCTATTTGGATGACCATACAGATTCTGAACCAACCATTGTTTGTAGCTAGGAAAGCCTTTCAGTAGTAAGACTGGGTTGCATTCAGTTGAGTTGTTGGTCTCAAGAGTTCAATAGAGATCCCTCAACAACTTAAGACTGATACTAGGACAGTGGACTCACTCTGAAAACTGACAGTAGGGGACTCTGCTACTGAGGACAATATCCACACAGCTCATTGAATGTAGAGAGATAGAGCTGTTGTCTGTATGGAGCCTTCACCCCTACTTGGTAATTTCTTTGCACAGAAGGATACTCTGAAGGCTATGGAAAGACATGGCTGAAAACCAACCCAGCCACAAAATCCTTGACCCAGAATCTATCCTGCCTGTAAGATGTGCTGGGACAATGGTGGCACAGAACTTGTGGTAGTGGTCAATTAATGTCTGATTTAACATAAGGTTCATGTCATGTAGCTCATGTCCTACACTGCCTTGGTCACCAGGAATTGGAGACTGGACAGCCCAGAAACATAAAATAGAACCAAACAAACAAACAAACAAACAAGCAAACAAAAAACAGAAAAAAAATTAAGGAAAGTATTTCTAATGATATTCTGCTGTATTCATGGATTAGTGCTTTGTCCAGTTGTCATCAGAGGCTTCCTCTGGCAAAGATGCAACAGGTAACAGGACCCTCAGCCAGATATTATGCAACAGAAGAGTGTAATTTGGTGGGCTCCATCAGTCACTCCCTCCCCTCTGAGATGGGTTAACATTCAGAAGAGGAGGAAGAAAGATTGTTGAGGACAGAAGGAATAGAGACCACCAGGAGTACATGGCCCGCTGAATCAATTAAGCAGGAATCTTATGGGTTAATAAAGATTGAGTGGCAAGTATGGGTTCCACATGGGTCTGTACCAGGTCCTCAACATGTGTGTTATTGGTATTAGGTTGGTGTTTTATAGGATTCCTAACAGTGGAAGTAAGTGTCTTTATGACAATTTTGCCTACTCTTGCGACCCTTTCCATCCTACTGGGTTGCCTTGTCCAGGCTTGATCAGGGCTTTTGCCTTTATAATTGTGTTTTGTTTTGTCCTATTTAAATGCTGTCTCTAGAAGGTTCTTTTCTGAAGAAAATAAAGGGGAGTTGGATTAGGGGGAAAGAGAGGTGAAGGGGAAGCTGAGAAAAGTGGAGAGAGGGGATACTGGTTGGGATTTATTGTATGTGAGAAGAATCTATTTTTAATAAAGAAATAAATAACAAAATTTAATAGAAATATTTGGAAAAGTAATTTTTCAAGCTGCCTATTTATATATAATCCAATTATTCAGTATATTATAGGAATTTTAAAATAGGGGGAGGGCATACAAAATTGGGTAAGTAGTTACAGTACTGAATTGTTTTATACACAGCCCTTGCTTCATAATTAAATTAGACTGTGCATATTGAAAATGCTAGACCAGGAAATAGAAAGTGTAAGTTTTAGTATTGATCAACTGGTAAGTATTCCTGGGCAAGCTTTTGTAATCTTTGCATATCCTGACTTCTATATCTTTAGAATAAACAGCTATGCTTCAGGCATTTTACAGTTTTACATTTATATAGTTTTGAATCAGTTTTCTATAGGCTTCTCAGTCGCACTGTTATTTTCCATATCTCCCTAGGAATTTTCTAGAAAAATTGAATAAAAAGGAGCTAAGATAATTTATTATGTAAACACATGAGCATAGAAATGGAAAATACCTATCACTCTTCTGATAGGTAATTTCTCTTCTCAGGCAGGCATTGCCAATCAATCACCTCACTCATTCATGCCAAAGCTAGATGAGGCCTCATTATCCCACTTGAACTCAGAAATGATAAATGAGATAACGCTTGTCAGCCTATCTACATAGTGATGAAATACTAGCCCAGGGAAAAGACCAAATTCACAATCATTGATTCATATTGCAAAGCTTACAATGCCAGAGCCAAAATATCTTCCTGAGATTTTGTTTGTTGTAACTCATTGAGTACTGACTCTCTATTAATCATGTATTTGCCTATTAATTTGCTAGTGGTCTGAAGTACCCAACTAAGTACTAATTTGTTTTCATTTTCCAAATTCTTTTTTGACTTTTTATAATTACTTTCTGACATGGTATTATAACATTTTATAGACTTTAAAGATCTTTACATTAGTTTAAATACTGAAATAAAATATGAACAATTTAAACACAATCTGTACACTTATTGAAACCTCATTTTGACTGGAAGTAATCAACTATTAAATGTATGATGCACATTGATCGTAGGAGATCATGGTAGAAGAAGAACATATAACATGAGAAATCCTTGGTAAAACTAGTTGAGTTGTAAATGATGTATAGGAATTAAAGAAATAGAGACCAGAGCACTGGGGTTCTGCATAAAGAAGATATGAACAGTAATGTCTAAGCAAAAACAAAAGCTCGTGAATTAGTTTCTAATAAGTGTATAATGTTAACCTAATGTAAGGTTAGGTGTTGGGAAGTGATCAACTACCATTGTCTTTTTGGAAATTAAATAAGTTTTCTTGCTACCTAATTCACAAAGATAAATCTGTGCAGCCAAATCTCAAGAAATATATATACAAGAAAAGTATTAATAGTCCATAGCAAGGACAAATGCCATCCTCACTGGAAAACAATCATTGGATTGATTCAATTCCACTTAATAATTTTTTAATTTATTTTACATACCAACTGACGTTTCCTTTCCCACCCCCTCTTCCTACTGCCCCTCTGCCTCCTCCCACATCCCCTCCTCCAAAAGAGTAAGGCCTCCCATGGGGAGTCAACAAAGCCTAGTATATTAAATAGAGGCAGGAATAAGCCCTTCCTCCCTGTATCAAGGCTAAGCAAGGTATCCCATCATAAGGAATGTGCTCCAACAAGCCAGCTCATATATCAAGGATAGATTCAAGTCCCACTGCCAGGGGACTCTCAAACAAACCAAGCTACACAAGGGTTTTCTACGTGTAGAGGGCCTAGTTCAGTTCCATGCAGACTCCATAGCTGTCAGTCTAGAGTTTGTGAGTTCCCAGGGGCTTGGCTCAGTTGTCTCTCTAAATTTCATGATTTTGACCCTCTTTGCTTATATAATTGTAAGGGGATTATGTTGTTCCATTGTAAATAATTGTCCCACCCAATGGTTTAATAAAAAGCGCTGATTGGCCAATGGCAGACAGGAAGTGTGGGTAGGGCCACCAGACTAAGGAGACTCTGGGAACAGGCAGAACAGAGCAGAATGCCAGAGAGAAGCCAGAAGAAGCAGAGGACAACTATGCTGCTCTAAGAAAAGGTACTGAGCTGCATGGATAAGAGTCATGGGTTAGATTAAGGGTAAAGAGTTAGCAAGTTATGTTCCTGGGCCTTAGGCATTCAGCCTAAAACTATTGTAAGCATCTGTGTGTCTCTGCAGGTCTGTGGGTCTAAACCTTGAGGATATGCCCAAAAGTCCGGGCCAGAAACTTCTTACTACATATAATCCCTCCTCCCTCTTTTTGACTGGACTTTCAGAGCTCTGCCTGGTGCTTAGCTGTGAATCTCTGCTTCTGCTTCTATCAGTTACTAGATGAACGTTCTATGACACTTCTGGCATTCACCAATCTGATTACAGGGAAAGGCCAGTTCAGGGACCCTCTACACTATTTTATAGTCTTATCTGGGGTCATCCTTGCGGATTCCTAAGAATTTCCCTAGCACCAGGTTTCCTCCTAACTCCAAATGGCTCCCTCTATCAAGATATCTCTTTGCTCTCCCACTCATTCTCCCAGTCTCTCCCTTCTACTATCTACCACCTGCCCCCACTTTACCCAGGAGATATCATATATTTTCCCTTCACAGGGTGATGCATGCATCTGTCTTAGGGTCCTCCTTGTTACCTAGCTTCTCTGAAGCTATGTGTTGTAGCCTGGTTACCTCTTGCCTTACAACTTTATTGACTTATGAATGACTACATATCATGTTTATCTTTCTGAGTCTGGGTTACCTCATTCAGGATATTTTTTTTTTCTAGTTTCATCTGTTTTACTGCAAACCTCATGATGTCATTGTTTTATTTCCAGCTGATTAATACCCCATTATGTAAATGTATCACATTTTATTTATCAATTTTTGATTAAGGAACATCTAGGATGTTTCCAGGTTCTGGCTGTTATGGAAAAATGCTGCTATGAATATAGTTGAACAAGTGTCTCCTTGACAGGATAGAATATCCTTTGTGTATACACCCAAGAGTAGTATTATTGGGTCTTGAGGTAAATTGATTCCCAATATTCTAATAAGTTGCCATACTGATTTCCAAAGTGGCTGTTCAAGTTTGCACTCTAACTGCAGTGGGTGAGTCTATTACATCCCCTCCAACATATACTGTCCTCAGTAATTTTTATCTCAGCCATTCTGACATGGGTAAGGTTTATTTTAATTTGCATTTCACTGATGGCTAAGGATGTTAAGCAATATATTAAGTGTCTTTCTTCATTTGAGATTCTTTTGTTGAAAATTCTTTATTTATGCTAGTACCCTATATTTTAATTTGATTATTTACTATTTTTTGCTTTGTGTTATTAAATGATATAAGTTTATTTCTTAATCTCTTGTTGGAACTGTTTTCTTTTTTTTACATTTTTTATTAATTTTCCCATACCCACCTCTCTCCTCTTTCCTTTCCTCCTCCCAGTTCTCCCTCAGCAGCCCACTCCACCTCATCCCCCCATCCATTCCTTAGGAAGGGCAAAGATTTCCAAGGTGAGTCAATTCAGTCTGGCATATCCAGTTGATGTAGGACCAAGGCCCTCTCCCCAGTATCAAGGCTGAGGAAGATTCCTCTGTGGGAATGGGCTCCAGGAAGCCAGTTCATGAACCAGAAATATACTCTACTCCAACTGCAAGAGGCTCCACACACTGCTCACACACTTTGACTGTCACCTACATTTTGGAGGGTTTAGTTCCTTTCCATGAAGGTTCCTCAGCTGTTATTTTTAGAGCCAGTGAGCTCCCAATAACTCAGCTCGGCTATCTCTGTGGGTCTCCTTCTCATGATCTTGATCCTCACAATCTTTCTCCCTCGCTTCAGCTAGACCTGGAGTGTGACACAGTGCTTGGTTATGGATCTCGGCATCTGGCTCCATCCATTTCTTGATGAAGGTCCTATGACAATTAGTGTGGTCATTCATTTAATTATAGGGGAAGTCCAGTTTAGGTACTCTCTACTATTGTTTTTAGTCCTAGCCAGGGTCATCTTGTGGGTTCTTGGGTGTTTCCCTAGGATCAGGTTTCTCTCCAACCCCACAATGGCTCCTTCTATCAAGATGTCTATTTCTTTGTTCTCCCTCTCTGTTGTTGCCCCCACTCAACCATCCCATTATCTCATGCTGTCTTCCTATCTCCCCTTGATTCCTCTCCCCTCATGATCTCATTTACCCAGGAGAACTCTATTTTTCCTCCTCAGGAGGATCCATGAATGTCTCTCTTTAATTCCTCCTGTTACCTAGATGCTACAGGAGTTGGAGATTGTAACCTGGTTATCCTTTGCTATGCGTCTAAAATCTACTTATGAGTGAGTACATACCATGTCTGTCTTTCTGGGCCTGTGTTACCTCACTCAGGATGATACTCTCAAGATCCATCTATTTGCCTTAAAGTTTCAGAATATCATTTTTTTTCTGATGAGTAGTACTCTATTGTATAAATGTACTACAAGTTGAGGGGCATCTAGGTTGTTTCCAGGTTCTTGCTATTATGAATAATGCTGCTATGAACATAGTTGAGCTATTGCCTTTGGGTTAAGAATGTGTGTCCTTTGGATATATACCCAATAGTGGTATTGCTGGACTTAGGGAGATAGATTCCAAGTTTCCTTAGGAGTCTCTATAACGATTTTTAAATTGGCTGTACAAATTTATATTCTCACCAGCAACGGAGGAATGTTCCCCTTGCTCCACATCCCTCCAGCATAGGCTATCATCTGTGTTTTTGATCTTAGCCATTCTGAAAGGTTTAAAATAGTATCTCAGAGTTGTTTTATTTTGCATTACCCCAATGACTAAGGATGAAGAGTAATTCTTTAAGTGTCTTTCAGCCATTTGTAATTCTTTTGTTGAGAACTCCCTTTTTATCTCTGAACCCCATTTTTAATTGAATTATTTGGGTTTTTGGGCTCTAGTTTCTTGAGTTCTTTATATATTTTAGAGATCAGTTCTCTGTCAGATGTAGAATTGGTGAAGAACTTTTCCATTCTCTAAGCTGTCACTTCGTCTTATTGACCATATCCTTTGACTTACTGAAGTTTATGGAGATTCTACTTATTGGTTGTTGTTCTTAGTGTCTGTGCTACTGATGTTATATTTAAGAAACGATTGCCTGTGCTAATGTATTTCAGGGTATTTCCCACTTTCTTTTCTATCAGGTTCAACATAACTAGGTTTATGTTGAGGTCTTTGGTCCACTTGGACTTTAGCTTTGTGCAGAGTGATAGATCCAGATGTATTTGCATTCTTCTACATATCAGCATCGTTTTATACCATCATCATTTGTTGAAGATGCTCTCTTTTTGCCGTTGTATATTTTTGGCCTCTTTGCCAAAAGTCAGATATTCAGAGGTGTGTGGATTAATGCCAGGGCCTTTGATTCAATTCCCTTGATCAACAAGTCTGTTTTTATGCCAGTATCAAGCTGTTTTTATTACTGTAGCTCTATGGTAGAGATTTAAGTTAGGGATGATGGAGTAGGAAAGTTTTATTATTGAACAGGATTTTTTATTGGCAATCCTGGGTTTTTTATTTTTCCACATAAAGTTGAGTATTGTTCTTTCAAGGTCTGTTTTACTACGAGTTTCTAGCTCAGCCTAGTCCTAGGAGCCAGATCTGCCTGTGGGTACTTTGTCCTCTAAAATGACTCAGTTGCTTATATTTATTACATGCTGTTTGACCTAATTGGGCTCATTACCAGTTAGCTCTCTCAACTTAAATCAGCCAAGTTTCACTAACCTCTCCTGCCCTGTGACCTGTGATTTATCTATTTCTTTACAACTTGCTCCTTAGGCTGCCAGATTTTGTCTTTGTCAGACTTTGCCCTCCTTCTGCTTTGTCTATGTTCAGATTTCCTGCCTTCTTATAATATGCCTGAGCCATAAGCCAAAACAATTTTTTTATTATTCAATGACATTTACAGCATACAGAAATACATCCCACATCAGTCTGTGAAGAATTTTGTTGGGAATTTGATAGGGATTACTTTGAATCTGTAGATTGCTTTTGGTAAGATTGCCGTTTTTATTATGTTGATCCTACCTATCCAAGAGCATGGGAGATCTTTCCATTTTCTTTCCATCTTCTTCATTCATTCTTCAATGACTTGAAGTTCTTGTCATACAGATCTTTTCTTTCTTTACTTAGAATTAGCCAAGATATTTGATGTTATTTGCATTTATTTTGATGTTGGCTGTTGGCCTGATATATATTGCCTTTATTATGTTAAGGTATTTTCCCTGTATTCCTGATATCTCAATTACTTTTATCATGAAGGAGTATTGAATTTTGTCAAGGCTTTTTCAGCATCTAATAAAATGATGATGTGGTATGGTTTTTATTTTTTTCAGGTTGTTTATATGATGGATGACATTGACAGTTTTTCACATGGTGAACCATCTCTGCATCTCTGGGATAAAGCCTACATGATCACAGTGAATAAATATTTTTATATGTTCTTGAATTCAGCTTGCCAGTATTTTATTGAATATTTTTGCATAAATATTTATGAGTAAAATTGGTCTGTAATGCTCTTTCTTTGTGTCATCTTTGTGTGGTTTAGAATTCTGTGCTGAAAACCATTTGACCCCAGCTTTTTTTTTTTTTTTTTACTTGGCAGAATTTTAATAACTCGTATTTCCTTAGGGGTTAGAGGTCTATTTAGGTTGTTTATCTTGTCTTTATTTAATTTGGTAAGTGGTGCCTACCCAGAAACCTGTACATTTCTTTTAGGTTTTTAAATTTTGTGGATAACAGGCTTGTGAAGTATGACCCAATGAGTCTCGGGATTTCCTTGGTGTCTGTTATGTTCCCTCCTTCTTTCCTAATTTTGTTAATTTGGGTATTTCCTTTCTACCTTTTGGTTAGTTTGGAAAGGGTTTGTCTACCTTGTTGACTTTCTCAAAGAACTAACTCTTGATTTCATTGATTCTTTGTATTGTTCTTTTTGAATTTTATTTTTATTGATTTCAGCCTTGAGTTTGATTATTTTCTGCAGTCTACTCCTTCTTAGGTGAGTTTGCTTCTATTCATTCTAGAGTGCTCAGCTGTGCTGTAAAGTATCTTATGTGAGATTTCTCCAGATTTTTTATGCAGTCACCTAGTACTTCTATGAACCTTCCTTTGAGCACTGCTTCCATTGTGTCCCATAAGTTTGGCTTTGTTGTAGATGTATTTTCATTGAATTCTAGGAAGTCCTTAAATTCTCTTTTTCTTCCCTGACCCAAAGGTGGTTCAGTTGAGAGATGCTTAGTTTCCATGAGTTTAAGGCTTTCTGTGGTTTGTGTTGTTGTTGAACTCTTACTGTAATCTCTTGTGATCTGATAGGATACAAGAAATTATTCCTAGTTTTTATATCTATGCACATTTGTTTTATAACTGTATATGTGGTTAATTTTAGACAAAGTTCCATGGGGCACTGAGAATGACCAAGAGCAATAAAACAAGTGATGTCTTATGCTTGTGAGGATGTGGAACAAGGGGAACACCCCTCCATTGCTGGTAGGAGTGCAAACTAGTTCAATCACTATAGAAGTCAGTGTGTCAGTTCCTCAAGAAGCTAGGCATCTCTACCACAGGATCCGGCTATACCCAAAAGATTCTACAGCTTACTATAGAGACACTTGTTCAACCATGTTCATTGCTGCTTTATTTGTAATACACATAAGTTGGAAAGCACCTTAATGTCTTAAATAGATAAATATATGAGAAAATGTAGTACATTTTTCACAATCAAATATTAGTCATATTAAAAAAAAAAAAACCAAAACCATGAAATCAACAGATAAATGCATGAAGCTAGAAAACAAAATCCCGAGTGAGGTAACCCAGACTCCAAAAGGCAAATATTATATGGGTATGTTTCACTAATATATAGATGTTATATATGAGTGAATAATATGTTAGTGGGGGACTGGGCTGAAGTAGTAGGATAAAGATGAAGGAAAATAATATAATGAGGGAGACAATATGGAAAGAGACCGTTAAAACTAAGAAACATTTGAAAGATCATATATAAATTCAATACGGTAGAAACATCCTAAAATTTGTACTAATATGAAGGTTGAACTTAATGGAATCACCAAATAATGAATGAGATGTGGACCCAACTAGACTTTATTCCTCATCAAATGAAGTCTGCAATTGAATGAATGGGATATATATAACTGAGTTGTTGGCCAAAGGGATCCTATGGGAACCTCCACACAACACAGGTTATAGACAATGCTGTTTGCTGCTCTGCATTAACTGACGGTAAGGCCCTATTGAAGACAACAGTTACTCAATTCATTGAACAGGCAGAAGTTGAGTTTGCACCTAGGTAGAGGCTTTACTGCTACTACTTGTGTTCATGGTACAGGAAACTCCTCTGCACCTTACCAAAGGAGAAAGGTACATGAAAACCAGCTTAAAACTTTGATTTATAATGGTAATCTGTCTACATGATACACAATAGTGGCACAAAGCTTGTGGATATGGCTAACAAATATCTGATTGGATTTAAGGCCCCTTCTCTAAGATGAAACCCATTCCTGATGCTTCTGGGCATATAAGAACCTGAGACTATATAGGCCAGGGACCTATGGGGGAAAATCCTACTGTTCTGATAAAGGAATATAGCATTAAAATATCTCCTAACGACATTCTGTCATATTCATAGATCAGTGTCTCAATCTAACACTATGAGAGAAGCTTCCTCTGACAGTAGATGGGAATAAATACAGTCAGCTCGACAATGTGTAGAGAGAAACCTTGAAATACTCAGTCTTAAAGGAATGGCTACATCAAATTCCTTCCCCTTGAGACTCAGGGAATACTGTAGTAGAGGAAGAAGAAAAACTGTAAGAGCCAGAGAAATGGAGGGCATCAAGGAAACAAGGCCTCCTAAACACAGCAGGACCAATACAAATAACTGCCATGATAAGGTGGGATTTCCATTGATGCAGCTCACCCATTCTCCTTTCAGCAATCACAACCAGCACAAACAGGAGCTTGAAGGGTTATCAGCTATTAGTGCAGGTTTCCTAGGAAATTATATACAGTAAAGAAAAGGGAAGGAAAACTGCAAAAAGGTAGAAGGGATAAGAGAGAATGAAAATCACTCCCGAATATAGAAGCTCCACAGAATGAAAGGTCACGGGAAGTACTATATCAAAAAACATGTAGGCTGCTTACAAGAACAAAGGGAAATCTGTTCATCATCATCATTATCATCATCATCATTATTGGTTTTTCATGACAGGACTTCTCTGTGTGACAGCTCTGGCTGTTGTGGAACTTGCTTTGTAGACCAGGCTGGCCTTAAACTCAAAGAGATCCACCTGTTTCTGCTTCCAAAGTGCTAGAATTAAAGGTATGTGCCCCCACTACCTGACAGTACATTTTTATTGATATAAATTAAACACAGAACTCTGAAGCTAAGAAACAAATTATTTGTTTTAGCATGAAAAATATTTGTTTAAAATTTATTTTAGCATGCAAAATTTGACATGTAAAAATTTAACTTTATTTTTCTAAGATTACGTTCTTTCTAAATACATAATTACTAGTCTTCTTTAGCTATTTGTAAGTATTTTCCCAATCATATGGAAACAGCAACTGCTTCATTAATAGAAGATTCTTCATTTGGGAAGAAAACAGGTCCATGGTGTAGGGATGAAGAATAATGTTCCAGTTGTGTGTTGCTTAAATAGTTCACCTGGTAAGTGGTCATGTTGATGCAAGTATATTAGTTTAACAGAACCTTACTGGGCCTGTTTTGCTTAGTTCAAGAGTATATGATACTGTTACAAAAAGTCCACTCCAGACACTGTTTCTGTGTTAATTGTCTCATGTCAAATAAGGTGAAAGACTCCACAGAAGAGGAAGTGCGCACAGCTGAAGCAAGCTTTGTTAGGAAGTAACCAAGAATAGGCGAGAAAGTAAGAAAAATGAGAGGATTTTCCACAAGTTTGTGGGATCCCTAAGAGAAGAATGCATTGTTGAACTCTCTTATCTTTTTATAGTGTGATAGCACTATAAAAACAAGACAAAATTTCATGTATCAATTATGAGAAAGATGAGCCCCCTCAGCGCTCATGAGCCAAGCTAATGGAGGACCCAATGGTTCTATGTATTACCCCTCTGTCCATGAGCAGCCATCTGGCAAAGGGTGTTTGTCCATCCTTAACTTGGCTTTTTTTTTTTTTTTTACTATTGACTCTGTTTTATAGTTGTTAGTCACTTGACCAGGGTCACCATTCTCTGACTTTCCAAGTGCTCTTAATTGAAGTAAGCTCTTATGTTTTCACAGCTTCAAAGAAGTTCTTAATTAATTCCTTGTCTACAGGGTGGTCGGGGTTTTCTTTCCTAAATTAGAAGGTTTTCTTAGATGCTACCTTTACTTAGTCTGTTATAATTAGTTGTATTGGGAGCAAAAAAATCTGAAAAGGAAATAGTGACTTAGCCCATTCCAAAAGGGCCTATGGCCAGCCGGCCTGCCATTACTGGCCTGGAGCCAGGTCCTTTTGCTTGTATGCTTGTATCTAATACACAGCTGCAATCCCATTTATTCATCTTCCTTATTGCATCAGCCTTTGACATTCCAGCTCTCAATCTTTCCTTTAACCAGAGTGTTAATTCTCATTGCAACAAGTCTGAGAAACTTGATTTTACTATGGGATATTTTTACTTCCTGTATATTTTAAGCTAGCTTCTGGACCAATATAAAAGTAAAAGTGATAAATAGCCTAATACTTTAAGTTTGTCAATGATTTTTAAAAATCTCATATTGCAGCTTCTGTCTTTCACAGATTCAATAGACACTACAGCAATTTTTACTCATTTGGAAAAATTTAAAGATCATTTTTATTATTTAATAATTTTCATAGAACATATTTGGATCATATTCTTTTTATTAAATCAAACGCTTCCAATGTTATCACTCACCATATACCCAATCTCATGTTTTTTTTTCTTAAAAAGTAGAGAAGTATATACAAAAATCACAAACAAACAAAAATCACAGAGTCATTTAGGTGTTGGCCAACTATTCTTGAGCATGGAGCTTGTCCTGGAGTTTGGCTGTTCCGCGCAGTGTCATTCTTTGAAGAAAAATCATTTTCCATTACCTAGAAGCTATCAATTGCAAGTAGCTTCTTCATTATGGGTGGAGCTTTGTGCAGATTTCCTCTTCAAAAATCATTTTCTAGGATGATGGTGTTTGACTAATTGAGTAGAGATACTGAGATTGGTAAATATGATACACTATGATCTAAATGAATTAAGTCAACTTTTGCTAAACTGGAATAATCCAGCCTAGATATCACACAATTTTATATTTCTAGAAGAAAATAAGATGCTTAAATTTAGAAAAAGAAATCACAAAAATTTTCAAAGAAAAATGGCCCCATCAAACATATTGAAAGGAAATTTTTTTTTTTTTTTGTAGTTTTAAACTTGACTAGAGATTTGAGAGTTACTGATGAGTATCTGAAGTTATCACCCTATGTACCACTATCAAAGAAAGGAAAATGAGAAAGCAGATCCAGGGCTCAAGAGAATTACAATTGAAATAGAAATTAAATGTAATCATGCACTGTATTATCACCTATGTCCTTGTTCAGCAGCTCAAAACTCATTTCAGTATGAACACAGTGACAGCCCAATTCCACACTCATATGCTAACCTTCTCAAGAGGGAAAATAAAATGATCTGTTTTCACAACTTAAGCTGACACTTGAGCTGGGGAAGAGGATTGTATGTGCAGAGTTGGTGTAGTGTTGCATCATAATGAACCCTGCAAGAGTGAGGGCACATCACAGATCAATATTTCAGCAAAACCTCAATACCCCTCTTCCCCTTCCATCTCTTATTTCAAACAATGGAAAAATAAGGTGTGAGACTCCAAGTAAGAGAAACAAATGATGAAAAAAGTGCAAAGATTCAAAATTAGCTAGAAGCAAGTTTATCAGTTACAAATTTTAGTGTGTGTGTGTGTGTGTGTGTGTGTGTGTGTGTGTGTGTGTGTAAAATCATGCCCCATGTTAAAGAGTAATGGCAATTAGGAAGACAGAGAAACTACAATTCTCTTATTGTGACACCTGATTAGATTCTTCCATAAGATCTGGGTAATTTTTCAAGTAGTGAGTGACTGGTTCATAGCAAATACACTAAACTAAAATAATACTGTTACTAGCCTGCTTAGTAATATTTTAGGAATAAATTGAATTGAAGATGTCTCCTTGATGTGGGAATGCTGTTCTATATGCTGTGAATATCAATCTTTAAATAAAGGAGCTGTTTTGGGCCATGACAGGCACCATAGAAGAAGTAGGAGGAGAAATAGGTAGGAGAAGCAGGGCGCAGTCAGGCAGATTGAGCAAACCACCCAAGGAGCAACATGTAAGGAGCACAGGTGAGCCATGGGCCACGTGGCAGACAGATTAATGGAAATGGGTTGATTTAAGATGTAAGAGCTAGCTAGCAATGTGCCTGAGCCATAGGCCAAATAGCATGAAGTTAATATAAGCGTCTGAGTCATTTCTGGGGGCCTGAACAGCAGTGACTGGCAGTTAAGGGGTCTGGTGTGGCAGGGTCTGGGCCTCTGGCCACCTGGGACAAGGAAACCACATTGCAACACCTCCTATTGAGAATTGTAGCTTCTTTAAGTTCCGTTTTTTGTTATCAAATCAGGGTAGTTGTAATAACTTCTTTAAAAATGCTTTCTGAATCAGAATTGTTTCAACTTTCTATCTTTCATTTGTTAATTTAATTTAAGAAATTCTTTGAGGTAAGTTTCATTCATATTTAGTTTGTATCAAAATAACCTAAAGAAATGAAGGCTATGACTCGCCTAAAGCCCTATCTCCATGAAATAGTCAGCTAGTGTGGAAAGTGGGAGCTTGACTCAGGTTCTCCAGACCCTGAAATCTTGCTTATTACAACAAATGGAAAGTAGATGTCATATGTTTTAAGAAATAGTACTTTATGTTTTCTGACAGATTCTAGAAAAGTCACCAATCACAGCACATAAGGTAGACAAGGTATATAAACCTATATATATATTTCTACTCCGACAAATACATTTGATTTTTTGATAACACTGGTACTATTTACCTACACAATCTGAATGTTATTTCCCCAAATATGAGGACTTTCAACAGGTATTCCCTTTATATATCATACTGAATAACTTACTTTACACATTTATATACACATCATTATTTTTGTCAGAAACAGATATTCAAATTAAATTTTTCTCATTAGCTGCCTTTGTATTTTCCTAAATTACTGTTCTTTTATCCAGGTTTAATTATAAATATATAATCTATAAATATAAATATATAACAGACATCTGTTAGCAAGTTATACATTTTGTGAGTTTAAATATTGTTTTGGCTAATCTTTTTTATTCCCATCAAATTTCCATATATTTTCAGTTTTATTCCACCACCATATATTCTATTATTGGTAATATTATTTTGGAAAAGGAGTTCTTTATCACATAATAAATCATTTTAAAACGTTTTTCTGGGAATAAATGGCTAAAATAATGCAATTTCAATGTTTTTGATTTCTGTTTTCCTTAACGTTAATTTGAATTGTTAGATTGAATGATGGAGAAACCACTGCAAGACCATTGAAAACCATTCAGAGAGGAATCAAGAAGGATGCAAATAATTAAAGAAATTTGCTTATAAAAAGAATTTTTATAGTCTAAAGATTTTTTTTTCTTTTTAAAATGAAACCAGGCTTTAGAACCTTTAACACTATAATATGCAATGGAGATAGTAAGAAATAAAAATAAATGCCCATTGAACATTTTTAAAATGGAAATGATGTCATTTCTTAAAATATAAAATCAGATAAAATGTTTTCTCATTCTCTAGAACATCATTTCTGTCAGTGTTTTACCAACAATTATATTAATAGTTTGGAGAAATGGCTTTTTAAGTGAATTGGCTAATTTATTACCTCATTGTTCAACTATTTATATGATACTTTCACTTATGGAAACACATTTTGTTAAATGTCAATAAATATTTGACATCTTAGAACAGTAATGAATTCAGAAAAACAAAAACAAACAACAACAACAACAAAACGTTATGCTGTCCTCAGCAGCTAGGATGTTTGTAGTTCCTGCAATAAGCAGTTGGTAACATGAAGAAAAGAGTGGCAGCCATCCACACACAGGGCTGCAGCTTTTATTTGTGGCATTTCTATGTCTCTCACTTTCTCCGTTTTCTAAAGGGAGATTTTTAAGGACTCTTACTCCAATGAATTTGATGTAAAAACCACATTAAACTAGTCTACACAAAGCACATAGTTTACTCCTTTATGATACATACTGGCCAAACAAGTCAGATTCAGTTGTTTTGAATGGTAAGCACATACTTTCTATTCAAATTTTTATTTAAACATGCTTACATAATGATAAAGAGAGAAATCAAGAAAATACAAACTGAAAAATAGACGAGTTTACTACAGCTGCCCTTGTACTTTTATTTTTAGGATTTGTAATATAATTATGGTCCTAATTTTCATAGATACACAAGTAGTTAGTGACTAGAGGCATGATAGAATCTTACTGCCTCTCCTCCCTGGGTTGACACCTCCCCATGGAATGTGTTGTTTACTTAAGTATCTTTTTTCAAAGACTAATAGGTTATAAGAATATAGTCAAGAATGACTAATAGATAATGATGCAACATACAATATTTAGTGAACTTAAAAAACAAATCAGCTGATAGTATTGTTTATTGTGAGTTAGAAATACTCTGTAGATGGTTTTAATGACTTCGATTCTGGCTATGTAGTTACTTGGTTGTCATATTTTGGGCTTTTAGGAAAGTAGGATATATCTAACACTGAATTATCAACACATTTCCTTCACATCTCCATTAAAAGTCAGCATACAAATAGTCTAGCTATATATCCATAGGTACAATTGAAAGAAGATAGCTGTGTTTTGGCCAATATAGCCAACAGAAATTTGGAAAGTAGATAATAAGTGGTCAGGTGATAATTAAAGTATTCCAACAGCAAATTCTGAACGTGTATGCAGTAATTTCTCTGAGCAGGAAGTTATCCAGTATGTACAAAGTCATGAGAGGTTCAAGAACTGAGGAACTAAATGCTTAGGACTGAGCCTTAAGAATGAGATTGGGAAATAAATTTGGTAGAAATCTATTTCAGAGGCATAGAGCCCTGCAGTGGTGTACTCTACAACATCTCTCTTCTTCATATACATATACACAGAAACTTAGCTCTACAACCAAAGGAATATGACAATGCTTACCTGGTAAGAATTAAGTCTGGATTATTTCATCTAGAACCAGTGCAAAAGGTATGATAGTAGTGATTTTGGATATTGAAATTTTTTAATAAACAACAATATTGACATAATTTGAATTACTGTATTCTAATGAACTGAAGTCTAATGGAGCTGCATAGTTGGATCAGCAGCTTAAAATGCTTGTTGCTCTTATAGAAGACATAAATTGAGTTATCAGCACATACATCAGGTGGATTACAGTCACCTGTAAATCCATCTCTGATGATCCAATACCTTCCTCTGTCTTCCACAGCCACATATAAGCACACACACACACACACACACACACACACACACAGAGAGAGAGAGAGAGAGAGAGAGAGAGAGAGAGAGATAAAAATAAGTTAAATCTTTCAAAACAAACACCCCAAAATTAAAATGAAGGTAACAGAATCTCACATGTGTACCCTTCTCATGTTATTCTAAAAGCATTGTATTAGACATTCCATTTGCCTCCCAGTGTTTGCATAAAATAATAAATAATAATAATTGATTATATTTACACAGTGAATATATTTGACTTCAACTATACTCTGCATCTTAAAAAGTAAGAAGCATTATGTCTTAAAGAAACCAAGATCAATGCAGTTGGAACTATGTGTCCTTCTATAATGACAATGTAAATTTTTGCTAGAAATAAAAATTCCATCATATTTTTGATACTTTCCTCCCATTTTTAGATATTAAGGAGTCCAGAGAGACCTTGTTTAAGCCTGGCTTTGTTGTTCATTAGTGGTAGGATCAATTTTTTATGAGCTACTTAATTCTTTGAATTCAACATCTATTCAATATAAAATTAAAAAAATAATGTTACCATTGCTTTTCCTCATGTGTAGTCCAAAAATATAGTAATAAATGCATTGGCATAATGATGTTGGTGGGTACATGTCTAATAAATTTTGGATTCTCATTGCCATGTAATCTTTAATAAAATTAGAATTGCTGCATAAATCCACATGATTCTTTGTCTTTGAAATGGCTGTCAGCTAAGGACTTAATAGTCAAATATCTAAGCATGTACAAGTAGATAAAAATCTTACTTCAAAATTCAGATTTTATGAGAGGAAACAATACTCGAGGGCAAATATTGAATTATTTATATAATGATATAGTAAAAATATAAAGATACAATGTAACCTTTTCAAAATGCATTAATAATTGACTTCAGTTTTGGCAGGACAGTCAAATATAGTCTTCTAAAGACAATGTTGCCTAATGGTCTAAAATACAATCTCAGATGTCAGCACTGTCTCTACACTAGACACAATAATGTGAAATTATTTATGCATGGTAATACTATGCCCATATCATTGAGAAATAAGTGATATATTATAAAGTTGCATGTGCCAGACAATCAATGTGGAATGCTAAATTTAATGCTTGTATGTTTTTTTTTTGTTTGTTTGAAAACATGATTTAGTACAATTAAATGTAGTCAAATTGAATTATGGGTATGTTTAATTTGTATTAAACTATCAATGTTATAAAAAATGTGTCTTGTAAACTTTAAGTCTAGGTTAGCAACATAAATTTTCCATTTTAAAAATATTCACATGTAAAACATTCTGAAGTTATTATTAGAAATCCTAAAGTACACTATTTAAGTCAAGAGTGGAATACAATCAGATACCCCACTTTCAGTTCTTTGTTATTGCTTTTACAAATTGCTAACTCTAGTCATTTAAGCTTATATACCTTTAGCATTAAAGAGAATTTAACTTGACTCTTATAGAATCAAAATGCATGTGTAAGCTGGCACAAACATTATTGGGTGCATAATTTGGTCATATTCCAAGGCTTTATTTCCAAAATTATATGTCTAAAAGTTTTTGATGCTTGCTTTAACCTCAGGGCCAGGCTGGTCTAAATAATAAGCCTCTGACTCAAAAACCAAGAAGAGAGTTGGGTGGGAGAAAGTGGAGAGAGAACTCAATTGTTGGAAATAGTTCTTGCTGCATAAATATTAGAACAGTAGTTCATCCCAGAGCACCCATGTAAAAACCATGGTGATCCCAACAGGCCTGCAGAGGTGGAAGGAGAGAATTAGAAAGAGAAGGATCATGAAAACATGCCAGCCAGCTCATCCAACAAGTAAACCTGTAAGGCCCTTCTGTGAGAGACCCTGTCTCAAGTGAATAACTTGGAGACTTAAATAAGAAGATAGTTCAGTAGCCAGGGCCTCCATATATATTATTGTTGGTATGTAACACAGACACACACGCACGCACACACACACACACAAGCAGAAAAAAATAAAGAATGGAGAGAGGTGGGTATAAAGAAGGAGAAAATAAAGGCAAGAAAACCACTTAATGTTTCAAAGCAATGCGTATAGTTCTATTAAGCAACATAATTGACTTTGTGCTACATTTGCTATTGAAGCATGGGTCTCCTCAGTTCTGACACTGCCAACAGACACATTCCAAATATATTTCTAATTCTGCTGGGTGCCTTTTGAATATATGCACTGTATATGCTCTCTATTTCTATAAACAACATATTTAATGTAAGATCTAAGTATACTTTCTTGTTTCTTTCAATACATTCAGCTTTAATATCAAAAACACATTCCCTTTTACATGAAGATCTAAACTTTTAGTATTCAAAGCACAGAACAAGAATAAATTTGCCTTATTTTATCTTGTAAGGAGAAATTTAAAACTTATAGTTGATAGGCTTAGTCTTGATTGCTCATAAACTCTAAGAAAAGAAAATTAGTAAGGAAATTAATACTATGATCAGAGAGGAAAATAAAATGAGCAAATAATTTGAACTGATGCTGATGAAAACCTATCACGGCAGCACTTCCTCCTCACGTAATGTCATCAGAGGTCATTATTGATCAGTAGCGTTTCTGTTCCGCACAGGAAAGGAGTTCCAACAGTGACCTTGGCTTAAGGCATGGTGTCTTGACTTTTCTCCTGGCAACTTTTTTTTTTCCCCAAATGTGAAGACATTCTCAATAACTTAAATTGTTTTATTTAACAGTGATATTTCAGCCACATTTAGGTCACAATATCACAACAATGTGTTTTTAGTTTCGCAAAATGCTAAAATGATGTTTCTTGTCTTTCAATTTTCTCCCCCACCCATGAGATATGATCTTCAAATAACAAATTTATTTACTCTATATTTATTATTTTGATGATAGGTAACTTAATTGTTCAAATAAGGCAAAATTATACACCATTTTTCTCTTTTTATATTCTAGTATTATTTATGGCTTTAATAAAATTTGCTTTTTAGAAATATAAAAAGTTGTTAAATTCACCAGATTTTAAAAAATCAGAATATGCCATAATTTACATCTTTAGTGGTTATGATTAGTAAGAACTACAAACCGTTTTCGACATTGACAATAGGATATGAATTTATACAACTGTTTTCAGGATAGTATGCAATATGTTTTATAATTTAATATTTACATATTGACCTAGCAGTTCTATTTGTAAGATTTTTTTCCCAAAATAAAGTATAGATAAACATATATTCCTTGTAGAATAGTTTGTAATCAGAAACTATTTGAAAAGCATTTGAGTTTTCAAAAATCTAGAATTGGCTAAATAAAACATATTTGGTTATAACAAAGATTAGATGTTTTTTAAAATAAGGAATTACATAAATGTAATTATTAAGTGGAATAATCTTAAATATATATTAAAATAATAAATTTCATAGCATCATTTATATCTAGTTTCACTAAAATAACAATGAACGTTACATACATGCTTATGGAGACATTGTGAGTTCATAAAATATTTTCTCTAAAATAATCATGCTGTTTAGTAAGAGACTAATCCTTCACTTTGAAATTTTGTGATTTCATGTTCTATTTGTATAAAAGAAAAATAAGCTTTTTGATTAAAAATTAATGTTGACATGTTCAAAACCACTTTCTAAGCTGAATTTTTCAAATAGTGTAAAGTTCAATCAACAAATATTCAAGTGCATATTTAAAAGCCTTGGGGAAAAGAAAAGCCCTTCTGTAGTTTTGTGAAAGACACTAGCTTCTGAGATTAAGTTAGAGATGACACAGCAGTTATCTTATTGATGGTTTTTATCACTCATATTGAAAGGCTGCCTAATGCAATATGTTCATTTCACATAAGGCAGGCAAGGTTGCATCCAGACAGTGCCAATCTACAGATGTGACCCATATTATTCAAGGTCACTCAGGCAATCTGTGCTTAAATCAGAAATGAACTCAAGCTCCTCATGGAATCCTCATTTTACTAGACTACCTTGTCTGATACAAGTGGGTGGTATTAATCATAGTGGCTGGAACACAGTGGTGACATTTTCTTAAATGAGAAGTAGTAAAATGGAAGGAGACTAAAATATAAGTAAAGTGAATTTTCATCTACAATTACAGCAAACTCCCCAGAACATCTTTTTCATCTCGAAGGCCTAGGATAAAAAGTGTTAACAAGGCAGAAATTAAGTGTATGGGATAAAGACTTTGTCTATATTCTGAACTAAAAAAAATTTAGACTCATATTGAGTATTCAAAACTCTTAGAATAAATTTCTGACCAACTCTAAACAGAATTAACTCTAAAATTTTTATCATGTTTATATGTGTGCATGTGTATTTGAGTGTGTATGGACCCACATACATGTATGGATGTGTACCTAGAATCATGAAAACAGAGGCTTGAGTTACAGGTTTATGTAGGAGACTTGGTTTATTTTATGGGTGCTGGGATCAGAACTTCTCACCTTACAGTTGTACATCAGTATTTAGCCAGGTCATCTCTCCTACCATATTAATGAACACTATCTGTCACTGCATGATGAACTGATCAAAATCTTAATATCATTAATAAAATGTTAATAATACAGAATTAAAAACCCAATAATGTCTTAAGTTGATGTTGTCATATATGTTTCTTTTTATCTGTGTTTTCATACCTAGTCCAGTCATATCCTTGGAATTCTGTCTAGTCCTTTGCTGGCATGCAGATATTCTATGACTTCCCGATGATAAATTATGTGTTTTATGACAGAATAAGTTGATTTCACACTTCTATCACAGTATTAAATTTTATATCCATGCCTGGAAAATAAAACTTCCTCTAAAATTTCACCAAAACTACAAAAAGTTAACATCATTTCAAATCCTCTTTGCTAATTTAGTTTCTCTGCCACTGATTCATGTACATATTTCTGTTCATTTCCTTTATACCAGCATTTGGATCTCGTAAAGTAGTTCAAATCATACGGTAATATGTTTCCAATACTTAATTTCTAAATAAGCCACATAAAAATCAATGTAATCAAATGATTTTGAAAAGGAAAGATAATTCATTTTAAAAATTGACATAAAATTATAGAAATCTGTCTTCAAGAAAACAGACCATATTAATTTATTGACTCACTCATCCATTTTATTCATGTTTCTGTTATTTCTCCATCCATCTATACATCTGGCTGTCCATCCGTCCATCCATCCATCCATCCATCCATCCATCCATCCATCCATCCATCCATCCATCCATCATTTCTCTACTCACTAAGCCAAGAAAATGTTTTCATAGACATTTTTTTCTAAATTAACCATGGGTCTAGATTTTCATTGTCGATTTTAAAGAAGACATTACATTTACCCAAAAGATTCATAGAAAAAGCTGTGTCAGGAGCTGTAGTAGGTGCCAGAGGGGTGAAGGAGCACATAAAATATTCCTATCTGAGGAGAAACTACAGACAGGCAAACAGGAAATCAATTGCAATGCAGACGCTGGTAAGTGCTATGACTAGGTCAGCATAGGGGGTAATGGGAACACAAATGAGGGCTATCACCCCAGTTTTCAAGGATCCAAGCACTGCATTAATCCAGAAGCCATGCATTAATATCTCTATTTTGAACCTCAGGATCTCAATTAAAGGTCTAAAGTTACTAAGGTCAGAACTTACGTCTGCCAGACTTCTACTTCTTGAATCTATAACTGGAAGGGTGTTGGATCTTAAGTCTGAATGCACTTCGGTTCTGTAAATTACTGTAGTTCCTGGAGGGGAAAATTTCACCTTTGTATGTATGAATTTCTTTATATATTTGAAAGCTCAGTAGTCAGAAGCTGAACACGTCGGGGTGTTGAAAGGGTTAAGTAATGAGACACAGCAAGACACTAGTAACACATCGTTTTATTATTGCTTCCTAAATGAATAGTAGGTTGAACACTTACACATTATTATAACCTAGAATTCCATAGATTCATGGTTCTAAGGGAGAGGTTACCTTCTGTTTTCAAAGCATATTCTCAAGCAATTACATATGAAATTGACCCTAGGATTTTGCAGAGATCTACCACAGAATTTAGAATTGTAATAAACTACTTTATTACTTAGAATTAAATGCTACCTACTGCTTTCTTCCTTATCATTAGGAGATTAGGTGTAGTATGTTTAAACTTTAGATTCTGATAAACAGAAATTGAAAGACAAGTTTAGTTTATGTGATGAAGACCTTTAAGACATTTTTTTCTGTGAAGAAGAAAAAGTAGTATTTCTCATGAGAAGAGTAAGGCTATCAGTTGAATGCACCTTTTGATGATTTCAGCAAAGAAATATCTACAGCTGACTTTATCGTCAAGTTGTTCTATTTGTTTATTTATTTTAAGCATCCTTAAATAATTAAGCATAACCGAAAAGTTGGCTAGAAGCTTATGGGATAAAAATAAATTGAATTATTAAAATGAATGTTCAAGTTGGCTGAATTTTATATTAACATTGTAACAAGTATAATATTCTAAGGCAGTCTACATACTCAGGAACTTGTCTTTATTCCATTGTTAATTCACTCCAAAATGTTTTTTAAGTGGCTCTGCTTTGTCAAGCAATTCCTAATCATCACTTCAATACTTAATGATCTATAACTTATTTTTTGTTGCATATATATCTGCATTATTTTCTAAAGTTCAATTCAGACAACTGGAAGAATCTATTTTCCTTTAAAAGAAATAAGAAGAAAAGTGCTGCATGTTGGTAGGTTTGTAGACGTGATGTCAGCTTTATGAAACACCGCCATTGCTGCTTTATAACAATGCATAGATACAGTTTGAAAAGTTGGATTCTTAATGTGTGATTCCTGGGAAAAGTATAAATAATACAAGAAGTACAGTAAAAATGATGCTTTTTAATATTCAGGCAAGGATATGATGATAAAGTTTCATATTGATCTATTTCCATAATTTGGAATGGAAATATACTATATATAACTTGAATCCTCTCATCCACCAATGTGTCTGTTTACCAAACTTCTGTGTGATGTTGATGTTAATTGCCAGGCTAACATAGGTTAGATACTAACAAACCATAGAATAACAAAATTATCACTGTCTCAATGGAATATTTGTGTGCCTTCTTATTTCATAATTCCAAAATGAATGTATCACTTTAGCGACTGTGTATAATTCAACTAACAGTATTAAAAACACTTTCTGGTTGGTATTAGTTCAATTTTTTCCAGAAATTATGTTCTATTGAGGTGAAGAGTAGGAAATTAAGATAAATCTACCAGGGTTTTGTGGATACCATCTTTTACTACTCATTTACATGCAAAATTGTGGTCTCAGTAGCTTTTCTCCTTCCTTCCATCGTTAGCGATTAGCAATGACTTAAGTCTTGATTAATAAGAAAACAAATCATCTCCAATTTTGTCTGCATGGTTGTTTTCTCCTTCGGAAACAAACCTCTCTCTGAATTAGATCCAATGAGATAAGTCCTTTTCAAGGTAAGGTATAAGAAGGAATCCATTAGCACTGTGAGACATTCAATAGTCTCTAATAGAGTCCTGGCATGCCTTTGGTTTCTTCATGGTTGCCAGCCTTCTTTCTTCTAACATTAAAAGATTTAAAATAAAACTAATTTGTAGGATAGTTTGGGAAATTTGCTTCTTTTGTCACAATAAACTACAAATGTTCGATTTTTTTAAATGGTTCCTTTTAATTTATCTGACAGCAGAAGACTTCTAAAAACATTCTAAGGGATTTTTAAAATATTTTTCATGACTATTTATTTTAGAAAGTACTTCAAGATTTTTTTTCTTTTTCCAAAGAAGAATCACGGGAACCTCCAGATGGGTCTAAATAATCAGAATTATTTAAGCTGGAATTTTTACTACTCCATTTCATTCACAGCCACCAGCGCTGCTGCATTTAGTCAGATCTTCACTTAATAGTGAGCTGCCCTTTTCTGAGAGGACCACATGGAAAGGATACATTACACCCAAAGTTGGACAGGATCCTCACTTTATTGAGCCCACACTAAATTTAACAGGCCGGTTAAAACATTTTATTCTTTGCAAAAGAATCTTTTATTTATCAGTTGCTACAGACTGAGTTGAGAAGAGAGTGTCCATAATTATCTTAAGATGGTTTTTTTTTTTTTTTTTTTTTTTTTTTTTCCAGCTGTTTCTTTCAAAAGCAAGTAAATCGGCTTCGACACTCAGAGGAAAGGCAGCACCTTTTCTCTTTTGGATAATTGGAGCTATTTTTTCCAGCGTAAAAAAATAAAAACGCTTGTCTTGTTGAGAACCATTACACCAACTGTGAACAGCAAAACTGTTAAGATTTTACTATTTAGTCCTGATGTTAGGGGCACCTACTGGACAAAGTGCCTGCCTTCCTCGTTACCTCCATTAGGGGGAGCTCTGACAGTGTTTCGCCTAACTGGGTTTCTCTTGGCAAACTACAAGCTAGTCATTTACACTGCACTCCAAAACACACTGAACATTAAAAACCAGAACAGACACACATTTTGTGTTGTTTCTGTCTCATGGTGTCGATTTTTTATAAAAATCTCTCTCTCTCTCTCTCTCTCTCTCTCTCTCTCTCTCTCTCTCTCTCTCTCTCTCTCTCTCTCTCTCTTTTTTTTTTTGTATTCGTCTCATAGTGCAGGCTCCGTTTTATCTCCGTAGAGGCATGGTGAGGGCTTTGAGAATTCACTTCATCCAACCAGGAATTAACTCTTAGCCTTGTCTGGACTGCTTTTACAAAGGATGCTAAGAACACCAGTAAGAGAGGGATAGCAATGACAGACCTGGACCAAGCAGAGATTAACCACTTCCTCAAATTCTTTCTCCAGTATAATGTATTACCAATTTTCATCTAAGGCTATAGAAATTTACACACTGAACTGAAACAGCTCTGGTTTATCACTTTCCGATCTTGAAATGATTATAATGGAACTAAAACTTAGCTGAATAACTTACTAGGATCACACAGAGAAATCTAGCTCCTCCCTAAAGGGCAAATGTTAATTAAAGGTACACAATTGTGTCTCCCTTCTCCCCCAAACTTCTTTCACAAAGGCATCCTCTCCTAATACTAATAATCAAGTAGAAACCTGAAGGAGAAACTAGGCAAATCAGACTTTCCACTTCTGTGTTCTTCCTTAGTGTTAAGAGGCTCCTGATTGTTTTCATTTGGTGTTCTTGATCCTTTTTGTTAATATTCGGTTTTCTTTGTGCAAAACGTTAAGTTCTTGCAAGGATGGAAGTAAATAAATGAACCGTAAATAAATGAAAATTGAAATGTCAGTAGAAGAGAATCACGTACTCAAAGGACAGAACATATATCCTCTACCAGCAAGATAACACCATAAACATACCATTCAGAGCAGAGTAAGATACTGCTGGGTAACAAAACTGACTGAGAACTTCTGACTTTTGATTCACGTCTGGATGTTTTTTCCTCCATTCTGGCAACCAAATAGGAATATGAAAGTTAAGACAAAGAAAGCAGCGTTTTTACTACTGTATTCAATTTTGGTGCATGTAGAATCCATGTGAATACAAATCAGGTTGATTACAAAACTCTCATATTTGTACAGGTATACACAAAAATGACTATTTAGTGTTTATAAATGTGGTCTGTATTACACCTTCCTTCCTGGGATCTTTGAGTATCAAAGCAGTGAATACAATATATTTGATAATGAAATTTGGACATCATTTTTGAAAAAAACTGTATGCAAATTCTTCCTGATAAATTATTCATGAAGTCTTTACTCTGTCTTACCTAAGCATTTTCTAAAGTCACTTATTTATTGCCCTTTCTATCAGCTCTATTCCCTCCGGCTTTACTTACTCTTAAGCTGTCTGACAGGACTTTATAATATTTAGCTTGCCTCCTACATAAAGGCTTCTATTCACAGGCTTTATTCTAAACAAAAGCCCAGCTATCTCTTTGCTTTCTTTAGAATACACCCTTAGTACTCAGACTTTTGTCCCTACACCACCACACATCCATCATTCATGATCTTCTATCAAATTAAAAGTTTCTCTCCAATTGTCTCTAGAAATGAAACTTTTGATAACAACCTATGTATCATTCAATTTCACCCCGAACTGAAAACATAAATTAAGTGACTTTTAACCTTCTCCTAAGGTAACTGGTATTTATTCATCTAGTATTTCTACCATGAATGTTCAGCAAAATAAAGAGCTGATGGTTGTACACAGGACTCCATAAAAGGGAAAGTAGAGAAATAAACAGACTAGTATAATACCAGGAAAAACAGATATTTCTTAAGATAATTAATGATACCATAGGTTAATAGAGATTAATAAACTCATGAATGAATATCAAGCAATAGAAAATTCATGCTAAGAATTCCTAAAGAATAATCGATAAAATATACAAGAGAAACTAAAGAATAAATATAAAGGGCACTGAACAAGAAAAATAGTGTATTAAAAGATTAGTCCACATCACTGAAAAATTACTTGAACCTAAAAAAAAGTAGATAGTTTAATCCTAATTAAAATCCTTTCTGGTACAATAGATTTTAATTGGATGTTTTCTCATCTGATAATTACCTAATTTGTCCCCTTCTGTCATCTTTCATTTTTTAGCAAACTTTAATGCTACTTACTAACCAGAACACAGTTTTCTACTGCACATAGTGTATCTTACGGTGTTAATTTTGAATATAATGTGTCCAAGTTTCTGAATATCTAAAGAAACATTTCCATCTTTTATTTGAAATGTTCTGCATTTTTATTTACAATATGTATTAAAATTCTTTTTTAAATGTTTTGAAAATAACAACTAGGTTATCAAACGTTGAAATATATCATATGTGTTATATCCTTTGCCCATTTTATCTGGTGAATAATTTTATTTAATTATGCTTCAGTGCATAATTTCACAGCATCACTATACTATATATGTATATAAAATGTTATATATATACATATGTATTACATGTAATTAGTGTGACTACCAACACATTCATAATGTAAAAAAACTAAAACAGAAATGCGCCTGACTAATCATGTCATAGCCACACATCACCCTTCTGCCAAATCCCTAAACTACAACCACCAATCTGTGTTAGCGTACACCCTCCGGACTGAAAATCCTTTATATGAAAATAATACTCGTGCAAACAATTATAAACATAAATGATGAAGTAAAAAATGATACACTTCCAGTGAACTGAAAAAAATGAATCATAGTTCATTTAACCATGGTGATAAGACAATTGAAAAATAAATTGTTTTAAGGAATAATAAAGTACTACCCATTACCCACATTGCTCTAATTTTGTGTGTATATACATACACATATATAATATGCATACTACTGAAAAAAGTTTACAGTGCTAAACCTAACAAATACCATAAGGTAGTCAAAGTACACCCACTTTCTTATATTCGGTAATTATCAAGTAAGAAATTCAATGAAAAAGCATTTTTTTGTCCAAATAATAAACATTATTTTTAAAAATAAATAAATAAATAAATAAATAAATAAATAAATAAATAAATAATTAAAAAAAATACGGTAAAGAAAACCAAAACTTATCCCGTTGAAGTTGGACAGGGCAGGCCTACATAAGGAAAAGAAACCCATGAGAAGGTACAAGAGTCAGAGACCATTTGCTCGTGCATTCCGAAGTCATATGAAAATGCCAAACTGAAAACTCTAGTATATACAAATTACTTGGTGCTGACTCTGGGCCCCGTGCTTGCTGCTTCAGTCTCTCTGGGTTAATGTGAGGTTTATCCAACTGTTCTCCTCCATCCCCTATGGTTCTTACACTCTGTCTCCTCTTCCACGGGGTTCCCTGAGCCTCAGGGCAGCTATATTTGATGGAGACATCCATTTAGTGCTTTGGACTAAACCTGATTCTTTACATCAATGTCCTCTATAGAAAGGATAAAGTGACTATTTTCCCAGTTAAAATTTTAGAACAGAAGCTTAATATTAGAACCTGCATTGTTCTAAAACTGTTATACATCAACACATAAATAGATGCAAAATATTTTATACAACCTGTTCAAGAAAATATTTAGTTAAAAAAGTAGAAATATCACGTGACCTTCAGTATTTACGCATACTACTCTACACAATGGATAATCTTCATCAAACAAATTTTTACAGTATCAATGCAAATTTGAGGAAAATGTATTTTCCCATTAAAATATACTCTGAAATTTAATATTTTTTCAAATAAGCTACATTGGTTTTTTTCAGAACTATTTATAATTAAGTGTTCAGATTAAAGTAAAATGATACAATTTGATCTCTAAAGTCCAGTTAATCGCCAGAACATAGTATTAGTTACATTGAAGTTAAAATATTTAAAAGAAAATTTTATTGTACTATAGTAGTTTATCTCTTAGCAATCCACAAAATTCAAATCCACAAAATCCACAAAATCCAAAAAAGTAGTTTTAGTAAGTGTATGTACATATGTCAATACAAGTGTTTATTTATGTAAATACATACTCATATAGACATGTAGGCAATCATAGTTTTGTATTCATTACTCTGGCCTTGTTTTTCTGTTCTTTCACATAATCAGTCGCATCCTGTGAATCTTTTGTGAACAGCATCTCTTATGGGTAGGAGGTTTCTGAAAAACATGAATCTTGTTAAAGGAACTAGTAGTCAATTTCTAATTCTGAGTGGCATTCTATTGCCCATACATTAAATACATGTCTGTGTCAGTTTATCAGCTTGTAGCTCTTACAAAAGGAATTCTCAAAAGCATTTCATTTTACAAATCAAGAGAAAGCACTATATGGCAAACAATTTATTAAATCCCATCTTCCCCTAACATACATCACATTGTAAACATTACTCAATTGACCATTATTATATGCCCAGTAATCATTGTGAGTCATTATACTTCCATAGGTAAGACAAATCATTTTGCTTTGAAACAAAGTTTTGGATAAAAGAAAACATTTAAACTATGTATAATTTGTCAGAAGTCAGTGTGTGTGTGTGTGTGCTCTTTTTCGTTTCCTACCTCAATTTTTATTTCACTAATGAACTTTCTCATGCCTATTCCTTCACTGTTATGATAATATCTTTATATCAATAAATATAATATATATTTAGAATCTTGAAGAGGTTCCCCCCTTTTGGAAACGTCCAGCATTTATAAGGAACTCGCTGAAATTTTTGAATAGTGAAGCAGTGTGTATCGTGCTAAGAACATAAGTTCTTTCCCATGCCTGAGTGCAAAGCCAACATATGTCACTGGCAAATGGAATGTCTTACTTCACTAACTGCTTCCTACTGTGTCTACATCTGAATCCAGGAAATCATAAGACTCATTTCAAAGGGTGCTCATCGTGCGTCTTAGAGCTTAGGTTCTCATAATAGAAACTTTCAGAGCTATATTGCTCAGCAACAAAGTAATCAATCACATAACAGATTTCATTATAAAAAATTACATGTATTTTTCCAATATAAATCTGGGTCTATGCCAAGCTATTAAGGCATTCCATGAATAAGAGAAAAATTCAGCCATTTCAGAAAACTAGTGAATTTTTGGCATATTTGATTATTTTGGTTTCATGTCTATTATTTTATCATTATGTTTTCATATATATTATGTTAAAATATTTGTTTTGATAAAGTGAAACTAGAAAATTCAATAATTTGAGTACTTCAGAATTCAAATGTTCCCTTGTCTGGATTGACTGGTGTATTCTTTTTACTGAAAACAGTTTCTAGATCTCCACTCAAATTTGTACCCTCAGTCTGGATATGTGTCCTTGTATCCCAAGGCTCAACTCTGAGAATGTTTATACTCGCAATGTAGATACTTATTATGGAGATGAGAGGGCACAAGAAGACACTCATGTATCTTCTGAAGGAATGCCCATCTTTTTGTAATTCTTATTATTTTTAGTAAAGAAGCAGTATTCTTTTATATTCATAACACCTGCCAGGTTCAGAATACTAATGAAACCCAAGTCATAATCCGTTTAGCTAAGGCTTAGACTCACAGGACTAATTTTCTTTTGACATTTGCTTTATGCCCTATAAAGTTTTTAAATTGATGTTTTAAAAGCCTCTGTTAATCAGATTTTTCATGCCCTTTATCCTTACTAAAATGTTGATGGCCTTAAATGGTACCAGAGACCAGCTTTGTCATTGAAACCTTAGGCTGTGAAGTACATTTAATTGCATAGCTTTAGAATCTATATCTTGTTTTAACTTCACTAAGAATTTTATTTGCTTAGTTATTACACTAGGAAGGTCAGTTTATGCTAAGGGGTTAAAAAGTTGCAGATGCTTTTGATATAATATTTTAAAGTTTGATTACTCTATTGAGGGTCTGGAAATTATTTTCATTATGAATATTTATTGGACAATATATCTTATAATTATATTTTATATTATAATTAGCATAAAATGTAGTGTTGGGTTCTGGTTTAATATCTCCTGACATAAAAGAAGATATATATAAATAACCCATCTTCTTGAAGCTAACAAGATTTCAAAGCATTGCTAAAAATAATTCATTACAATCAAGTTTGCCCTTTTAAGAGATAAGAGGGTTTAAGGGCATCTTCTCATTTCTCTGTTTCAGAAACCTGTTTTATTTTTTTTAATTAACTGAAAAAAAACATAATTTAACCCAAATATTAAAACTTAATGCTTACTTCTAAATTTTCTCTGAATTTTTTAATATGTATGTGTATACATATATATGTATAATATGTATAACATGGATTGAGTCTTCAGTTTCAGGCAGCTGACATATTTCAATGACAAGTAGATTTTGTTAGAAAAGAAGAGAAGTTGGGTGTAATTAAAGGAAATATTGTGTTTATTCATGAAAAGTGAATCACAGAGTCACAGAGTTACTACAGAAAGTTTCTATTAAAATTGCATTCAGTACATTTACTGAATATATGTCTTTCATTAGTTGGAGAAATGGTGTACACTCTATGCACTAAAGGGTTTCTGGTGAACAGATTTAATCAACTGTATAAGAAAGGTATTTGAAAACAAAACACACAGTGGATATATCCAGATTATTTTCTTGTCATTATTCCTTAAACAACAGAATACAAGTATCCGCATAACATTTATTAGTAACTAGAGATTATTATTTATTAGTAACTAGAGATTACTTAAAATATAAAGTTAAATGGAAGTTCTGAATTTCATGTTCTGAAGACACCTGTATGGATTCTCATCTGTAGTAGTCAAAGGAAGAATCACGCAAGCAATGAATATATTATTTTACCCTGCATCCTCACCAACATTTGTTGCTATTTTTGATTTGCATATAAGTGGTAGCTAAAGATTTTGAACAGTGTCTCCTGTGTTGATTAGCCAATTGCACTTAATCATTTGGATATGCAATTCAGAAACCAAATTATTGGTATTTATTTGCTTTTTTGTTGCCTTCATGTTTTAATTAATTCTTTATATATTCTAGTTATTTATACCCTGCTTAATGAATAGTTGACATTCTTTGGCTTGTTTCTCAACTGTGTTGATGGTTACTTATGCAGAAGTTTTCCCATACAGTGTAATCCCATTTGTCTATCCTTGTTAACACACCCTGAGCTATCTAACTCCTGGTTAGAAAGTCATTGCTTATTTTCAGATCCAAGAGTGCTTCCTTTGTGCTTCGCTCTATTAGTTTCAAAGTCCTACGTTAAGAATTGTGACCCAAGTGGTGTTGATGTTCATACGGGGTTAATAAAAGGAATAGAGCCCTAGTTTTGAGTGTATGGATCTTCAATTTTCTCAAAAGAAACTAGTTTTTGTTTGTTTTTGTTTTTTTTTTTTAAATTCCTTGTAGGTTTATAAATAATGATATGTATGATCTTATTTTGTGGTCACTTGTCCTACCAATGGAAACTGGTATATGAGGGGGACCCTGCCGGTGACCATGGCTGACACGGAAGACGAAGAGTGAGAATGAAAACTTGGTTCAGATCGACTTTGCCAACCCGTGTCAAACTTCAGGGATTTTGTCAATATATATAAAGGTAGCATAACTTGCAAAATATTTCCTGGTGTAACGCAACTCCTGGTGCACAGGATAACATAATTACATTGAAACTCAATTTAGCGTACATGTCACTTCTTTCAAGAAGGTGAATTCTGGAGAGAGGCTACCTGTATTAGCTTAAGGGCCAAGGGTATGATCTGGCCTGGTCTTGGTCATACAGCTCTCATAGAGGGGCTATTTGACACCTCTTGTCCTGGTTGCTAGAACTTAGGAGGCCCCTAGCTATTCAGGTAATGTAAAGGTTATTTAGATTGCTAGCTGTTACAATAAGGTTTTCTGGCCCGGGGCACCAGAGGTTCAGACCCACAGACCTGCATCCCCAGACTCCTTAGCCACCCGCAGCTGATCAGGCCCCCAGAAATGATTAAGATGCTCATATTGAGTTCATGCTGTTTGACATATGGCTTAGGCACATTGCTAGCTTGCTCTTACATCTTAAATAAACCAATTCTCAGTAATCTGTCTGCCACGTGGCCCGTGGCTCACCTGTGTTCCTCACATGCTTCTTCTTTGGCAGCTGACTCAGTCTGTAGGGGAATTATGTTGTTTCATTGTAAATAATTATCCCACACACTGCTTTAATAAAAATCACTGATTGGCCAAAGGCAGACAGGAAGTATGGGCGGGGCTACCAGACTAAGAAAACTCTGGGAACAGGAAGAACAGAGTAGAAATGCCACAGAGACATCTCCAGAGTTGCCAGACAAGCCAGAAGTTTCAGAGGGCAACTATGCTACTCTGAGAAAAGTTACCAAGCCCCATGACAGAACAGGATAAGAGTCATGGGTTAGTTTAAGGGTAAAGAGTTAGCAAGTTATATGCCTGGGCCTTAGGCTGATCAGCCTAAAACTATTGTAAGAATCTGTGTGTCTCTGTGGGTCTGTGGGTCTGTGGGCCTAAACCTTGAGGCTAGGCTCGAAAGTCCAGGCCAGAAACCTTCTACTACAGCTAGACCTCTGGTCCTGGGTATAGGAACTTGATATATTCTCTCCCAATAGATAATGAAGATCACAAGCTCTTAATTACTTCCAATTCCCAGCTGTCTAGAGTTGTCTAGATGGAAGAACACATTTTATGCCTATTGCTTTGAGAGGACAATAATGTATGGTGTTACTATGAGGTTTCTGGCCCCATCTGGCCAGATGTCCAGACCCACAGACCTGCAGTCCCAGACCGCTTAGCTGCCAGCCGCTGCTTAGGCTCCCCCCAAAAATGACTTAGACACTTAGTCATTTAGTTTCATGCTGTTCGGCCTATGGCTCAGACATATTGCTAGTTAGCTCCTTCATCTTAACTCAACCCATTTTCATTAATCTGTCTGTCACGTGGCCCATGGTTCACTTGTGTTCTTTAAATGTTTCTTCCTTGGGCATCTGGCTCAATTTCTCTGACTCCACCCTCCTCCTAACTATTCTGATTCCCCACCTACTTCTTTTACGGTGCCTACCATGGCCAAAACAGTCCTTTATTTAAAGATTGATATGCACAACATACAGAAAGACATTCTCACATCAGTATGGCTTTCTTGGAGATTAGTATATGCAAAGACCTCCATGCTATGCTCCCAACAGGCCTATATGTTTGGTCTTGTATTGATAGTATGCCTGAAGTCAGGAACTGAGGTGTTTCCTTTGTTCTGGGATCTTTAGAATTTTGATCTTTTATTCTGTCATATTCTCTAGCTACTTTACTTTTTACTATAGTAAAAAGTATGCAGCAAAAGGTCAAAGTCAGCTTAGTACGTCTGCATCTCTATATGGGTATTTATCACAACACTGTTCACTATATCACATTATACTATCATCTTAATACACATCAAGGATTTCATGGACAAACACAAAAGATTGTGTGTGTGTGTGTGTGTGTGTGTGTGTGTGTGTGTATGTGCATGTGTATGTATGTGCTAGTGCTTATATGATGAAATTTTATTTAATCATAAGATAAAATTATATCATTTGTAGGAAAATAAATAAAACTGGAATCATTGTGAAAAGTGATATGAGCAAAACTCAAAAAGCCAATTCTCATGTGTTCTCTCCTGTAATATTTGGAATCTAAGGTTCAAAAAGTGTCTAAGATTAGGTATATAAAAAGGGAAAAGGGGGACATGTGTAAGAAGGTGCTAATATGATCAAACTCATGTTTTATACTAACAGTCTTTATGGACCTTTTGCTAAAAACAGTCTCTGAATTTCAGGATTTCAGTCTCAGTTTGATCATCCATAAAACACAGGTAAAGTCTCAAATAAAGTTCTGTGTCTCCAAAGTCATAAAAAATGATGAGTTCCATATACATTTATGGGTCTATTCTTTGGTAAGTGAGAAGACTGTGAAATAGCCTGCAGAGTTCCTGATTTGTGGGGTCTGTTCATGTAATGTTAATTAGCTATAATCAGAATTAGCCTGGTAAGTTCAATTTTACCTGTTGTAATGAAAGCATGTTAAGATTTCTTGACTTTTAGAAACATAAAATAAATGTTTGTATTATTGTTTGAAGTGCTTATAACCATTGAGTCACATCTCCAGGCCTGCGGACCGTATTTCAAACTGGAATGTTTGCTTCTTCTTGTAAACTCAAATATAGTAAGCCAGTGTTCTGAGACAGCATCTCATTGATCTACTATGTCCCACTTACCGTGAATCAGTTCATGTGGAAAAGAGATGGTGGTGAGCAGGCGGGCCTGGCACTAAGCCATTTCCATTCATAAGTACATATTTATGGAAACAATATAATTTTGGAGGATAACTTTGAGAAACCATAACTGTGGAGTTTTAAATATTGTAATAAGAGGGTGGAGATATAATTCAATCAATAGAATGCCTCTCCAATGTGCACAAGGCTGTGGATCAACAATACTACATAAACTGAGTGAGTGCAACAGAACTTGGCAGATACAGGTAGGAGAATCAGAAGTTCAAGATCATCCTCAGCTATATAGCCTGAAGTAAATAAGAAACTATGTCTATATTATTCCAAAATGACCAAGCTAAAAACTGTAACCTGTAGTATCACTTAAAGTGCTATATTCAAGATTCCATATTATCTCATGCAATATTCATTGCAAATAGTTTCCAAAATTGAAAAAGAAGTAAAAAAAAAAAATGATTTAGTTTGCTGAAAAGCTTAGGAAAACTCAGATAATATTAAAAAACCAATGCAATAAAGTTTTAATAAAGTAATTCATAGATATCGTAGATATGATTATCAGTTTGTAATTTAAGTATTTCAGCAAAAAGAGAGTAATGGATATGTGCTGACGCTCAGCTTTCTATCCCCACTTATATAATACAGGATCCTATCCAGGGAGCAATGCTGCACGCTGTTAGTGTTCTTCCATCTCAATATGTCTAATGTAAATCCCCAAAGAAATAACTGGAGTCCCATCTCATAGGTGATTTTAGATCCAGATAAGTTGACGGTGCACAACCATGTAACTGTCCCTTAAAATACTTTAAAAATTCAAGAAAACATTACTTAATACTCACATTTCAGGGGAAGAAATTAAAATAGGGTGGTTGTTCTTGTGTTCTTTAGGGGATATTAGGTAAACTGTAAAGACAAGAAACCAGGTCTGCCTCCTCTCTTTGCTTATGTCATGAGAGACAAATTTCATTGTCTGTAAGAGTGAGGAAGGTAATATAAATTCATGGAATAGGGCAGGTAGAAACAAACAAAATAGTAAGTGTGAATATCTTTTCTAAATGAGACACAATCCAAAAAGTCCGGCTGTGTATTCCAGATTTGCCCATTGTAATGAACCGACTGGTTATCTCAACTTTGTGAACCAAGGCCTGTGCACAGTGGCTGGACAGAATTTACGTGACACTTGTCATCAGTGACATCAACTTGCAGAAACTAGACTTGATTTATATTGAGTTAATAGAAACAAGATGACATTTTAAATATTGAAATCTAATGTAGAAAGCATAGAAATCCATGAATAGGTGGCCAAAAACAAACTCTTCTAATGCCATTCATATTTGGCTTACTATTTTAAACAACACAACACCTCTACTCCAACTCACACTAGCACTGCACAATTAAGTATGTTTATTTTACCTTCTCAATCTACTGTTCCGGCAATGAATAAATTCACAAGAGCACTGCTCTCTTCCTTAGATAAACGAGATGTGTACTTTCTTTTGTTAAGAAAATTCACTTTGCACACCAACCACAGATCCCCCTCTGATTTCTCCCTCCTCCCCAGCCTTCTCTCCCCCCCCACCCCCATCCCTTCCTCCAAAAGGGTAAGGCCTCCCATGGCGAGTCAGCAAAGCCTGGCACATTCAGTTGAGGCAGGAACATGCCCCTCCACCCTGCATTAAGGTTGAGCAAGGTATCCCATGAAGCCATAAAGCCAGCTCATGCATTAGTGATAAATCCTGTTCCCACTATCCAGGGCTCCTCAGCAGTCCAAGCTACAAAACTGTTTCCCTTAAGCAGAGGCCCTTGTCTGGTCCCAGGCAGCCTCCACAGCCGCAGGTCTAAAGTTCCCATCAGCTTGGTACAGTTGTCTCCGTTCCCCATCATGATCCTGACGCTCCCCCTTCTCATATAGTCCCTCCTCCCTCTCTTCAACTTGACTCCTGGAGCTTGTCCTGGCTCGTGCTTGGCTATGGATCTCTACATCTGCTTCCACCAGTTGCTGCATGAAAGCTCTACGAAGACAGGGTATTCACCAATCTGGTTACTGGGGTAGGCCAGTTCAAGCATCTTCTCCGCTATTGCTAGTAGTCTAGCCGAGTCATCTTTGTGGATACCTGGGATTTTCCTAGCACCGGCTTTCTACCTGGCCCCATAATACCTCCCTCTATCAGGATATCTCTTTCTCTCCCTCTTCATCGCTCACGCAGCATTATCTTCCAGTTCCCTCACATTCCCCTCTCCTATTCCATCCTCTTCCTTGGTGGCTTGGATTTGCTGCGAGGCCGGAGGCAGGAGCTGCGTTATTTCACCTTGTACATCTTTGTCTTTTCTCTCTACTGTCTTTCCTGAATTATCCAGCGTTTGTGAAATAAAGTCAAGGAAAACACAGATAATATAGGGAAAAAAAAACTCTTGGGAAGATGCTATCTAGTTATAATAGAGTGGTGTTGGATAATTTGAGAATATTTCAGAGAAAAAATTGGATGGAAGGATTTAAATTCCCTGGCTAAAGATAAAAGAAAAGTTATGGTTATTTTGATTTTTTGTATGATTCATGCCACTTATTTATATGAGCCTGTCTGAAGTTGCTTAGCTGGAGAATTATGCTAGAAAAGAGACTATATTGTAAAACCAAGGCAAGAATAGTCACTTCTTTCTGAAAAATTTACCTTACTCTGCTATTCCCAACTTTTAAAATGAAAAAGACAAACGAACCAAATAAATATGACTTGAACACTGAATGTCTACTATGCGCAAACGGTCTTCTTCCCCGCCATAGTTTTAGGCGCCTCGCTTCCATTTGAACGGGTAGACTTTACTTGTCAGTTTATTAAGAGCTTTGTACATTTTCTCTCAATGGTCACTTTATTTCAGGTTAAATGAGCTTTCTGTACTTTGGTTTCTTAGACAATTAAAGGCAGTATTTTGTTATGCTTCCTACTGCTTGACATTTTCTTCTCCCAAATTTTCACAGGTCTATTTTTATCCTCTTCCAGACCCTGTCGTAAAACTCCACAGTAACAGAGCCTGCAGCGATGCCTTTGAGTCAATCACTCTGTTGTACATTAACCTAAGACATTTTCAAGTTCCTAGTACGTGGATATGTGTCCTTCCACTAAGAGACGAGCCTCCTCTGAAGTCAGCTAGCTGTGGCTGTCTCCACTGCATCCTCACATCCCGAGCTATGGAGGACATATTGGAGGAGCACATCAAGGTCTCCGAGGGCCATAGTTTCATTTGCTCATACGTGTTCCAGCAAAAGAGAAGAGAAAACAAACAAACAAAACCAAGACAATGCCAGATGAAGTTCAAAATGTCTTACCTTCATGAGTCACTACAGGACTGTAGTAGAATCAAACAGAACGATCTATTTAATCACTCAAGAAACAAACTGTTCTCACTTCTCGGCTAATAGCTGGATGAAAGCAGGACAATAGCATGAAATGAATCCCTGCGGAGTGAGGAGAGGAAAGAAAAAATGCTCAGTTACCCTGATGAGCTAAGGGTGCTCTGCCTGAGATTTTACAGGGGACAGAGATAAGCCAAACAGTATATTAGTTCATCTCTTTTCAAGTAGAAGGGATGTTTAAAGAAAAAAAGTAATAACTCCTAAACAGCTGATCAGTTTTATTTCAATAAATTTATTTTCTGTATCCTTAACTATAAATGATACAAAAGGGAGATAAAGTGGAATAAAAGGAATTTTCCTAGGTTTACTTTAAACCAACACACTATTTTTCTAATCCAGTAGTTTCATTCTAAACCAGACCAGCATTTGGGGCTTATTGGTCAAGGGTCAAGGCTGTAGAAAATAGTAAAAGCCAGTGCATGTAGAAAGCCAGATGACAGACTAGGACTTTCCTTCCAGGCACTCATCAGCTTTGGTCTTCACTCACTTCTTTGTAGTGAGTCTCTGGTACTACAAGAAGGCAAACCAGTAATAGAAACTAATCTACTCATTCTATTAAAACCTGAAGCAATTACCCCACCATGACCCCAGAGATGCATTAGCTCCATTTCAAATGTGTCCCTGTTTCAAGAGAAGTCAGAAACTAAAAACGTATGAGGACAGCAAATGTATTTGTACAACACTTTTAACCATTTCTGTCTAATTAGGTTTTAGTCTTCTCTGGTCAGCTCCAGCTTCCAGTGGTTAGTGTTTGGCGCCTCCACAAAAATGATTCCTAGTGGGTCATATTTTGTAACAGGAACTTTTCTTAACACCCGCAAAGTTGTTGAGGTTATCATACAGAAGACATACAGAGAATCATACAGAACACGACCTTGAATTTGGAATTTGACATTGTTTTCTGACTTTGTATTCTTTGCTTTCATTCTGGGCTTATATATGTATTCATTTAGAGACAGGGCCTTACCCTATACCTATATTAAATTCCTGTAGTTGAGGATGACCTTGAACATCTGAGTCTTCTTTTATATCTTTTAGCATTGACATCACAGTAGTAAATTCCCCTGCCTGATTTATGTGGTACTGAGGAACAAACCCATCTACCCTGGTATCTTTATTAACTTGGTATTAGGAGCAAACAAATGTCATTTCTCTGTCTGTCTCTGTATCTTAAAATCATAACAGTCCACCTGCCTCTGCTTCATAAGTACTGGGATTACAGACATGAACCAAAAGACTTCACCAAAAAACCCTTTAAAAAGTATTTTTTGGTGAGAAAGAGTGAAGGCCAGTAGACTCATTATTTTCTCAAAGGCCCTTATGTTTACATGAAACAAACTACTGATTTTATAAATCCCCAGCTTTTCTTTCCATATTGAATCATGGAGTACAATGTGAAGCTGTGAGTTGGATTTCTGTTTGAAAGATCCATCATCCTTGGGTGTCATTAGATATCACTATGCAGAGTTTCCTCTTTGAAAACTTGGAGACATAGAAATAAATTTATCTGTTATCTTTGTTGTTTGTGTTTGGATTTATTTGTTTCTTTATTTGTTTGTTTGTTTGGTAATGACAGTGCTACTATCCTTTTGCTGGAACTTTCTTCTTTCAACAATAGTCTTCCTGGAACTGAACATATAACGAACTTAATCTTCATATGTACTCTAAACTACCCCACAGTTAGTTGCTGCACAACTATGATAATAGATATGTACTTTTTTTCGTATTGCAATGAATGTTAAGAGAAATGTCCTTCAGCTGTCTCCTTCATGTTCAAAGAGGAATCACTAGGAGATGAAGCTAAACTGACACCAAGTGTTTAGTACTTTTCATAAGGGCAGAAGGTGACAGATAACAATCCATGAATTAAGTTGCCCTCTGTGTTATAACATTACCAATACTTGAACACATTATATCTGGAGACCTGGTGAATTTGATACTTCTTTTTATTACACTCATGTTTGAATCAATGCTGCATATAACAAATGCTGAAGATACACTGTATGATAACATAGGTTTTTTATTAAGAGTTATAAAAGAAAAGTTTCAGAAAATCAACATTTCTTCATGAGATCTTAAGCAATTCCTTCATTAGAACTTACACCTAAATTAGCAGTTACAGGAACCATAGAGAAATTAATGATCTGAAATTAAGATAAATTTCATGCTGAATAAACACTTTGAGCCTCTACAGTTGTCTTAGAACTGGCTAGAACTAGTTGTGATGGAGTTTTGCTTTACTGTACTAGTTGGTCTTTTACAGTTTGTAGAGAAAAATTCTATGTCATATTTCCCAGGACTATTATATACTTGATATAATAACTGTAAAATACTTAACTTGGATCACAAAACTACTTATTAGTTTGGCTAGTTTTTGTCAAATTCAAGCAAATGACTGTCTCTGCTAGAAGTTTTAGATATGTTTTTCATTTAATTTTTCCTCTCCAAATACGCGAGGGAGGTACCAAATTACTGTCCTTTTGCAGTATTAGGATTCAAACTTAGCTTTTTAAAACTCCAGTTGATGCAGTTTAGAGGAAGATACATTCTGATTATGTGTGAGATGGACAAAATCATCTTTCTGCCCATTGCTTCCTTCAAATACTGAGGAAGGCTAGGTCTTCCTCACCAGCACTTGATAGCTAGTATCTCATTGCCTAAATTTTCAATCGTATTCATCACACTGCTTCTTTGTTACATATAATATATTAAAGCATCATCACAAAGCGAAACAATAAAAATAGGCATAGATTTCTAAAGAGTGAATGTGGCTCTAGTAGCATGCATGACCACTGGGTTCTTCACATTTTCCAAATTAGTGTTATTTAAAAATCCTTGAAACCTCAGCCTCTGGACACCTACTGAAATGTGAGAAGTAAACTTTTGTTGCTAGTCATTGCTTTTTCCTCACTTTCTTGCCCTTTCAGAGTCTGGTTAATGTGTCTCATTGATGTGGGATGCCTTTCTGTATTCTGTGAATATATGCTTTATTATCATTATTAATAAAAGTAAATGTTTTGGCCTATTACAAAGCAGTTTAGAGGCAGGCAAGAAATCCAAGCAGAGATACAGAAGGAGAGGGGCAGAGTCAGACAGAGATGACTAGAGAAGCAAGATGTGAAAACGGCAAACTATTGGTCACATGGCAATACATAGATTATTAGAAATGGGTTAATTTAAGATGAATGAACTAGATAGTAACAGTCTGGGTTATAGACTAAACAGTTTGTAATTAAGACCAGTTTCTTTATATTTATTTGGGTCCAAGCAGCTATGGGACACAGAAAAAACTTTGGGCTACATCCCATAGTCTCTAACAAGTTTGCTCTTTAGACTTCTGCCTCTGAATTACATGCTTCAAATGAAGATCTTAGGTCAGATCTTCTTTAGCAATCTTCATATTATCTTAAATATTTCTTATGATTCATCTTTCACTCTTTCAGTTATACTATTACTTATAATTTTATAATAGACACAAATATTAAAAATTTACACTAAATTCTTACTTCAAAATAATACAAAACATGTTTTTGTACCCCCTGTGTCTCTCATATCACTCTGCTCTGTTCCCAAGGAGCACCTTATCTCATGATTGGACTGTAATCGCCAAGATAGATGAAGCAACCCTCTTATTTCAGTCTTTTCTTCTCATAGACCATTCCAAACTTCCAATTGAAATCCCAAGAATAGATGTTCAAAAGTACACTGTGAAAAGTACATAAGATGCCTTGCTTCCTGAATTAAACAATCCTATTTACTTGTAAGGCCCTTTAGGGCATCATTAACCATTTTGTTCCTAATATCTAGTGTCAAAACTAGTCTAGCTTTCTTGTCTTTACTCTTGAAACTTTATTACAGGCAGGTCGGTCTTAACTGTTTTTGTCCATTTATTATCATCTAATTAAATTTAAAATCTTCAAAAATCTATCCTGGGGAAAGTGAGGGGATACAGCACACAGTGTTGTTACATGTATTTCTCTTGAAAGAAAATGAGATCGTAGATGTCACGTCATACCATTTTTTTAAACTGTTTATTTTTAACAGCTCATACTGCTTTTCATAAGACTGTAATGCTTTTATAATTCAGTGAAGAAAAATGACTGTATTACTGGGTGTCTGTCCAATTTTCTCTTCCATTTTGGTATCAGGATTTTGCAAAGTTTGAACATGTTACTGACAGAATAAACGACTGTGTCCCCATCTGTTTTGCACTTGCTGTGACCATATGATGCAGTTATTGCCAGTGTACTGTAAGATGAAATAGTCCCGAAAGTTGGCTCATTTTGAACTAAATTCAACTTTTAAAAAGGGGGGGGGGGGAGAGGTTTCTTTTCCTTCAATCTTCTTCTTTCGTGGGATGAATTTCCTGAATACCTTAAATACCAGATGATTGCTTCATAGCTATAAAACAATAAGCTTGAAAATCCCACAACTCAGATTGTAAGCAGATCCTCTGCATGCAATTGAGTCTCAATATGTCTGTTTTTCTGTCTGACAAAGTCTCTGAAATATCGCCCAGGACCTGGAGTCACAGACTGAGCCCTCCCTGAAACTGTAATGGTAAGAAAATAAACCTTTGTCTTAAATCTCTAAGTTTTGCAGATAGTTTATAACTCAGCACTAAACATTTTATTGTAAGACATACAAAAAAAGATATTCCTCCATTTTCATTTTGAACAAATAATATTGTGTGTGTGTGTGTGTGTGTGTGTGTGTGTGTGTGTGTGTGTGTACACACGTGCATGCGCACATATACCTGTGCATGTACCTATGAAGGCCACAGAACAGGCATTTTCCTGTATCGTTCTGCATATTTATTTTTTGAGGTAGGATCTTTTACTAAACTTGAATCTCTCAGTTTCAAACATTTTGCTAACTAATGAGACCCCATATTTATCTGTCTTGGTATCCAACTCTGGATATTTTTTCCAAAATGACCAATATTTTATATGCCTGTTGTGGAATTAAGCTTTATGGTTGCATACCACGCACCCATTGACACATCTCTGTACTCCTGATAGTTATTTTAATAATAAAAATGTGAAGGAAATTGCTAGGGAAACATGCCCTTTTATTTACATATTCTTCTTTTTCATTTAAGCTTATTTTTAAAACCAAAATAGACAATTAAAACTATTCCTTCTCAGTTGTTTCATAATCACATACATGGTAAACCTATCAAGAACTGCTTCACTATGGGACCGTGGTGGATGAAGAATTTTTAGTCTCCACCAAGTAGGAGTTGGGTTGTTTATCTGCTAAGTCTTTGTTATGATAAGGTTCTCCTGGGAACTGAAGATTGTATAGAATTATCACTGGTGTGTGTCTATAGCTGCCAGTAGCTTCCCTACCTGAACTATGTGACAACCAGAGTAGTTTCTCAGATGAACTAATAGTTCCAGAAAGAACAGATAAAATTTCCTTGCCTAAGAACTATTAATCTAAGGAGTGATTTCAAGTAAACTTTTAGCCCATAGAGTCTCTCTCTCTCTCTCTGTAACTGGAGATTTCTACCTTCATTTGTCATGTTGGATATGTACAGTTCTATTTGCTTTTAATAAAGAGTGCTGTTTGCATGATTATTTTTTTCTTGTTGTTATGTGTTTAATTTTGTTTTTGCAGTATTAGTGTACTAGACCACTGCAAAGCAGAGACATCTTGTTGGTAAAGAGTCTTAGATATGTTCTTGAACAGATACTAATTCCTTCCTAATGGCCCTGTAAAGGAGTGGCACTATTAGAAAGTTTGGCTTTGGTGGAGTAGGTGTGGCCTTCTTGGAGGAAGTGTGTCACTTTGGAGGTGAGGTTTAAGATCCCATATATATATATACTCAAGCCACTTCTGGTGAGACAGTTCACTTCCTGATGACTAGATCAAGACATGAGGACTCTCAGCTTCAGCATAATGACTATCTACAAACTACCTTGCCTCCTATCATAACAATAATGGACTAAACTCCTGACCTGTAAGTGGGCCAACACACATGTTTTCCTTTATAAGAGTTGCTCTGGTAATGGTGTTACTTCACAGCAATAGAAACCCCAAATTAGACAGCCTTGTAAATGTTGACTTGCCCTAGTCAGATGGGTTATGACATCTGTATAAGTGACATTCACTGAAGTGTGATTTGGGTGTGCTCCCAATTCCTATTAGTTCCTTGACTTTATTATTATAATTATTTATAGATAATTAATTTCAAATCTATGGGTTTTTTTTTTGCCCAGGATCCCAGAAAACTATTCTGACTGAGACTTTTAATTACAGTGAGTTTATTGTCCATTGTGCCTCTCTCATAGAGTAAAATAAGATATTTTTGTCTTCTTTTCTTTCAAGTATTACTATTATATAAACTTTTGATTTCAAAGCTCAACCTTCTGAATCAGCAAGCTAATACAAACTCAGAGGCTTTTCATTATACTTTAAATTATTTAAGGTCTTACTTCTGGCTTTAATCTTTGTTCCAACCATTTTATTCATCTTTTGAGTCTAATTTAGAGTAAATACTTTATAAGTTCTACAAATACAGGGATAGTTTATGGAAAAAGACATCTCCAAGTGTTATTATACAGAACTATTGCTATGCTCTAAATTGAAATATTCTATTTCAATTTAACATTGGGAAAGTATGCAATGTTGCATATCCATGAAATACAACCACATTTCTAAGAAGCTATGGCCCTTGTGGCCTAATATTTTAGAAATGTTGCTCTGTGAAGTATGATTTACAACTGAAGAATAATGAAAGTGGAATTTTATTCTTTCTACAATCCGGATGCCACTGTAGAATCTGTCAGGTGAATTTCCTAATACATTGCTTTAATTTTTAGACTTAGAGGCATGCATTCTTTCCTTAACAACCCAATTGCTCTTACCCATCTTCATCTTTATTCTGCTTATATTTTCCTGCATCCAAACCATGTACTCTTATGATAAGAGTCATAGTTTCATACATACTGTGGAAGACAAGAAAAAAAAGGGAAAAGGAGGAGTCTGTAAAATTTTAATCCTCTCTTGGTGCAGCTTGAAAGAACAGTAAGCACATTCAAGTACTGTCCTTGTCACTGAATGTATTAGAGTTAGGAAAAAAAACTAATCATTTATCTATGAGTGCATGAAGGTTAAGGGTGGGCTAAACAAATGTGTGTGAAGATGATAGCATTACACAGTGTACTAAAAGATGAAAAATTTGTCAAAAATGAGAGAAAATGAACAAAGATTTTTTTCTTGAGTGTCTCTTAACTTATCTATTAAGTTTTTCCTATGCACCTATTTTATTCCTTCACACAATTTGTTGTTTTATATAATTAAATCATGTGTGTGTGTGTGTGTGTGTGTGTGTGTGTGTGTATGTGTGTGTGTATATTCTATCCAACTATATAACATACATATTGAGTGTAAAAGTATATTACGGTTATTTTGTAAGACTAATTTAGTGGGTATACATATGCAAAAGTGGCTAATGTATGCCTTTTGGTAAAATGATAAGAATTATTCTGGTCTCCCCTCTTAGAAACTAATGTTTACATGCAAAATATATAACCCATATGATACATAGATGTCTTTAAAACGTCTTGCTCATGGAAACAGTGGTAACTATAATTCAGGAGATGCTCCTGAACTACATGGAGCTTGGAATAGAAATCTGGAGGAGGGAAATTCCACAAAAGATCACAGATGTATTATTTGTAGATTAGCCAACATATGGCATGTTTAATTGTAATTCTGTAACAGCAGCAAGCCTAAAACTGATATTTTATTTTTAAAGTTTCAGACTATAGAGCCTTCTAAGCATCATCTTGAAATGTCAGTGCTTTGGTAGACTCAATCCAAATTACCTAAGGCACTTTCCATAATTTATACTTGAAGTGAAAATTCCAAAATACTTTAAACTTTTGAAAGAAAAAGAGAAATGCATTTTAAGTGAGTTGGCTTTTCATCCAATGGCTGAGTCACAATCTCATCCTCTATTTTTCTCCTTTAAAAAAAAAGATGACAATACATGAACTAAACCCATATTTTCAATAATTTAAGTTAGAAAAGTATGAACAGAGCATAGGACAAGGAACAGGGGCAGGTATTGTAGGAGATGGTGTCCCAGGAGAATTGGAGGGTAAATGATTAATAAAATTGTTATAGAAGGAACTTACCTTAAATCCCAAGAGACTATCACACTGCATTTACTTATCTTTGGATTTTTAAACTATGTGTGTGTGTGGGGGGGGGGAGGTATCCCTGCTATAGGTTAGGCTATATGTTGGTTCATTCTAATTACAAGGAACAGAAATTTCAGAATTCCTTTTAATAGGAGGTGAACAAAAAGCATCATGTCTTCACTTTATACTTTATCAGTTGAAATGACCTTTATAGTTCATTTTATTTTTATAATAGCTTACTTTTGCCAAGTTTCATACACCTATATATATATAATGTATTTTGATCAAATTCACTATACTCCCTCCACTCCAATTCTTACCCTATCTGACTCATCACCTTTCCATTCAGTTTGATATGTTATGCTCTGTTCACTAAACTCACTGAATATTGAATCCACAGTGCTTTCTGTAGGTGTAGAGATACAAGGATATATACTGGAACATGGATAGTCTTTTGGGGGCTGCATTGCTGAATAAATTGATTTTATTTATCAATTTATTTAATTCCTTATCAGCCATCAATTACCAATACTTCCTCAGCTAATGGTGGGAATTCATGAGTTCCTCCCCTATTCATTCACAGATTATAGCTGGCTTAATTATTATTGAACAAGCAGTCACAGCTACTGTGAATTTACATATGTAGTGACCCTACAATGCCCAATAAATCCTGTTTGTCATATTTTCACTATTTCTAGCTCTTACATTCTTTCCTATCCCCTTTTCAAATGATCTCTGAACCTGGTTGGGGAGGGGGGAGCTAGGGTAATATAGATGTTCCATTCAGAGTTGATCTCTCCCTAATCTTTGTTTTCTGCCTATTGCCCAGTGTTGAGTTTATGTATCAATCATCATCTACTTAAAAAAAAAAAAAAAAAAAAAAAGCTTATCTGATGTGTGTAGAGAGATGTGCTAATTACTAACTTACTGATTTGAGGAAAGAAGAACACTTACTTACAGTTAGTAATAGTGTAATCTTAGGAGCAGTTCATTAGCCGAGTCAACTAAAGAATTCCCTCCTTTGTCATTCTTTAGATTAGGGCAGCATTCTTTAGATTAAGACAGTCCTTAGAAGATATTACTAGGGAATACACTGACCTTGGTTCTTACCTTGGTTCTTAACTGCTTAACACTAAACCAAGTTTTGCCCCCTCACTAACCCTCCCTTCTCCTTGTGCCTGTAGCCCTGCAAAAGCATATATAAGCAGCTTGGAAATAATAAAGATGGATCAGATTCTTAAGATGATCAGATTCTTAGACTGGTGGTCATTCTTCATGTCTCCTCTCCCCCATTCTTTCCCTACAGGTGACTGGGACCCTGTTGAAATCCCATGGGTTGGGACAGTGTAAAACTGTTAAAATCACAATGAAAACCAGTGTAGTAATTCCTCAAATATCTAGAAATAGATGTGCTATATGATTCAGCTCTACCAATCATGAGCATATTGCCAAAGATCTCGACACTCTATTGCAGAGATACTTGCTCACTCATGTTTATTGCTATTCTAGTCATAATAGATGGAGGAATGGGAACAGCCTGCATATTTGTAAATTTTGAATGCATAGTGAATATATGGAACATTTACACAATAGAATATTATTTAGTTGAAAGAAAAAGAAATTATGAAATTTGCAGGTAAATGGATGGAGCTAGAAATGATCATTGTCAGTGAGTTGCCCAGATACTAAGTAGCAAATGCCATATGCTATACTCTACTATGTATCTTTAGATTTGATTTTTAGAGATATGGGTGTTTAAGTTGGAATGCCACTTGAGTCAGGATATTAGTAAAGGAACACTAGGAAGGGACTTTAAATGGAGGACACAGAACACAGTAACTGAAGGAATAAAAAACAGTAGAACAAGAAGAGTTAAATAGATACAGGCATGAGGAAGCAAGGAATGGGAGGGATGATTAACAATAATACCATTGAAAAATCCTATAGAAGCCTACTACTGAAGAGGTTCCCTAAATTATATTCATATTCTTGCACACAAAATATTTTCTGTGTACTTACTCTATAATGGGGGTATAATTCATCATCTAGACACTAACAAATATATAAAAAGCTAAGGTAAAGGTACATATTATTGTTTACCTCTATAATTCTTAAATATTTACTTTTAGCTCTTGAGAGATCAAGAACTATGAGTTAACATTACATTGTCAAGAAGGATGATGAGAGTCAAAGACTCTCACACAGAGTGTCCAATATACCTCAATTCTACCATTGATGACCTGTGTCCTTCTGCATGAATCCTAATTTGTCTTTTAATAAAAAAAAAAATCCAAAGCCAGATATTGAAGAACAACTGAAAGATCAGAGAGACAGAAGATCAAGCCATGGCCACTTCTAACCACTACTGAATGCTCAGGCCAAAAGAGGTAGATCCTGACTCCAGCAATTCTCTGACTAACTAGGGGAAGTGAAGGGAGGCACAGGGTGAAGGGCTGAACTCATGCCTCCTCCTGCCCTATATCCAAAATAAGATAAACAAAAGTTCTCTGTGTTTATCTATCCCAGTAAACATAATTTTTAAAAATTCAAGCCAAGGTAAGTTGAAATGTCAAAATACAAGTTCTGTCTAACAGGTTTATTCGCATTTCTTTATTAGTTCATATTAGTTTTGTCATCTGTTGTCATATAAGTTGTGGTTTTATTTTTCTTTTATGAATATTGTGTAGAAAAAGCTTGCTGTTCAATCCTAGATGCAGGAAAAAGTACAAAATTAGCTCATCATTTATAGGAGTTATTCAGAGAACAGTTGGAAGAAAATGAGTTAGCCTAATGTTACATATGTTATTGCTATACAAGTTTAATCAGTTTTATTATCTTTCTGTAGAAAAATATTCATCACTCAGGTACTGCTCCTTATTACATTACTCAACATATCTGAAAAGGTTAACAGCTGCCCACATTAAGAGACTCCTTATAATATTTGCTACAATATGAGTCAGTTTCAATCGGTTTCACCACTGTGACTGATATGAATGATATAAGATGTCTGTTGTGACCCTTTCTTCCAGAATGTACTAAGAGGAACGGTATAAACATACTACATGGATTAAATAAAGCGTTGAAATTTTTAACTTTTGATTTTGAGGGCACTTTAAGGTTATGATGAATTCTTATGCAGTGACATATGCGCACACTCATACCTGCTAAATTCCACCTTGGGCCCGGGATTATCTCAAGAGGCATCAAACATTATTTCAGCTGTCATCATGTCATTTCCCAATGGAAGAGTCTAAATTTGTCAGTCATCTATTAATAGGGTCTAAATTAATTTGAATGACTACATTCTGACACGGACTTCTCAGTGTTCAGTGGATTTGAGGCTGTTCTCAACAGGGTCAACAATATGTTTAAAACACATACCAGTCTTTGTTTTTTCCTGAATAAATGCAAAATCTATTTGTAATGAATGAGCTTCTATCTTTAATTTTTTTGTCATTCTTTCTTTCCTGAAATAGTTAAATAAAACTTATCACACTAAGGGTTTCCTGAGAAAAGATACACTCCATTAATTTTATTAATATGTAATGCATGTGTGTGTGTTTTCCATGTTTCATTGCGTACTTAATAATAGTTGTCATTTGAGGGACTGAAGATTAGCTCAATGTTTTAAGAGGGTTTGTTTCTTTTTCAAATGTTCTAAGGTTGCTTCCTTTCACTCAGGGAAGTTTTTATTGACCTACAACTCCAGTTTCAGGTTGTCTGACATCCTCCACAGGAGCCAGGCAAATACGGTCTACACATATGTATAAATGAATCTCAAAAAAAAAATTAAAAATAGTATTATTTCAGAAGAAAAGTTACAAACATTTTAAATTAAAAGTTCAAATTTCTTAGAATAGTAATTGTATTTTTCATGAATGCACTTTTACCTCAAAAGAAATGAAAGTGTGTTACCCAACCCAAGCAACTAATAAGGCCAGAGGAAAATGACAGAATGTATGTAGATGGAAACCTTATAGTTGAAGTCACAATGCAAGGTGATTCTGAATTTAATTCAGTGCCTCTTCCCATCTCTAATCCACACTGATTTTTCAGTGTTACAAATAGTTATTTATGTTTACCAGCAATGTGTAGTAAGAGGTTTCTGGCCTGGACTTTCAGGCCCAGCCTCAAGGTTTAGACCTGCAGACCCACAGAGACACACAGATGCTTACATTAATTTTAGGTTGATTGGCCTAAGGTCCAGGCATATCACTTGCTAACTCTTTACACTTAAACTAACCCATGATTCTTATCCTGTTCAGCCATGGGGCTCGGTACCTTTTCTCAGAGCAGCATAGTTGTCCTCTGAAGCTTCTGGCTTGTCTGGCAACTCTGGAGATGTCTCTGTGGCATTTCTGCTCTGTTCTTCCTGTTCCCAGAGTTTTCTTAGTTCGGTAGCCCTTCCCACACTTCCTCTCTGCCTTTGGCCAATCAGAGCTTTTTATTAAACCAGTGGGTGGGACAATTATTTACAATGAAGCAGCATACAGCAATGACTGTTGCAAAAAAAAGTCCTTGATTTACCATCCACCTTCAGTGAGCCTATTCTTATATACAATAAATTGTATTAATAAGATAAACTTATATTCCTTGGTGTAATTGTCCTGCAGTCTTGGGTAGAAGAGGATTTTAAATAATTCTAAAATTTTAACGAATAAATTGTCTCTAAAAGGAAACTAGTTAAGGCCTTCCCCTATATGGTGGTAACCTCTTGCTTTGTACTAATGTGCTCAATATAAATTTAAACTTTGGCATGTGATATTAAATTGTGAAGAATAGCCCAGAAACTTCCATTTCACATTTCACATATAGCAGAGTACCATGAATAGATTATTCACTTTGAGAAGATTAAATCACATGAATTTCTTATCAAAAATTTGAATTGTATCACTTATTGGATGTGATAGTTAATCTATTTTTAAATACATATATTTTTTCATATTTAATATGTTCTCAATCCATTTTTTAAAACATTGAGGTTCTGTGGGAAATCTTCAGAGGACCATGTAATGCAAGGGGAAATGTATACCTAATCAGAATGTATGGTTTCTAAAATGTACTTATTGCCACCTTATTCCAGTGTAAAACTTTTTAAAATAAATTATTTATTTAACATATCTCTGCTGCAGTTCCTCTCTCTCCTCTCTTTCTATTCCTTTCCACAGCCCCTCTTTATTTCCACCCCAAAATCCACTTTCCCTCTACTTCTGTTTAGGAAATTGAAGGTCTCCTATGAGAATCAAAAACAAAACAAAACAAAACAAACATGTTATAGCAAGTTGCAGCGAGATGAAGCACTTCCCCAAGTATTAAGATCCAGTATGAGGAGTAGGATCCTAAAAGCCAGTAAAAGAGTCAGGGACAGCCCCTGTTACAACTATTAGAAGTCCCATAATATGACCAAGCTACACAACAATAATGTATATGCAGAGGGCCTAAGTCAGTCCCACGCAGGCTCTCTGGTTGTCGGTTCAGTCTCTGTCAGCCCCTATGAGCCCAGGTTATTTGATCCTGTGAGTCTTCTTGTGGTGTCCTTGACCCCTCTGGCTCTTTCAATTCTTTTTCCACTTCTTCTAAAGCCGGGACTCTTAGCAATAGTGGGTACATAGCCTGAACTCTTCATCTTACATGACCAGATTGGTGCCTAGTCCAATTGTGAGTTAATATTGATGGTGTTGAGAATCACCATGGAAACGGTCTTTTGGACATGTTTGTAAAGAAGATTCTATACTGTGTATTTATTTGAGGTGGGAATATCTTCAAGGACTGGGGTCTTGGACTGAATGAATCAGAAAGGGAGCTGAGCACTGACAATCATCTTTCAGCTTCTGGCTGCAGATGCACTGTGATGTGTTGCTTCTCCCCTATGCAGCCATGTAATCCAACTGTGAGAGACTGGGCCTTCCAACTGGGATCCCAAATAATCGGATCATACCATGTATGTGTCAGATATTTTATCATAGCATCAGGAAGAGTAACCAATACATTTAGCATTTTTTTTAAAAAGTCAATCATTTCACAGAGATGATTCGTGTTATTTTTCCATAAAAAAAGCCATAAAAATGGTATCTCAGTTTGTATAAAATGAAATAGATATGATTATATGGCTTATTTCAATTTTCAGTGTTAGTCATTATAAAGGCAGAGCATTATTTTAGGTGTCTCTGAATCTGAAATTAATGATCTCATTATTTTTGCCATTTTGTCTACAAGTTATTATAAGGTTAATATGAAACTAATTAATTACTAGCCTAGAAAGTGTGAAAACACCTTTATCAATATAATTATTTTGTTAATACATTTGTTTATTCATTACTTCATTCAAAAATTCTGATGACAACAGTTCCTTTGGGCATTGAAACTTCAAACAAGACCCAAACATCCTTGTCTTATTTAGCAGAAATGGCATCATAGTGATTCTAAGATAATGGATGGTTTCTCTATATATTAATATGGTCAGAAAAGGTACACTTCTACCAAGACAAATAATAGAAGTATAGTTAGGATATTTGATAGTCATGTAGATACTGTCATGCTTTTCCATACTTGTGTAAACCAATATTTTTCTAATGATGTCTACTTGAAAATAAAATAAAAAGAATTCAGTGTATTAAAAATATTTTCTTTATAGTATAATACTATATTTATGGTCTTCTCACTTTACTAAAGTAAAACTGATTAAATTTTTGCAGTTCTTCCTGATAGCATCCAAAAACAATGAGTAAATATGTCAGGTATAGAGTCAGTTAGAAATGTCTCCAACACTGGAACAATGATTCACCAAATAGAAAGATAGCATAATAGTCTTCATTTGAAGAACAAGATATTCAAAGCCTATTAAAACTCAGAGAAACATTGTGAATTTTAATCATACATTGTTTGTGTGCAAAGTATGGTTGCAATAATATTTATATTCTTATTAAGCAAAAAGCATAGAAGAGAACATCTTCTCTTTTGCTTCCTAATTAAAGTGATATAATCTCTATGGGCAGGAATAGAACCATCTGCCGTCTGCTCTCTTTTCTTCCTTTAATTATTTCATGTTGGATTTGACAAGTTGTTATTGGAGATTTATTGCAAAGTATTTCACCTTCTGAGAATTTAGACCTGAATGTCTGAAAATGGTCAAGCCCTGTGGCTTGTGTACATGGTTTTGTAAGTGATAGAATTTCTCAAGCAAAGCTTAACATCTGTAAAAGAGAAAGGACCTGACAGAGCCTCATAAAGTGCTGGCTTCTTTGCTGAAGGCGAGATTTGGGAACCAGAATTCCTCTTTGGTTATTTTGTCTAAGCAATCATTATGCCACCCTGAGTTTTCTGTCTCCAGATATCCAACACCCTTTCTCTTTGTCTTTCTCAAGGGTCCATTGTGGAGACTGGGAAGCAGCTATTTCTTCATTTCCCCTTTGCTGTCTCTTTAATGTGGAGGTGAATAATTATGCCTTTTCCCCCAGAGAGTATTCGATAAATCAAGCATGACTTCTGTAACCATGTGTAAAACTTCAGTTAAGGCACAATTTATTTTTGATTTTGTTTGTTTATGAGAAATCTTCTTTGCAGCTTCTCCCTCCACAGCACACTCATAGGCAGGAGTGAGGGTATCTTGATAACCATGAATCTAAAACTTAAGCCTCATATTCAAGTTATACACTGGTTATATATCTCAAGGCCTTGTAAGAAAAATAATACTACAAAACACATAATCAAAAGCAATAATGAATCAGACACAATCCATTCCAGTTCTGTAGATGTGTTGGTGCAGAGTCAAAGTGAAGTACTTTTGATCAAAAAAAAAAAAAAAAAACAAAAAACAAAAAACAAAAAAACAAAAAAAAAACCCTACCTTTTTATTTCAATTTGAAGAATGGATTAACAAACTGTGGTATATCTACACAATGGAGTATTACTCAGTCGTTAAAAAAAAATGACATCCTAGAATTTGCAGGCAAATGGATGGATTTTCAGAATATCCTCCTGAGCAAAGCATCACATGCCCAGAAAGAGAGGTATGGAATATTTTCACTCATAAGTGGGTTTTAGACTAAAAACAAAGAGCATCCAAGCTGCAAACTACAACCCCCTGAACAGTTTGGGACCAAAAGGACATCCAGAGAGTCCCCTACGAAGAGAAACTAAGGAATATCTCCTTAGCAAATTAGAGTCATAAAGGGCTGCAATCAAGAAGAGGTGGGAACAAATCCTAAAAGGAGATGGTTGAGTAAGATGAGCAACAAAGAGGAAGGAAAAAAGAGATGGATATCTCGATATAAGAAGCCAATGTACGATTGGGAAAAGAATGGGTGCTGGGAAACCTCCAAAAACTCACAAGATGTCCCTGGCTAGGTCTTCAACCAATAGTAGAGGAGATACCTAAATAGGACTTCCCCTATAAGGAAATGAATAACCGCCCTAATCGTAATCACAGAACCTACATCCAACAATGAATAGAGGTGAAGGCAGAGATCCATGGATGAGCACTGCCTAAGCTCCTGGTCCAGCTGAGAGCAGAGGAGGAGAGTCTGTATAAGCAAAGGGATAGAGATTATGAGGAAAATTCCCATAGTCATGGCTAGCTGGAGCTCTGAGGACCTCACTGAATCAAGAAGAGCCACTAGGGATCCATCAGGAAAAGGTGCTAGGCCCTCCAACGGTAGGCAACTGTCTATTGACATGGGCAGTATGTGGCACCTTTGAGGGGTGGGATCAGACTGTGTTCCTGTGAGTGGGCTGGCACCTTGGAGCTCATATCTGCTGAGGAACACCTAACCTAGTCTTGAAGTTGGGATGAGGAAATCAGACTTGCCTGGAGTGGATGTGCCGCACTGAGCTGACTCACCTTGGAACTTCTTGCCTTTTTGGGGAAGGGATGGGGGATTTGGAGAGGGGAGGTTGAAGGCTGACTGGGAGGGATCAGGAGGAGGGAATGGAGGGGGAGCAGAAGGATACATGGATAAAAATAGACATTTTTTAAAAAAATAATTAAATGAAGAACTCAATATATTCTTATAATTTGAAGGTTGAAGTATGTTTCAAATATGCTTAGTAGTCATTGAAATTTCTATTATATTGTCAGAGATAATAATATGCAAATAACCATAATTCTTAAAACATGATCAACACTAAATTCATCTATAATGAAATATTAAATTATATATGTATGCATACATGCATACATGGTATCTATCCACTTACAGATAGATTTAGATATGACTTTTTTTATCACTTGGAGGCTTCAGTGTTCTTTGTAATTAATGAATGTTTACATCAATTTGTGCTGCTATAACAAAGTTATGACTAAGCAACTTATAAACAACATAAATATATGTACTACAAGTTTGGAGATTTGTGTTAGAAGATGAGTATTTTGTCCCATTCAGCATCTAGTAAGGGATGATTTGCTTCCAAGATCACATCTTCCTGTCTTTTAAATGGGACAATTCTATGCACTTCCAGTACAGGGGTGGCAAAATCAACCACTCATGTCCTACAGCTATTAATGTGATCAAAGGCTCGAGTGGTAGCTCAATAAGTAAAAGTAAGTACACACACACACACACACTCACACACACACACACAGAGACATACAAACTTTGTCTAAAATATATGTGAATTTGATTAGTATACTGTTTGAGTAACCATTTTAAATACATTTAATTGTAGATGTTAAATATTATGTATAAATAAATATCAACAAATTGTAATCTTTGTGCATTAAGTATACATGCTGAATGATCTTCCCATTGTCATGTTATGTCTTTTGCATTATAGGGCATATTCAGTGATAATTGCAATTACTTCAAATGTTATATGAATATATTCATCAATAAATTAATTCAGGCTGTTCATAAATCATAAGTAAATTAGTTTCCTTACCCTCACAATTATTAGTTTTTAATTTTTTTTCTGAAACATGGTTTCTCTTTGTAGCTCTGGCTATCTGGGAGCTTACTATGAAGACCAGGCTGGCCTTGATCCCAGAGATCTCCCTGCATCTGCCTCACAAGTGCTGAAAGTAAAGGCATATGCCACTACTGCCCAATGTCTTTTAATATTTTTAAGATGTAAGTACATTGATAAATATTTTCTAAAACACAGAAGATAAAGATATGATTCCTAATCACTGATTAGAAATTATAAAGATTACACAGTTAATCATCAATTAGAAAATATACACTTTTGTAATATTCTAAATAGAAAATAAAAAAACATGGCATTTAACTACTGGTGGCAGTGTAAGATGATAAAATGAGGTTAGAAAATAATTTGATATGATTAGTATTTTTTCAACTCACATAGAATTAATCTTGTTAAGATTTCTTGCCACATTTAAAACTGTACTTGCTCATGGTAAACATTTACCTGGTGTGTTCATGACCAATGAAAAGAGAATGAAACTGGATGAAGACTTCCTTCCATAGAAAAATGACTTTTTTTTTTCAGGAGTGATGTGCAAAACTAATTATAATGAAATTGCTTGAAAGCACACTGAATTGTCTGCCACAAGGGAAGATGGACCTAACAATGTCTATCATAAATGGATAAAATATAGAAAGAATGTAAGCACAATCAAAGACAGTTCCTCCTCCTGGTACTGTATTTCCAGTGTCTCTGATCAATATCACTACTTTTTTCCATATCCTGTTTGTAGCTAAGGATGAAGATTGACTAGGCATAAATCGTTAACTGCTGTGAAGTTGATTCCACCTGCTTAGACTTCCAGAAATATTTCCATGATCAAAGAAACCTATGAACTTGAATGTGAGATAAAATAATTAGTTTTCTTACTTCAGAATAATGTAAAGAATGCAAAAGTATTTGCTGAATTTTAAGTCTTCCCTAAGTAGAAATGATATCCACACTGTTTCATAACCATTTGTTTATGATATTTTGTATTTACAGGGTTACATCATAGGAATAGTGTGTATTGGAACTGACACTGAGAAAATCCATATTTCATTGTAGTCTACGTTGTACCATTTCCTAAGAAGGCACTGTTATTAGACAACTTACAAACATTTGTGATACAATATTTGAAAGTGTTGTGTGGTGTCAGCAAGAACAGATACATTGTTATGGTTTGAAAGCACATTCCAGAATTTCAGGTATTGTAAACTTAATCCAAGATGAAGATGTAGTCTATTGGTAGCTTTGTCCTTCAGGATGTCTCTGCTTGCATCAAGGGAGTACAGTGGCACCTTGGAGCCCATTCCCTATAGAGGAACACCTAGCCCAGCATTGACTTTGGGATGAATGAATCGGATATGCCTGGAGTGGATGTACTGTACTGTGCTGGTCCACCTTGGGACTTTCTCACCCTTTGTGGGGAGGAGATAGGTGGATGGAGAGGGGCGAGATGAGCGCTGTCTGGGAGGGATTTGGAGTAGGGAAGGGAGAGGGAACAGGAGGATACATTTATGGAGATGACATTTTTTTAAATGAAAGTAAAATAAAATAAATACAAAAAATGATCACACTCAATACTGCCCTGTATTCTTGCCATGCTACCTTGTGTCCCACAGTGTTATAGCAAAGAAACATAGCCACTTCCCAGGACTGTGATCATGGTTTTTTAGGAAACATAACAGAGCAAATAGATGCTGTTTATTGTGGAGATCCAATTTTCTGGAATGCCATCATAGCAATACAAAACAGGCAATGTCAGAAGCAATGTAAAGTCACAATTGAAGTGGATCGACAAATATCATAAAAAATATTTTTCAAAGCTCTTCAGGTGATGTTAAATGTATCCATGAGCCCTAAAAATTAGTCTTGTATTCTTTGGCTTCATTGTCTAGATTACATTTTCTTTGTATTTAAGACAATGGATATTACCTTTAAATATGGGAATGCATCTTTCTCAAGATTATCTATAAATGTCATGAGGTTCACATGCTATTTTGTTGATTTAGATTCCTAATCTTCATAAAAGGACACAACTAAGATGTGAAAAAAGTCAGGTGAATGTCCTGAATGGAATTAATTTAAAATTAATTTCACACTCCATATGAAACTAACTTGAAGTGTGAAAATGGTAGAAAAATAGCCGATAGTGTTATTATTGCCTTACAAGATTTAGAGTTTTCAAAGTTAATTCTCAATGCAAACTTCCTCTATGATTTTAACAAGGCTGTGATACAGATGCACATGTAGACAATTGCTATTTTATTTTTATATATTGTTGTAAAATGGGGGATATTCAACATGCATGATGTTTAAGTGGCTTAAATAAAGTAGAAGGGGATAATTTAGAAAGTAAGATAGTTGAAATAGATAGATTTATGAGAATATTGCTGATATAACACTATTGGGTTTTTCAATGATCATTTTCTCGAGTGCCAACTTTCTTTTGGTAATATCAGGAATACTATACTATGTCACAGTGAGGTTTCTTGGCCCTGGACGGCCATTGGTACAGACCCACAGACCTGCAGTCCCAGACCCATTAGCCTCCTGCTTCTGCTCAGGCCCCCAAAATGATTCAGACTCTTACATTAAGTTCATGCTGCTTGGCCTGTGGTTCAGGCATATCACTAGCTAGCTCTTTCATCTTAACTCAACCCATTTCCATTAATCTGTCCTGTGGCTCACCTGTGTTCCTTACATGCTTCTTCCTGGGTGTCTGGCTTGGTCTGTCCGACTCCGCCCTGCTTCTCCTACCTATGTTGTGATTTCTCCTCCTACTTTTTCTATGGTGCCTGTCATGGGCCAAAACAGCTCCTTTATTTAAAGACTGATATATTCACAGAATACAGAAAAACATTCCTACATCAATACTGCACACATTTGGTCTTCTCCAGCAAATTTTTGAATCAGCCATTCATGTTTAAGTAAAATCTGTGTTGCAATATAAATAGATAAACTATATACATCTAAGTGGTGGTTGACTTGGTGGATGCTGTTTCTGTTCTACTCGCTTATATTTAAATAGAAGGCTAAGGCAACTCCGCACACAGTGACGAGCATAGGCTTTAAAGTGTCACATTGTCAACCAAAACAATAGTGTTCATGATCCCCACAGCATTCAATATTGTGTTACTTTCATTTGGTCATACACCTATCAAAAGAATTTGTATCATTTTTAATGTTCTTTTTGTTTTTACAAGAGATGTGTATATGTAAGCATATCTAAGCATATGTATACATGACATGATAGATAATAGATCTCACATGTATGCTAGTTATGCTTTATTTAAACTGAGTATATTCCAAAAAATAGTAGTGTTTGTATCTGAATTAAAAGAAATGAAACATTTAAAATAAAATTCCTTAATAATAATTATTCATAAATGTTGCAAATATTTTAATTACTATGGGTAGTATTTGAGAGGTGGTGTTAGACTATTTCTTCTTAGGCCACAGAAAGTGTAACTTTTAAGTGCTTGAGACAAAAAGAAACCACTTTATGTCTTATCTTGTAACTGGGGGTTTACGGCATAAAGAAGACTATTTCATCCACTTTTTTTCAAGTCTATTCAAAGACATCACTGGCTGGCCACTATAATTCCTTTAGGTGTCCATTTCAGACAAAACTTTATCCAAGACTAAAATGAACTCTAGGCCTGATGTTCAAGGCAGATTAAATTTTGTTTAGAATTTTAAAAGCAGATTCCACCTTATTCATTGACCTATATTGTGATATCAATTCATGTTTGAGCCATATACATATATAAACAGAGTAACAAAACTAACAGAATCCAACCCTGCAGTGGGTTTTTATACCAGCACAGTCTGTATTAAATGAATTTATTTAGAATAATTCAGAGGCCCACAAAATCAATGATTCTTAGCAATAATTGGAAAATTGTTCATAGCTAGACAACCAGCCCTTTTTTATCAGAGGTATCTTGCTATCAATCTGAAGAGCAGAATGGCATCACATTATTGTTTGATATGCAATTCCTTGATTACTATTGTGGTTGTCTTTATTTTGTGTATTTATTGGCCATTTGCAATTCACTGTCTATTAAAAATCTGAATTCTTTTCTCATCCTATGTGACAATTAAAAGCAGAATAATTGCTAGACTTTTATATCAAATGCATTAAACATTGCACTTTTGAGTTAAGAGTATGAATTTTTCTTATGTTATTTTCATGTTAAAGATTTCTAAATTTAGCACTCTCTATGGGTATTTTATTTTTTATTTTTGTGGATGCACACTTTGTGTGTGTGTGTGTGTGTGTGTGTGTGTGTGTGTGTGTGTGTGTGTGTGTTCCATAGGTGTGCAGGTGCTTGTATAGGTAAAAAGAGGCTGCTGGTTTTGCTGAAGCTGGAGTTACAACTGTTGAGACCCACTCATTGTCAGTTCTGGGAACTAATGGTTGTAAATGCACTAAAACACTGTGTTGGTGGGTATGTAATATCTAAAGCTTATGCTTTTTGTTGAATAAGCACATTCTAAATTATAATGAATTTTGTAATATTAATAAATGAAGTAAGATTCAAAACTTGAGTAATTGCATGGCTCCATTAAACATTTTTTTATATGTACTAAAGAGTTAGCATATAACACCCACTAAATCTGGTAACAAATACCTTACTGAAATATTTAACAAGTAGGAGCCCTTTAAAAATATATGTGTGTAATTTTTGACAAAGTCTATAGAGCCCTGAAATATAATTAGCACATAAAAAGCTTCTTTGTGATTCTGATAATCATAAAACCTCCAATATTTAGTACATGGACACTATTCTTTGATCAAATTAGAAATAAAAGGTATTCAAGATATTGCTCAAATCACAGCGTGAGGAGTATAGGAGAGTTAGAGGAAGGGAATGTGGCTTAGATGGCAAAGATTCTGAAATATTTCCTTGTAATAACAGCAAGTCATGCTTAAGACACAGCCCTTGACATCAAGATGATCTGTTTTCCAGATCAAGTTCTACTACTTATTAGCTATATTGTCTTGACAATGCAAATGACTTAATACTCCTCCAAATTCCAAGACATTTTTCTGAACAATGAGATAATTTGACTTAATTAGCTGACCTTGAGCTTAGCAAAAAGCACTCTTTAGTTCTCTGTGGGATCCATACAAGTCCCTGGTTGCACGAATAAATGAGACTCAGGGATAGATCTCTGAGAAAGTCGGAGATTTTAGAGAGAGTAAACACCACAGTCAGATCTTTCCCAGCTGTCTTCCAGCTTCCTCAGCCTGGCTTCTCCTGGCTTCTTCTGCCCTTCTGTTTTTCTTAGCCTGCCTTAAATACTCCCTTTGCTCAGTTAAGGCGTGGCTCCACCACTGCCTGCTTGGGAGCCTGGAATTCCTTCTGTAAACTAAAATGACCTCAAACTCAGTTGGGATTAGGGGTGTAGGTTATCATTTCTAGGATACTTCCTGTGCTGGGATTAAAGGTGTGAGTTAGCACTGTCTGATCTTCCTAGACTGACTGTGGGTAGATCCCTCTGATATCTCTGAAACTTCTGGAGCTTTTATTAAATCCCCACAGTCCCTCTTACTGTACCTATAAATATTTTCTCTAAATTTCGCGCATGCTGGGCCAATTATCCTCAGAAGTTAATTTTTAATGTTCAGAGAAATAAAAGTAACCTGAAAGTATCACATCAAAGGCAGGGTATAGACCTCATTATGCGATTTTAGGAAGCAGGCATGATTCATTTATTTTCCACTCCGCTGTTCAAGCGTGTATACCCTAATTTGTGTGAAGAAATAACTAGTATTTTGTACTAGAAAAATTAGCTTGGGTAAGCTCTGGCAACTTGCAACTGAAAAGGAAGCCTCCATAGTAGAAGGCAAGGAATACTCCAGTTCTCCAGTTGTCATATGAATACCAAGCTCTTTCCTTTTTACAAGTTATACATGAAAGAACATTTTAAAATATGTCATTAAACCATACTGTATGTATATGTGCATACACACACACATAAACACACAATGCTGATAAGAGAGTGAGTTCTCAGGCAGATACCTTTATCAACTCCCCATCAAAACTAAGGGAGTCTCTGGAGAAGGAAAGGAGAATGAAAGGAGTGTTTGGAAATTCTCTCTGGCACTTAACATGGCTGTTAAACTTCATTGTTAAATTTATGGCTGCTCTTGTTACCTGAACAACACCTACAAAAGATCAAGTCAGCAAAAAATTATCCATAGTTTTGGTGATACGATCTTTGGGCCCTAAACTTAAGAAAGAGTTTCTGGTAGGTGATAACTTCTAGTGAAGGAAATATTATTATTAATTTTTGAAAATATGGCCAGTGGTAGGTTTCTCATGCTCCAGCAAATGGGCCCACATCCACACACAAATACCACTGGCACCTCCATCCCTTATTAGTTATCCAATAGCTAGTAGCCCCAAAATCTTGTGAAATATACAAGTAACATTGTATGAACTGCGAACATTGTATTTATTTATTTAGGTGTGTGTGTGTGTGTGTGTGTGTGTGTGTGTGTGTGTGTGTGTGTGTATAGAACAATTAATGGCAAGAGTCTACAAATTTGAAAGAGACCAGACCTTACAAAGGTAAGGGAGAAATAATGTAATTATATTTTGCATGAAAACATTTTAAAAATTATAAAGTAGAAAACATTACTTTAGGAGGAGAGGATTTGGAAAGATATTTAGAGAGTTAAATTGGGGAAAGGTGGGATGCTCAGAATTCGATTTCATTGCTTATACATATATATATACATATATATATAAATTTTAAATAATAAAACAATATATTAATAAAATATAAATATAGATTATATTGCTTAATATACTGTGCAGTATACACACCACTACAATACCAACCATTGTATGGAGAGAGAGAGAGAGAGAGAGAGAGAGAGAGAGAGAGAGAGAGAGAGAGAGAGAGAGAGAGAGAGAGAGAGAGACCAAATTCTAATGCCAACACACTATGGGTTTAGCTTTCAGTAAATTTATTTCAAGGGGACACAAGAATTTGGACTGTAACATATCCTTTGCCTTTTAAGAGACATGTCCTCATTTGTAAAATACATGCATCACTTCCCAATAATCTCATAAGTCTTACCTCATGTAATATCAATTCTAAAATTTAAGGTCAAATCTCTTGCTAGGGGATGACTTAAATCAGACACCGTGCATCACAGGTATGATTCACTGTGGTAAGTAAAAGGAACTCTCCAGCTAGAAACTTGTGAAAGCAGGTAACTTATGAGCTTCCAAAATCCTAAAGACATGCACTATGATTTATCTCTAAAACCAAACAATATAAACAGGGAAACAGCATCCTTAAATTTGCTAGCACCACAAGAAAGTAAAGAATGGTGTATTGAGTGTAGCCTGGAGCTATTGCAGAATCTTTCCTTATTCAGAGCTGCAACTCAAATAGAGTACAGTTTTGGATCTGTCAATAAGCAGAAATTAACACACCAAAAGGGAATATACTGCCTCTTAAGCCAAAATAAACTCTTGATTGAAATAGGGGCCAGAAGCAGCAACTTATCCTCCATCCTCCAGAGCATCTTCTCATTCATCATTTTGCCAGATTTTTTTAACCTTCACTGGTGCTGAGAGCCCCTGAAATTCTCTCTTCATTATCCCCACTTTCTATCATGCTGCCATGTTACAAAACAGTCGAATAGTTGCAACTGTCTGGTAACTAGATCTAGTAAGTGTAACATAGTCGTGTAGCAGACAACATAGTAACCTGGAGAGAGAGGAGATGAACTAAATTATTACATGAGGCTGGGGGGAGGGGAGGACATAGTCTTAAGGACTATAATTATGCCTGTCTCAGAATGAGGATGTTCATATAATTCCTAAAAATCTCAAACCTGAGATCCTGAGGATCCAGTAGATGATTTCCTCTGTCAGGACACACAGAAATGTTCTTTTGATTGTTGTTGTTGTTGTTTTAATCTAGCCCAGGGTCTGGGAGTCTAAGTTCCCTCCCTAGCTCTTCTCCTTCTTCCTTTAACAGTAACAGTAGGAAGATGGAGCCTGTTTCCTTGGTTTTTACTCTCCCCATATTTGCAGCATCCTAAGGACTGACTCAACTACTTACCTACAACAAGTGGCCAATTATAAATAGAACTGTACTTAGTCATATTTAATTATTATTTTCAGTTCCTTTTGGTCCAAAGTTCCCAGTTATATGGTAATATAATATAGCTGAGGTCAGGAATTGTGGTGTTAAAGCGTTTTTCATAATTATCATTACATCCAGTAGTATGTGTTCAAATGAACTAAGTAAAGTGTTAAAAAAAAAAATTCCAAAACATAAATACAGAAATGGGAGGTGAGTAAGGAGGGAGGTAGGGGGAGGGGCAGGAGGTGAGTGAGGAGGGAGGTAGGGGGAGGGGCAGGAGGTGAGTGAGGAGGGAGGTAGGGGGAGGGGCAGGAGGTGAGTGAGGAGGGAGGTAGGGGGAGGGGCAGGAGGTGAGTGAGGAGGGAGGTAGGGGGAGGGGCAGGAGGTGAGTGAGGAGGGAGGTAGGGGGAGGGGCAGGAGGTGAGTGAGGAGGGAGGTAGGGGGAGGGGCAGGAGGTGAATGAGGAGGGAGGTAGGGGGAGGGGCAGGAGGTGAGTAAGGAGGAAGGTAGGGGGTGGGGCAGGAGGTGAGTGAGGAGGGAGGCTGGGAGAGGGGCAGGAAGAGGAATGAGAGGGGGATCTGTGGTTGTATGTAAAATAAAAAAAGTTTTAAGTAAAAAAAGAAATAGAAATAATCTTTATACTTGAGGATTTTACATGTAAGACAGTAAGATGATAACTTTTATTGATATACTATCTTTTGCAAATATTATAGCGTATTTAAATTTCTCATACCTACATTTATATAGGCATATATGTACAAGCATATAAATATATGCATTTATTATTATTGGATACACTTTTTATTATTAACAATTTTTAAGTTATTTGAGATTACCTTTTCCCTCATTTATTATTTTTATTTAAAATTTCTGTTTTTTATCCATGTATCTCCTTCTCCACCTCCCTTCCAATCCCTCCCAGTTAGCCCTCAGCCTTCTCTCCCTCTCCATCCCCCCATCCCCTCTCCCAAAAGGGCAAGATGTCCCAAGGTGTGTCAGCTCAGTACTTCTTTTTTAAAACATAATTTCTTTATTATGTTTTAAATCTTTTGGAATTTCATGTTATGTACCTCAATTCCTTTTACCTCCTAGTCACTTCGTATTCCCAGCACTCCCCCCATCAGCTCCTGCAAATTAAATTTAAAAAATCAAAACAAAATAAGCAAACACAAAGAAAAAAAAATCAAGCAAAATAATAACAGTAAAAACCTCTTCACTCCATCCTTCCCACCTCTTCAATACCTCGTTACTCATCCTGGTGGCATCGGGAGCCATGATGTGTCATTCAGTATATACCCTTTGTCCAACCAGATTTACTTGCAAATGTTAAGTGGGATGAGTCATCGGTCTGTTTCAAGGCTTCTGGTTTCTAGTACATCATCTTCATTGGATCCTCACTAAAACTCCTCTTAGATATGGGGCAGCAACCCTGAATCATCAAGATTCGCTGTTTATTGTCCACAGAAAAGTCCCTTCACAAACTCCAGCAATTCCTAGATAGAGTGGAGGTGAGTGTGAACAAACCTCATGGCCAGCTGTCTGGGCGGTAGTTGAGGTAGCCAGTGTAGGCCTCTGGGGCCACACCCTCTGACCCTCAGGCAAGGTGTGGTGCCAGCTCCTCTTTGCCCATGACATCACCATAGGCTCGCCCCAACCTGTGATGAGGGGTGGGGCATAACTCTCCCATGAAGGTCAGAGCCAGCTCTCTTGCTACAACAGCTATCCCAGGGCCAGTGAAGGGCAAGACTGTTTCAGTGATGTGGGAATGTCTTTCTGTATGCTGTGAATATCAATCTTTAAATAAAGGAGCTGTTTTGGCCCATGACAGGCACCATAGAAAAGGTAGGAGGAGAAATCACAGCATAGGTAGGAGAAGTAGGGCGGAGTCAGACAGACCAAGCCTGAAGCCTTAAGGAGCAACATGTAAGGAACACTGGTGAGCCACAGGCCACATGGCAGACAGCCTAATGAGAATGGGTTGAGTTAAGATGAAAGAGCTAGCTAGAAATGTGCCTGAGCCATAGGCCAAACAGCATGAAGTTAACATAAGCGTCTGAGTCATTTCTGGGGGCCTGAACAGCAGTGGCGGGCAGCTAATGGGTCTGGCATGGCAGGTCTGTGAGTCTGGGCCTCTGGCCGCCCGGGACCAAGAAACCTCACTACTACAGTTCAGTTTGGCCCTCTGATTCCATCATACATGATTTCCAAGACCTGTGATACCACACAATCCAAAAACATTGACACAGACCCCAGCTGCATCAGGACCATGGACCTGGCCCTGGCCCTTGGCAGCATCTTGATTCAGAACAATAACCTGGCTTCTAAGTATGTAAAGGGGGAGTCACAGGTAACTAAGATGAGGGTAGCTTATGTGGCTAGTATGGCTTATGGACATGAACAAGGCCACAGGTTGAAGCTCTGTCCCCTAGCTTCAGTGTAACCTTTGGTGGCAATAAAGATCCTGGTTTTGGTGAGACCACGTTTATATTACTTTTTAAAGGTTGCAGAGACTGAATTTTCTAATCCAGATGAAAAATCATTTGTTCCAGGGTTCTCTAAATGTTTCCTTTTTTCCTACGTACAGATGGATAGAAGTAGGGGCAGGGGGCAGGAGCAGGGCAAATACATACAGGAAATTTAGTTTTATCTGTTAAGGTTGGAACGAGACCAGTAGAAGAAGTTTTATAAACAGAACTAGGCTTCATTTTACACTCAGAGCATAAGATTATGGAAGATTGAGAATAGCTTTTGGATGTTAACTTGCTTATTATGTTGTCTCCAGCTAGTAATTTAATATTTCCAGATATCAAATTGTTTCTTAACACATTGAAGTGATGGAAAAGAATTGTCTGTTACTCGATTGGTACTTAGTAAGAAAACTATGTTGCGGTTTATTTATGAACACTGATATATATTTAATAATTTGAATTACTAACTTGTGGTAAAATGGTTCTGAAAGTGGCATGTAAGGTAAAGTATGGGGTGCTTGTGCTATTCTTGATAATGCCAAAATTTGTGTCAACTTTTCACATACATTTGGATTCTGTGAAAGCAAAATTAAAATAATCCTAATGTTAAAGGCATTTAGGTTTAAATAGACAGAACTGGCCATTTTTAAAGGCATAGATATGAGGGGCGGTTACCACCTATTTGTTGTACTTTACAATTCTGAATTTCCACCAAAACAGAAACTAAGAATTCATTATAAATTATAACAGTTCTTTGAGATATATAATTTTTCAGAACTCTGTATATAATTTATATGTTCTGCAACTACAAAAATCAAGTTAAAAGGTTATGTGTACAATAATATTTAAATGTGTAATATAAACATGTATACATAATACACTAGTTACACACGATCTATGCAAATATGTCATTAGAGCAATACAACAGGGAGCCAGTTATCTGTTCCACATGGTCATTAGCACTTGACTGAGATGCTTTTGTTTTATTTGTAATTGATTACAAGCTAGTTATCAGTATTGCTTATGTTTTGTAGATGAAAAAATTAAGGCTGAAGAAGGTCAAATGAAAGACATAAAAATATTCTTTCCCTAGCCTTCCTGCTCTTCTAAAGTGAAGACTTGATTAGATAGTTCCTAAAGTCGATTTTGGATGTAAAATTATATTCAATTGTTTTCATGAATTCTCAGCTATACATTGATTCATTGAAATTTGGTCAAGGTATCAAAGTTCTTAAACCACTTAATTCCATGGGCGAACTTTAGAAATTTCAAAAGATATTACTTGTCATTATAATCAATATTAAAATCTCATAATCATTCATAAAGTTTTATTAGGAAGTTCAATAAATCATTTTGCTCAAAATGTCTACAAATAATCTGATAATTAAGGAGCATCATAATAAGCATAAACAGGGTATGAGAGGAAAAAATATAGCTTGCACATATCTATGCTTCCCAACATCTAGAATGGTGTGACACTGTTTTGGTCACTGGATGAATCAATAAAAGAATGATCAGGTAAAATGTGGTTAAAGTATATTGTTTCATTTAACTGTCTGGTGAATTAAGTTGTAAAACAAATTTTGAGGTTTTTTTGAGCACAAACGGTCAACTTTATCACTTGAAGTTGTATAGTTCCATAAATCTAAGTACTAATCTCAGAGAAATATTTATCATAGTAACTGACTTTGGTTTATTTAGTAAAAAAACGTTGGACTCTGATATGATATAGAAGGTCACTTGGATTTCATGTGCTCCTGTGATGGCTAATCTTCATTGTCAGTTTGACTGGAATTGGCGTCTGATATCCTAGGAGCACACTTTCATCTATATCTTTGAACGATTTTGCCGGGAGATTTTACTAAGAATTGAATTCCAACCCAGAATGTGGGTGGGACAGTGTAGACTGGAGTAATTAAAAACAAAGAAAAAGAAAAAATGGCTGAAAATCAGCCTCCATCCTAACTGTGGATTTATTGTGACTAACCATCTCACTCTGCCTTCCCAACCATGACCGACTTCACTTCCCTGAACTTTGAGCTCAAATGCATGCTTTCAACAGTTAAGAGCACATGCTGTGCTTTCAGAGGACTTTAGGTTGTTAGGTTTCAGCACTCACAATGTACCTAACAATCATTGGCAACTACTGTCCCAGGGGAAGAGATTCTTTCTAGTCCCTACCAGCACATACACACACATGGCACATACAAAACCACATATGCACACATACGTACACATAAAATAAAAATCAAACAAAATTTAACACTTCCCCCCAATCTCTTTTGATCAGTATTTCATTAGAGAGGGAAGTAAAGCATACGTTGATCTTATGTAAAACACATAAAATATATACTCTTTTGCCTTATATTTTCAAACTAACCCAAGGAAGGTTCTTCAATGTGCAAGTTACCTTATGAAAACTAAGGAATTGGGCATGACACCAATAGTAGTATGTAAAATAGTGAGGTAAATTTTATTTAGCAGTCCAAATAAAGCCAGTGAAAATTTCTACCAACATGAAATGTATGGCCAAGCCCAGAAAAAGTTATGAACACAAGCAATTATGAAACTACATAGATAAAATCAGTTGTATTTCAAATAATAAAAAAATCTAGGCTGTGGGTTCACTCCTGAACATAAGAAACCCTATTTCTTAATGTGGAGATTTGATTAGATTCATTAGTTGGGGAAGAAAATGTGTTTAAGATGGAATCTGAAACATCAGTATAAGATAAATAGTGAAGGAAAGAACATTATTATGCAGAGACAGAACATGTGTGAAAGTGTAAGAGCTAGGAAAATGTGTTCTGTGTTCTGTGAAGTACCAGTGTGGTCTGAGTATAGACAGAAGTTTAAAAAGTAGCCTGAGATGAAGGGAGAAAGTGGTTGAGATTAGGCCATATCCTGCTTGCATATGTTTCTAGATCTCACAGTATTATCACTTGCATCTGAACAAATCATTTTTTGCCTGTAACCGACAAATGGGAACATGCATAGCCTAGAGCTTCCATGTTTTGAGTTATTTTTCTTGTTTTTAAATTTGCATGCTTCAATCATGCTTTTCATCTTCTAAGTACTTATTGCTATAGAATTTCTTCTAAAATCTCTTTTAATTCTGTAACATAAATATTGATATGTTTTGTTCCTATTTTATTTCATGTTAAAAGCCCCTGACTTTCACCTTTGAACTATGTTATTCAAAAAGATTTTGCTTAGGACTCAAATATTTTGGATTTTTTTTTTCATTTAGAATAGATTTCCCAGTGAGTTGTAATATAGTAATCATGAATATTTGAAATTTACTGATTGTTATTCTATGCATAGCTTGAAGGAATGCATAGTTTGCACTGTATTCTGCAGTTACAGAGTGTGACCTAGAAAAGCTGAGTATGTGTGTGTGTTTCCGTATTTCTACACTTCCTTCTCCATTAGTTTTTGCATCATTCACTTCCACAGCCTTGTTTTCAGTGGTATAAACTTATAATATCTGTGTCTTCCTAGTTAATGAATTATTTTAGCATTATAATGATGAAGCACTCTCTTTCCTTATCTTAGTTACCATTCTATTGTTGTGAAGAAACACAAGACAACTCCAAAAGAGAAATCACTTAAACTGTAAAAGAAGAAATTTTACAATTGTTACAACTATAGGGGGTTAGTGAATGATCCCCTTGTGGCATGAAAAATCAGACCGGGCACTGAAGCAGTGGCTGAAAGTTTTACATATTAATCTACAGACAAGAGGTTGGAGAGAACACCTCATAGGGGATTTTGGAACCTCAGGATCCACCCTGTCTGACACATTTCTTCTCACAATATCTATTCCTTCTAATCCACAGTCTCTCTCCTTGGTAACTAAGGATTCAAACATCTTAGCCAATCATTCTCACTCAAGCAACCACACTCACGCAATGCTTCTAATATTCATAAGTAATTTCATGCAGCATTTAACTATTTTATATATGATTGTTGCATTATATTCCACTTTTATTTAGTATTTTCTTTTTAAATATTATTATTGTTATGTATATGAGTGATCTTTTTGCATGTATGTCTGTTGGCTACATGACAGCCTCATGCCTGTATCAACCAGAAAAGGGTGCGAATTCCACCAGAACTAGAGTTAATAGATAGCTGTGAGCCACCATCTAGGCACTGGGATTCTCTGGGGAAACAAATGGTGTTCTTAACCACTGAACCGCCTTTAAAACACTGTACTCATTATTTTCTGGTTGTTCTTCCTTTATTCGATTATGTGTAGAATTAGATTGTAATTCAATGATAGTTAGATATATATTTCTTATATCTTTTGTTGTGATGTTTAAGGATGAAAATTTCCGTCACTGTCTTGTCAGTCTATTTACAGACATACTGTTACCTCTTTGAAGGATCTGCAGAAAATGTGTCACACTGTAATTTTATTTAATTCAATGTCTGGATTCCTTTGTGATGCTGCTGCTGCATATATTTTATATGCACGTTTGTTATAAATTAACAAATACACTGTAATGGTTTTGTTTGCATTGCAGGGCTGGAATCTTTATTGTAAAAATGTAGTAATATGAGTTTTAAGGAATTTCTGATAAACTATATCATGTTTTCTGTTACACTGAGTGTTCCTAGAGATACTCTTTATAGATCTGTTTTTCTTTCTGGTACTCTCTCAGCATGAGATCTTTAGCATTAGTTTGAGTTGAACTATACTAGTGACAAGATTTCCCAACCCTCATTTTTCTAATTTTTTTTTTTTTTTTAATGAAAGGTTTACCCAAATTTTATGTGGATATCCCATTTTCCTTATTTAAACATATCATCACTGTCTCTTAGCTAGAATTAAACAAAAATATTAATTTTGGGGAATGCCTTGCATGTATAATAGAATATAACTATATCAACTTCTGTTTCTACATTCCAAGTTTCCTTATGTCCAGTGTGTGAGCAAACTGACTCATCTTGGGATTTCTTGCTCTCTCTTGTGGGGAAGGGGTGGGAATGGGGTGGGGTAGGCTGAGGGAAAACTAGAATAAGGGAGGGGAAGGGGAGGGGAAAGCAATGGTATATATGGGGAAAGAGATCTCTTTAAATAAAAAAAATAGACCAACCCCCCCCCCCCCCAAAAAAAAACAGTGCCCATTGGAGTAAGAGGTGAGTGACACTCCACCTTGCTGTGGAATTATGATCTGATACGGTCTGGTTAATAAAACACTGATTGCCCAGAAGACAGACAGGAAGCGTGGACTGGGCTCCTAGACTAAGAAAACTCTGGTCTGAGAACAGGAAGAGCAGAACAGAGATGGCAGCAGAAGCAGAGGAAAGAAGTTCAAATGCTGCTCTGAGAAAATGTAGTAAGCCACATGGCTGAACAGATTAATGGAAATGGATTGAGTTGGGAAGAGAAATCTACCTAGCAACATTCCTGAGCTGGCGGCCAATCAGCATGAAACTAATGTAAGATTCAGTGTGATTTTTTGGGAACTAAGTGGCAGAAGGGCTGCAAGCAGTTCCAAACTTGGGGCTGGGCTGGATAGTCTGGGCCAGAAACTTCTTAGTACACCGCCCAGTCCAGGCAGAGAGCCCCATTTCTGGGACTCAGGCACTGGGACACAGCTCTTGGAACCCCACTCTGACTCATCTCTCCCCTAAATCTAGACCAGCAGGGAAAATCCCTACAGGCTAAAAGTCCCAGTAAAATCCAGTTCACTGGACAACCCCAAGTACAAAAGCCTGTTCCAACCCCTAACAACCCTATCATCCGTTGACCTCAGCAGCAACCTGAGACCCCAGTCCCAAAGCACCTGTTGTGTTAAGAGATATTCCCTGAGACCCAGAGTTCCTTATATCCTATTGGATCAAGAAAAGCCAGCTGACACCTACAGTGTATCAGCACCTACAACTCACCAGCACATATTGAATCAAGAACCCTATAGGATCAAGAACGCCCTCTGGATAAGAAGCTCATATTGAACCCAGATTGGATCTTATTATACCAAGTACAGAACAGTGTTACTCAAAATACACTACCTCTAAGTGGACGAAGAGCTCAGATTGGACCAAAGAGAGGCTTCCCGAGACACAGGCACAGCTAGAATAGGTTGTGCCAAAATAAGCTCCTTGAGATACAGAAAATTCTGCAGTGATCTGAAGAAGCAATGGGCAGAAGACACAAGTGTGAGAATACATATAACAACATAAAGAACAACATGGCACAACCAGAATTTAGAAGTTCTACAAGACTTGATCATGGCAATGCAGAAGATGCAGAAGGATATTACTTTAACTTTATGAAGATAATTGAATCATTAAAATAGGAAATTAAAAAAATCCCTTAAAGGAATAGAAGAAAAGACAAACAGAACATTGGAAGAGATCAACAAATCCCTCAAAGAAAGTAAAGAAATAGAAGAAAACCAATAAAAGCAATCAAACAGGGGAAGGATCCGTTTCCCAACTTAAAAATTAAAATAGAAGCAATAAAGAAGACATAAACCTAGGCAATGCTGGACATAAAAATGACCTGGATCTACAGATGCAAGCATAATCAACACAATTGAAGAGAGAACCCTTGGCATGGAAGATTCAGTAGTGAAAATAGATATATCAGTCAAAGAAAACTCTAAAACCAAATAAGCCATAACATAAAACACCCAGGAATATGGCACACTATGAAAAGTCCAAACCTGAGAATAACTGGAATTGAAGAATACTAGCTCAAAGGCACAGAAAATATATTCAAAAAAAGTATAGAAGAAAACGTTCTCATCTATAGAAGGAAATGTCTATAAAGATGCAAGAAACTTACAGAAGAGTAATGGACTCGATTTACCAAAAAAGTCTAATTGCCACATGATAATCAAGCCACTCAACCTAGAGAATTAAGAAAAAGTACTGAGAGCTGCAAAGGAAAAAGGCCGAGATATCTATAAAGGCAGACCCATTAGGATAACACTAGAGTACTCAATGGAAACAATAAAAGCAAGAAGGTCCTGGTCAGATAGAGTAACTAAAAGACCATGGTTGCCAGTTCAGAATACTATCCCTAGCAAAACTATCAAGCATCATTTATGGAGTAAGCAAAATATTTCACAACAAAACCAGATTTTAACAATAATTATCCATAAAAATTACCATACAGAAAGTGCTAGAGGGAAAACTCCAACCTAAGGAAGCAAGATACACCCATGAAATCACAAGCAATGGATAATCCCACAGGAAGAAAAAAAACCAAACAAACAAACAAGGGAAACACATAGACATTACCACCAGAAATAACAAGAAATAACAATCATTGGTCACTAATCCCTTAATAACAGTGGATTCAATTCACCTATACAAAAGACATAATCTAACAAGATGGTTAGATAAACAGAGTTCATTCTCCTGCTGTATACAAGAGACACACCTCAACTTCAAACACAGACTCAAGCTCAGAGTAAATGGTTGGGAAGAGACTTTCCAATCAAATGAATCTAAGAAACAAGCTGATGTTTCCATCCTAATAGGCTTCTAATTAAAATCATTTAAAAGAGATCAGGATGGACATGCCTTACTCATCTCAGGAAAATTTCAACAAGATGAAGTCTCAATCCTGAACATTATGCCCCCAACACAAGGACACCTATATATGTAAAAGAAAAACTATTATAGCTCAAATCTCATATCAAACCCCACATATTAATAGTGGGAGACTTTAATACCCCACTCTCACCAATGGATAGGTACCCCAGACTGAAACTTAACTGAAAAATAAGGAATCTAAGAAATGTTATAACACAAATGGACTTAATAAATATATATGCAGACCTTTCCACCCAAAGGAACATGCCTGTTTCTCAGCACCCCATGGAACTTTCTCTAAAACTGACCACATACTTGTTCATAAAGCAAATATTAATAGATACAAAAAATAGGAGTAACTCCATGTGTTCTATCAGACCCCAATGGTCTAAAGCTAGAGTTCAACAACAACAAAAATCACAGGAAGCCTACACATTCATGGAAACTGAACATCTGTCAATTGAACCACTTCCGCATCAGGGAAGAAGTAAAAAAAGAAAGAAATCAAAGACTTCCTAGAATTCAATGGAAATGAATCTACAACAGAACTAAACTTATGGGACACAATGAAAGCAGTGTTAAGAGGAAAACTCATAACCCTAGTTGCCTCTATGAAAAACCCAGAGAAATCGCACACAAGAGACCTAACAGCACAGCTGAAAGCTTTCAAACAATTAGTAGCAAACTCGCCTATAAGGTGTAGAAGGCAGAAAATAGTCAAATTAGAGATGAAATCAACACAATTGAAACAAGGAGAATAATACAAAGAATCAGTGAATGAAACAGTTGGTTCTTTGAGAACATTAACAAGATAAAGATAGACAAACCTTCATTCAAACTAACCAGAAAGTAGAAAGAGAGAATCCAAGCTAGCATAATCAGAAATGAAAAGAGGGACATAACAGACACTGAAGAAATCCAGAGAATCACCAGATCATAAGTTGAAAACCTATACTTCACTAAACTGGAAAACCTGAAAGAAAGGACAGCTTTCTAGACAGGTACCATTTGCCAAAGGTAAATCAGAACCAGATAAATGACCTAAATATATCTTTAACCCCCAAGGAAACTGATGCTTTCAGTCTTTCCATTTTGCATTTTCTGTGCTCTTTGATGTTCTTAGCCTCTTCTCACACATAATCAAACATTTAAGGGAGTTTATCTTGACATGTAAAATATTATTTTTGTGTTGTCACATTTTGATTGCCCCCCCTCCCTGCAATTTGTGCTTGTAACTCCACCTGCATCAAGGATAAGCAAATAATCCCTCTATAGGAAATGGTTTCCAAAAGGCCAGTTCACGCACTGGGGATAAATCCTACTTCCATTGGCAGAGGCCCCACCAGTTTTCAAGCCACACAACTTTTCATCCACATATAGAGGGCTTAGTGCAGTCACATGCAGGCTCTCCAGTTGTCAGTTCAAAGCCAATGAGCTCATAGTAGCACCAGTCAGCTGCCTCTGTGAGTTTCCCCAACATGATCTCTTACCTCCCTCTCTTCAACTGGACTGGGTATTCTAGGCCCAATGCTTAGCTGTGGACCTCTGCATCTGCTTCCATCAGTTGTTGGATAAAGGCTCTATGGTGACAATTAGGGTGGTCATCAATTTGATTATAAGGGAAGGCTAGTTCAGACATCTCCACTATTGCTTGGAGTCTTAGCTTGGTTCATAATTGTGAATTCCTAGAAATGGCTGGGATACAGAAAGGAATCTCTTCCTCTGGCTTTTGAAGTAGAATTCTAGGAATCAGACCAGCACATTAGACATGTACTTTTAGCACATTTTCCTGTAGATACATCCCAATGGCCTACAGCATTGAATTTATAATTTGCTTCAGGAGATGGTGACCACAACAGTCAAACCATTACTACTGCTTTAAATTAAGAATAAAATTGAATCAAGCAGTAGTGGTGGTGCACACCTTTGGTCTAAGCACTGGAAAGGCAGAGGTAGGCATACCTCCAGAGAAATTCTGTCTTGAAAAACAAAAAAAACAAAAAAAATAATAATAATACAGACACTAATGACAGCAGCCATACTCTATAAATGCTCTCATATAATTGCAATTTCTTACAGGTTGGAATATTTGAGCCATAGTTTCCTTCATTCAACTTTCTATATTTTTATTCTTTAATATAATTTCATCTACATATATATAGATACACATTCAAAGTTTACAATAAAATTTAGTTTTATTTCAAAAGGTAATGGCTATATGCTTAATATAATAGATGAGATGATTATAAAATAAATTATTAAGTAATGTATTTTATAACTACTAGAGAATAAAATATGCATTGTGTAATATTACTTTAACTCTGTAAAATGTGTTAAATTTGTTTATGTTGCATTTTTTAACTATGTAAACGTGTTTTGCATTTGTTTAATTTTGTCTGTGTAAGGTACCTTATTGGTCTAATAAAAAGCTAAGTGGCCAATATCTAGACAGTAGAGGGATAGGTGGGACTGGAAGGCAGAGAGAATAAGTAGAAGGAGAAATCTAGTCTTGAGAAAAAAAGAGAACTAGGAAAAAAGAGAAAGAGATACTTGGGGACAGTCAACCAGGCAGCTACCAGATATCTAGTCATGAAAGAAGTAGAAAACATTACAACATATAGAATTAAAAAAAAAAAAAATGTAAAAAGCCCTGAGGCAAAACATAGATGAAGTGAAACAGGTTATGTAGCAGGAAGTTTCTGTTCTGCTACAACTTCCAAATACCTAGCAGCTGCTTCCCAGATAATTGACTTGGAGGCTTAATAAATGCTGGGCTAGTAGCTCAAACATATTACTAACTAGCTCTTATGCTTAAATTAACTGATAATTCTTACCTATGCTAAGCTATGTGGCTTGGTATGTTTTCTCAGTTCAATATTTTCTTCATTCCTCCTTTGAGTCTATGCATTTCCTCTTCCCCAAATTCCCCTAGTTTGGTTGCTCTACCTATACTTCCTGCCTGGCTACCATTTTATTAAACCAATACAAGTAAAAAGCTTTACAGTGTATAAAAGCTATCCCACAGGAAAGTTAAATTATAAGAGTTAGTTGGACAAGCATAAGATAAGGCTGGGCATTCATAACTAATAATAAGTCTCTGAGTAATGATTTGGGGGCTGGCAACCAATGAAAGCCTGCTACGAATATTGAAATATCAGAAAATACATCAAATAGCTTAGCAAAGACTAGCCATCAGATAATAAAATCTACTGAGGTCTACTAATCATATATAACATAATAAAAATTGTACCCAGACACTATAAATATCAAAATTTTCTATATAGATTCTCTTTATATGAAAAATTAGTTTGTTATTGAAGTAGGTTATAATTTGTGAAGATTATTATGATTCTATTGAGGAACTGTATATGAAAATTTGTTATTGATACTAGCCATCCCTGTAGATTTCAGTATGTGAATGACTAATTAAATTTATCTGAGACAGTACTTTGCAGACAGAATTTTCCAAAGCAAATTTTTATGTCATCTAGAAAAAAAATTTGCAGGTTAATGGGCTACCTACCTGTTTTGTTTGACTACTTAGAATATTCCACAAAATTGTCTTACTTCAATTTCCTCTAGCAATTATGATGGAAACTAAGTAATTGGTATATTTCTATAGTGATACCAATGGGCATGGTCTCCAATATCTTAATAACCTATAACCAGCCTTCTATTTCATTTATTTCATTTGCCTAGATTTTTTTGTAGGCATTAAAAAACATTTGTGTAGGCCTTATTCTACAAAACTATGATCAGATTTAATATAGTCACTAACAGCATGTAATTATAGACTGCCTAGTCTCTAAATAAATGCAAATTATGGCTGTGAGAAGGAACCCTTGTTTTCTTGCTATAGTTAGGAGTGGGGACAATTTTAGCAAAAAAGGTACCTAAATTTGCTGGGTTTTTTTTTCATAGTTTAAAGAGAACTTCTGACTTCATGTGAATGCTGTTATTGTTTTTATTTGATCTTATCCATATGCATGAAATAATTGTGTTTAAGGCTAGAGTCATAAAGTTTTCCTTGATGTAACTACAAAAAGGCATCTTCTTGACCTATGTCATTGGCAAAATCCATTATTAATTTTTCTGCTTTTCTAAGGAGTAAATTTGTAAAAATGATGAAACTGGGATCCTATGTCTTCAATTCTCATCTCCTGAACCTCTTGCTCAAATGGCATTTATGTAGGATGATCTTTATCAGAATATATTTTGGTTTCAAGATGGTACACTGGCACTTGCCATGAAGAAGTATGGCAATTATCTACCTGTATGTTTTAATTTCTGTGTGGTTGATTAACTAGGTTAGAATAAGAGAATTCCAATGCCCTCATGGTTCATTTGATCAAGAAAGAAACACTAATACAAGATGGCTTATAAAACACATAAAAGGATAGTTCACTGGGCATAGCTACTCCTTTCTCACTGCCTGTTGCCCCTCCCCCAACAACACAAATCTGATTTAAGATTACTTGATTTAAATATAAGGATTGTTCTCAAGTCTGTCAAGATAGACCCTCTGTCTAGCGAATCTGTTTCTGGGCATGGTATTTTCCCCCCATCTTACCCCTATGAATATGTTGTACAGGAAAGGGTTAAAAAGTGCTGGCAAGAAATCACGTGTGTTAATTCTTGCTGAAGAGTCCCATCTCTTCCACTGAGGCCTGACAGTTAATCTGCTTGAGTTAATCACCCAGAGCCTGTAGTGATTTTCTTTTCTATTTCTTTAAAACAAACACGCATAGAACCTCAAAGAGCGTGGCCTCATTTAAAAAAAAAAAAAAGAAAAGAAAAGAAAGAAAGAAAAGAAAAGAAAGAGAAAGAGAAAGAGAGAGCAAATACACAAACAAACCTAAAAGGACAGACCCCTGGGAGTTCGTGTGAGCGCACAGGGCATGAATGTGAGCGCCTTTCTGTTTCTCTCATTTGCCTCCGTGTGCATCTCTGGGCGTACCATCCCCCCCCCCCCCAATTATATTATCCTCCCAGACTTGGAAGCTGCGCCTGAGCTGACGCTTTGATGGTATCTGCAAGCCTTTGTACTGATCTTTATTTCTGCCCCCTGAATATTAATTTTCGAAGCTGGTAGCAATACATCTCCTGAGTGACAGGACCTACTAGAGGCAGGTGGGGGGAGCCAGCATCAGATCATCAGCATAATAATAATACAAAGGGGAGGGATTCTTCGGCAACCCAGAGGCGAGAGGAAAAAAAAAAGCGATGAGTTCGCCAAATACATGGAGCATTGGAAGCACAGTCTACTCTCCTGTATTTTCACAGAAAATGACGCTGTGGATTCTGCTCCTGCTATCGCTCTACCCGGGGTAAGATGGGCCGTTTTCAGCGTCATTTGGCTCGAGAGAGATGTGGGGGAAAGACAGAGTTGTGGAAGCAGAGAGACCACCCAGATTTAAGACACTCTTTTGGGTCTAGGCTTTAGAATTTAGGGATGAGTGAATGAATATATGGGGTGGGAGAGAGACGGATGAGAGTGGAAGGACATATTGATTTATTTGATAATGAACAAGATTGTATTTGTTTTGTGTTCTGTTTCAGAGCGCTAAAGCTCACCTCATAGACTCTGTGATCTGGGATAGCATTTGAATTTGCTGCAATCTGATATGAAGTGGGTTGTGCTCTCACGCGTCGGCATTTGAGGCCATATTGAAGGCATTTGGGTGGGGGTCTGAAGGAGAAAATTACAAATGGGGTCCTGGCAAACACCAGCGCGGTTTGTGTAAAGGAGTATCGGGGGCGGGGGCAACGCTGTTTCTATTGTACACTACAGTCTTCTTTGGTCCTGCACCTGAGCATTCAGTCAGCCAGGTTTTCTATCCAGCCCCACTGACCTGGCTGCTGATTCCAGATGGCAAACTCGATTCAGCACCAAGGACAGCGGTCCAGCTGAGGGCCCTGGAAAGAGGCTTGACAGACCTCATACAGTATGTCTAATCTACAAAGGACATCCATGTAATCAGAAGGCGAATGGGCCAAGGCACAGCACAGAAGCCCGGGGACCTCACTCTGGTTATTGATACTCTCACCACCAGATGAGAGAGGGGTTAATGCAAATAAGGTAATGAATATAGTTCAATGAATATTGAAGAATATATCTGGAAGAGAGTTGGCCTAGCTGCATTCTTGAAAACATGCTCAACCAAGTAAATACAACACCAAAATTGTGAGGTATGCATGAGTGCTTTATAGTTTTCTTGCACAAATAAAGGGGAAGAAGGACCCATAAAATTCTTGAGTATGAATGCTCTCTGAAATGTGTTTCATCTACATTATTTAGAACTTCTTTGAACTAAGCCTATGAAAACAGAATCCCTCCACCAAGTACTTTTATTCCCCCATGCTTCTATCTATGGAAGTAGCTCTCACCACATTATAGTTTCCAACCAGAACCAAGGGCAGGCTAGAAGTCCACTCTTTCCATAACATGCCCTTCTGTATTTCCATTTTGAAACAGAGCATTGTAAGAACTATTTCTATGGCTGTGACATTCCCCACCCCAAGTAAGGACCTAAATCTATGGAAGATATCAAGACATGACACCAAAGTTTCTTAGAAGTTAATATAGTAGAGGAACTAGAGGGGGTTGCCAGTTTAAGTACATTGAGTATAGATAGTTTTATTAAAACCACAAGCTGAAGTAGTGTCCCAAAAGAGGAAAGGAAAATTTACTAGAAACAGCATTATACGTTTTGTATCATATAATAGAACCATTAAAATATTTTTCTATTCAAAATCATCACACACTTTTCTATTACACATTTTATGTAAGTTTGTAAACTTTGTTTTGGGAATCAGAGTGTTCATAAACAGGACATTTCTTCCTTGTATTTTTACAAAACACTGAAACCTGTGGAATAAAATCTAGACCAGACCAAGAGGAATGTATCTTTTCTTATTTTCATTTATTTTATTAAAGAATTTGAAACTAACTAATTGAGTACAGTCTTAGGCATTTCACCTCCAAACTATTTTATTTTATTCCAACATCCTAATTTATTATTGGTTATAGTATGATACTATTTAGGATTTACGTGTTATAAAAATGCTTTGATAGACATATTTTTGCGTCCTCACAGTAGTGATATTGCAAGTAGCCATTGCAGTTTGGTGCAGAGGATGTGATCAGAGATGTATCTTCTGCAGTCCAGTAGACGATCTCTCTAACTGGCTGAGTAAGGATGGAGGAAAAGAAAAGCTCTGATCACTAGAACTAATGCAAAGGTGTGTCTATGGGGGAGGGTGGTAGAATAAGTCTCTTGAAAAGACCGGGATCCTAAGATGCTATGCTGTAAACAATAATATTAAGAGAAAATTACTGAACATTGTAGTAGAAGAAAAGAAATCTTTAATGGACATTTTTAAAAATCTATAAAACTCCAAATAAGTTTTCCTTCTTATTAAGTGACAAAACTCACTAGATTATTTCTACATAAAAACAAACTATAAAAGAAGACACCAGAGCAAGCATATTGAAAGCTTATACCTTTCCTTCCAGTGAGAATTTTATAAACTTGAAATTTGTTTCACTGCCATGTATCTTGTTTACAACTTGTGAGAATCACGTCAGGACCTATTAAAATGGAAATTCCTAAACCACACTCTGATGGTTGTGAGTCATGAGGTCTGAATGAAGTCTGCGAATGTTAACTTTAACAAGTTCTCAGAGTTACTTAAAAAAATAGGCCTGGTGTCTGTCTATTTTAAAAGTGTACTTACTGTCCTATTTAATATTACTAAATACTTTTTTTCCTAAAATTTTATTCATCTTGGCACAGAAAATCAGTTTCTTTTCCATAAACTTACTAATTGTATATCAATCAAGTATGTTCATAAATCAAAAATGAAAGCTACAGGGTGTTACTATTTATATTATGTGTAAAACTTCTTGAAATATTTTAACATATTAACCTGCATAAATGTCTGTTTTAGCATATTCACAAATTCTATATACTACAACTGTATATATTGGCAAATATGATTTAAAATGAAATTTAAAATTTGGTAAATTATTTTAATATAAATTCAGTCTTTCATAGAGTTTTAAAAAGTAACAAAATTTTAAAATACAACAGATAATTGGGTACAGTAGGTAATTGAGATACAGAGAGACATTTTATGTTGATTGACACAAATTATCTTATAGTATATTTAGACTGACAGATAATTATTTTCAAAGAATTATGTTGAGCAAAACGGACTGCATTTTCAATAATCAATTTCAATTTTTTATTGAAATAATAGTTAAATATTTTGACTTCATTTATTTTAGAGATTACTCCTTCCAGCCCCTCCCATATACTTCTCCTTTCTTGATGTCATATTTATGGCATTCTTTCAATTAATTATTATCACATGCATATATGATATACATATGTATTGAGTACCATTTTAATACTTATATTTATTTTCTGTCCTTAGTTATTGCTGGATAAAAATGTATTAGATAAAATATTGAGAGCTTTGAGAGTTTTTTAGAGATATAATTATGATAATTGTTTTATGTTGATCTTAACTTTTACAGACCATAACCATAAACATTAAAGAAATACTCTGATTTTCAATATAAGCAACTGGCTTAGAGTTAATCTTCATTGACAAGCTTGTTACTCTACATCTATACAAATGCTTTACTTCATTTCCTCTGAGAAACTATTCTGGTTTTCATAAGCACACACAATTGCTTTGCTTGTCAACATAGGCATCTAGTTAGGCTGCCTTAAGCATCTACCTGAAAGGGTAAAATAAGAGGCTGTAAGTATGACTCAGAATTTCTAAGAATTCTTTTTCCACCACACTGTAGACCAAACATCTGGATTTTAAAACTGTTTTTTGTTTTGTTTTTAATGTTTCACTTTGTATAGCTCAGGCTGAGCTACAGGTTCAATTATAGGCTATGTTCCACACCAGTTTAAAAAGTAAGTTTTTATGTAAATTGTTAACTATATAAATGCTTTTTTGATATCTTAGATTCATTTTGTATATAATTTTAAAAAACTAATTCACAAAAATTAAATTATTGGTAAGAGTTGTTTAGATATTTTGTAGTTTCCACTTAAATTGGGAGAAAGTCAAGACTGACTGTAGGGATATTAAATCTGTTATTCATATTGTGATACCAGGCCCATAGTTACTTGTTGTATATAGTATCTTAGTTTGACAAGCATGCATCACAAAATTTTAAGCACAATGTAAATATCTCACATGTAGTCTTTTCAAGTTACCACACTTACATGAACAGAGGGTAGGTAAATAAATTAATAACATTGCAGATTGATTTAAAATAAAACCAGCTATGTTATATATGCACAGATGCTTATGCACTATGTACATGCTAAATGTTTACTTATCACTAAGAACAAATATCTTGCTATATGAATCAACAATAATTCTCATATTTTTACTTCTGATGATCTCTTGTCCTTAAGCAAACTACTTTTCATATAATTCTATATTCTTGTCTGTTAAGGCTGGGTAACGACTGTTTCATCAAGCCATAATGAAGATTAGATATAATTGTTAAATATTTATGTAGTTCACTGTATCTAAATATATGACAGCAGTAGACTTGAAAGTGTCTATTTATTGATAAATTTGAAGATGCCTATTTTTCTCTAATTCTGCACAAAAAGCATCATGCTGGGGTTGTTTCTAGTGCATGGATATGGTAAGCACTCACTGTGATTGAGCCATGTCCTGGTCAGATAATTCCTTCTCTTGAAATCTACCTGAAATAAACAAACAACAACAACTCATGGAATATGCATCCAATTGATATCCTGACTCTTTTGACACCCATACTAGTTGAACTTTCAGACTGTTTAATTAGGACTTTTAATAAGATTTCTGTGATCAGTTTGTTAAAATTGATTTTGAAAAATCACAAGCATGTGACATTTCAATAAAGTCAAATTGAACCATATCAGATATAACAGATTCTAGAAAAGATATCTTAGCTCCAAATGTCCTTTGGGAAAATTAAAATATTTAATCTAAATTTTGCTGAGGAATCTTTGATATATAGTATTTCCTACTATATAACCATTAAAATATATCACACTGTACTCGCTAGACAGATGTGTTTAGACACATCTTGTTATTCAGTGGCCTTATTATATATTTAAGAACATACTAAATGCAGTGGTTGAATCTCCAAATTAGAATTGTACTTGAGAAAATGCATTTCCCTTATGTGTATATGTAAGAAGGAATGGTTTAATTTGCAATTCTTTGACTATGCAGAAACTATTTGCTCTACATTGAGCACTTTTCTTCATTCTTCACGTTTCTTACAAAATTCTTAGAAAAGTGAAAGATGAAATTGCATTAATAATACTGAATATTAAAGCATAAATAACATTAATTAACATCTGGAAACTTAAAATTTCAAATATGTAGATGTTAAAGTATGACATTTTTAACCACTACCATTATGCTAAAGCTTACTCAGTTACCCATGTTATGAGTTCTAATATCAAAGCATTGATGTTTTTATATCTGGAGGAAAAAGAGGTTTCTGTTTCTAGAAATTGATTATGGTTTCTAGTTTTTACTACAGCTATAATGCTTATATCAGTATTCTTGAAACCTGATAGAGTTGCTAATTAGATGACAATGAAACCCCTTTTTCCTTCATAGAGCTGTCATAACTGAGAAACAATGAGATTGAGGGATCTACCTAGTAATTCTTAAATAGCAGCTTCAGGGAGGACCCAGATTTCTATTTTTGCACTTCTAGTATATACAACACACTCTATAAATACAGCCATCTAAAAACAATTTAGTGTTAGAAAACACATAGTTTGTTTTGAGATGCAAGAGGTCTCTTCACACTGTCTTCCTGAGGGAGTTGCTCCTTTTTCCTTTCTACCATAGACTGGAGATTGAAAGTACTTTCAAAGAAAATATAAAAAGCCCTTTTAAGTTACATATTAGTGGCTTGGGGTAAAAATAAAACTTAACTCCAAATAATATTAATCCTTCTAGTATTATATTACCAGAGCATAAATATGGTAATAATTCTATATTATTATGATCATTGTACAGCTGTGCATAGATAATACACTATGTAAATGGTAAATACATTGCACTGACATTACACTTTCCACCCATTCATAAAGAAAGCGTAAGAACAGAAAATAACATAGGAGTGGGCAAAACAAGGGATGTTTTTAAAAGCAAAATCCTTTATAGTAATTGAAACCCTGCAATGAATACAAGTTCAGCTACAGAAACTAGTCTATGTAGTAGGGCATAGAAAAATTAAATTATTTAATTTATTCAGGTAGTTTTATGGTAAAATATTTCTAACAAACTAAATATGCCATATTGATATTCAATATATATTTGTGGTGGGGAAAAATAAATGATATAAATCTTTAGTGTTGTTCGGTAGGTATCAGCCTTTTTGAATAAGTTCTTTTTGAAAATGTACTTAAAATACATAATAGTGAATACTCTGCACACAAAATTTTGTATAAATAAGTCAGGAATGGTAGAGCACACTCAGCACTCAGGAGGCAGAAGCAGGAGGAACTCCCTAAATTCAAGGCCAGCCTGGTCTACATAGTGAAATTCAGGACAGCCAAGGCTAAACAGATGAGACCCTGTTTAAAAACAAAAGCAAAAAAAGGTAAAGTATAAATCAAAATTTTTTTAAATTTAAAAATGAAAAGTGTTTTTATTAGCCTTGCTAAAGTGTCTAAATGTGTAATTACAGTGCAGCAGGGGCCACAGATCTGTTCTCATAGTTTTCAATCTAATGTATGTGGATATGTCACAATTTAATGTATGTGGATACAGATTATGACTAGAGAAGCATACAAATAATTGTTAAACTTTAACCAGGTTAAAGTTATACATGAGAGCCATATTATGCTGTAAGAGAGCAAGGTGATGTTCTAATGTTCTAGTGTTGTGAAAGCATAGGACATAGAACCAGAGGTTCACTAACCTCTGAAATTCATTGACAAATATCTAGTTGCACAGTTTTAGTATATAAATATTATTTTCTTTTCTTGTTACTCACAGTTTTAAGAGTAATTCTGTAGTGATCTTTCATACATATAACAAAATATTAGTTAATAATTCTTATTTTTGAAGAAGTATACATTTTTTGAGATATTCCAAGTCTATTTTTTCTTGAACACACACACACACACACACACACACACACACACACACACACACACAATACAAAGTGTAGTGATAAATGCCACACTGTGGTTTATGGTATTGACTTTGCAAAGTACTAAATTTGCAAAATGTTATCCTGTTAATGTGTTTCTTCTCTAACAACATCCTACATAGTAAATATGCACACACACACACACACACACACACACACACACACACACACACACACACACGTGGTGGGATTCAGGTTTCAGCTGATAAGGTCCTGGGCTCCTGAAGGGGGAGTGACCAACCCACCACCTACACACACACACACACACAGATGTAATATATATATATATATATATATATATATATATATATATATGGTGAACACTTGCCACACAAAATTTGTCACAAATGAGTGGTATAGTGATATTAGTATATTATATTTATTATATAGTGTATATAATCATATATGTATAATATAATATAATGTATTTTAATATAAAACCAAGTCTTATGGTTATATACTTGGCAGTAGATATATATTTTTAAGTATTATGTCCAGTTGAATATTTTCTCTGAGACTTTGTTAATTCAATATAAATGGTCCAATACAGTCACAAAAGATACCATGGCCATCTGTGTCTATAGTTAACACCAGAAGTATTAAAGCAAGGTAATTTGGATACAACAGAACCAAAACTATTCAGATTCTAAGTGTAAAAGGAAGTGTGTCATACAAAAGTACTCATAAGGTGCTTTTAGATCCTTGGTGGTTTAATTTATTTTATTTTAGCATTTCTTAAAAATAGTATTTTGCAAGAAGTTACGGTGATAGTTGTGCTAATGAACTAACTGCCTTATAACGCATTTTTTCAACTTTTTCTCAACAACAAAAATAAATACATAATTTCTATACTAAAGGATAGAATCATTTACCTACATGCACACATATAGCCACAGAAATGCAAATTTAAGACAGTATCTCTTTATTTGACACATAATATGAGAAAAAATTTTAAATTATTTCTTTTTACTTTTTATCTATCTCAAGAAAGATAACTTCAATAAATCTATTTCTCCTGTATATATTCAATAACAATTTATTTAATCAGATAATGAAAGGAAAAATATTTTGATTTTTTCCATAGTCTCTTCCTTCATTTTTCCTTCTAAACTTTGAATTCATCAAGTATGTCTGCAAACTAAGAAAAAACAGAAAGCAATGAAGCATCACCTAAGCAAGTGTCCTAGCGTCTGATGTAGACTTTTAGAGGACAAACTGATGAATTATATTCAGCCAGACACTCATTTATAGCTAGCCATCTACTTACATAATGAGCCTCAGTCACCTTATCTAATTTCTCTTTGCCAAGTTAATTTTATCAAAAAAGGAGGGTTATCATTTCTCATATGATTACTTTGAGCAGTGAATGATAAAAATACTTGTGCTTATTACAAGTACACTGTCTATTTTCTGGTCTAGGTTCTATATGCCACTTCTATATCAAGGAAATATCCTGTTAAACTCTAAAGTTTTCGAGCATGCAAAAGATACATTTCTTAATTTTCTAATTATTTTGTACTCTAAATCTTTCATTCCCTTTCTTACCTGGAATAAGGTAAGAAAACTTTGGGCAAGACTGTTGTTTCTAGAATGCCTGCACTATTCATTTTAAGTATAAGTTTCCGTGATGCAGAGACTATAATGATATGGACAAAAATCTAATAAATATGTATGCCACTTCATGGGAGTCTTCCCTAAATATAACACCCCCAAATAAAGCTAAATAATTATTTATTTTACAGTAGATGGTATCAAAGGACTGACATTTATTTGGTAAACAAAATTACTGGACTGGACTCATTATTGAAGGCACACTAGCTTGCTTAACTTGACAGCCAAGTCCTTTATTTTTTGGCATTTGACGGTTGATGAGTATTGGGAAAGGTAATAATTCAAGCTGATACTTGCCATTTGTGATCATGACCATCTCTTCTGTTTCATTGGGCCTCATAGATCTGAAAGATCTGATTATAGGTAGGAAACCATCTGACCAAGTTTACAACATTAGCACCAAAAATACCATGACACAAAAGAAGGAATTCTCAAGTTTCTTTTTCTTAGTTAATTGTTTAGGATTTAATGTATAGGTAGATGAGGATTTTGTTTTTGTTAAATACTATTTCTTCTGATTTATGTGGCCACAGATTTTGCCTATTTGCAAAATTAGTATTAATAAAAATAAATATGTTGGTATTTTCTTAGATGCTTATTTATTTTTCAACATGATGCTTGGGAATACAATGATGTTGATTTTTGTTGCTGGGTTTTTAATATATTTAGATACTTCCATGGTGTGTCTGGATTGATGTTGTCAACTGCATTATTATATAAGTGTTTTTTAGGTCATGCCTTAATTTCTTTTGATGAAAGATTTTAAATGCAAATAGCTGTGATATAATACTATAAAAACTAGCAGAAGTGTTTTCCAGTGTACAATAGTGAAAGTTATTTCAAATTTCACAGCTTTAGACTGTATCAGTTTGCAATAGTCATTTGTCTATATAACCAATTATTCCAAAAGTTAGCAGTATAAAATAGATATATCTTTCTTAGATTTCCCAAAAAACCATGTCTAGGAACAATTTATCTGAGCACTTGTAGCTTAGAGTCACTCATGAGGTTAAGAGTCAACTTATGCCACAAGATTCTACTGATATTCAAATGCCTTAAACTATCTGTTTTCAAACTCTTAAAAATGATACACCATCACTCATATATTACGTGGTAGGTAACCTAGGCAAACTCTGACTTTGGGACAGTGGTCAACCGAAAGGATGTGTCTTAGTCTGTTGGGATTGCAGTAAAAATATATTATAGACCATGGTTAAAATAATATGAATGGAAAATTGTCTCTCACATGACTGTATTGCTGAAAATCTGAGATTCACAGAGTATGTTTCTAATGAGATTGTTCCCCTGTATGCTCCACTTAATTTAGTTAGATATCTATAAACACCAGGTTTATTTTGTATTTCTCTACAGTTGCTAGAACAGAGTTTATTATCTATTCCCCATTTTCTTTGATCCTAGCTTTCTTCCATTTGAAAATTTCATAGCAGTTTCTTCAGATTTTTAGAATTATTCACAACTTTTTTCATATTTCATAGTTTAAAATGGAGGTATTAAGTACAATAATATTTATATAATGAATTACAATTTTTAAAACAAGAGTTAATAAAGTACAATATTGAAGAAAGGAGCACAGTTTCTCAGTTATACTGCAAGTCAACACACACAGACACACACACACACACACATCATTCATGGAATTAAATAAAAAGCAAATAAAGTTAACAGTAACTTAATACCACAGATATGCAAGCAAGTAGGTCATTTACAGATTTGCAGATGCAAGGGAAAATTTCTTCCTATAACACATATTGTCCCACTTGCTGCACGATTTCTCTGATGAACAAGCATCTACGATGTAATTGCAGATGCACCAGGAGGGAGAAAACCTTATTCAATTAATTTTCTTTGACTTCTGATTTTAAGTAATTTCGAAATCAAACACATAGTAGGTTTTTAAGTCTCAATAATGTACATCAAAAAATTTCAAGTGCACTTAAGGCAGAGGATTAAAATAAAAATCCATATTTATTCTGGTGAGCCAACATATTTACTTTCTATTTACTTGCAAAATGACTTATCTATTCTATTTTTAGTAGCTGGTGCGAAGGATAGAGCTGAACAAGTTAAACACTTTTCTTATGGTATTTATATTATAGAATAAAACATACATTTAAAATAGAGTTGCATATTACATATGATGACATTTTATAACTTTACTCCTAGCCAATGGTATACTTTTGTACCACCCCATTCCATTTGATTTATTTCTCTTGACCCAAGGAAATTGTAAAGCTAAGATATATTTTTCTCCTCAATTATTTTTCAAACAACTACATTCCCAAGAGTTTTCTCATGTTCCTTTCTCCTGACATGGCCAAATAAGTGTCATGAGTTTATGAGTTCTGAACTTCTGTGTTGAATGTGGAATGAAAACAAATTCAAGTAGATCAATCCATTCCATAATTCCACGTTCTGACCTTGCTGCCATTAATAAACATTTACTTCATTTCCAATAATTGCTTGCTCCTATAATCTAATTGGCATCACACACACAAACACACTCACTCACTCACTCACACACACACACACACACACACACACACACACACACACACACACACACTGGACAAACACCCTTTTCTTTACAGACCTTTCAGAGAGAGGCAGACAGGAAACAAGCAACCAAAAGAAAGAAAAAATAACAAAATATTAACACTACAATAGGTATTAAAAATAAATGGAAAATGTGATATGATTGAAAATAAAATGATGGAAATTTACTTCTCAACCATTCTGGACAATGAAGACTTTACAGTGATTTATTATTTAAATAAGAGAAGTCAAAACTCTTAGGGGATTGAGAAAATACCATACTTATGATCAGATTGGTTTAAAATAATAGAAAATACTGAGACCTTTTGGAAATATGATTGTTGACATAGTTTGAACAGTAGACTAAATCCAGATGTTTGAAACATTGTAAATTAAGTAGAAAGGCCAGAACAAAGGATTTGGGAAGCAGTAAGCTATTTCCTAGTGCACAGACTTACAGCCGTGGTATGAATTCCAACTGTAGCACAGGTAGATTTTAGGACATCAGTCTCTTTCTTAAAAACACATACATCTCCTTTAGAGAATGATGAATTCTGTATAATTCCCCCACCAATACTCAGTAACAACAGCTAACATTAACTGTTGGCTTCTTTCTTGCTCAGAAATCTCATCTTTCTTTATATGCAAATGAAGACAAAAATCATTTGTTAATTCTCATGTTAGTCCAGTTATTTGAAACAAAACTATATATAGCAATTATAAAAGTATCTCTTTATATTCAACAGATCTGTTTATACACATTTAGTTCAGTGGTACTAAAATTATAGCATTGAAAATTAGAAAATAATTTTTCCTACTTAAAAATTAAAAACGTTACTAGTTGACTAATTTAAATGTTCTAGGAAATTTTCTTGGAGAGGATTAGCACTTACGTTTTAATTTCTTACTGTAAATTTTACTGGTGTGAGCTGAAATGAGCAGGAATAAACTCCAGTGACACTGAAGACTGACGTATTCAAACTTCGTGAATTGGAAAAGTTTCAGTTTTTCCAAATCAGAGTCAGAGTTTAACTCAGTTATTTTTGGCCTCTTAATACTCATTCATTGCCTGCTGCCTCTTGGCTGTGAAGTTAAGAATTTTTAGTGTTTTGATTGGCAGACCACTGGCTTCTCCCTTCATCCCCAAAGTTAGGGATGTCATCAAATAAAATCTAAAGCCTAAGCAAAGATTCTCCTGCTTTACTACCACCAGCTGAGGTGAAAGTCTCACCAAAATATTTTCAAATGCCCTGATTAACAGTTTTCTTTGGTGTTGTAATTATACAATAGTAATTAACAATGACTCAATGTCCTTAATCTTTTGACATAGTAAAAGATCTCAATTGATTAATCTATGAACTGTGGAAATTTTCTTTTCATATAGTATAAATTTGTATTTGTCAAAGAAATCAATATGGTGACTTACAGTATATTGAAACTTAAACTCTATAAAACCATTTCCACATTAAAACAGGCTATTTGGAGAAATTATATGTTCTGAATGTTGTCACTCATATGAGGCTCATGCAAATTCTCTCTTGTTCTTGGGTTCTGTATTAATATTGAAGAAATTAACCTGCATACAGAAAAACTAAGGAATGCAATGTACTATCTAAACTCCAAAAATAAATGCTTAATCTAACTAATTTACAAGAGACCAAGTACTATCTTAGTAATAAAATATTCATTATTGCAGCCTCAATAACTGACATAAAATTTAAGAGCAAATATGATTCTTGAAAAGCCATCTAAATTTGTGCAATATCAAGCTCAAAAAATAGTTAACACTTTTAGCTAATAGTCATTAAGTAAATACACATTTCAGCTACAGTAGACTAATACTACAAAGTTTTTAGATGGTGAACATCAAAGCAACAGTGTTTGAATGCCTTTGAATTTGATGCATTTAACTATGCATCTGGATATATGCAGACACTAAATGAAACGACATGCTGATCTCCTTTTCCATATACCTGCTTTCAGTGACTTTCAGACTTCACTAAACCTAAGATGGTTTTGGCTGACACTCACAAACTGTGAGAACACAGAGGACATCCTGTCCATCTCTGGTTTTCTTGTAAACAAAATTTGTGCATGTGTACACGAATGATCTCACTTTAATTTTAATTTCATCTTTGGTAGAAAAAGAAATAAAAGATTTATCAGCTTTTTAAAATAGTTTGCGTTCTGGAAGAAAATGCTCATTTTTCTCATAAAATGTTGAGATTTTAAAAGTGACGAGAGAAAAGCATGTCAGTAGAGTTAACCTTAATGTCAAGTTGGATGCGCTGGGAGGCAGATTAGTCATGTTCTAGCTCGGAGAATATTTTAAGATTTTCTTTCATGTTGTGGTACCTTTCTCAGTGCTTGCTTAAGTATTTGTATCTGCAAATTTTAAAAAGAGTTGTTTGTTACAATAGTTTTCTTGGTCCAGCCTAAGACTCTTTAGCTTCCCGCAGCTGCTTAGGCCCCCCAAAATGACTCAGATACTTATATTAACTTCATGCTGTTTGGCCTATGGCTCAGGCACATTGCTAGCTAGCTCCTTCATCTTAAGTCAGTCCATTTCCATTAATCTGTCTGCCACATGGCCCGTGGTTCACCTGTGCTCCTTACATATTTCTTCTTGTGCCCCTGGCTCGATCTTCTGTGACTCCACCCTCTTTCTCATAACTATTCTGATTCCCCACCTACTTCTTCTCTGGTGCCTGCCATGGCCAAAACAGTCCTTTATTTAAGATTGATATATACAGCAGACAGAAAGACATTCCCACATCAGTGATTGATAATGGCGTTTCACTTAACACATCATTTTCTATAACTGAAGCTGTGTCTTGTGCATGTTTTAAATACAATCTGGTTAACTGAAGGATCAGAAGATATAAACCTATAAAGCATCATATCACAATTCAGCCATTCTCATGCATTTACAATCAAGTGAAACCTATTAATTCATATATTGAATACTTTAGATTTATTTTATCTTAATTATAGTGTGTGTGTGTTTGTACTTACATGTGAGTACAGGTGGCATTGATGCCAGATGTTTAGAGCTCCATAGAGCTATAGACAGTTGTGAGCTGGTTGATGTGGGTGATGGAATCTGACTCAGGACTTCTGGAAGTAAACTATGTCTTCATAACCACTGAACCATCTCACCACTTCATTATTAACTGAATATTTTTCAAGAAGAAAGTCAAGTACTAGAAATATTATATAATTTTATAATGTAAGTAAATTCATTTAAAATATTAAAACTAGAAAATTAGTATCACTTATCATAATAGAAAACACATTCAATGTTATTGAAATAAAATTATAACAAAGTTATTAAGCTTTTATCGGATTAATTTTTGTCTTGCAGACAAGTTGATTTTGTTATTGCTTTTTTACAAAGTATATCAGTAAACTAAAAACAATGATTGGATAGAAATTACAGATCACTGAGGGTTTCACAAAATATTGTTAGATATGAAGAAAGTAAATTAAAAACTGTTAAACTTTTTAAATATGTGGTTTAATGTCTTTTAATACTACATCTATGTGAAATTTTAAGTTGTTTTCTTGGAATGACTTCAAAGATTTAGGTCAAACAGATGCTGTCTCAATAGGACACAAATATTAAAGATGATGTTTTTTATTGTCAATGTACTGTGAGTTGCATAACAAAATTCCCAAATGATTATTTACTCCAAAGAATGGAAGTGAAGAAAAGAAGTTTAAAATTTTTAAGGAAAGGTATCTGAGTAGACCTGTCTTATTTCTTTCAATAGCTCTTAATTTTCACATACCTCAAAATCATTTGAATACCCAATTTTTCACATTATTAATGATCAGTTAAACCATTATTTAAAAAGATTTTCCTTCAACATTTGTCATTTTTATAAAGAACTCCAAATAATTTTAACATGCATAACGAAAAAATGAATTGTCTACTATAGGTTTGAATGTTTATTGTGAAGGGAGTAGCATTATACAGTCTTAAATACCATAGTTAGCATATAGAACTATATATTATTTCTTCCTTGAAATAATTCTTGGTGGTATATACAATCACAGTCTTCTCTGACATTAATTTTTATGCCTTGTGTATCTTCTATTGTTAAAATTGACTGACCTTTAACTTCCATAGTCAGAAAAGGGAAAGTTATACAGAATCTGAGGATGGAATATAGCTGAATTGGCAGAGCACTTGCTTAACATGCAGAAGACCCTGGGTTTGATCCCCAGAACAATTATCAGGAGAACAGCATTTTTTTAAAATCAGTTTTCTAAACAAAGATATTGAAGTTTTCTTCTGAATGGTTAAGTAAACCTCTGCCTTGTTAGCAATTATCCACTTCTATTTCTTCCTGACTATATTTATTACCAACAGTTTTCTTTCCATTTTATAAATATCATGGTTGAGGTGACTTTAAAATTTGTTGCTGTTATAGTCTTACACTTGTGTGGTTGGTACTTAAAAGCTATTTCTACTGTTTGTCATGTACATCATTTACATTCTCACACAGGTGTGGCTGGTATTTTACGAAGAAATAAGTGTTGGCAATAGAGTATAAAGAATCAGTTCATCTGCATACAGCTTTAATTGCTTTATAAAAACACTAAGGAGAAATTAACCTGTCTTTTAAAATTAATTTTACAAATAGCACATGCTCCAATGGTCCACTCAGTGTTTTAAAATAATGTTAATTGGACATCTTAGAAAATATCAAGTACTTACTGATTCTGGAAAAAAAAATGCTACTAAGGTCAGAAACAACTCATTGGGGGTCTAATTTTCCTGTATCTATCCTTGGTGGTTAAATTTAAGTTGTCTTTCTTTTGAGAAATAAAATGCAAACAAGAACACAAGGCCCAAATAGAGATAGAAGGAATATTTATTGCTCAATCAAATAAAAATGTATGCCATTACCAACCAACTCTCAAAAAAAAAAAAAAAGCATTGTCTAGCACTTCAATACATGATGATGTCATATATTTTCTACCAATTCTGTTGTTAATTTGGATTATACTAACTTCTTTGGATCAACATGATTATTGTTCTATGAATGTCCCTAGGTATGTCTTTTAGTGGATATATGCATGCATATTTTTCTGGAATGAAACTACAGATGGATCGACTGTGTTATAAAATATACAGATGTCCATGATAGACAGATATTAGGGAAGTATTTTCTTTGTAAAGGTGCATAAAAATGTCACTCTATATCATCCCACAAGTTTTAAGAGGAGTTAAAGTAAAATAACTATAAATTATGGCAAGAAGGTTGTCACAGAGCAAATAGGTCACGGTAGTAATCTTAGGGCATAAGCAAGCTGATTGTTCTTTTCCTGCAGAAACCTTATTCTTTGCAAGTACTGTGTTTCCCTTCATGCTTTACTTCCTCATCTTATGTATTCCAATCTTCCCTTGCTTAGGTAAAACACACACTTTGTGGGAAGCTAATTCTAACTTTGATTTTAGTGAGGGATAAATAATTAAGTTAAAATCCTAGACATAATTTACCTCTACTTGGAGAAAATGGCTTTCTGTGCACCCTCCTCATTGATACGCACGATGAGACTTTCTGTTGTATTTGGAAGAGAAGTAACATCCTTTTTTAAAGCAAACTTTGCAAATGTTTATCTCTCCAATGAAGGAAGCAAGAAAAGGAAAAGATGTCAGTAACTTGGGACCATATAATCAAATCAAGTGTCTGTTTTGAGACTATGCAGGCCAATAAACAGAAAGGGTCTGATTTTGTGTTGTTATTATTTTGTTTATATTTTTGAGACAAGTATTTATTATGTGACTCACACAGTCTAAAATTCTTCTTAGCCTAGACTAGGTTTATACTCATGACAGTCTTCCTACATGGATTCTTGAATGTTGGGAATGCAGAAATGAACAATCATGCTCAGTCTAAACTTGTGGGATTTTTGTTGTTGCTTTTGATTTTTATTTGCTTGTTTTGGGTTTTATTTTATTTTAAATTCACAATGTAAAATTTGCATCAGCACATATTGAAGTCCACACTACCTCTGTCATACTTATTTGTGTTCCTGATTTTCAAACTAATTTGAAGATTGACCATTGTAGTCAAGATTTCTTTTAGTTAATGAAATATTATTTTTGATGGATTGTTAATATTTTGCATTTTATGCAGTGGTATATATATCTGATATTTAGTTCAGTCAAAGTGAAACACTTATTAATAGATACAAGCCTAATTCAAAGAACTGAAATATATGTGATAGGAAAATTATTCCAAGCTGGGTAATTAGCTCTCATAATGATCTGAAAACATACACATTTAATTCATTGAACTCCATAAGAGTTACTCTGTAAATCACTTACACATTCTTCCAGGAGAGAGAGCCCTGCACAAGTTACTGAAGGTTCTACAATCAGAACTACCATTGTCTCAAGTTCATTATTCACAAAAGCCAAGATATCCTTCAATAACTCTTAGTCTAGATAACAGGATGGAGTTGCAGATCCCAGTGTAATGTACTGATTCTCTTCCATCCTTATAGGATCTACAAGCATCAATTTTACCTGCTCATGAACATTCTACAATTCCTCCCTTTTCAGATACATCTTCTGGAAGAAACAGGCTCATCGAGCTGTCTTGTTTCTATGAGTGTGTTAATTTCCAAATGCAACTCCGTCTCTAAATGAGGTAGCTGATCATATCCATTAATGTAAATTGCAAGGTTTGCTATTATTCCTCAGCATGTGCAGATCAAAACATTGTTGTCTACGATGTCAAGCTTATGAACTTTGAACATTACTAATTGTGTGCTGAAGGTACCATATTATTAACTGGGCTCAGTTATAAAATCATTTATCCTCCTAAGGGAAAATAAGCTGGAAACTTTATTTAGTATACATAATCCTTTTGTTGTCTATTCGATGACTGCACTTAGAACAGCATTTCTCAACTTGTGGGTCACTACTCCTTTGGATATTGAAAGACCCTTACACAGGGTTGGCTAAGACCATCAGAAAGCACTGATATTTATGATATAATTCATAACAGTAGAAAATTACAGTTACAAAGTAGCAATGAAAATAATTTTATGGTTGGGGTCACTGCAATGTGAGGAATTGTATCAAAGTGTTGCAGCATAGAAGGTTGAAAATTAGTGACATAGAGGAATCTTTGGTCCCAATTCTTTTGCCTTGCAGCATAAAGTTTACATATTGTGATTTTTGGCCTTCTAAAGAGTCTACTGATAATTGTGAACATGTGTATTGATCTGTGAATGATGGCAGTTATAGGGACATTCATGCTTACAAAACAAATAAAGATACATTGAAATTCTTAAAGCTTTTTTTCCTATAACACAACAAATATGTAATAGTATATATTTACTACTGGTACTTCTAAAGAAAAACCAATACTCACCCCCAATACACACTATTTACTCTTAGACTAACAAGATGGCTCAGTGGACCAGATAATTAACTCAGTTCAGATCTCAAGCGCCTGTGTAATGCCAGATGTGGTAGTGTATGGCAGAGATAGTTCTCCATCCCGAAGATAAAATTAAGAGAGCAAAACCTCCAATGAACAAGAATATTTTAATAGAAATTATTCAAAGATATCACTTCTTTGATATATATGACATGAGGTAGGTATAATGCAATGTAAAATAATGTTCATGTGAATGACTGTGCCTGTAAAATAACCTGCAACCAGTATTACATAGCAGTAGTGCAAATGATTTCTAAACCACACTAGCAGTTTAAAAATATTTCAAGCACAAAAATAAATAATACTATCTTTACCATTATTATTAAATCACCTTATCTATATTTCAAAAAGAAAATTATAGAGTGTATTTATGAGGAAGTGAATATCAATGAATTTGCAAAGAACTCAATGAAGCAACGAATGCTTTTTAATTCTTTTTAAACTGATTGCTCTTTTATGATGAGAGGATATTATAACCTTCCTCCCCTTTTAATCTAGAGCTATATTAAATCTATTAGAATATGACACAGATGAAAATAAATGAATAATTGGTTTTTCATAGCAAACATTCCAAATATATATCAAAACCAAGTATTTAGAATCTTTTATGTAATTGTGCTTTTTTCCTCTTAATCCTGCCTTTTCCTAAATAATTCACTATCACTTTGAAGAAGAGTTAATGCTTATAATTATGGCTTAGTTCATAACAGAAATAAAATGAGTACTGTGACCTACAACACAGAGATATATATTCAAATGACTAAGACAAATTGAGAATATGTATTTATTAAAGAAATTCCAATCCTTATAAAATTTGTTAAAAAGCCAGACTTATCACTATCGATAGATCTTAGAGTTCAGGATTTCTAAAAAATCCCTAGAATCTTGAGACTACTAGTCTAAACTCTGGACCAGATGGCCTATGGCAACCTCTGCAAGCTTTTCAGAACATAGAAGAGTGAAGGTTTGGGAACATTGCTCCTCAGATATTTTCCTGCAAGTGGAATTTTTAAAATTATGATTATTCAACTTAAAAAGTAATTTTGATTGTATTCTCTTTACTTTAAAAAAGGTATTTTTAAACTAAAAGCAACTATAAAAAAATAATAACTCTAAATCCTCTGCAGGGATTTACTAGTTCCTCAACTCAGATTTTCAAGTTCGGTTACTTTCAAGTCACACAACAGTTTAATGGATTTTCTTAAATCGTTAGTTTGTTTGTACCCAGGTATGCTCACAGTTCCACTAGATGCCTCATTTATTTGTCATACATCATCTATACGTAGACCTCTGTAAATACAGAAACCCCACCTCCAAAGAACAGAAAAAACGGCCTACCATGAATGATGAGGGAAGTTAGGTTTTTGGGGTTTTTTTTGTTTTTTTGGGGGGTGCTTTTTTTAAAAAAAAAATCTGGAAATGATCCCAGAGCATGCATCATCCTGTTTAATTTAGATTTCAGCTGGGAGAGCTGTGGAGAAGACAACCTTTATTTATTTATAATACAGAGGCTCATTATTTTTTTTCCTGGAAAACATTTGCTTTTAGTTCTTATGAAGTAGTGTTAGGTAAATGTGTTGAAGCAGCATCTACATTTTCTGACTGTAGTTACATGTTTGGAATCATTTTGTTAAACATAACACTGGTCACCAGTGTTGGACGTGATGGACGGAGACACTAAATAAACATTTTATTCCTAAGCAACGTAATATGAGTATGGATACTCTCATACTTTAAGATGGGTAAACTTTCTCAAGCACTAAAGTAGGAATGAATGTGGAAAGTAAACCAGATTTACCTGTCCCCAACAAATATGCTCTTTATTCCCTTGTTATATTTTAACTTCCCCAGTGTCTTATTTCTAAATTAATTCTAAAGTATAAAAATAAAACTACCACTGATGTATTTAATTTTATAATCAATTAGAGTTTTGCTTCATTGCTTGGTAGGAAAGTAATGAAATTGAGAAAATCTTTAACTTAAGGAAAGAATATTTCCTTTTAAGCCAATATATTTTATTTTAGATTAACAATTTAGAATTACAATTATTGATTCTAGTTGCTAGACAATTAAAACAATAGTAATATGGTACTACTGTGCTTGGAATATTTATCAGTATGTAAAGTTGTGGTGATATATTTAATAAAATTAGTCTGGGGTATGAGAGAGAGAGAGAGAGAGAGAGAGAGAGAGAGAGAGAGAGAGAGAGAGAGAGAGAGAGAGAGAGAGACCACAGCCACTTCTCATCCTGCAACTTCTCAGGTCTCTCTCCATTAAATCCTTCAATTCCAATCCTCTCTCTCCTTATCCTCCAAGGAAGTGTGACTGACTCTCTGATATTCCAGACTAATTTTTATTGAATATGTATCACCACAAGAAGCTTCCATAAATAAATTAAATCACTTCATCAGCATTTTTTTATATTTAAGGGAATAGAATCTATATGTCTGACAGGGAAGGAAGGAAAGTAGAGAGGAGATGGTTGATAGAAAGTGAGAGACAGACTTACATGAATGATTATGGTAATAAAATACTATCATGATTTCACTGATGGACTAACCATATTGTTTCCTCATGAACTAAATAACTTGAGCTTTTTCTGCTATAAAGCCTTCCCTTATAAAACTACTAATATTTGGGTCACAGGATTAGAGCTCCATTAGGCAGTGCTTAGTAGTTGTTGAATTGAGGAATTGAGGCCCCAGAGGCATTTCCTAGCAGAGAGCTAGTCTAAGCTGCAGTGAGAACTCTCTTTGGAGGGGTGGTTGAAACACTACCAGCCCAGATCCACCCTATCTTGTACAGGCTCTCAGGAAGAAATACCTATCTGAAGCTCCTACGTTCATTAAAATAAAAAATATAAATAAAATTTTGTCTTTAGTAGTTATTTTGCTCATATAATTTATTTTTTAATTTTTTGTTTAGAATTATATACATAAACATATTCTAGGTATATCATTTTCATATGTCCAAAAATTTAAAAACTAGAGAATTTTATATATGTTTACTGTAATATAATATGTGATCAGATCCACCCACATTCCCACTTTCTCTCACTCTGGAAGCCTACAGGCACACACATTCCCCTCTCAACTTCATGTTCTCCTCCCCCTCCTCTCTACCTTCCCTTCCTCCTCCTCTTCTTCTTTTTCTCCTCCTCCCCTCACCCCTCCTTCCCCTTATTCTCTTCCTTCTTTAAAAGAACTGCCTACTAAGTTCTCTTACATCAGCAGATGTGATGGCATCACCAAACAATCACAATTCTTCTTCAGCAGGTATGGATTGTCAATATCACCTGAGAAGTGAGGCCTCATGAGATCCTCCTCTGAGAATGTTAGTGTTTAGGCTGGTTTGATCTACTGAAGATAATGAATGGCAGCTCCCGTGTGCTCTTGATAGTCACAGTATTTCATGCTACTTTTTGTGCTTCCGTTTTCTCTGTCTTTTCCCCTTTTTGTCTGCGACTTTATCTTTTTATGTCCTCTTCTGTGATGTTATACCTTGGGGGGGGGGGGTGATAGCTGTGGAAAGTTTGTTAACAAATATGTCGTGCTCAAAGCTGAACCCTCATAACCACTTCCTCCATTTGTTGACCAGTTGTGAGTCTTTACACCACTACTGGAAAAAGAAGCTTTTCTGATCAGTGCTGAGAGAAGCCTACTTCTGTGAATATAAGCATAATCTTTAAGAAACAGTTTGACAGTTTATGAAAATGATAATAATAGGTTTCACTCCAGAACCTGCAACCTCCCAGAAATGGGCCTTGAAGCAGAATTAAGGTACCAGTCATAAGTTTTCCCCTTGAGGTAAAGACCACAAATCTATCAAAAGGCCTATAGTTACCCCATAAGAGTAACCAGTCAACACAGGTGCACTATTTCCTCAGGGGTCATACCTTGAATGCCAGATCAGTACTGCAGTGTGCAGTATTCAATGACAGGTAAGGTCTTTGGTGTCTTTTCTCCATTACAGACACTATAAAAGCTAATCAAAATGAAGGAATTTTCCCAGTTGATTTGAGCTTGATTTCTCTATGCCTATCAAGCAAAATCTGTGATATCTTTAGCTATGAGTCTTTATAATGTGGTTATTGTGGGTAAATAATATTGCCTATATTGTTTTTTGATACATCTGAGGTATTCCTGACCAGTAACTTGCAAGGAAGTATAGCATGCCTTATATTACGATTTTCATTTAAGAATATGTCTTCTGTGAGAAGCATTGTCTCTTCAATTAAGTACATAATGTGAACTATACACACACACACACATACACACACACACATTAATTTCCTAACTAGTGCATTCCAATAAGGTTTTCATAGATACTTGGTTTTAGATATTGTTTCCCAAATCTATAAGCTAATCTAACTAGTTAGTATTCATTCTTAAAACATCCCTTCTATCTTCCTTGCTACCATTAACAACTCAGTCAGCATTCAGTTTTGGACATCTACATCATATATTTTGTCTATCCATTTATGTGTACATATACATACAATGATGTATACCTATGAACAAATATACAGATGCATATGTTTAAACTAAATATGAATATTTACTGTTTCCACATTGTATGTATAAATATTTCAGTATTTGATAATATTAAGGAAATGTGAAATTTGGCATAAGGAAAAAAATACATGTCTCAGTAGGTGCAGGCTTCTTCCACCCTAGCTTGACCCCTGGGAATCATATGATAGAATATCATCAACACTGACTTTCACAGCTGTGCCATGACACAATTTCTTTTTCTCAAGTAAACTCCAAATAAATAAATGTAATAAAATATTTCTAAAATCTGTACATACACTTAGGCTAAATGGCCATCTGCTATCTAGTAATATCTATCCTGTTACATAATTAGGAGAATAAAACTAAAGCTAAGGATGGGGTGTGAATCATTATATGTTAACTTTTTACAGTCCCTCAGATTTCATTCTAAAGTATAGAATTCTGAGGTTCTGATGAAGTGAAAGGGGAAAGTTTGGTAAGAACTTACATTTTCCTAGACCTGGAAAAATACAGTAACTTTGCACGTGGAAGGGGTGAGGCTAAAACTTAGAGCAAGGGAAAATATAAATCATGGAGTTCAATTCATCTGTCCCATTCATTCCTCACTTCTATCCCAAATGTTAGGGATCTTCCGACTGCTTTCAGCATTTAATATTGACTGACAGGATATCCTGTGACTATTTGATCAGCCAAAACAATTCTTCTTATTCCTTTTGCTACCATGCATACAACTTAGTTAATATTGCTGTCACAAAAAGTGAATTAGAGTCTGCAAGTACATTTTCTTCATAGTAGCAGTTTCTTAACAACTAAAGATAAATGAACAACTTTAGTCTTCAGTGAAAGAAAGTGGAGAAAATGCACCTCATGTAGCCTGGGGGAAGAGAAGGCAGTAAGTCAGAACTCTTCTTAGTAGCTCAGTTGGGGGAGGAGGGGCCTGTCTGAGGGCTGTGGGAGTGAATCTAATTATCACTCTCTTAATTTTATTAATAGGTTGGAATAAGTTAACTTCTCAAAGGAGCAAGCAGTAGATACTATGGCTGAATTATTAGGCTCCCTTACGATAATTTAAGTATCATGTTCACATTTTTTTAAAGTGTCGTTTGTGAGGCTGGGCAGGTGGGTAAGAAGAACGTCAAATACAAATTAAAAATAAAAGATAACACATGGCTTATTTATAGAAGGGATGGCAAAGCACTCTGGAAAACTGGAGGAAATATTTTAATAATTTTAATCTCCATCTGCAGTTGGCTTGATTAAACCGTCAGGTAAAATTGCTATTTTCCAATACACTCAGACGATCATGCTTTATTTGTCCTTTGCTTTGGCTAGTTTATGGAAGAAGTCAACTCAGGGATAATCTACGTGCTTAGTGACCAATATTTTTATTTTCTTTAGCTTCACTAGCCAAAAATCAGATGATGACTATGAAGATTATGCTTCTAATAAAACATGGGTGTTGACTCCAAAAGTTCCTGAGGGTGACGTCACTGTCATCTTAAACAACCTACTGGAAGGGTATGACAACAAACTTCGACCTGATATAGGAGGTATGAAGAAGCTCTGGATTCTGTGCTGGAGAGCGGATATACCAGTCCTAGCTACTTAATTAGAATAATACATCATTGTTTCAAGAGCCAGAAAGATTTAAATTATAGTCCTATAATTTTCAATGTAAAGAAAGGGTTATAAATAGCATTTAAGCCTGGGAGTGGCAAAGGCGAGGCTAAACATAGTGCTAGATATTTTCCTAGATATTTCAAAGACTTTATTTTTTCTTAAATTTTTGTTGTTGTTGTTTTAAAAACTTCTGATGAAATAACACCAGAGAGAAAAGAAAGCCAACTGAAGAATAGCAGAGCATACTGGGTACACACAACTATAACAGCCAGGTAAAACTCAGTGACATTAGCAATAAACAGAATTTAGCACCATCGAGGGGGATGGGCTAACCTATGCTAAGCCAAATTGGGTCTGATAGTCTCTCACTCTGCTACAGAATCAACATGTAAGCTGTGAAAATCTTTTCTTGGTAATAGAAAAGAACATGAGCGAAGGAGTAACATCATGAGGCTTAATGTTTGGACTTAGAAACATTAAGTCCAACATAATTTTTGTCTAGATAGTAGTGGTCCAAGTAAGATTCACCAACCTCAAAGTCGAGACAGCCAGTAACCTCCCTCACAGGAAGGCAAGGGTGCAGATGCCAGTGTTGATGAAGAATTCCATCTGCCATGTAGAGTGTGGGCATGGTACTTTCAAGGAAAATGAATAAAGATAGGCTAAGTATGCTTGAATTAAAGCCCAGAATCATCTCATGTATGTTCTGCTCATTAAATATTAAATTAAAACAGATCACATTCACTTGATCTTGAATGTTACACCACCGATTGTTAATATTAGTTCTACCTAACAGATTGGTGTGTAATGGGCTTCCTGATAGTTTATTTCTACTATCTCCACAGTTACAGCATCCAGTACTCCATTAGCGAAGATTTTGATTTAATGTTGGTTGGGATGTTTGTAGGCAAAACGACAGTAAAAGAATCAGCAAGAGCAATGTTACATTATTGTTGTTTATGTCTACTTGGAACTTTTAAAACATAGATCCCATGTCACTCATTAATCATGTTTCTATATGCATTAATCAGGCAGAGTCAGAAGACACAAGAATATTGTAGATTACAGAGAGAAAATGATGAAATTCAGAGTATCTGAGAGAACACTATAGAAACGCAAAGAGAAAGAACATTTTTTGATTTCTTCACTTTTGTATACCCTCACAGGGAAAATCCAAAAATCACTACACTTGCTTTTGAAACAACATGCTTAAAAAGAAATATTTCATTGAAAAAGAAATCATTATAAACATCTAGTGTTGACTAATACTAAATTAATCCTGAGTAAATCAATTCTAATGTAGCTATTTGAGTGTAGACTAAGAAACAGATTTAAAAGAAATACATTTTTGTTCCTGGTAAAAACAAAAAAGCAAACAAACCCATATTCTTGTAAAATTTTTTTGCAGTGAAACCAACATTGATTCACACAGATATGTATGTGAACAGCATTGGCCCAGTGAATGCTATCAACATGGTAAGTTGCAGAATGTAATTTCTATTTTTAGCCTACAAATAATAAGCAATATATTCTTAAATAGAACCAAATGTTTGTAAAAAAGGACAATTGAAAGACATATTTTTCATGCAAGTTGAAGCTATTAAAAATTTAAGAATTTTTGTGCTAAAAATCAAAGATGGTTAGAAATGAAATTAATGAGTATAATTATGATATATAATCTTGACCCAACAATCACTGAATACCCGTGAAGTGCTACCTGAAACAAAATATATAAATTTTATGTAAAAGTTTGCAAAATATGTAAATATTTTTAGTAGGTTGGTGATGTAGGAATAATACTTTGAATTAAATTAGAAATATTTCTCAGTGCTAATGTTATTTATAATATTTTCAGCCCAAATCTATGTGAGAAACTATATTTAGTATATACTGTAATATAAGGTAATAAACTTACAGTATATATTAATATAAATAATGCAGTAAAATAAAGTAAACATAAATACTGCTAAAATACATAGCCAAAATTTTATTTTAATGCAATCATAATAGTGTAACAATATAAAAATTATATTTTGATTTTATGATTGATATTTTTTGATATTATGATTGATAATTGATATTTTCCATACTAGAATAAATTTATTTCATATAGATAAATACATTTAGAATGATATAAAGTTTCAATGATATAAACCTTACATAATCATGAAAATAATTTGCAGTTGTTGCATTCTTAGTATCCTGCCACAAACTCTAAATATTTAAAGACATTATCTAAGTAACAATTTAGCTTTGTACTTGCTGACAGTGAATTGAAAGACAGAGCTTAGCTTCATTTCAGAATGACAGTTTCTGGCAACTGTTCCTTGTTTTGTAAAATGCTGTTCTTACACCTTTGTATTATCATTTCAATTTTGTTTGGTACTAAATTATGCACATCTATGGCATCATTTCATTTCTCAGCTCTGCATTGATTAGTTACAATACAGTTATAAACTATATGGTTATAGGCTATATTTATAGACATAAATTGGTTGTTCTCCCATTTAAATAACAACAACAAAAACCCTTCTAGCAGAGAACTAAACAGCACAAGGTGGAAGGGAATAAACAATGAGCTGTTGTCTGCCACAGCAAGACATTGCTGATACAGACAAGAGACAGAATAGTGTGGAAACAGCAAAAGAAGTGTATCCTGATGCTGCATGTGGTCCTGAATAAACAATGCTTCCCCTGGTGCCTCATGTTTTCAGCATTAAATGGAATATAGGAGTCTGAATAAAGTAAGGAATCTTTCTGAATGAATCCTCTATATTCTAAGAACTCTAAGTTAATTTTATTTATTCTGCTTTTCCTATTTCATACAAATTTTGATTGAAATCAAGATGTAATGTCAGTCATACATGAATCAGGCATGGTTATTTGAAACCATGAGGATACTGCTTAACTTAAGATATTGTAAGACTTGTTTCTTTGGAGTATTGACATAAAGTAGTTTTTAAATCATTTAACAAGTGAAAACATTTAGTCAGAGGAATGACCCAGAGTAAGAACTAAAGAGTCACACACACAGAGAGGTACAAACACAGAGACATACACACAAATACAGACACACAGAGACAAATACACACAAATACACAGACAAACAGATCCACACACACAAACACAAGGGCTGCAAAATTTGTTTATTTTTAATTAACAATTGACACACTAATGACAAAGTAAAAATGCAAAGAATTCAAGTATCGTAGATCTTGAAGACATTGCCATGTATTAGGATTAGTTTTCATTTTTATAATGAGGGTAACAAAACCCAAATAATAAAGAAGTGATCTTTTTTGTCTCAAGACTGTCTGTGGATGTAGCAGCCACACTGCATCAGTTTTCTAACTCCAATCCTGTGGGTCTAAATTCCCTACTGTAAAGAGGCTTCGGGGGAAGCCACCTACTATGTAGTTGGTAGGCTCTTGAGGTGAATCGATGCTTTCCCTTTGGGTTAGTAGCGTTCAAGACCCTTGTTATTATTACATTTAAGAACATGTTTCACTAAAGAGATTAATTCAGCATATGAAGTACACTAATATTTTAATAAAATCACTTTATTCTAATTAATTCACAAATAAAAGCATTGCAGAACTAATTAATTAAGCTATTTAATTATTTTTATCTCCGTTAGAAAAAATGAGATAAGCAACTATAAACTCTAGTAAGTTATCTTTCACATTTGTTATTTGTTAGGGGAATATTATTTTGCATATCTTGTATATTTACAACCATAACCATTGGGATTTTTAGAACTCTTCTTTCATTATGAAGCAATCATGAATGCTTGGAACATTGGTTTACTCCGCAATAGTAAACCTGGAACATTTAGTTTCTTTGGAGACCTTTAGAAACATCTGGTGATGGTCGTGGTGGAGTGGAAGGTTTGCTTTGGTATCTGACCCACAGAGGCAGAGATAATGCGAATCATCCAACAATAGTCAGACAGAAACTACCTTTACTCCTTGCCAGCAAATAGTGAGCTGTGTCCCTGCTTTACAGGTATGTGAAGGAAGACACTTACCAGGCTATTTGGCCAAAAATCAAAACTATATCTAACTGATGTTTAATACATATATGGTAGTGACCTCATCAAGAAAGCTGCTATTTGGTGGTGGGGGGGGTCCTATTCAAAACCCAAACAATATTGTCTTATATTGGTACTGAGCAGTGAGCTGAGAACCACAAAAACTTTAAATCCTCTGTTTTTTTTTTTTTTTTTTTTAAACAGGAGTATACAATTGATATATTTTTTGCTCAAACTTGGTATGACAGACGTTTGAAATTTAACAGTACCATTAAAGTGCTCCGGTTGAATAGCAATATGGTGGGAAAAATCTGGATTCCAGACACTTTCTTCAGAAACTCCAAAAAGGCTGACGCTCATTGGATCACCACTCCCAACAGGATGCTGAGAATTTGGAATGATGGTCGAGTTCTCTACACCTTAAGGTATTATTTGTAGAGGAGTGGGTGTGCTAGTTAGGAATAAAAGAACAAAATCAACCTATCCTTTAAGGAAGGAAGGATGGATGGAAAGAAAGGGAAGCACTTGGCTCTTTAATTTCTATCTTTTTGTCATATGAACAAGGGCAACTGTAAAATTTCTATGGACATAACATACTAGAACGTGTGTGAGAATGGAGAATTCATATCAAAGTTCTTCTTAATATAATAAGCATGATTTTTCCATTGTTATATTTTCAATTTAGATGAATTAAGTGAGCATGGATATAAATTATTAGGAAAGTTGGAGCCACTGCTTCTGTGCTTTGTACACTTCCTCCCACCTCCCACTAACTCTCCTCCCATTCTTTGATATCTGTGAACAATAGCTAGTAATTCTTACACCACTTCTTTGTTAGAAGTAAAAGGGGTAATTGGTAAAATGCTAATCATAGGACACAATTCATAACTATGCCAGATGTAAAAGTTATTTACATATTGGCAAAAATTTAAATAATATACCTATAATTTTTAGCATCTAATAGGTAGCAGTTAAAATATATTTATAACATAATTTCTAATACTAAATAAATAAACCATTATATTTTAAAATTTCCTGAACCTTTGCCAGAATAAGATCAGTTACTGATTAAAATGGCTCCAATTGCAAAAATAACCCGTTGTTTCAATTGTAAAGTCATTGGGAATTTATTAAATTACTGATAAGACAATAATTGAATGAAGAAACGAGAAAATCAAAGTCTGTATTATAAATCAGAGCTCATTCTGGCTTTTGAAATATGCAATAATTCACCCTACCTAAGTTCTTGTTATAATTTTATAATGTCTCAGTCATTCTGAATTTTATTAATTGGGGCAACATTAAAGTGTTTAATTATGATAGACTTCTAAATGGACCAGTTACAGTCAGCTTAAGTCTTGAAATGTATGTGTATAGAAAAAGAAAGATGACTTTAACTTAGCTGCTTATCTGAGCTTTAAGTGTCTGTTTATGTGTGCGCACATGTTTATAGAGCTATGTATTTCTGAGTCTATATGTCTGCAATCTATCTTTATTATCTTCAATTGTAATATCACTTTAATTTTGAGAGATAATTCCGACAAAAATATAATTTAATTCAAACATGATTTGTGAATAAAGATGAGCTTTTCTTTGAAGAAAAAAAAAAAATTAAGAGACAGTGGTTAAAGCGCCGTGCTCTGATGAATGATAAGCCTAAGAGCAAATCTTGTAACTTGCTACTGATCACATGACCTTAGTAAGTACAAATACTCTAACAGCACTATCTTAGTAAGGAAGCAGTTCACTTAATTCAGGTTTTATAGGCAATTAGAGATGTACAGAAAGATCATTAATTGCTTTATTATACTACACAAAATTCCCCAATTAAAAGTTATGCTATTTGGGAGCTCTTTTAAATTAAATTTTTTATAAAATGGCTATTTTAACACTTGAAACAATTGTATTGTATGTTATAAAATAAATGCATCTCACAGACATGAACATTTTAAAAACTACCTACCATCAACATAATAGCGTGACTTTTCCCCATGCATCTCAAAAGGTGAGGTGGTCAGAATATCTGGACTCTTTAGATGTAGACTCCTGGAGTCTCAATCCAGGGCTTAAAACTTCACATCTTGAGGCTTTAATTTTGTACAAACTGAGACTCACTGGTTAAGGTTTTCCCAATCTCTCAGTGTATTTGCATTTAGCATCTCTTTTTGTTTGTTTGTTTTAAGACAGCCCCTCCTCTATAACATCCTAGTTGATGTGCTAGATGATCTTCTATTGTAAAAGTGCACACAGTTCCATTGCATGGCAGGGTATTTTAAAACCCACCTATGGCAATTTAAAAACAGCAAGTTCTCCCAACAGAAGGCTTCATGTTAATTAGCTGATAAGATCAGAGAACTGTCAGCATTCATTTTGAAGCAAACATTAAATGTACTTAAGTTCCTAAAACAGTTTGTTCTCTTAAATAAGTTAAATGTATTCACTGAGAAGTCTCCAGTGTGTGCAATTAATTTGTAAAAATAAATAAGATAAAATACAAAACAAGGAATCACATATTTGGATTAAATGTGGGTTGAGGTGAATTAAATGGTTTTGCTTGCTATGTGAAAAATTTTGCTTAGAAATATTTTTTACCTAGAACTTAGAAATTTTTTCACTGAGGATCATGCTGTATTATCAATCAGACTGCCAGATTGTTTTTAGAAAAAAATCCCAATGTGCCTTTAAGAAATATTGTTAGTGGTTTCCTTGTATGTTTGTTGTCCTTCTAATTAGGCTGACAATTGATGCTGAATGCCAGTTACAGTTACACAACTTCCCGATGGATGAACACTCCTGCCCCCTGGAGTTCTCCAGTTGTAAGTAATAGTCACTCTGTATGGCACCCTGTCACCTGCAGTCATTCTGATTGTCTTATCAACTGATGTAATGAATTGTAGAAGTTGCATAGCGGCATCAGACTATGTGGTTGGTTGGTTTGGGAATCTATTTAAGCTAATTCAAAACTGTGCCAATAAAGACAATCTCTGCAGAAGAATTCATTGAGTAGGAATCATTTAGAAAATAGACAATGGATGCCCAAGTTGGTTTGAGAATGCTGTAAGACCAGGTCTGGAATCAGTAGAAAGGGCACAATAGTTGACTCTATATCTTTAATTCCATTATTCAGTGAACTCAGAAGAGTTTTATAACTTAATCTTAGATAAGGTGTACCCCACATTAACACTATTCTGTTAGTATAAGATATGTAAAAATGCATGGCTTGTTAGCACAACAAAAGGTTCACATATGGTCATTGTTTCATTAGATATTATAACATAGCAAGAGGATCTTTGACATTTCTACCACCAATTAACTATAACACTTCTGCAGATATTTGAAACTAAGCAGGCATCAGTTTTACAATGTTTTCCTAATTATTCATGTTATATTATCCATCTCAGTTTTGTTTTGTATATGGCAACTGGGCTATTTGGGTGAATAACAAATTAATTTCAAATTTAAACATCTATTTTCTTCAATATAATTTCTCTGCTATAGAGTCAGGAAACTCCTGAGTTAAATAAAGTAATTGTTATCTATTTGAGTAAAATGTGTTCAGTTATAAAGTTGACATTTCCTTCAATTTTAGAGAGAATAACCTTACTGTGTATCACCAGTCAAATAACTCTTTTGAGTTAGTAGAAACTTAAAAACAAGAAATAATTGTGCCATGAGATTTCAGTTGATAATTGTTCTCTGAACACACACACACACACACACTCACACACACACACACACACACACACACACACACACACACACACACACACACACACACACTGTAATGCCACTTCCTACTACAAGGAAACTAGTCACTACTACACTCTTCACAGAGGTCTCTTATGGCACCAGGCTTTCTCTATCCTCTGTGTTGCTGCTCGTGTCCCCAGCTTTCCCATAGATGTCATGTATCTGTTTATTTTTACAAAAGTAAACAAAGATTCAACCAAAAATAAAAGTACATGCAAAGAGTATTTTATTCAAATAGAAAATCATACTTTATGGTAAAAGGTTATCTTTACTTAACATATAAATGAATGAATAGTTGAACTAATGTCGATTTCTTACTTATTCATTCATGTTTCCATTCATTTTGGGGTCATGTGAGAGAGTGAAACCGGACCCTGTTTTATGCTAGGCAGACGTCCTACCATTGAGCTTTCTAGCTAGCCTTGGATTTAACTATATATGTTCATATTTCACTGAAAAAAAGGACAAGTTCACCATTAATTCATAATAAAATTGTCCACTCAGGAAATTCTCACTGCCCATCAGTGTTACAATGTGGTTTCTCTGTCCTGGGCAGCCAGGGGCCCAGACACACAGGCCCACAGCCCCAGACCTCTTAGCCTCCCACTGCTGCTCAGGCCCCAGAAATGATTCAGACGCTTATATTAAGTTCATGCTTTTTGGCCTATGGCTCAGGTACATTGCTAGCTAGCTCTTACATCTTAACTCAACCCATTTCTATTAATCTTTCTTGCCATGTGGCCTGTGGCTCACCTGTGTTCCTTACATGTTGCTCCTTTGTGCTTCTGGCTCCTTCTGTCTCTGACTCCGCCCTGCTGCTCCTACCTATTCTGATTCCTCCTCCTACCTTTTCTATGGTGCCTGTCATAGGCCAAAACAGCTCCTTTACTTAAAGATTGCTATTTACAGCATACAGAAAGGCATTCCCACATCACATCAGTACTATGATACAGAAATTATGATAATCACTATAAAAATTATTTTACAACATAGTTAAGAAGATTCCCATCATAGCTATAGAAAGCATACTCAAAATCACAGCTTTGCCCTGATTATCATGTAATACTATTTTTTGTGAAGATCTTCTATTCCTCCACAGTATTTTGGGTGTTCCTATTGGCATTTTTAGATACTAATTTTAATTTTAAATTTTCATGTATCATAAAACGAAGTCCAAACCGCGTTCTAATACCATTCTATATTTCCTCTATTCCTTGATCTCTGCCACACACGCCCTGAAATCATAGCAATTAGATGGGGCAGGAGTGGTGGATTCAAGGCCAACAGGAGCTGCTGATTTAGCAATCCTCATTCCCAAAAGCGTGATCAAAAAAAGGAAGGGAAGGAGGAGGGCGGCCGACCAATTTGATATCCAACAATGTAAATGGTCATGATTTTAGTACGGGAGAAACATCTCTAGCATTTCTTTCTCACTGTTTCCTATGTCAACATGACTGCCACAATCTTGAACCATTTGCCACCTTTCACTATGAAACAAAATCATACATTTCTAACTTTACTGTGATTATCTCAGGCGCTATAAAATCCGGATAACATTTAGAACACCATTTATTGTTTACAGCCCACAGAATTAAAGGTGATTTTCCAAAGGCAGTTTTGACTTTGTTACTTTCTGTCTTTTCCAGCAAAAGGTGTGATAAGAATTCTGTTAGATTTCCACAAAGCAGTGCCTTTCAGTCCAGGGTGCTTACAGTGCTGCCCCCTTAGCATCTACAACTTTTTCAAAGAAATGTAGTTACTACCTGTGGCTATCCACTGCTGCACTAATGTGAGCCTTCTTATGGCAGATGGTTATCCACGTGAGGAAATTGTTTATCAGTGGAAGCGCAGTTCTGTTGAAGTGGGCGACACCAGATCTTGGAGGTTGTATCAGTTTTCTTTTGTGGGACTGAGGAACACCACTGAAGTAGTGAAGACAACTTCTGGTAAGTCGTTTTTGAAAAGAATTTTAAGTGACACAGTTTGCAAAGCTTTTCCATGCACATCTATTCATGATGGTCAGAAAGACCATGGGACACATTAATTTCTTAGACAAAGTGATACTTGGTATTCTAGTAGCATAGATGAATATATATATGTATCCTATCAATTTAAAGTGAGTTAAATTTAGAATAGGTTAGTAATTTATTTGCTAATTTCTTAAAATGAATTGCAATTATTTGTGAAAAAAGTGTTTATTAGGTATAAATCAATGTATTCTTTTTAGGTAGTATGTTTCTTAGTATATTGAAATTGGAACAGTTTCAACAAACACAAAAATAAATGAAGTAAATGAGGACACATTCACTTTACAATCATTTAATAATTTAAAAATGCTTTTGTTAAGTCTTGTAAAATTTCATGCAATATATTTTTTAATGTATTCATCTTCAAATCCCACCCATACAGCACTTTCATCCCTTTGCACCCAACTTTGTGATTACTATTTTTTCCTTCTTTTACATGTAGTTTCTGTTGCTCAACCAGTGTTGAAATTATCGTTTGTTTTGACGTGTAAAGATGATATCTACCAGAGGTCATAAAATAAATGAACAAGAACAAAACCCCAAATCCTTATGTACCTGAAGCTATCAAGTACTACTAGCGCTTTGGCTAAAGGATTCTGTATCTGCCTTCCACATTCTATGCTGGGATTCTTTTCTGGCTGGAACTTGCAGAGTCCTTATGCATGCTGTCACGTAGCTGCTATGGCTTCATTGTGCATCTGGATTGCTGTGTCTGGAAATCACTCCTCAATTTAATAATTTTATACTGGTTCCAAAACAGGATAAGATGACTTGCTTTGAACATTGGATAAAACTATCTCGAGTCACAACTGCATCAATCATTGACTATAAATACTATGACATTATCTGAAATTCTATGGGATCGTCTTTCCCTAGTTACTTTATGTGTATTAAAATAAATAATTATTGAGAGTCTATGATAAAACTGCATTTGTTAAGTACACATAGCCAGGACATTAAATTAGTAAGAGAAGCTGAAAATAAATATTTTTATATGAAATATCATGATTTTTAATAGTATGATGATCTGAACAATAATGGCTACCATAGACTCATTCTTGAATTATTTGGCCACAGGTTGATTGATGTGTTTAAGAATAATTGGGAGGTGTGGACTTGTTGAAGGAAATATGTGCTGGCATGTTTTATGTTATTGTAGTGCAGGCTAAAGCCGTCTGAGAGGAGGGAAAATCTTCATTGAGAAAATGCTTCAATAAGATTGGGGTGTGAGCAAGACTATAGGATATTTTCTTACTAAGTGATATATTTGAGAGAGCCTAGCTCCATATGGCTGGTACCATCCCTAAGCCAGTGGTCCTGTGTGCTAATACAAAAGTGTGCTAAACAAGCCATGGTGAGCAGGCCAATAAGATATGATCTGGCATGTGTGAGCCACATAGACCCTGTCCTCATCACCTTGCCTTTGGTCAACATGTTTTGTCACAGCGGCACAGCAGCAGGGACTCTAACAAAGACAAGCTGTGTTATCATGGGTAGGCTTCCAGATTTCAAAAGCCTACAGCATTCCCAGTTAGCGCTGCCTCATGGTTATGTTTCAGCTTTTAGACTCTCAGTTACTGTTCCAATACCCTCTCTGTGTGCTTCCTCCCACACATGGACTCATTCCCCTCCCCCAAGCACTTCTGTAAGTTTTGTTGGTCACAGTGCCCTAGCACACTAATATAAAAGTAAGTAATATAGATTGTACGATTTTCTGTTTCCAAACTCTCTGTGGGAAAATTAGACATATTCTGAGATGATGAATATTTCATATGTGTACCCACTTTGAACTCTGAAAAGCTGAATGTGTTCTCTGTGCAGAGTGTTCTAACAACTCAATGTAATTAGACCAACTTAAATATATTCCAATTTCAAATGTAAACATTAGATTCTCACTGGACTATCTTCTAATACTAAAGCAAGCCATTGAGTTATATACCTAAGTGTCAATCAGATTCCCAATAGTTTATTTCTGTAAAATTCATAGGAAATAATTTATGTATTGAGTTATCTGGAAGGTACCATATCTGCTGCTGAGAGATGAAAAAAACAGGAAATAAACAAATTTGGAAATCAGCTTTCAACACACACCATTCTATAAACTACAGAAGCATCTGATTCTTGTACTTCTTTCATCACTGACACATTTCTTCTAAAGATTCCTTTGTTTTAGAAAAGATAATAAACCATTTGAAGTGTTTTTTGAGTGCATGGAGAAAGGTGGCCTTCTGTTCCTTCATTTACAGGGATCCTGGTCATCACATATTTTTTTTTTCCCAATTAGTTTCAAGTAAAAAATTATTTCAAGACTACCTTTGAACTAAAGCCTCCCATATATAAAAGTAATATAAAAATAATCTCCAGTGGTTATCTCTTCCAGAAAGATAAACTGGGATTAAGTTCTGCTGTATATTCACTTTTCTATATTTGTACCAGTTCCCCAAAACAGCATCCACAAACTCATGACAGCACACTTTTCATTTATTCATTTTGTTCCAACAAGATGTTCAGTGCAAATGACAGTAGAGAGAGGCTGAGGCTGCTGTCCCTATGTAACTGCCTCCCCACCCATGTAACGTGGAGACTGCCTGCAGGCACATAGACACAAATATACAGAAGAGAATAATCCAATAACTTTAAACTTGATATGAATTGGCAAAGTCCCAAGATAATATTAGTCTCTTGAAAAAAAAAATTACAGGGAAGCTATAGGCAAGGAGAATGCTAGATCTGAAACTTCCCTTAAGGAAACCTGATTTTATTATAATTTTAGTGTGGTGACTAGATTTAATATTTACCATTTTTCCTATTCCCAGTTCTCTCTTTTCCCCCCTAAATATGTGTTGCCTGTGCATTTCTGTTTCAAGGGCTTCACTGAAAACAAAGCTTTATGGAAAACTGACATCAATAACAGTACGGCAGCTTGATGCTTGTGACAATTTGATTCCTTAAAATTCTAGAATATCCAGTGTAAAAGAACTGATGGAAGGTGCTGTGAATCTGAGAGTGACAGACAGATGTACAGCAACATGGAGAAAAATGCATTATGACATTGATGACTTGATAGCATGGTAAAAAGCAGCTGTAAGACCGTTCTGCCCAGTCCCGATGACCCCCAGAATCACCCTGACTCTCCAAGATGCGAACATAAAGCAAGGTTTATTCAGCCGCAGCAGAGACCCAGTTCCTAACTGTCACACAGCCTTACCAGAAGAGAAGGGCCGTTCTTCTAAGCAGGGCAAGGCTTTTTAAAGCAAAAACAGTAGGAATGTCTTTATCAGGCTGGGTGGTAAGGGGCTGCTTTCTATTGGCTGGAGCCCAGAGGAATTTTCTCTACTATCACCATCTCATCTGACAGGTGGACAGCTAATAGCTAATTGCTGTCTTAGGGTGGGAGAGATAGTTTGCAGCTGGGCCAGAAGGTCCCCTGATTACCCAGGAATTTGCTTGACCTTGGGGGTTTAGAAACCTCTCAGAATGGGGAACTAGAAACTTCTCAGTTTTTGGAATAGCTCCAGGCCTCAAGATGGAGGAACCTTGATTCTCACAAGACCAGAGAGTTCTCTGTAATTTGGGTTAAAGGGGGGAGGGGGAAGATTTATTCAAGAATTATAGGAAAAGTAACAGATCAAAGCTAGGCTGCTCTGGTTGATATCAAACTAATGCCAAAAATTCCCAGAGCTAATGACACTAAGTTTTTTAAAGATGAGTACTGTGTGCAAGTCTAATGGTGCTGTTCATTTATAGAATGTTGAGAAACTGTGTGGGAAGACAGACAGAGTGGTTCCTGGTTCAACATGGCTGAAACTGGAGCCCAATTCTCAGTGTTATCTTTCTATAAATTAGTTCACTGTATTTTTAGCTAAATGAACTTTATCTTTTTTAATTAGCAAAAGTAGCAAATCAGAATCAGCTAGTAGGAACAGAAGTTAGTCTAAAGTATAATAAACTAACTTAATAATCTGTTGGTGTGTTCATTTGTGCTCCCAAAATGGGGTATGATGAAAGAGAAGAAGAAAAGGTAGAACTCACTACAGCTAGCACCAAAGCTAATGCCCCCCTTCTTATAAACAGGATGGGAGAACTTCCTACAGAAAAGAATTCCTCACTAGTCAAGACATAGCTTCTTCACAGATCATAGTTCTCGAATTTACTTCCCAGTCATGTTATTTACTATGGGTTCTGCTGTGCCATCCCTTGAGGAAAATCTTCTCTGGGTGGTAGATTAGTACAGCACTTAGAGAGCGTCTCCAGTCCAGTCCATTTATCATCACAAATCCTGATCGAACACTCCTGCTTCCAAACCCCATCTCCTCTTGACGGTTCATTATCTGGCAGAGTCACCACCGTGGCCTCTGTGAGCCCGGCACAAACACTCAGTGTCATGTCTGTGCCTCCCACACCTAATGAATCATGAAGGCTCTTGTGCCTCTGGAACCTCTTGTGTAACTGCCCTCCTTTCTGTCGCCATTGCTGCCGTGTCCTAGTTCACAAATTTGTCTGTTCTTATCTGGACTGTGTTGGTAGCTTATTAAGGCATGTCCCTGCTGTCAGCCTGTCTCCGCTAAGGTGTGTGCCTTGTAAATTAAACACAAAGCAGCAGATCTTCTTGAACACTACCAACATGCACCAGACTTCCCTCTCTGCGAATGTCTTATAGCAATGCCCAAATCACAGTACCAAGTCCAATTACCAACAATGCTGATATCATGGTCAGGGACTTTGAAGATTTCATTTATTTGTGAGGATGGAGTCTTACATATGGGGCATAGATTTAATGGATTTGGGCCCAAACACATGCGTTTTGTTCCTTATTACACTATTTTGCTCCCTTGTTGGTGCTGTGAGCCCCCACTGTACAAAGCCCAGCATACTTAAAGAATAAAGCAAATTCAATCAGACCTACACTGTTATTTCTAATATTTAAGAAAAGAGCTTCATTCCACTGTCTGCATAGTTTTCTGTGGTTCCTCAGCTTGAACACATCTGAACCTGAAATGATTTTGCCTATCCTATACTCAAATTCAATCTCAAATTTCTTCCTAACAGAACATTTTAACTCACAAACAATACTTCAAAAAACACATTTTATTTATCCGTTTATAGTGTATGCATGTGCTATAGTGTACATGTAGTAATCAACTCAAACCCATGGGAGTTGATTCTTTTTCACCATAAAGGTCCTGAGAATTAAACTCTTACAATACTGAGCATCATCTCATGTACCCTACTCACATCATCTTATTTCCATGACTCTAAATTTTAAACAAATGCCAGATACTCCTTAATGGTTTTCCTGGTGTCAACCTGGAATATCGACAATGTCCCTTAGGTCCTGTCCACTCAGTTCTCACAGCAGCTTCACCTCTTAGTATTCATGTGATTTACATAGAAATCATTCAACATATCTGAACTCAACAACATCACTGTCATGGGATTGCTGTAGGCATGAAGTTGGGTGTTCTACTTAACATTAAAAAAACATAAAAAAGCAGAAACAAAACAAAACAACAGAAACTCTGGGACACTGGGAGATGATTCAATGGATAGGAATACTTTCTGCATAAGCACAGGAACTTGACTTTGAATTCCCAGGACTCACATAAAAAAAGAAAAGCAAGTGAAAAATCCTTAGTGTTCTGGCTTGTGGGAAGCCCTTGGTAACTGGAAAGAAAATTTATTACTGTTAGTATGTTCACCATAACTAATTATTAAAATCCCATGAGGAACTGTATTATACTGTGAGAACATAAATACTATCATATTTTACATAGGGCCTTTTACTCAGCCCTTGACTTTTCAGGCCTCCAAATGTGACGTTACTGTGATAAAACTATATCTGTTTCATCAGCTAAAATAAATAATGCATAATTCAGTGATGTATTTTCCCCTGTTCAGTGTTTAATCCAGAAATGGAGTCTTTGTGCTCATATTATTTTTCCCTCATAGAATTTGCTCATCAAATTCTCTCCATAACCTTTGTGTGTGTGCCTGTGCATGTCAATTGAGCAGAACTGTTCACACATGGAGACATGAACAGAGGTTTTATAAAGGACCTTAATGTTGGGGACTTCAATGCCTTCATAGGGAACAACAAGTAAAAAAAGTCACCATATCCTTTCTATCCATAACCTTCTACACTCTTGTTCTCAATGCATTTGAAACATCTATTTTCATTATGCACCTTCATAACTTTTTGACAAAAATTACAGATTAGTGATTATTTCCTTTCTTTACTGTCTGTCTCCTACTTTCTGAGCTCAGTGTTAGAGTTACAGAAAATGGGAAGGCCAGAATGTGAGTGGTATTATTGTGTGGCCTGGGGTCCTGGACTGAATAACAGCAGTGACAGCAACAATAATAATAATGCAATTGAACAGAGTACCCAGCCTTCATCACTCTCTGCTTCCTGACTGTGGATGACTGTGATCAGCTGCCTAAAGCTCTTCTAACCACCATCTCCTCAATGTGCTGTGTGCCAAAATAAATCCTTCTCTAGTTAATTTGATTTTGTCTGGCATTTTATCACAGTAACCAGAAAAATGACTAATACATAGATATAATTGTTTCTTAATTCCTATTGCAATGAATACATATATATAATCATTTTTTGAAAAAAAATATGCACCATTAAATGTGTCTTTGTTTTCCTCATTTATGATACATAGGTCCCAGTTTAAAAATGATGGTTTATGGATAAAATTATTGTTCATTGCTTACTGTATTTCATTATCTGCTACTTATTCTTAATCCTAAAACGTTCTACACTACCCCCTCACCATACATTACTGTTTTCTATGAGCTGGCATATATGTTGACCTACACTACCATCTCTCCTTATTTCAACTTTGTTTCTTGATATGAATTTCAAATCCAACCTTTTTACATACTATTATTTACATATACAGATGAAACAATCTCTGAGTACAAACCCAACTTAAGGTTAATTTAGATTGCTAACAAAACTAAAGAAACCAAAAAGACCATTGACATACATTGAGTGGAGAGACAGGAAATAAAATGTGAAGATAAAGGTCCATAAAATAATTTTTTTACTAATTAAAGGAGGAGAGGAAACTGAATGGAAAATCAGTTACAGTAATTTTGGTTCTGTAGTCATTGTATTTTTGAGATTTTTGTGAGTCATGGATCTATTTTAATCAATACTAAAACTTCCAAAGTACTTGAAGTAGTAACATGCTATCTTAAAATAAATTGGTGGATGACTGTGCAACAATAGGTTTTTATTTTATTTTTAAGCTTCAGTTGAAAACGTTAAAACTCATTTCATTTGAGGAAAGTATTAAATAATGGAACTTGCCGTTGGCATCTCAGCAAGCTGTTTCTCTTCTGGAATGAAAATTTCTTACCTATAATAAGAGTGCACTAAAGAAGATGTTTCAATGCTCATGTCCTGAGCACTCCACATCTCCTACTGTAACCAAGGTCAGCCCCCAGATATGTAAATGTAGCAGGTATTTTCCTCATAGGTGTATTGTTTTCTTTTTTATTTAAAAAGTTTTTTTTTTCATATCTACCACTGCTTCCCCCTCTCTTCCATCCTCCTAGTCCCTCCCAGGCCTCCCTCAGACTCCCCCCACCCTATCCCCCCATTTACTCCTCAAGGAGAGCAAGGAGTCCTTAAGTGGGTCAGTGCAGTCTGGTATATCCATTCAAGGTAGGTCCAATTACCTCATCTCAGTATTAAGGCTGAATTAGTTGTTCCTCTGTAGGGAATGGCTCCATGATGTCATTTTCTACACAGGAACATACTCTGATCCTACTGCAGGAGGCTCCACAAACTGCCCACGACATTTGACAGTCGTCTACCTTCAGAAGGTTTAGTTCTTTTACATGAAGTTTTCTCGGTGATTGTACCAGAGTCTGTGAGCTTCCAATAGCTCCAGGCAGCCATCTCTGTGGGTCTCCTCCTCATGATCCTGATCACTTTGCTCATTTACTCTCATCTCTGTCTCTTCAGCTGGACCTGTAATTCAACGTGGTGCTTAGCTATAGATCACAGCTTTGTCTTCATCCATTACTAGATGAAGGTTCTATAATGACAATTAGGGTGGTCATTCATTTGATTATAGGGGAAGTCCTGTTTAGGCACCCTCTCTACTATTGCTTGGAGTCCTAGCCAGGGACATCTTGTGGGTTCTTGGAGGTTTCCTTAGCACCAAGTTTCTTTCTAATCCCACAATGGCTCCCCATTTCCTCGTTCTCCCTCTCTGTTGCCCCATCACTCAATCATTTCCTTCTCTCATGATTTGTTCACACCTCCCCTTGCTCACTCCCAGTTATGATCCCAATTTACTCAGGAGATCTTCTCTATTTCTCTTTCCAAGGGGATCCCTGGATGTGTCTCTTAAGTTCCTACTGTTACCTAATGGTTAGGGGATTGTGGTTTGCAGCCTGCATACTCTGGGCTTTATCTCTAAAATCCACTTATGAGTGGGTACATAGCATGTCTATCTTTCTGTGTTATCTCACTTAGAATGATACTCTTCAAATCTATCTGTCTGCAAATTTTAGGATGTCTTTTTCAAAAACTGAGTAGTATTCCATTGTGTAGATGCACCACAGTTCTTCAGTTGAGGGGCATCTTGGTCTTTTTCAGGTTCTGGCTATTATGAATAATGCTGCTATGAATATATAATGCCCTTGGTGTAAGAATGTGTGTCCTTTGGGTATTTTTTTTAGGGATTTTTCTCCTTTTGAGAGTTTTCAGTATGATTTTTAAAATAACTAACATGCAAAAAAATTATTAATAGGTAGATGTTGAGTTTTTAGGTAAATGGCAGTTACCCTTTCAGATTTGGTAACAAAAATGATAATTTTCTACTAGCTGTAATTCTGGACTGTTCATGTTACATTAAACATTGTGTATTTGAGTTTTAAATTTCAGTGTTGTTCTGATATTATTTGAAACTTTCTGGAAATGAATTTCCAGTGGAGAAGGGAAAGTACTTCTAGAAGTCTCATGAAATCCAAAGACTATTGTTTGGCTGCAAAGTGACATGTGTGATTTCTGCTTGTGTTTTCTTGGTAAAAAGAAGTTGCATGCTCCCAGGAAGACACATGACTAGAAACTGTCATTTGCTTGGGAGTTAGGAAGGGACATCAAGTTTTATGATGGCCTAACATCTGGGAATTCTGTATAATCCAGTTTTATTTTCATAAGACTCTGAGGATGCTAATAACTGCTTTTCTATTTAATGAATATAGACTGAAACTTATAGACTGAAATGTTCTGCTTATGGAGTTATTTATCAGACCCACAACTTTCCATCCATGCCACTCATTTACATATTCCATGAAGAGACAGATTGTTTGAAAAAGGAAAGTTTACAGTGGCTAACATTACATGGCTAACAATGGAAATCTTTACAGGTACATGCCTGGGTGTCATAAATACTACTATGACAATTTATGGTTATTAATAATATGTTAAACTGTCCTCTTTTATCTCAGGGTAGTAACAGTGTTTAGAAAAAGGAGTATGATCATGCATTTCATTTAATGTCATAATTTAATGATATTATATCAGTTCTCGAAATAGCACAGCTAAGGTGATAGTACTATTTACTAGCTAAGGAACTCTTAGCTGCCATAAGACATCCTGGAATCCATTACATTTAGATAATTTTGTTCCTTGAAAAAATATAATTTGAGTAAATATATTATAACATTTTTCATGATTACTATTGAAAATAAATATAAGAATGAATCTTTTGTTTTGACAGCAGGTAGAAACCAAGAAGGATGGGATTTAAATTTTTTTTCACACTTCTAAGTTAGTTGAAATTTTAGGACTCATTAGTGTAAGCATATATAACTAATAGATGTCTCCTGGACATCTGCTGCTGTGAAATAAATATAAAATCTCAAATCATTTTTAAAATTCAAAGTAGAAGTGAAAAAATGGAGAATGAGTATACAGAGCCAATGCTTTACACACAAATGAATATGTTCCTTTTTATTCTATTTTCTGTGAAGGAAAGATTCCTTTGTCCTGTGGACAAATACTGAGCAGCCCATTCTATAAATACATCCAAAAAATTTAAGCATATATCACACCAAAAAGAACAAATACTTGACAAAAATAGTATTTTTAATTTTTTCATTAAAAGGAGATTACTATGGAGGGCATAATATTTGGCCTTTCATAAGATCTTGGAAAGAATTTTCTCTGTCTTTGTGTGTGTGTGTGTGTGTGTGTGTGTGTGATGTAATTCTGTTTACTTTCCATTGCCATGACAAAATACTTCAGAAGAATTTTTTTTTTTTTATTTTCAGTCACTTGCAGACTCTTCAATACACAGTCATTTAGTTCTGTTGAATGTATATTTAGGGAGAATGTTATAGTGGGAACACAGGGTGAAATACAGTATTCTCTTCCCTTCCTGGCAGCTGGGAAGGAAAGAAGTGGCCAGGTCCCAAACATCCCTTCAATGGCATACTCAAATGACCCAGATTCCTTACAATAGGTATCATCTCTTTATGGTCTCTTCACCCACCAAATAGTACCATTGATAGTACTAGTATCAACTGAGATTCAGAAAAAAATTATGATGCAAATACACTAAAGTGACAACAATTCCAATGAGCATAGACATTCAATATTGATGTGTTTTATTTTTCATCTTCCAATTCACCCTCCATCCACACTAAAATTGTCTCCTACTTGAAGTACATTCTCAGAATGACACGAGGTATATAGTAGAATGTGCCATCTCCTTTAATTTCACTTTTTAGCCCTTGCTCAACTTACAAACTTTTTCCCATTGGTATTTTACTAAAAGATTTAGTAAGTGATACTTGTATTTATGAGTGATAGAATGCAAGAAAAGGTGACATTTTAAATATGATACAACAATTTCAAATTAAACATCTAAGTAGTTTCCAAATATGATTTCTTATCTACTCACACTCCTGTGACAAGCAGAACCAAATGATTTTGTTTTATTTTTCAATTATATCTCTTTCTCACTGCTGAATGGTGAGAAATATGAAATGTGAAAAATTATATGTAACTCATGAGCTGTGTAATAGCACCTTGTTAAAGAGATAGCAAACCAGGTGAAACAATTATAATGCCCTACAATCACAGTTTCTTGGCTGATATTTCCGGCTAAAATTTTATGACTAAGAGTTAATTATGTTATTACAAAGCATATCACTTTAAAGATCTGTGGCAATTGTAGTTTCCTCATGGGAAAATTAATGTGAACAGGTAAAGTTAGAAAGGCTGGGAAGTGGCAATGATTTAGCTAGTTCCTATCTAGAACAGAGTACAGTGTTGTTTATTTCAGTGAACACTGAAATAGGTGGAAATTTGTAGGAAAGATAAACATTCCTATATCTTAAATATCTGAGCCCCAATTACACAAACACACTGTTATGTAGAGAGGAAAACCAACTTCCTCTACATGAAGATTTTAAAAAATCCGTTTTTCCCAAATCTCCATTATATCTTAACCATGTGTCTCAAGGGTTGACTTTCTTTCTGATCTAATGGTCCCTAATTTTAGAAAGCAGTATCAACCCATACTATTATTTAAAATGGGAACAAATTAAATGTAATGAATCTCCAAGTGACACAGCACGTATATTTTTAAAGAAGTATGATTGTTTAAAAAAATGAGAATTACTTCATAGAACAACACTTCAGTAAATAAATGTGAAAACCACACAAACATGTTGTGCATAAGACTAACATTGAAATGGATCTCAAAAAAATGTCAGAGCATGTTCATTCTAGGCCTTCATACATGGAATTATATATCGTGTTTAAAATCAACAAACTAATTAATTTTAATTTCAATAGACTTCCTTTTTCTATCCACTTTCATGAGAGAAGGAGGTTAGATAAAATATGGAAATAAATTCCTCCACAGGCACTGAGTTCTCTTCCCAGTTCCCAAGAAAGTACCTCAAAGTTTTGTTGCTGGTTTGTGGGTTTTTTTGTTTGTTTGTTTGTTTGTTTTTCATATTACTGATCAGCATTCTTGCATAGCCAATTAAAAAAAGTCTTCTTGTAGTGTTTGTAAGATGTACAGCATCTGCAAAAAAATCCTATTATTTATTTTCTAAAATGCATTGTGACAGCTGGTACAGGGCAAAACAGTACAATTTCTGTTTAAGGCTTATCTTTGTAATCATAGCACCATTTGGTTGAATGACATTGGATAAGTCATTATATATTTATGGTGAAGAAATTGTTGAACCTGTGTTTGTAAAAAGATGTGTCTATTTCTTTATCTATCTTGCAATTTATTTTCTTGTTTTTATTCTGGCATATTTCTGTATCTATTAATAAATCTGTCTCTGTAAATCTCCAGTTCTTATTCTCTCTCTCTCTCTCTCTCTCTCTCTCTCTCTCTCTCTCTCTCTCTCTCTGTATGTGTGGTGTGTCTCTCTCTTTCTCTCTCTCTTTCTTTGCATGCCTGTAGGATAGAATTAATCATCACTTATAAAACCCAAACCAGAAGATCATAAATAGCAAACAATATTCAAAATTTTTCTAGCTTAAAGACAAAACATTTGATGTTAAGTTTTATCATTCTATGACATGGCATTTTTATTGCCAAAAAGAAATATTATGAAATAAAGCAAGTATGAAAGATTCTACTTTAAAAGGTATAAGTTAGAGGTATTTTGGATGGTAATCTGTTGACTAAAGAGGAGCCCCATGGCAAGGCTGATGTGCACTAGGTGAGGTGAGGCAGGATGTATATGTTGTGTATATAAAGGTCTGCCAGGAAAGCTATTTGGGGATGAACTTTAGAGAAATGTGAAACAGATATTTTGAGTTTATTATAGTGATAAAACCCTTAGAGTTATAAATTGCTCTACATAGGGCACTTATATAGGTGTGGGAGTTAACAAAAGCCTTTAAGGATTTTCTCCTAGAGTATAAGAGGGAGGATCTTAGCCAGAGAAGGAATGTATATCTGGGAATATGTCAATGAATCTGCTTCCACTGTGCTCTTTACTTCATTATCTTTATTGTAAACTGAGACTTTCTGCTGCTCTGCCTTTGCCCTACATGGTTCTACCTTGTTCTGTCTAGTTCTACATTCTTCTATTGTGAGCATCCATAGAATCCACAGTTTATACATAATCTGTATTTCTCTGGCCAAAGCACAAAGGTTTGAAGGCCATAGGGCCTAAACTCCTTCTGGGTCATAAAGGCAAATGAGGGTTTAAGGAGGCAGTGGCTTTCAGACTTCCTTTATGATTCAAGGAGGGAATGATGTGTAAAACATCAGTGAAATTTTAAAAGGGACAGAGCCAAATGAGAGGGGGAGAGACCTTAAATCAGTTAGGGAAATCTAAGAAGGAAAAGGGAGGAATCAGTGTGTAATCCTACATTCCTAAGTATGGCAAGATAATAAGGCAATTAATAAACTGAAGTATTAAGGGCAGAGTACATTTACTACAGCAGGACAAGGTTCCAGGCCACAGGAGTAAGATTGATGAGGGTGGGGGGTGTAAAGTGTCAGATGAGACAACTGTAAGATATAGGTTCATTGTAAAAAGACTTGGCAAGGGAAGAATTAGCATGCTTTTCATGGGGTGCTTTGTGTTAGTTATCTTACTAGATATCTTGACTCTGACTTTATGCATAACTGTAAAGTTTTAACATATGATATATTTACAAAGGGCTTTAGTCTAGTTTGAACTTGCTCTGAGGTAAAAATGAGCTAAATATATATAGGTTATGTTAGTCTGAGCAAAAGGAACAAAGCAGGCTTTAAGTGTCCACAGTCTTGTGAGACAATAGATCTGTCTATGAAGCATGTCCTAGTATATTTTCTGTATATCAGAATTATACAGCTAAATGAAAAGTCATCTTCCTGACCACCCACAGATATATGTGCCCATTAAATAGTCACAACACTGCTAAATTGTGGGAATAAATTTAAGTTTGTAACAGATGAGAGAAGCTATTGCTTTAAAAGAAATCTATAGACAGAACAGCTATCCCAAAGGCAATAATACCAAAATGCCTTGCGCAATGGTTTTCTTCAATAGAAACCTTGTTTCTGGTAGGTTGGCCTTCTAGATGACAGCTGAATTCTTAGTCCATAACTGTGTCCTGCAATAGCTTGTGACAATGGCTTCTGACAGGAGTCAGAAGATTTCATTCATCTCTTCTCATGAAATCCTCATTAGGAGAATTTATCCATTCGTGAGATTCTGCACCTGGACAAGAGAAGTTCTCACAATATGTTGGGAGAACCGAGTCCTTTGCTGGTAACTTCTTATTTTCAGTCTCTGTTGGACTTTAAATCTTAAGGTCACATGTCAGTATCAATTATACTTGAGAAAAGGAAATCACAAATTACCATGAGGGCAAAGAATGAACATGACTAAAAGTGTCTCTCAGCCTCAGAGTCATTCCCTCGCAAAGAGATAACTTGGTCAGGGACTTATTTATAAACATAAGCCTCAGACAAATCAAAGCGGAAAATATGACTAAAATGAACATCATCATACAGTGTTAAGTGGAAAATATGACTAAAATGAACATCATCATACAGTGTTAAGAATGGTCGCATGTTATTTGTCATGGATAGGGCATCTATGCTCTTCTGTTGAGACAGCTTTTATCAATTGCAACAAAAGCAAGTTTGTAAATATCATACTGTGATAAATTCAGTCAGTGGTAACGTGAGAAAATGAACTGGAATTATCTTCTTGTCAGTAGGCGGGAATAATTAGATACAATCTGACATATAATGGTCAAAAATAATGAAAAGGCCAGGTTACCTTGTGGTTTGTTTTTGCTTTATATTTATATTTTTAAAAATCCTTAAGATCTAGTAAGACTTGTGTAAAATAAAACTGCAGTGAAGCAGTCTCAAGCATAATGAAACACTTTATTGAAGTGCATCTTAACAGTGAAATTTATAGTAACATTATTTTCCATGGAATATTAATTTATTTTTATTATTAAAATTTATATGTTATTTCATTTTTGTTTTATGTATGTTTTGTCTGCATGCATGTAACATGTACAAGTGTACCAAAAAAGAAAGTATTGGGTCCTTAATGTGAAGTTACTGATTATGAGCTATTATGTGAATGCTGGCCACTGAACCCTAGATCTCTGCAAGGACAGCAAGTATTTGAACCTCCAATAACACTGTGTGTGTGTGTGTGTGTGTGTGTGTGTGTGTGTGTGTGTGTGTGTGTGTGTGCAAAAAACAATACTATTTCAATGTATGCCATGCTAGTTGCATAATGTAATAAACTTTAGATATGATAAGTTGATGGTAGTGCTGTAACTGAATCTAAACTGGCATATCCTTGTCTGTGGCATATCACAAATAAAGATACCTAAAATATTTCCCATGTTTACAAACACACACACACACACAAACACACTTGAAACAGGATTTCTCTGTGTATTTCTGGTTGTCATAGAACTTGCTCTGCAGACAAGGCTGACCTCAAATTCAGAGATCCTACTGCCTCTGTCTCCCAAATGCTGGGATTAAAGGTGTGCAACACAACCACCGGGCATGATTAGATACTGTATATAATAATTAGCCATACTATATGAATTAATAATACATCACTTCCAGTAGGAAGTTTAAAAAAAATACTGATCTGACATGAAAACCTGAGGCCTTACGTTCCAGCTAAACTTGTTAACATTAGTGTATATTTGGGCAAGTCATAAAAACATCTGAGATCACACTTTACTTATTAGATAGATAAGAAATGCAATTAAAGTAGATACATAATGTAACCTTAGTAATTAAAAAGCATAGAATATTTCAAATATTCTGAAGACAGATATCTATTTGATCAGAATCATAGTTTTTACTATTTATCCCTTAAAATGTTTTTGCATAAAATTATCTGGAATACTTAATGGCTCCAAGAAAATTAAAGTGATTCATAATTTATTCAATGTGTATAGTTTATGCAATGGTCTAATTCTGCTAGTGTGATGACTTTTCGTTAAGACAACAAACAGAAAGGCTGTGTCTGGGGATATACCTTTAATAGATATTCAATAATAATGTGGCTCTGCGAGTGGTGGTTGAGAAAATGTAGAAACCATTGTAAGTGTTGGGTTTTTTGTTTGTTTGCTTGATTTTATTTTATTTTTTCTCTCTTAGAAAGGGTTGGTCTCACTGTATATATCTGTCTATCCTGTAGATCAGGCTTGTTAAGATCCTCTTGTCTCTGCTTCCTTAAGACTTGGATTAAAGGCATGCTCCATCATGCCTATCTTAAGTTGATTTTTTTAATTAACTCTGACTAACTTTGGGTGTTTACTTTAATATCTGATTATGTTTCTGATTAGTAATACTTTATTAACATGATTAATAATACTTTATTAACTGGTCATATAATACAAACAAAAATGGGCCTTGACTTTCTTAGCTGAATTTCTTTATTTACTGTAACTTTAAAATTGCATTTTTAATGGAGTTCCATGGATGACGGTTACTGTATGTATGATACCTATGATTCAGGGGCAGTCCTAGAAGTTGCAGGATGGTGCTGTGACAGTAACTATGTCCTTCTGTGTTGGTGTTTCTGTTGCTAGGATTTACCAAAGGCAAATTGTGAGGTAAAGTATTTGACTTATACTTTTATCTAAATTCCATCATTGAGGGAAGCCAGGAAAGCATCCAAAATTGAGGCAGAGACTCCAGAAGAATAATGTTTACTGGCTTCTTTCCTCTGACTTATTCAGCTATATTTCCAAGATAGCACACGCTCATGTGGCCAGGAGTAGTATATCACAGTGGGCTAAACCCCTCTACATCAACTAGTGATCAAGAAAATACAGGATACCTGCCCATAGGCCAATCTGATAGAGGCAATTCCTCAAATGAGTGTCTCTCTTCTAAGATGACAATGTTTTTGTCTTCGACAAAAACTAACTAGTCATATGGACTCCTAGATCAAATCCCGAGCACCAGATTTGTAGGGGATGTACCTTTAGCTATGAGTCATCTCATAGACTTCTGTTTGCTACAATTTTAAAAATGAAGTGTGCATAAATACATGGGTTTACATATGACCTTCCAAATAGCTTGTAAGAAAGGTAGCATATAAAAGTCAGTTCTCAGATTTTAATCCAATAAATCTCCTTCTACCTTCCTTGTGCAGGTCTTGAGCTTGAAATTTCCCTTTGTTAGGTCTCTGTTTCGTGAGAAAGTGAGACAAGCTGTAATCAAAAAGAACCTAGTAATTGCATTGATTAGAAAGTCTGGATATTGATTACTTTCTGGAGGATGTTACAAGGCTTCTTGGGAGTGTTTGTAATTATTAATTATTCATTGCAACGTCATGCAGTGTTGACAGAACAAACTCCCTTAGATGGTGTTAATCTTGGCTTCTAGACGCAGGCTGCCTCTAACTCTGGCCAACTGAAGCAAAGCTCTTTACCTCTTTGCGTATTGGATTTTCAGCTGCCACATATGGTTTCATTGATAACATTCTTTTCTCAGAAACCAGTAGAGACATACTTGTGAAATAATGATGTAAGACCTCTATATAGCATATTTAGAATGCTCCCCAAATGGAGAGCAATGCCACTGTTTTAGCTCTTATTATTTATAAGGTCTGGCTGTTCGATGTTCTAAAGTCATACTTTGTGGCTGTGATTCCAAAAGTGCATGTCCTTTGGTTTCATGAGAAGTTATCACATGAAAATAACAACAATAAAAACAACAATAAAACAATAAAAACAACAAAACAAACAAACAAAAACATGTTGGGTCATTGTTGCAACTCAGGCTGAAAATGTCTGAAGTGGCAAGTGGCTGTTTTTTACTCCTGGAGTCCGGTAACCAGATTTTGTCATCAGGACTTCTGGTCAATGAGAAGCAAAAACCAGCCAGCTTGTTATCGAGGTTACTCAAAAGGCACTGTTCAGGCCTTGCCTCACAATTGAAATGATTGCTATTAAGTGATAAACACTAAATGTGGATAGGATGTAGTATGAGTTTTCTGGCCTTGACTTTCAGGCCTATCCTCAAGGTTTAGGACCCACAGACCCACATTCCCGCAGTCCCACAGTCCCACAGAGACACACAGATGCATACGATAGTTTTAGGCTGATCGGCCTAAGGCCCAGGCATATCACTTGCTATCTCTCTACCCTTCATCTAACCCATGACTCTTATCCTGTTTAGTCATGCCGCTCGGTACCTTTTCTTAGAGCAGCATAGTTGTCCTCTGCAAGAAGCTTCTCTCTGCGTTCTGCTCTGTGCTTCCTGTTGTCAGAGTTTTCTTAGTCTGGTAGCTTCGCCCACACTTCCTGCCTGCCTTTGGCCAATCAGTGTTTTTTATTAAACCAGTGGGTGGGATAATTATTTACAATGAAACAACATAGTCTCCCACAATAAGAAAGGACAAGGAGTTACAAAAAAAACAAAAAAAACAAAAACAAAAACAAAACAAAACAAAAAAAAACCAAACAAACAAAACTATGGGAAGATGACGGAGTTTGGATAACCCTGAGATTACTGTTTTGTTTTTTTTTTTGTTTTTTTTTTTTTCCTTACCTAAATCCAATAATGGACTCTCTATCTTACCCAATTTTGAAGCCTCCCGTGCATGGTATAAAAAAGAATTATCTATGCCTCTTTAGGAGCAATCTTGTACTTCTTTTGGAAATCAAAATTAAAATTTCAATGAGGAATTCAGGATGGAAGAAAATGAGAAATTAGACTTTACGGAGAGATGAAGCAACACATTTCAAGCATTATCCTTTTATCTCAAAACAACCATGGCAGGATTTAGCATCTAAGTGATGTGCAAGGGAAATCACAAAGCTTGGCATCAGTGCCATCTATATGTAGTTTAAGGTTTCCCTGTTTGGTCATCTAGTCTCACAGCTGCTGCTGAAATAACTGACTCAGAGGTTTAATTTTATATTACGTCCTGGGCCAGAAGTTCAGGCATATTACTTACCAGCTCTTACATTTAAATTAGCCCATGATTCTATTTATGTTTAGCCACGTGGCTTGACACCTCTGCATAAGTGCAGCATTCTCATCTTCCTTCCTCTGCTTTTGGCTGGCATCTGCTTCTCTGCCTTTCCTTTTCCCAGAATTCTTCTAGGCTAGTTGCCCCACCTCTTCTTGCCTCTACTGTCCAATCAAATTTTGTTAAAGCAATATAGGGGAAAAAATCTTTACAGTGTACAAGAGCAGTGCAATTGAGAGAGAGGATGCTTGTTTCTTCTACTAATTGAAAACCTAGTAATACATTTCTCCAGGGATAACTGCTGTTTATTTTCAAACTTAATAGTTATCCACTGTTGTAATAATTAATAATATACTTCATTTTTAAATAAATAACAAATACAGCAAACTGCCATAGTAATTTCTCGAGGAGGTTCTCTTGAGTCACACAAAAACCTGAAAGTAGATTTTTCCACCTTGACTCAACAATCCAACCCCTTCACAGCAATTAGAAAAAAAAAAAAAGAAAAAAAAAAGAAAAAAAAGAATTGGAAATTAGATAGAGCCCTTCACAAGGGCCAAGCTCATAAAAAAAAAAAAAAAAGGCTGCTCTGCAGGATTTCTTGTGAGTATGATGGACTCTTGTGAATTTGTACTGGAAGAGATGAAGAATAAAGAGAAAGATGAAGGCACAAAAAATTCTCCAAGGAACTATTTAGTGTAGAAATTTTGTATGCGCACACAGGCATTTTTGGAAGGTTCTTTCTTGTCAAGCTCCCAGTGACTTGCTATACAGGCTGCACAGCAGGCAATCTTACACCCAGAATTTTAGGTGTTAGCTGAAGGGGGAGGGATTAAAGGCCTGCTAACAGATATTCCCATGCACCCAATTTCTTATTTCTTTAAATCCTGTTGACAATAGAATTTCACTAACATGAGGAATGATTAACAATTTTATGTATATGAAGAATTTCTGGGAATGAGTGGATGAGCACATGCAAATTATTCATAAAAATCTGACCTCTACCCTTTTATTTACCTGACCCCAAAGCAAATTAACAAAACCCTGAATTAATACAAGTTCTTAGAAAAAAAGCTTTCAAAAATACAAAAGAATATTCCCCATTACTATTTAAATAGTAGAATCATTGTATCAATTATAATATTTTTGCATTTATGCCGTGCATAAAATTATCATAAAGCCATTCTGTAGATGGAAAGTAAAGGATTAAGAAGCAAAAAGTGACTAGTCCAAGTAACATAGCTGATATATAAAAGATTAGAATTCTAGATCCTTCAAAGCCTGCCTTTATCTATGTTCAGGGTGCTGCAAGGTGCTCTTCACAGTGGCCCAAGGCTCAAGTCAGCTCATCTCAGCACCTTGATTATCTATCTAGGGCTTGCTATATTCATAATATCACCAGTAAGCTCATGAAGATAAATTTCCCTAGAGTAGACCACTATTCAGTGGAAGAAAGGTGAGCTAGATCTAATTGTATTTTAAATGGTTTTTATATAAGTCTATGTGATGTATCTAACAAAGCACTAATCATACATATCAGCATATTTTTTTTTCTGACAGAAGAGCAGCTCATATCAAATCTGATTCTAGAGTACGCCATCTTCAATTTGCTTTTTTGAATGAAAGAATCATTATCCTAAAAATATCATAAATTCTTATAATACCTTGGGATATATTTGAAATATAATTTGAAGGTTTCAGAAGAGTCATTATCTTCTTTAAAAGTCAGTTAATTATGACTACAGGGCTCATTTTAAGAAGTTGCCTACCTCCACCTACCTCTCTTCCTGGCAGCTGAGAGTCTCATGTCTTTGGGTACAGTGACTAATGTCTCCGAGACTCAGCTGGAACATATCTGGGGGGTACTATTGCCATCCCACAACTCCAGTACTAGGTATTCCCTTGAAGGAGCTTTGCTTACACAGTAATGACTAAGGTAGGTTTTCCATCTAAGTTAATGCTATGTTAGATGTTCTGTAGTTTCCGTTTGCATTTCTCTGCTTTTACCTTGCAGTTTTTAACCTATTTGTGTCCCAGAAAAAAAGAAAAACAATGATGTTTACATGAGAGATGAAACTCATTTAATGTTTCACCAGGCATGCCTATTGTTTATTTTTCCTTCTAGGTATTCTCTCTCTCTCTCTCTCTCTCTCTCTCTCTCTCTCTCTCTCTCTCTCTCTCTCTCTCTCTCTCCCTCCCTCCCTCCCTCTCCCCCCCCCATTCAGGGAAAGTAGAACTAGTTAGTTAAGGTAAAATCTTAAAATCTTGTTTTTGATACTGAACTTCTTGCAGGAAGGAGTACAGCCAAGAGACACTGTTAGTTTAAGAAGAGCTCTTATAGCAAAGAAAAAAATGAAATGGCCCAGAGAGAGAGAGAGAGAGAGAGAGAGAGAAGTTAAGATTTATTTTATTATTCTCTATGTTTATATAATTACATCATTTCTCCTTTTCCTTCCTCCCTTCAAACAGCCTAACATACACCTTTACACTACCCTTCAAAGTCATGCTCTTTTTGTCACAGATAATTGTTACATGCATATATGTATTTACACATATATTACTACATACAGCCTTCTCAGTCTGCACAATTTATTTGTAATTATGTTTTCACAGAAGGGATGTATGGGAGGATGTGGGGGAAGGAAAGGAGGTGTGATAATGATATAATTATATTATGATCTCAAAACATAAAAGAAATAGTTATAAAAGAAAAATTATCAAAATTAATGATCTTCTTAATTAGTATTTAAAGTTATCCTATAAATATCAGTATTTATATAGATACATACATACACACACACACACACACACACACACACACACACATATATAAATTGTCTGCCTCTGCTGCTTCTCTTGAAATCCTCCTTCTTGGCCTACACTATATCTAGATGTATGTGAACATCCTTATGCAGATACTCAGCAGTATGTGCCAAACTCCCAAGCATGAACAGCTCACTGAGCTGAGGAGAGGTAGTTGAGAAAGTCAGTGTAGGAAAAGTTTACAGGGTATAACTTTAGAAAGAATGAACTTTACAGAAAAAAAGCTGGACCTTTGTTCAGAAGGTTCTAAGTGATTACTTAGTAGAATAGTATTATATTCTGCAAAAATTTAAGTCAAAGGACTCAATTAAGAATTGGCATACATATTACAATTATGGTCTTTAAAACAGTTGTACCTATGTGGCTTATATCTTAAATTTTAAACAACAAATTGAACTTCTTCACAGTTATAGTAGGTGATATGAAAAAACTGTGGTCTAATCAATTGAGGATAGGCACTCAGGACGACTAGATTAGAGAATTTATGCATTAATAAAAGAAACACAGGGAAAAGAACACGAGGGAAGGGAAGAAAAGCACCAGGGAATTACTGAACAACCTAGCTGTCAGTTACAACCAAAAGGGCACAGCTCATTTCGAAGCCTCCTCAAGGCCAGAAGAAACAAGCTGGGGGAGAAAAAATGTAGGAGAAAATACTTAACAATTCATGAATTAAGAGAAAAGCAGTAATTCAAAAAACTCAGTCTTATCAAGTTCTGATCAACAGAAAGAACATAAAAACCATATAAATCACGTACTTTTAATTAGTGATAAAATTACCTTTGAAAAGGCAGTTAAGGCCCAAGAAGATAGCACAATCAAATCAATTGCTTCTCTTATAGAGGAGCTGGTTATGTTTCCCAGCACTGACCTGATGGTTCAGGATTTCCTTTCCTAATTCTGGGAGTGCCCAACATCTTTCCTGGCTTTTGTGGACATATATACATATGCTGCATGACCATATGATAAGCAATCAAGCATACATAAAAATGATATAAAATAGATGAAATGAATCTTTAAACAAGTCTCACTTGTGAGTAACAGGACAAATATTGAGAGTATAGGTAGGGATTGTAATGCTTTACTTAAAGATTACAGTGGTTTTAGTAAAATGGTAATTTGTAGGTTCTCCTCCAAAATTCATGACTTCAGTAGCTCTGAGGGGTGGGCGAGTGTTCCAGTACCAAACCACACTTGTTGAGAGGTCCTAGGTCCAATTACAGAGCTGTTCATTACCACCAGGTAACGGATGCCACTACTGAACATTTATCATGCTGGTCCTTGTGATTTATATATATATATATATATATATATATATATATATATATATATATATATATATATATGAATATAGAAACAATTAATGAAAAAGAGACCATGAATTTGAAAGAGAAGGGGGATGGGTATAAGGAAGGTTTCAGAAAGAGGAAAGGGAAGGGAGGATGACAGAACTCTAGTATAATCTCAAACATAAAATACATGTTTTAAAAGTCAAAGATAAGACACATCAGCATGAATGTCTAACAGTGTTTAAACATATTCAATCTAGATAGTAGATATAATAAAAATTCAATGCCACAAAATATATAGCAAAGCAATAAACTTTTATGCTATTTACTATATCCATAAAAATAACTAATACTTTATTTGAAGTAAGAATTTTTTGTTTTAAACTACAAGAAACAGAAAAGGCAGTCTACACCTATTTTGCAAAATGTTTGCTAAATTTGTTAAGAAATAGGCTCTTTTGTAGAATACAGAAGACTTTCAAATCATTAACCATAAGACACCTGGTAATAAGTCTAAACTTGTTTCCTCAAGAATATGGGTCCTGGGGACAAGAGATGTTGCCAGAGATTAAGTATTTGTTCTGGCATGCTCATACCTTGGTTTGATCCCTCATACCACAGACAAGTACATGAAAAAATACTCAACATAACTATCAATTAGAGAAATGAAATCTAAAGCTACCCCACGACTCTCAATGCATTCATCAGAACGACTAGAATTAAAGCAGCTGGGAGCAAAATGGAAAGATACCAAAGGATTGCATGTTTAAATCTCCAGGTCTAATACATATCTGTCACGCCTCAATAGAAGTTTGAAAAACTAGAGTCACCCTAACTTACTCGCTTCATAAAGGTGCCTGCCTATATGTAGGTGCCCGGATGATGCTAATTTGATTTCATTGCTGAAGACATTTCATTAAGATTTAGCGTGTGCTGATGACTTCTGTTTCATTTTAGTACACTTTTCTGTAAGTTTCTGCTTGGAAATTAGAACACTCACCTTCAGAGGAAACATGTAGGTTTTCTCTCTTTATCCAAAGATCTTTACAATTCTCCCTGCATTCCAATTTCCAGTTTTGTAGATAGCAAAGTCAAGAGCACATAATTGCTTCCAACTTCTGGGAGAGTGTAAAACAAAGTGATACAGCAAAAACAGACCAGTTTTGCCTAGAATGCCCTCCAGGGCCCAATGTGGTCTTGGTCATTGCTCCATGTTAATACTAAACGATAGCAGTGAAGTGAGTGTGAGCTGAGGGCAAGGATCTTTCACTATTCCCTTAGCAACCAGCAAGCTGACGGCTAAAAGATGAGTAAAATCAAAAGCATTTGTTTTTCAAATCAAAATTACATGACTTTTCACTTATATCCAAGGAACATTTGACAGAAAAAAAAGAATAAACTGTGAAGAAATAAACAAACAAACAAAAACCTGGAACACAATAAAATTCAAAAGGGGGGGGTAAAGAAATGAAAAGATAGGCCAATTTAAACATGCTATTATTAAAATGTCTACTTTTCATTTAATGTTAGTCTAGACCTTGGCTACCATGCAGATATTGATCTCAAGATTTCCATACATTTTTATGACCATTAAAAGGGCTCAATGAAAAACAAAACAGGTATTATTATTACAAAGCATGATTAACCAATGCCTACCTTATTAAATTTAAAAACTTAAATAAACCTTAATATTACAAATGCAAATTAGTAAGTCTGTAAAAACCACAGATGTTGGACCGTGATAGTTACCAACAGAGTCCAGAAAGTAAGGCAACTGGAAGTATTTATCTATTCTCCTAAGGCCTATCCAAGTCAGTAAGGATCCGTAGTCTATACTCAAGATCAACAAGATGGAATTTTAAAGTTTTGTTAAAGTTGCTGTAGAAACATTTTTTCTTTACTTTAGTTGTAAATGATTAGATTCCTGAACAAGGTGATATATTATGGTGCAAAGAATACCACGACTGAAGTTACATCCCTTATGACTATTATTGGTTTTGTAACCTGCTGTGGTATCTTTTAACAAATACTCCAATTTTATAACCTTCTGTTGTTTTGACTTTCTAGTATTGATATTTTCTTAGGAAAATGATTGAATAGAGAAATATTAAAATTTACTTATTAGCCTTGTCACAGAAAGCAATGGGGGAATTACTAGAGCATGGAACTAATCCTAAGGTTTTGTAAGATTATAGGATATGAGATATTGCTAGTATTGTGGAGTTCAACCATTCCTAACACGAACTACCAATGTAAACAACTACGATATCTAAGTGTACATGAACCTTATTAGGTTGTGATTATAGAGGCTCTGAATATGAATATGTTTTTTCCCCTTTATTCCATGGTCCCAGAACACACACAGGGAAGAAATAGTCTGGATAGTGCAAAACATTGTTGCTCTAAGAATCCTAGAAAAAAAGCAATTATTACACATTTTCCCCATAAGATCAGCCATAAAGAAAGAGAATGCTGTAATGGTGGTTGAATGTAGCTGCAGAGTTGACCTTGCAAATAGTTATGTGAATGTTGTCTACTTGGCAGGCTGTGCAAATTCAATTTAAATTTCCACATATTCTTAATGAGCTGACATGGTGACAGCTCAGATAAACAGGCTACCTGTATGAAGCTGAATAGGTGATAGAAGAGAAATCTGTGTTTCAAGGGACAGAGGTCATTGAAAGAAAAAAAATAATTGGGGGGATGAGAAAATGACATATAAATTTGACTTCTATCATAGTTTATGATGCTGTGTATCAACCAGAAATGGGAAAGCCCACTTTTCCTTAAGTATCAATTCAATTTTCTGCATGTCCTTGGTTGGCTGGAGAGCACAGAAGCTGGAAATAAGCCAAGCCAAGCATCTCCTCTGATTAGCTGTCCCAAGCCTATTCTTTAGTGGAGATACAGTGAGAGTGAATTGATTTCATCTCAGATTCTCATCTGGGTCATTCAACCCACATTCAGCAGGAGCAGTTCTTTCACTTGAAGTGACAGTGACTGAGAGACACTGTCAGTCTCTCCCATGAGGAGGGCTGACTAAGTGTGGTGACACTGTTTGTTGGCATCTCTTTGCTTGTCTGGGTTTGTTTTACATAATCACATACCACAACTCTTCAGGGAACAATGTTAGAAGCTGCCCTGGATTCCCCTCTCCTCACATCAGAGAAAGAAACAAGAGCAATTGCAAAATGATCCTTGCCCAAAGCTCCATTCTCACAGGTACATAATCAACACTTTCCAATGCCAAACTGATATGACTCCTCCGACTTCTCTCCCATTTATATACTCTGTGCCCCAAAACAGGAGCATTTGTATTTCTAATTCTGCAGGATGCAGACTTGGACAGAAAGAAGTCTAGTTTTTTTCATTTATTCTTTGAAAGAGTTAAATAACTTTGTATGAAAATCTTAATTTCTATGATCATAAGGGCTATGTTACTTGAATGTTATGTACATTGCCTTTACAAAAAAGAAAGAAAGAAAATAAAAGATGTATAGTGCTTTTAATGGAGTCTCACAACTGGAAAATGTTAAATTCTGAAGCAGCAAGTGCAATTCAGTAGTACAGATCTAGAACTAATTAGTGACTCTGACATACCCTTTAAACTGCCTTTTTGTTGTTCATTTCTTGTTTGGAGATGATGTCTTACCATGCAAGGCTTTGAGCTCAGAACACTCCTGAACGCTGGGATTACCCAATATACCCTGTCCCCCACCCCAAGTCTGACTTAACTCAGCTCTACAGTTCTTCAGTTGTAGCTAAAGTTATATTTTTCCTTGATATTCTTTTTAATGAAAGACATAAAATTGAATATCTTCTCTTTTCTAATTTGTACTTATGTTTAATTTATAGTGATGGTAGCTTAAATAAATTATTTCAGAATTGGGGGTGCTTTGTTGATTGGTGTTTTATTTAACATAGCCATAAATGCATAAGAAATTTTATGTAAACAGAGTTCTTCACACACACACACACATGCACACACACACACACACACACACACTTATGAGTATGTGTGAAGAACGTGTGTGTGTGTGTGTGTGTGTGTGTGTGTGTGTCTGTGTCTCTGTGTGTACAAAACTCAGACCTTGAACTTGCTAATTAGATATTCTTCCACAGCCCTAGCCTCTCGTTTGAGAATTTCCTTTCCCTTAATAAAAAAATGAGTCCTTCAAACTTGGTGAGTGTGACAGTGAGGCAGATTAAAAATACAAATCGTCCACACAATTTTTTTTCTGATACATGGCAACATAAGAAGGAACTTTGATTTGGTCAGAATGTAAGTATTGAACAAAATTGTCTATATTTTGCTTATTAAAAGAAAATATCATATAGTAAAATATAACTGAGTAAAATATAACTAGTTTCTCATAGCAAGCCTACAGATTTTCACAAATATCCTGTGATTAACTTCTTGCAACTGAATTCTGTATTCTATTTCTGTTAAGAAATAGGTTAGCAAAGGAGCTCCATTATCACATATAAACCACAACAGCATGCACATCTGCTGGAAAAGAGAGAGATTTTTCTCTTTTCTGTGTGAAAGTTTACAGAGAGGAAGAAGATGGGAACCTTAATTCTTCTATTACTGTAAAACCAAATTTAAATAGACTAAAAATTCAATACTATGGGCCTCAAATCTTCCTAGAGGAATCTCTATCAGCACACTGTTGTTCCTGAGCAGAGGCATCGGTACCTCAAAGCTAATGCTGCTCTTTCACATTTAGAAGCTACCTTTGCCTTATTACTTTCTAATCATAACAGTAGTTATTCCACATCAAAGATTTATTCACTCTGAAGTAAATTCAGGAACTTAGTCAGAGAAAAGGCAAGATAAATTCTGATAAAATTTTAATGCATGAACCTTGGTTCAATCTCATACTTCAAATATTATTTACTTAGATGATAATATCAGAAAAATAAAGCACTTTGGATGCAAAGAAACACCCAGTTGTATGTGTAAAGTCTGTAGTGTGATCAGTGACTGCTAGCAGATCTGTCTCTTTTAAAACTGCACTATCTAACCGATAGAATGAAGGGAATATTGTCATTGCTATACATTACTATAAGATGAAATCTAAATTGTAATATCATCAAAAAAGTATGGATTAATTTCTATATAATGAGGCCAGATAGTTTTATGTAGAAGAGCTGAACATTATACCTTTATTCTTGATATTAAAGTGAAACAGAATGATTTTTGTATAAACACAAACAAATAAGTACCAACTCTAAAGGAGTGTATGGTCTCCAATAATCCTCTATATAAACCCTGTAACAGTAGAAACCAGATGTGGAGTAGATACCTACACATCATGATTCACAAGATCCTTCTCTTGAGAAGTTGCACTTAGAATGCATTCTGCTAAAATACTGTTATCTAAATCTCCTCTGGAGAAAAATGCTTGATAATAGCTCTTTTCCAGATCTGTTCTTTCAAAAATGACAGACACATAACACCATGAGACAAACAGATTGACACTGTAATTTAATCTTTGACATGTGAATTGAAAACGCAAACAACATTGTGCTCTGAAAATCAAATGTGATCTGAAATTGTATGAGGCTACATATTTGTCTCAGTCTCTACTTTATTAAATTTTAAGAAAAATTTAAATTCCTTGAAGTCAAGTACAGCAAAGATATTCTGTGAGCAGAAGGAAATGATTGTGTCTAATGAGAGAGAAGAGTGGTAGGTACAGTCTCACCCATCCAGTCAGCCTACAGCATTGCACCTGCAACCCCTTGTCCCTTCACAAGAAGCTTCCTCAAGCCACAGCTGGACATGGGCCTTGTAATTTTACATCTGAAGTGGAATCTTGTTTGTGACTCCAAGCATGCTTTGCAGTATAACAGAGAAGGTGCTAAGCAGGTTTAACATGGATCACAAATAAACATGTCAAGGTTTTATTTTTGTGATATGTCTTGTCAGAATAATATGTAAGAAATTAAAGATGTTCATCCTCCTTGTTAATCTAAATAAGAAGACCTAGCCCATAACTTTATTTTAAGATTGAAATACCTTTAAAGTTGTATGTAAACATAAGCAAAGGAAAACCTTAAATGGTAATATTCAGTTTCATTCATTAACTATGCTTCACATCAACACCATCTACAATTCTATGAAAATCAATATCTGTAATATTTTCTACAACTCTACATAGTAAGGATGGCTACTATTCTTATTTTCCATATGAAAACTCTCCAATATCAAACCTCAAAAAGTAAACAAAGATAAGTAAGTATATTAAATGCTAGTTTTTATTCTTTTCTGCCAAGTGGCTTATTTATTTCTATATTTAAAAATAAAAATGTTTAGAGCTATCATTGGTGAAATTTGACATGTTTTCCAAATTGCAGACTTAAATGTCAAGTGAAAACAAAATTACTAAGGTTATGATCAATATTTATGCAATATTTTCACTAAATCTATCATTTGACTGAATTTTTGATATTTTATAGAGAGACCAGAGGGGAGAAGATGTTTACCCAGGAACACATAGTATGTTGGAATTAGATTATAGTACTTCTGATGAAGAGTCCTGAATTTTCTTTCAAAAATGCTTTTCTTAAAAAGAAAAGTTCAACATTATGGAACCAACTGCCTAAAATATGACATAATACACACAGTACAGTGTGTGGTATTAATTTTTCTTATTTATTTTAATGTAATTAGAAAATTTATCCCTTTTATTTCCCCCCTCCAGCCCGCGCATATGCCCCTTTGTGCTCTCTTTTAAATTTATGGCCTCTTTTTTTTTTTTTTCAAAAATTGTTACTCTGAACACATATACATAACCCATTTGGCCAATATAATGTTAATTATATGCAGGCTTTCAGAGAAAACCATTAAGTCTCAGCAAATTGATATGATCTTCCCTGGAGAAGACTATGCCTTAACAGCTACCTTAAACATATCCCAATAACAAGCTCAAAATTTTCTTTAGTGAAAGAATTCCACTGAGTTGGCGAGAATTTAAAAATTAAATGCTGAAGGCCCAGTTTTAAGCCTGTAATATTTCTGAACATGCTAAAAAATAATTTGACATCTTGGGGTCCAAGATGTAATTTGACCTTTTGCAGGATTTGAACACTCACACCTTTTTGTTTCCTAGCTCCTTTGAAAGTCATTTTAGAAAGCTTAGCATTTTGCTAACATTAGGTTCTTCAAGACTTATATTTAGGAAAGTATCAATTCCTTGGTTACACAAATCAGTCCAGTTCAAGTGAAAAGTTCTTAGAGACTTATTAAAAGAGAGAGTGAAAAAATAAGAATAATAAAGCACGTCTAACAACATGCTTATTTCTCCAGGAAATAGCTTCTTAGCTCAGGGAAGACGGAGTTAACGTATCATCTCCTTGCTGACTCCATTGTTTATAAAACTAGCCAAGTTAAAGACGGGCTGCTTGATATTCCTCTCTCATGTTCCTGTCTTTGGCCTTAAGATAGAAGCAGACAAGATCAATACGCTCGCTAAGAGTGGCAAACATCTATCCCAGACAGAATAGATTCTATCCAGGAGAGAAATATCTTCACATTAGTCTGCAACTTCACACACACAGTCTCACTAATGGAAGCAAATGTTGGAACAACTGGATCTGTGTAGTATGGAGATGGAGACAGTAGCTCAGATTGAGGCTCATTCCAGCTACTTAAAATAATCCTCTAGCATCACAAAATGGTCCCTGATTAGGACAAGAATTCAGTTCTTAATGTAGATTTTCTTGTTTTTAGAAAGTGATGTATAATAAGTAGCTTTCTTGAAGAAGCAGTCTTTATCTTAAGAGGATGGGTCAAGTGACTGCCTGTGGCTGCAGATGTTCTCCAGCACAAGCCTGTGGGGTGTGCTCCTTCCCACTCATTTTCTCTGTCTTCTTAATCTGTTATTCCTGTGTCAGCATGACTCTATATAATATGCTCACCCCTCCATTGTGTGTCTTGGTTAACAGCTGACCAGTTAATCATGATGTCTAATTCAACAGTGCATAGGGCTCTTCCTCTGTTTGTATTTAACTGTGAAGTTAACAAGAAGTTGACAACTACATGCTTTCTCAGATCTTCACCAATACCTTCTAAGATCCCCTTTTCTTTATTAGCATCTAGTTTTCTTTAAGAAGTCAATTATAGTATTTTTTAATTATTTAAAATTATTCCTCTTTACTGTTAGAATTCATAGCAGACTAAAAATTTACAGTTCAAAATTTCTCTTGAATAGGGCTTCTGGCAGAGTACATTAGGAGGTTCATCTATGTCACACCCTATGCAAAACAACGTGTAAACATTAAAGATTATTTTATAAACTATGATTAGTCTGCTATTCAAAATCTGAGCTCAACAATACACATGATTTTACCAGTTCAAATCCTTCAGTTATATTAAAGTGTGAGTGTATTTAATGGGGTTTTATAGTGCTATAAACAGAACAATGGGAGAGATTATTGTTCTATGATTCCTAAGAATGACATACAATATTTTAACAATGCCTAAAAATCTTGCTGTCATCAAGAAGCGTACCCACTAGTGTCGTAAAAGTTATTTCTCCAAATATTTATCCTCAGGAAGTTGTATCTTATTTGAACAATGATTTGAAAGGTTACAAAATCCTTCCCATCCAAAAGCAAATGTGATCTACACTACACTCTCAATAACAGCCCGTGTTGCCCTATATTTTGCTGTGGGAATTTCCATGATTTAGTCAAGTCTAGGTACCTTATTATCCTAATTTCTTGTTACCATTGTGGCTTGTACTTGGATCCTGGGACTATATTTGCTACTGGGAATTCTTAGACTTATATATTTATATTTATGTAAAATGTGTTTTAATATCTAGTCAGATGTTTGCAGAGTTAGAATAAATTAGCTGGTAAATTGGCTTCCCCTTCTGATAGATAGCAGTGACAAACATATTCATTTGAAGTTACAATTTCAGACATAAGAGCCAGAGTTATTTTATTTAAATAGGCCCCAGAATGAATTCTCTGGCTGCATTTCTTGGCAGACTGAAAATAATGAATTTTGCTAGAAGAGTCTATGTTGGGCTAGGCATCATCTGTGGAGGGCTTTCACAACATGAGGAATAAGCTATTGTATTAATGAGAGAAGTTTGGAGTAAAGGAGTACAGACAATCTATATCAGCAGATCTCTCATGATATGACCCTCTGGAAAACCACTGTTATCTGAAGATTTTGTCAACATTGTGACTCCAATAGAGTCTTGAATGAGAAGACTTAACCCTGAAAGCTTACATTAATTATACTTTGATATTTAATTTTTCCCGTAGTTTCTTTTTGATCTTTTGCTTCAACATTAGAAGCTAACTAGAAGAGCAATATGATTGGTGTATCTGACACACAGATACACACACATATAAAACCCCAAACCAGGAGACCTAAAACACACACACTAGATCTACCATGGAATACTGGTAGTTTCAGTAACCAAGCGTGGTTACTATCTTCTCTACTAAATAGATCTAGCCAAGAAGCTGAATAGCACAGTCTTTAATAGAGTTCATCTCCATCCCTTGTTTTCTTCTTCTCGAACAGATAACATTGTTTAAGATCACTGTGTGTGACTTTGTATTTACATCGTAGGTAATTAAATCTAACAACATATACAGAAAATGCACTCACCATACATTTCTTTGTAAAATAAAATTTAGTATTTTAAAAACTCTTTGCAGCTGTAAATATTTCCTAAAGAAAAGCACTAATTACTTAACAGATAGTATGTCTTCCTTCTACTTAACACACATTGATTTTGCAGAAGAGCAAACTGTAGAAGAAAATAAGAGAAACTGTATTTCCCGCTAACTTCATAGACAAATTTTAACCATGAAATATGCTGTGGAGTATTAGTTTAAGAAGTGGTACATTTGTTTGTGCTGTGGAACATCTGTTTAATGATAAAAAGATGTGATGCGTTCTTTGATATTGCATTTGTTTAACTCTGAAGCTGTGTTACTTTGCTCATCTAATACACATGATTGTTCTAATAACGGGCTCAACAGTCAACGGCTAGGCAGGAGAGATGAACAGTTAGGGCGGCCAGACAAAGAGAATACACAGGAAGAGAAATCTAGGCTGGAGAGGAGGGTGAGGAGTGAGAAAAGAAGGGGAAGAGGATACCGTGGGCTAACTGCCGAGCCATGCAACCAGCCATGGAGTAGGAAGGAAAGGTATTTAAAATAAAATAACAAAACAAAACAAAACAAAAAAAGAAGATAAAAATACACAGGCAAACCATAGTTAAAGGGAAGGAGTAAATTAAGTTAGAAAAGTTTGTCAGAAACAAGCCAAGCTAAAGCCAGGCATTCATAAGTAAGAATAAATCCATGTGTATTTATTTGGAGCTGGGTGGCAGGACCCCAAAGAGTTAAAAAAAAAGAAAAGAAAAGAAAAAAAAAACTATAGATACATGGGGTAACATCAAATTTATATTAATTAGATTCTCCTCATTACAGTCCTACTGATATATTACTATGAGACCTTTCCAAGGACATTTGAACCTATAAGGACTTTTACAACTGACAAGGTAAATTAATCATCAATTGATAAGTGAAAGGATTTATTCCCATAAGGATTAAGATATTAAAGATGTATCAAATCTTTCTTAAGACCAGTCTTTAAGACCAGAAATGCAAGAATGGGGTGATATGTTTTAGGAAGTTCAAAAACTCTAATAAGAGAAGAAACACTACCCAAATGAGGCTGGAGTAAGAGAAAATAAAATAAGAAGCCTTAAAATCTAAAGACTTTCAGTGTGTTCTGATATCAATGAGCAATTATAGATCATGTACAAAATATGTGTACATATGTGACATGATCAGGGGGCAAAGAAGGCTTTTAGAAGTTAAGAACAATAAATGACAAATGGCTGCAATGGGTAGAAAAGCATCCCATTGGGAAAATCTAAAATGTATCTATCTAGCTTGCCATAACATGGGAGAGTGTAAACCATAGGGAGTAAGTTTGTTCTGGAGCAGTATGAACTGGAACTTGTTAGTTAAGAAACTGTCGCTTCAGGGCCCTTGAGCACCCCTAGTTGCTAGCCATTTCTAGGCCTGTACTTTTGAACAGTGCAGTAGATATCTGACTTACTACTTCTTTCTATTCAACTTACTTTTAAAATATAATTACTATGGCTACCATTATAGAAAGCACAGATCTAGATCTGCTATGAAATGTGTGTGTGTGTGTGTGTGTGTGTGTGTGTGTGTGTGTGTGTGTGTGTGAGAGAGAGAGAGAGAGAGAGAGAGAGACAGAGACAGAGACAGAGACAGAGACAGAGAGACAGAGAGGGGGGGTGGTTGTGCATGATCAGAAGGCTGAAACCAGTAAATGTGTACAAGATGATTACTTAGGAATCTAGGAAGGAGATGGTGGGATGTAGTAGTGTGGTTTCTCGGTCCCGGGCGGCAGAAAGGTCCGAGACCCACAGACCGGCCTGCCTGAGACTGCTTAGGAACCCACTGCTGCTCAGGCCCCCAGAAATGACTCAGACTCTTCTATTAACTTCATGCTGTTTGGCCTATGGCTCAGCACATTGCTAGCTAGCTCTTACATCTTGAATCAACCCATTTCTATTAATCTGCCTGCCACGTGGCCCATGGCTCACCTGTGTTCCTTACATGTTGCTCCTTGGGCGGCTTCAGCTCATCAGCCTCTGACTCTGCCCTGCTTCTCCTACCTATGCTTTGATTTCTCCTCCTACTTCTTCTATGGTGCCTGCCATGGCCCAAAACAGCTCCTTTATTTAAAGATTGAGATTCACAGCATACATATACTCATTCCCACATCACTTCCCCCTTTCTGTCTAATCAAAAAGGAAGGTTTCAATTTTAACATAGCAAAATTACATATAACAAAATAGCTATCAAGCAAGAATTACAGTTACAATATCTAGTCTATTTGTATTTAGCAAAATTAAAGAAAATACTCTATCATCTATTTTATCTTTATGAATCTAAAATTTCATATCTAATATATCTTTCAGATGACTAAGAAAAACTATACCTATAACTATCTAATCTTCAACTACATCAAAGAACACAGAAGGATATATTTACCCAAGTAAACCAGAAGTGCAAGCAACTTCTAAAATCTAGAAATGACAGAGATGACACCTATCTGCCTGGACAGTCACCCAAAGTTCCTTTATAAAGTTGGGGCATCCATCTTCAGCCTACAGGCCCAAAGTCTCTTTTCATTTCAGTGAAGCAGGAAATCTGCTCTTCCCATTCTGACACAGTTCATCTGTTGCTTCTCCTTGAGTCCTGAAGAATATCTGACAGTTTTCTCTGTAAAGCAGGAACCTGAATGACCATCTTGGCTTGTTCTGCCAAAGTTCAGAGGTCATCTTCTTATGGAACCTGCATGTCAAGTTTAAACAGCATACTGTCAAGCAGTCAATATAAGAACAGGTTCTTCTCCAGTGGCTTACCATTACCACAAATAGAGTAGACTCCATATGGAGTTTCTTTGTTGCCCATTTTTCTCTTGAAGAAGATTGGTGCTGCCAGGAACAAATCTGTTTCACTGTCCAGAAAAGTCTAAGTTCTTAAAACATTTTAAATGCCATATTCTGTAGGTCTTAGAAGTATTTGAAGATTACCTACCTAATTGAAATATATCTTTGTATACCTAAAAATCCTAACTAACCTAACTATAAGTTTGATTATCAAAAGTGACTATTAACCTTCATTTCTTAATTGTACACTACAATTTTAAAAGTTACATGAACATTATACCTTAAACAAGACTAGAAAAACACATACAGCATAACAAAATTGACCTTAAATTTTTATCAATAAACCAAAATCTATACCAATATAAAACATTTTGAGATTAACAGCTGATTTCTTGATATAAGTAAATTCAATAATCTAATTTTTTTAAAATTATTCATATACCATATCCCCTTTTTCTTCTTAGAAAGAGATTAACTATGACCATTAATCATTTATAATGAAAACAAACATTTAGAAACAATATTTGGGGGATTTGGGCGTAGTTATCTATTACTACTTCCTGCTGATTAAGGGGCGTTGAAAATCTCACAGATTGTTGAGACTGGATCATAATCTGCAGCCTTGAAGCTGATCTGGCCATCTCTTCCCATCAGAGGTTTTCTTCAGGGGGTCTTGGTTGATGAAACCATATTTGCCTGGAAGCAATCCACAGGTTCTCAACTTCTGTGGAAACAAAAGCAGAACTCTTCCAAAGCAATAAATCCTTAGACACAAATTTTAAAATCAAAATACCTTTAAAATATATATTCTTGTTTAACTTAGTAGCCTTTGCATTTGCAATCCATTGTCTTTCTGCAGTTAGCTCATTAACAGTTAAAAAATTAAAAGAAAACACAATAACAACCAAAATCCAGATTTTGTGTCTATTTTCCATCTTTACGTGGCTTATTATATTTTTATTGCTCTATTTCTCTCTTTAAAGACTTTTTCTAACCTCTTTCTTTTCTCTCTGAAGCCTATGTACCTTTTACACACATTTTAACCCATTTACAGGTTTTTTTTTTTCATCTGAATCTGTTTTATTGTGAATCCTTAATCATCTTCTAACTAGAAGAGCTTTTTAAAATACTCTCACTCTCTTGCAACATAGTTTTTGTGGATACCGCTGAGTCAGTAAGTTCTCTTAAAGAGACCACTTCTGTTTGTGGCCAGAAAACAGAGCAGACCCCGGAAAATATTGCTACTAAGAAACTGTCTTTGTTTCTTTTTTTGTTCAAAATAAGCAGAAATCTAAAATCAATCACATGCTACTGAGTCTTCTGTCAGTTTTCAGGAATCCGCCTGATTGCAGCTGCAGCTTACACTGCCTGCTGCCAGCCCGCCATTGGCGCCATTTTGAATGTGATTCGGATGCCAGGCTTTCTTTGTACAAAGACCCGCTTAGTATACACAATTTGGAAGCTGTCTTTGCTCAGTTTCTGCTAAAACCCTTTTTAAACTTTCTCAGGCATTAAGTGGATAATCGACCCACATTGGATGCACCATCTGTAGTAGTGGGGTTTCTCGGACCCGGACCCGGGCGGCCGAAAGGTCCGAGACCCACAGACCTGCCCACCTGAGACTGCTTAGGAACCCACCGCCGCTCAGACCCCCAGAAATGACTCAGACACTTATATTAACTTTATGCTGTTTTGCCTATGGCTCAGCACATTGCTAGCTTGCTCTTACATCTTAACCCATTTCTATTAATCTGCCTGCCACGTGGCCCGTGGCTCACCTGTGTTCCTTACATGTTGCTCCTTGGGCGGCTTCAGCTCATCTGCCTCTGACTCCGCCCTGCTTCTCCTACCTATGCTTTGATTTCTCCTCCTACTTCTTCTATGGTGCCTGCCATGGCCCAAAACAGCTCTTTTATTTAAAGATTGAGATTCACAGCATACATAAAGGCATTCCCACATTAGTGGGAAGGTAGAGAAACCATAAAAGCATGATTTAACATACTTAACTTTATCTAGCTGGGTTTTAGAGAACACAAATGGGATCATCAAAGATATATACATAACTAAAAATCAAATTATATATGTGAGAAAATAGGAATCTAAGAAGTTTCTTTCCTCAGTGACTATTGCGATTCTGTAGATATTAAAGATATTACTCTTGACATCTTATTCATTTAGAAAATAGTCTATTCAAGAGTGGCACTTTGCATTTCACAAAAATTATGGAATTTATTATAACGCAAAGTTTAAGTTTTAAACAGTACACTTGTTTTTATTTCTTTATGCCCTCCATATGTCATGATGCATCATGAGTCTTTTCTACATTGGGTTACAAAGTCCATTTTGTCTGTGTGTTATGAAGGTGGCCTATTTACTCTGTTTCACTTACATTCACTCATGAATATGTAGCTTGTGTGTTAGGGTCAAGGACAGATTTATTTAAACAGACAAACAAAACCAGTTTTATTTGAATCAAGTTCATCAGTCAACTCTTACTATGGAGAGATGCCTTGGACCTCTGCGTTGAATAAGGAGATAAAAGCAGGTTGAATGTGTCTCCTCACAGCTTTCACTAGCTGTAATAAGGAGCAGTCATGAGATCAAGTATGTCTTTATTTTCAGCACAGGTAACTGAGTGCTCTTTGTAGAATAATGATGAAAATGTATGTTAGCAAGGAAGGCACCTGTGAAAGAAAGATCAGAGTAACATACCATTTGCCTATACTGTAACTCTACAATGTTCCAGTTTCATTGTATGTTGTAGTATGAGGTTTCTGGCCCGGACTTTGGGGCCTAACCTCAAGGTCTAGGCCCACAAACCCACAGATCCACAGACCCACAGACCCGCAGACCCGAAGACCCACAGACCCGCAGACCCGCAGACCCGCAGACCCACAGAGACATACAGATGCTTTCATTAATTTGAGGCTGATCAGCCTAAGGCCGAGGCATACAACTTGCTAGCTCTCTACCCTTCATCTAACCCATGACTCTTTCTGTTCAGCCATGCAGCTCGGTACCTTTACTTAGAGCAGCATAGTTGTTCTCTGCTTCTTCCGGCTTCTCTCTGGGGTTCTGCCTGGCATTCTGCTTGTTCCTAGAGTCTTCTTAGTCTGATAGCCCCGCCCATACTTCCTGCCTGCCTTTGGCCAATCAGCGCTTTTTATTAAACCAGTGGGTAGGACAATTATTTACAATGGAACAACATAATCCCCCTACAGTATGTAAACCTATTAAATAGCATTAGGGAGAAATAAGATGGTATATTTGAAGCTTTCTCTCTCTCTTTTTTTTTCCTCAGCATCAGACAAAGTGTTTAGGATATTTTCATTAAGCACACCCTAACCATTCAAGCCAGTGCATACATGAAGCAAACTCACTACCAGTGACTTGAAACTAACTTATCTCATTACCTCAGAGCTTCTGGGGAGGCAAATTCTCCCCACAAAAATCATTAAGATTTTCAGAGTAGACATATTATAGCTTCATCTCTAAAAGAACAGGCCATCTTTCACTCGGACCAGAGTCTATCCAGGGACCATAAATTGCCTTCTTATAGCCCATGGCTATCTGGAAAACACCTTACTCAGTCTTAATACTTGGGGAAGGACTAGGTCCCAGCTGAACTGGATATGCCAGACAGAAATTCCTTGCCCTCTCTGGGATGTGAAGAGGGAGGGGAGAAGAGGGAAGGGAGAGGGCTGGGAGAAGGGGCCGGAGAGGGAGGAGTGATGGGTATGAGCAATTAATAAATTAATAAATAAAAAATAAAACACAGGCCAAACATCTGACTATGGAATTCTGATGCTTTCATCTGACTATTACCACAGGTAAACAGTAAATAACGCCTTATTTTTTTTACTGACATTGAGTATTTACCTCCTCAAATCAGTCATAGGAAGTTTCTAAAGAAATGAGGAAGAGGATTAATGCTTGTGTTTATTAATTTAAATTATATGTTTCATGCCTTTATGATAGCCTGTGTCTTTCCATGGTAAGCAGAAGCATGGTTGGGGCTAATTTACCAAATGTTATGACTTTAAAAATCATGTGTCAGGACTTATCAATTGAACAGTTTGATTTGAAGTGACTGAAGTCACCATCTTTGACTTGCTTAGAATTTGGGGGCAGTGCTTTAAGAGGATTAGACTTCCCTGGCTCCTCAGCATGAGAGTTTCTAAGCATATAAAAAGCGATGTGGTCTTGGTGATAAGACAGGCAGCAAGCTGTTGATGCAGAGCTGCTTTGCTTTTAAATGACTTGGTCTGGAGTTTGAATCCATAATCCACTGGTAGAGAAGCTTTAGGATTTGCAGGCAAGGAATGAAGGCTTTCAGAAGCCATCACCTTATAATAGAAGCTGCTAGATAAGCAGACTATGAAAGGTTAGACCCTGACTACGGGGAAATGAAGATTAAAATCAAGATAATAATCTTGTTAATGCTGAAAAAGATTAAAGTCCACTCTTAAAGAGTTAGACCATTAGCATAAAAGTGGAGGCTCCCTTTCCATTATACAATATGAGAAAAAATTTGTGCAGATTTATAGAAAATCTTACAGTTTCTAAATTTTAATTAAAATATGTATAAATGTAATGAAAGCCAATGAAGAAAAAAGGTATCCTCAAATATTATTTTTATAAAGACAATTCCTTTTTCTTTCAGAGTTCCATATAAAATAAAGGAGCTTAAATTTGTTTCTTTATCATTATAAAAAATGATAAAGAAACAGAAAAAGGAAGACCTGTGTTTATTATGCTCAAAAGTAGGACAAAAACATAGAACACATTAATTTATGAAATATTATTTTAAATAGCATTACATTCAGATAAATCAACACAGAGAATTATAGTATCAGGAAATTACATAAAATCTAGTTTTCAGACTGAAAAGTTGTCTACCTTTGAAGCTTTTTGAGTAATTCCTACCAATTATTACTCACTAGCAACAGTGTTACCAGCGAAAGCTAAAGGAGTCATTCTTCAGCCAGTAGTAAATCAGACAAGAGAGAGTTTGTGATAGTTCCAGTATGCACTTGTCTAAAATTTTCATGATGAGAATTGCCAGAAGATGGGGTTCTGTGTGTCTTAAGTCTCTTAAAGAGCAAGCAAGGAAAGTGTGTACCCAGCAGTTTGTAAGAATATGGGGAAAAGCCCGAGAATGCCAGAGTCAGACTGAGTTGTGATGCCTTGTTGAACTGGTCTTTGCATGAGCCTTTTTACATCAGTTTCTTGTTTTCACATCAGCTTGACTAAGCCATGAGTATAGAAAAATTGGCGCAAAGCCAAACTGTCTTGCTGCCACATACGATTACAATTTAACTGTGCATGCTTATTAGAACAAAACATAAATAACAAAGTTAAAACAGATATTTGAAAATAGGACCCATGTATTAATCTCACATTTGACTAACAATAGGATATTTGAAATTCTCTACTATAGAAGATATAAATGTGTGTTAGGTGAGAGATGGTACAACTTATCATTTCGAAAACTATAAGGGTTTGTTTTATAGATATGAAACAAGCTGAAAGCAAAAGAATTGATGCATAATCACTTTTCAATTTCAGTAACTTTAGATTATGTTGTATATATTATATGCATGAATTGTCGTATGGCTATTCTTTGATTTCTTACACATTTTAACATATTCCTTGCATTTTTGTATACAAATTCTTGGGAAGGAATTTGGTTTTTTGTTGTCTCAGTGAACTATTCCATCAGAATGGCCCTTCAGAATCAATGGGTCTGTACTTCAGGTTTCGCATTTTCACTATTAATTACATCTGTATATATTTATTTAGTACAAAAATTAAAAAAAGTACTAAACAGTAGAAACTCGAAAAGACAATAGCAGGATATATTCTCTCATGCTTCATGCATCATTCTTCTTCATCTCTTCATATTACCCCTTCTTCATCTAAATGTCATGTTATATTCACACTAACTTTTAAAATCTAAATGTTTCATAATACACTTTTTGAACTTTATTGATTTTAATTTATGAATATATCCATCAAATATTAGTGACTGCTTATTTCCACTCATGACATACGCTAACGATTGACTGTATGAGAGTGGAGGGAAGAGGCAAGGTTTAGGGATCCACACAGGTAAGACCAAATGACAGCACGTCTAACATCAGCATCCAAATGAAAACACAGTCATGGATAAAGTTACTGCTGTGAAACTACCATGTGTTTCAATGAAATCATGAGGAAATATCTCATTGTGGGAAAGACATTTTGTAATTTTGAGAAAAATATTACTTTATGAGTGTCAATCACCTAGATAGTCCCAAGTGATCTGTGTATATAGAAGTAACAAGGGGAAAATTTTACAGGATATGCAATATATGGCACGCAAAGCTTTGTGTATAAAGGATGTTCCTCCATTTACACCAAAGAAGACCTTATATGTTGTTACTACATATGGAAGGCAAGATCCAGAGTCACCTGAAAGAAGAAATTTTTCAAGACTCAAAACTACATCTTTCTCTTTGATAGTATACTATTTCTACAAGTGGATTAGACTCCAGTTCAGACTTGGTTGTGTTTTATAATTTTGTTGTGGTGGTTTTGTCCAAGCAATTAGAAAATAACTTTGAACTTAGCTTTCAAGTCAGTTCTGAAGCTAAGTGTGAATATGCACATTTGGTCCACACTTCATATGTTTGATGAACTTTCCTATAACCCTGACTCTTTATCCAGGTGACTATGTGGTCATGTCTGTGTACTTTGATCTGAGCAGAAGAATGGGATACTTCACCATCCAGACATACATCCCTTGCACACTCATTGTGGTCCTATCCTGGGTGTCCTTCTGGATCAACAAGGATGCTGTTCCTGCCAGAACATCTTTAGGTGAGATGTACTTGTAGGTGCTCTGGTCTCTCAGGATAAGTACCAGAAAAAATCACTCTATTTTTCCTTGAGTACTCTTTTCAGTTGGTTCATTCAGAATGCAAAAGCTAAATGAAAATCAAATCCATTTTTTATTATTTTAAAGATACTAAATATGGTTATTTATTCATTGAATTTAATATTTATTAATTCTATCTACCTTCTTTAATTGGCACATGATTTCTTTAGTGCAATTAAATAATAAATTTAACTAAAGATAAAACCAAGCAAAAACTTTATTTCAAGAGAATTTTGCTTCTGCCCTCCTATTCCTTTGTCTCTCCACACAAATACATGAGAGCTGACAGCATTTAATCTTCCTCAATCATTTTCTAAGTGATGCTACAGAAGTATTTAAAACCTGCTAAGGTAAAAGTTGAAGTTTTAGTATCTTGGGAAAGGAAAGCACAGTAAATCAGGTGCGGTTGCTTTCTAGAATCAACTGTTACCCTTTTCCTAGCACACCACTCCTGGTTGATTCCATACAAACAACTATAGTGATACTTGACTCTTTCCAGAAGAGCCATGAAAATGGTCAATAAATGAGAAAATATTTATTGACAATTCTAGGGAACACAATTATTTTATGATAATTTGCAATTTAGTCAAAATTTTAGATAAGTTGATACCTATCTTAGATTTTCATCTTGTGCTTATATATGAAAGAAGACTTGAACAAACTAAGCAAAGCCACTGACTCATAGACTCATGGAAACATTACAGTCCCTATCCACATAATGAATGATCATTCTATGCACAACTCATTCATTAGCTATTGTGCAACTTGGCACTACATGCCTTTGCTAACCTCCTTGTGGGGAAGCAGTAGCAGAACATGGGTTTTGAAGTTCAGTGATCATTATTCCCAGCCATACATACAATAGGGCTGTGTAAGAAACTTCATTCGCTCTGATACATGGTTCCATTACATGTAAAATAGATACCATTCCTGCTTCCTAACACGAAGGGTTTTATGCTAAAAGAACATAGTCAAAGAAAAGCACATTGAGGAGAGAAAAGTCTTAAAAATGATAGTGACTCTCATCATTTTTGACAAAATGATCTGTACCAGGTTATTAAACTGAGGGCAGAAGTGATTACTGGGAAAAAGACAACATTTGCATATCTGTCCTCTTCCAAACCCAATTTAGTTTCCCATCTGTTTCAAAATGAAGTTATTTTGATTTTTTTCTGATATATGCAGTACTTTGTGTTACAAATCCTATTCAACAATTCAAATATCTTGTCTAATGCTACATATTAAATTAAACTCCAAATCTGCAGAACCTAACACTGCAGAGTGTCACCTCTTAGTGTGTCACCATCTCTCAGAAGAAATCCTAGATGTGTTGCTCATCTCTGTCATAGAGCTTCCAACATGCTATTGCCTCTGTAACTATTCAGTTAATGTATATGTTTATTGTTAGATGTAACAAATCCTCTGATATAATCCAATGTACTATCTTCCCAAAAAATATTTTAAAGAAAGCATTTCAATCTCTCCTTTTGAAGGCTGGATTCTTTTGACAACCTATCATTTATGGTCACACGACCAATTCATTTCAACCACTCAATAGCAAGTGTTCTCTAGCAGTAAACCATTTGAAAAGAGATGAAAGATGGGTTGAGGGAAAACCCTTAAGGAGACAGAATGCAGGTTCTTTTTTGGCCTTTTAAAAATCAGTGATACTCATAGTTTCTAGAGCTTTTACTCTGTTTTGCAACCACTACAGAAAGAAATTATAATAATATAAATTACATATTTGGAAGCTGAGAAAAGCATGCAAATGTGCTAACAATTAAGTAATATACACAAACTCATACAGTCAGTTGGTAACAGACCTGTACTTTGGAAAATTGGACGTGGATTTGTCCTAGGTGTGAGGACTTGCTGAATTCTACCTGTTATTAAAGGAGAGAGATCAAGTTGAGCATCTATTTTAACTTTGTTCTCAGTTCTCTAGATCAGTGCTTCTTAAGTGCAGCAATATATTTATGTCACTAAAAGTGCTTCAGGTACAGGAAACTTATTCCCACCCTGTAGAAAATTTTTCTTTGGGCTGCCGTCTAACAACAACAGTAACAATGACACAGAGACTAATTATATATTATGATAGGTTGGTATATAACTTAGGCTTGTTCAACTAGCTCTTATAACTTAAACTGATCCATTTCTCTTCATCTACCTGTTACCACATGACTCATATATTTTAATTTTCCTCTTGCATGCCTTGCCCTCTCTCTGCATCTAGATGGAGACCTCCCTTTTTTCCTCCCAGAGCTCTCTCTGCTCAGAAGTCCCTGCTCTATCTCCTGCCTAGCTATTTGCCCTTTGGCATTTTATTAAGCCAATCTTAATGAGATATCTTCATACAGTGTAAAGAAGTATTCTACAATACCACCCCATGAGGTGCTTTTTTCATTTACCATGGGTCTATTCCCCATTTGGGGTTTTGTTTTTTAATTCCAAGTGAATCCAATATGCAGTCACTTTTCTGAACATAACTGTATATTTGTGGAGTTCCATGAACTTTTCAGGCATTTATAGTCAAAATTTAAATGAGATTACCCTCAATGCCTATGGATTTTTAACTTCTTTTCATGAAGCAGATACAGTTGACCAATATGAAGGAAGAGCCACTGACAACACTCAGAGATACTGGCTGATTTCTGAGCCATATTTCTAGATCTTATAAAGGATGACTGTGCTTTGGTACACAGCTGGCAGCTGGTGAAATTAATCATGCTATAGTGAGTGAGAGTGGGTGCCAAGATGGAAACACATGCTGGATACTTTTCACTTAAGAATTATGAGGTGAGACAGCATCCTTGAGATGCTCACTTCATGCCAGGACTGGAGTATTAGCAAAAGCTGTGCATCTCGTTTCTCTTGCCAATGCAAAAGAAATTTAATTTCTTCAGTTAATAATACTGGGTTTCTAGAGGACATATTATCTGGTTGGTGAATCAAGTAAAATCATAACTTTCCTACTTCTTATAGCCATAGTTTTTCTCTTTTTCTGTGACTCTAGGAAGCATATGGACATATAATGAAGTAGTTTTTCAAGATATACATTACATAGCTGTGACCGACTTCCTTGAGTCCTAAATAAACCCTCACTTTTGAGAGATCAGTATTTAAGTAATGTGTCAAAATTTGTTTTAATTTGTGTCACATTCCAAGGCTTCTAAAATGAACTCATCTGTGGTATCTATCAAAAAATAATTACAATTTTACATTTTAAAAGTTCAAGTATAGCTTTAGGCCTGATTGTGAAAATGAAGGCCCAGTTTCTAATTCAGTTTCTTACATTCTAAACAAAAATATAAGATGCAATTAGGTACAATCAAGAAGTTCAATTTGAATTAATGTGTAGGCAACTTATTTAGTGTCTTGTAGCTTAGGAAGTAGATCATTTCCAAAATAAACAACACACATATTTAACTATACTTGCGACATTATTTGCTGTCAGTTCTCTATGCTAATCAGTTTTGCATCTGTGAAACAACGGTATAAAATAAATCAATGTGAATGGAAGAAAGATTTATTTTGGTTCAAAGTTGCAAAAGTTTCAGAATATGGTCACTTGGCCTTCTTGTTCTGAGCCATGGGGCATCATGGCTGCAGTTCATAAAGAAAGAAGTACACTAATGTTATGCAGATAGATAGGGATTGAAAAGAGGGAGTGGAGTTGGTGTGTGTGCACCTCCAATATTCTAACTTCCTCCCCTGGCATGTTACACTATGGCCCTAGCTGAAGACTTTTAACACATGAACCCTTAAATCACAGTTTAAAACCTCAATATAGTACCATCTCTCTCTCTCTCTCTCTCTCTCTCTCTCTCTCTCTCTCTCTCTCTCTCTCTCTCTCTCTCTCTTTCTCTCTCTCTCTCTCTCTCTCTCTATATATATATATATATATATATATATATATATATCAGTGTTTTATGTTCACAAAACATTTTTTCATGTTGAATTCTAAACTTAATACTATCAAAATCAAAAGGAATCCTAAAAAGGCTCCTGAACTACATTGCATCCCAAATCAGGGTGATTAAAAAGCTCCTAGCTTCCTGAGATTTCATTCTATACAACTTCACATATTTCTAAATAAATATGGAAATTAAAAATGTAGTACAGATTAAAGCAGTTGATGTCAGGCTGCTCACGTTTTTATTTCTTCTGTATCCCATGCTAGCCTGGACAAAATATCATTCCTCTTGTGCTCTGGGTGTTTTTGATAACTTCTGAGGTAGTTATTTTCACTGTGCAAACCTTAAACAGTGTCATTTACACATTCATCCATCTCTCCTATTTAGTAATTTTTAGTGATTTCACCTTATTGAAGAAAAATGATGTCTTATACTAAGTGTATATGGTATGATTAATACAGCTTCTATTTCTCCAACATCCCCTTAATCTTCTGCTTCTCTAAAGATGGCAGGCACTCTAAATTTTCATATGTAGACAAGATTGCATTTCCTCCAACCTTGCCTTTCATTTATTAATAGGCAAATGACTGATTTCACTTTACTTTGAAAGCCTCAGTTTAAGCATGAATACCTCTGAGGTCCTTTTATGCGGTCTCTATCTAAAGAGGTTTTCTACATCCCTGCCTTTTCCATGGCACATATAAAAAACTGAAATCAGGATTTTCTTTCCTAACTTCATGCATACTGTTTCCTGTCCCTAAAATACAAAGCACTGAGGACCACATCTATTATATTTCCTACCATGTACTCTGTGGCTGTCAAAATAATTGATTCACAAAACCCAGCATTTTTGGTAGAGTGAATTAACTTCATTTTTTCCAGATATTTCTCCCTTCCAGAGGATGTTGAATAGAAGTGATATTACCACTATGAGGCTTCAGATCCACACCTTAGTGATGACATCATGTGATTTCTTTCATTATTCTTCTTTGTAGGTATCACTACTGTCCTGACCATGACTACTCTCAGCACCATAGCCAGGAAATCTCTGCCCAAGGTCTCCTATGTCACAGCCATGGATCTCTTTGTATCTGTTTGCTTCATCTTTGTGTTTTCTGCTTTGGTGGAGTATGGCACCCTGCATTATTTTGTCAGCAATCGCAAACCAAGCAAGGACAAAGACAAAAAGAAGAAAAACCCTGTATGTATCATTTCCCATCAGGGCAAACGAACTCTTAATGAGGAAAGGGCATTGTGTTTGAATTGGTTAGCTTACCTGCATACTAAGGCTCAGAACTTTGAAATCCATGATGAACAAAGAATGAGTGAGCTTTTGAACAGAATACAAAGTTCTATTTATGATCATTAGTTAGGTCAGAGTTCTAAGATACTCTAAGTCAAACTCATTATGCAAATATAATTAACTGTCCATAGTCTCCAACATGAGGGGTTAAAGCAATGTTCAGGGACACGTTTGTGTTTGAGTTATTATTCTATATATCATTGACTTTCATCTTTTTGCCAACCTTACTGTAACATTTTTAAATTACTGTATTTTTAATTAAAATACAAACTAAAGGTATTCCAAACATTAGGTTCTTGCATTAGTTTACTAGTCACACCAATTTGTAAATAACTGAGTGTCTGTGTATGAGCACACTGAGGTTATGTGCATTTATGCACACAGGGATTTTTCTACCAAAAGACTTCTACTTATACCTATATGTAAGATTTTATTTCAAATCAAATGATTTGAAAAGTTACTCAACCTGCCTGTCTCTGTGCTGTCATATAAAATAAGATGGATATATTAAAAACAAATGTCAAATAAAGGTGATGTGGAAAATAAATATTCTAGTGAAGATTAGCACACCAACAATATATTTAAAAAATACAAAAAAATCACTTGAGGGTTCCTGACCTTGGTGAATGGTAATGGAAGTTGCAATCAATTGTACAGTTGGCAACCTAAACTTTTATTTTCAGTGACTGCTTTATTTGGAAACAGGTAAGATGACTTCTGCTTGTAATAAACAATAAAAGGAGAGCATGAGGTATAAATATAAGTAAGTATAGTCATCGTTTATAGAGAGTGTTGAGGACAGCATAGAAATATCCACTTACCCATCTGGGCCTAGTGTCTGGGTAACAGAAGCCCTCATGAAAGTGAATGTTTATTTTCTTTTGAGAGGAAGACAAAGGTAATGGCTCTATCCTCCTGGACTGACACCTGCCCTGGCTTTCTGTTCTGAGAAGCATAAACAACATCGTAGTGACTACCGATCTAATTATACAACGTGGGCGATCAGAGAGCTCTAGTGACTAGAAAGCTCTAGTTGAATCTGACTTACATTCTGTTGCACCACCAGAAATACTGAAGACATTTTATAAATGGCACATTTGTTTAAAAGTAAGAATTTGTGGAAAGTAAATAAAATGGCATAATTATCTTTACTAGTTACTGAAAGTAAATTTGCTTTTTCTTAATGTTCCAAATATTTATTGTACTGTGTGTGCTGTGTCTTTTCCCTGTGTTCTTGTGTCACCACCTTTTCACCTTTTCCTATTCTTGTTTGAATGTTCACGCTTTAAATTTTGTTTCTCTACTTAATCCCTTTCCTTCATTTTTCTAATCCATTCTCCCTCAAATAAGATGACTGTTCTGATCCTCGTCTGGGATCAGGATGTGAGGCAAGCTTTTAGGCAAAGTCAGAAGTCCTTTACAAAAGTCCTCTGGCTTTCCTTATCACTTCAGTGTGGAAATTGCTACAGAGACAGAAATAGCTGTTCCTTCCCTCAGGTTCGTGGCAATAGAAGAAGAAGAAAAATTGAAGGCAGACAGGGAAAAGACTAGAGAAAACAAGAAAATGTCATTCCTGGAGAATATGCATTTCTCCTTGGAAGCCAGTTGGTGTATTTACCAAAACTAGTCTTAGTATAGATGGTTAAGTTGCTTAGAAGCTGAAAACTTCTTTCCTTTTTTAATGTGCCTATTGCTCCTCTTTGTCAGGCCTCACATATGACAATTGCACAATTTATACTACTTTTCTACAAAGTATTCATTAGGAGGTGTTCTTGCAACTGAACATTATTGGCCTTTGCAGTCATGGACTTCTGGGTTAATTTGTTAAGGAATTGATCACCAATTACAAAATGTCATTTTCTGACATTAGAAATGTAAATTATGTCAATCTCAAAGCCCACCTTCTATGTTTATGCTTTCAGTTTATTTTACTGCATTTTCAAATTGTACTTTTTAATTTGTCTTATTTTGTTTCTCTTTCTCTTTTTTTCCTTTTCCTTCTTTTTATTAAAAAATGCAATTCTCTTTTCTGTCTACAAATCCAAAGCTTCTTCGGATGTTTTCCTTCAAGGTATAATGTTTTGGAATGGAAATTTCACTGCATGCAACTGCTGAATTAACTATTAATGCTTTCCATGGTGCTTTGTTTTTTATGAGTAAACATTTAAGTAATCTATTAGATGATGACACACTCAAGGTGGAGAACATTCTATAGACTTCTTGAATTAAATCAGCACATAGACACCATATACATAGGATTTGATTTTACACTCAGCTCAAAACCATGAGGCAAAGAGTAATCACAAGTGACAAGGCTTATAAAACCAAAGCCAAATGGGCTGTGTCTCTTCAGACGTAAATGAAATACGTCTCACCATTTATAATTTACATATATACTCAATATATATATGTATATATATATATATTTAAAGCTAAAATTTAATTCTATAAATGCTAAAGTGAGGTGTTAAAACATGTTTTATGAACTTAATTTCTACATACGTGAGAATTTTATAAATAAAAACAACTGTCCTTATAAGAATTTAAGTTAATATTCTCCTCCCTTTATGGCCTAATGGTCACAAGGCCTATTGCCTTTTAAAATACTGAAATGAAATTTTTAATCTTTATAATATCTAATTTAGAAACCATGGTTTATATTTATACACTCCAAAAGATAAAAAATAAGCCTTGAGTTTTGCTTCAATTTTAGTATTGGTCAAGCATTGAATACTAGATTACTATATTGTTAATTAGAGTTTATCTTGCTGAGAAAAACCTGTTAAGGCATGACATTCTTTTTGAATTCTCAATCTCATTTGATGTATGTAAACACTGATGACAATTTTAAGCTTTAAGTTGGTGAGTGTTAGACAGACTACATTATCTTAATACATAAACTATCTTTCTGGTAAAAAAAAATCAACAAACTTCTTTGTTTCTTCATGCATATTAGCATTTGATACTAAAATCATTTAACATATTTGTTTAGCAGGATGGATTCCTACTTGTCTATAAGTTAGCATGATATGCAATTTGATTTGAAAACCAATGCATTTTTATGCCTCTATTTTACTCACTTGCAGCATCATTAACAAGCTTCATATAACCAGCTTCACATCTAATAATTAGTAGAATGAGATTCCATGTAGTTTGATTTAAATATTTATACTTTTAGTTCTTTTGGTGTTCAACACTCTTGCTGTAGCTATTAGCTTGATGATATTATTTCCAGCTGCGCTGCTTAAGCTCCAAATCTGAAACCTGCAACCCTGCTATCTTTCTGAGTTCAATTTTACCATCGTAGATCACGATGCCATTTTCAGATTCATCATCTCATTGGTGATATTGTGGAGAAACTGTGCAGTATACCTCCAGTGTACCTAACTTGAATTTCTCTCCTTCCCTACCTTGCCTCAGGCCCCAACCATTGATATCCGCCCCAGATCCGCAACCATCCAAATGAACAATGCCACACACCTTCAAGAAAGAGATGAAGAATATGGTTATGAGTGTCTGGATGGTAAGGACTGTGCAAGTTTCTTCTGCTGTTTCGAAGACTGCCGAACAGGAGCCTGGAGACATGGGAGAATACACATTCGCATTGCCAAAATGGACTCCTATGCTCGGATCTTCTTTCCTACTGCATTTTGTTTGTTCAATCTGGTTTACTGGGTCTCCTATCTCTATCTGTGAGCAGATATAGGTTCCATTGATAGGTGTCTTATTCACTGAATCTCATGGAAAGAAAATATCCTTTCTAAGTCCAATAAAAATCCCCTATGTGGTCATTGAATTGTTTCTCTGTCTCAGCCTAGTAATATGTATAATCTCATACTATCTGTGCCCAACTCTCCTTTGGTTTCTGTAATCTGAACTTTTGTGTGCACTGTCTTTCAAACCTACAAGGCAAAGTAAAGTTACAACAAGGACTGTTAAACCAAGCACGGTACCCTTGAACAACAGCAATGGAAACAATGAAAGCCGTGAGTGTTTAAATTGGAGGTATCAGTCTTTGATTCCCATATGGTTTAGTACAAAAGGGGCAAAGCTGTGTGTTATGTTCACTTGGGGTCAAGTTGTGTAAATTGGAACAAATTAGAATACCTCCCTCATTTGTGAAGAATCACAATAGAAAAGCCTAGAGTAGGATTCTACTATACCTTTATTCCAAGGTAGAAAGAAAATTTTCTGTATTTCATTTGTACACTGGTGTAAATATTTCAGTAATGTAGAATGCTTCAAGTTTAATGCATGCATCTCTCTAGAGCCAAAATAAATGAACTAAATGATCAGCAGATAATATTGTCTTTTTATTTTGTGTCTTTGGGCTATAAGAGAATATATTAATATAATTACAAGGATTTAGGCTTGAAATTGGAGGGGGTTTACTGTTTTCTCCCTCATGCATGAAAATTCAGGTTTTAAAATTATGTAAGTCTTGTACAACATTAAAACTTTGAGTAAAATTTAGATTGATTGACATTTGACAGCTCTAAATATGCCCAACATCATCACTGCATATAAAGCAAATGTATGTGCTTGCGGCTTCTTTACCTTTCTTTGAGAATGTAGATTCTTAACAGAACTTTCTCTCTCCATCTCAAAATCTGCTTCTAGTGATGTCCAATGTCTTGTGGGCAGAGTCCTTGCCATTTCTTCTTTGGGTTCTCAATGTCTTACATTGTGCCTGACACATAGTCAGTGCTCATTAAATATGGCTGGATACAACACACTCTCTTGTAGTCTGGTGACTATCTTTTTCTGACCCAGAACAAGTGATTCATCTTTTCACATTGCTTCTCGCAAGTGATGCTTTATCTGTGGAAATAACCAGAGAATCTAAAGAACTGAAGCTCTTATATTTATCTTTATAAATTTGATTTAGGGAAGTATATATTAATTTTTAATATATACCTTTTGCACCTAAATATGCAATTGATGACTTGAGCATAGAATGTCTCGATTATTTATCCAGATTCTTTAAAGAATTAATTTAATCTGTTAAATTCTCTGCTTGTGAACCTGTGAAAGTATGAGAAAAAAGGGTTTTGTTCTTGGAAACAATGTACTGAAAGGTGAAATAAAAACTGAAACAAGGTGGAGTGACCAACCTGGAGGAGATTGAACCTCTGACTGTGGGCTCATTTCGCCCCATGGTAATTAAATGGAGTGATTGCCTGACTTCAGACATGAGTTAAACTTTAATGTGATCATCCTGAATCCTTATTTTTTTAAGAATAGTACTGTAGTCAGTTCTTCTTTAAGGAAAACACTTATTTAAATCAAAGTTAAATCATAGTTAGTGTAACTTTATAAATGATGAAAAGACAGAGTGTCTTTGTTAATATAAAACCACATGAAGTCATTAAAATTAATCTGGATGAATCTTGAAAATATTCAGCTGCTGGTTTTGCAAACCTTTACTACAATAGTGCTATAGTATTTAACCTCAAACAGATGTAAATAGATGGTTATTTTCTTGTTTTAAATTGTCAAAATAGTCAATATTGACTCTTTGGGAAAGAAGTTGGCAAATTCCAATTGTGAGGAAATATTATATTATTGTCATCTTGAAACATATTCAGCAGTAGGGACACTGAAAAAAGAGTAAAGCTAGCTATCCAACATGTGTATAATATTGGCAATATGAATATATATTATACATCATCCAATTCTTGATCATCAGCTGTTCTCTGTCTATGTATTTGCAAACCTTTTCACAAGCGAATTGCCTAACATATGGACTTTTCCAATAAAAATGCTGCATTCTAACCCACAGTGGCATCTCAGTTGTCTGGTTGGATTGTTTCCTGTTTCTCCCAAGCATTATCTTCTCTTTCTAGTTTCAATTAGCTTTACTTGTGAACTCTGTCGACAGCATTCAGTAAGTGATTTTCTTTACTGATAAAAGAAATGAAAACCATAAAATGCACATTTTGGGGTTAGAGGGAAGAAGGAAAACTGGAGTGTTATGAGCTGATGAAGTGCATCGTCTTTACTACAGGACTTTGATTTAAAAACTGTTATCAAAGTTGGCATTAAAGTGTCACTGGCACACTGCTTGATGAGGTAGCTTTAGAAGCCTCTAATTATAAACTATAAATTAAACATAATAATAGCAACCCAATTAATGATACCTAGCAGGTGGTCAGACATTTTCTCTTACTTCTAGTGAACCATGTAGTCCAGCTCCTTTCATTCCAGACAAATCAGCCCTCTTACAAAACAGAGATATCCAATTTGCCTTAAGGTTCTTTGTAAAAGGGAATTTATATATAATTATTTCTATTCCATTGTGTGTTGGGGGCCAGGAAGATGGTTGAGTGAAGGAAGAATCTTCCATGAGTACCTGAATACATAGCCCTAGAATCCATGCAAAGCTGGATGCTGCAGTATTCACATCATTCATCCCAGGGCTTCTATGTGAGATGGAAAATAGAGAATACCCGGAAAGTTCTGGACTATTAGCCTTGCCTGTGCAGTGGTGGTGAAAAGAGATTCTGTCTCGAACAGCGTTGAAATTTGGGACTAACGTGAAAGTGTCATCTCTGGCTTCCTGTACCATCACACAAGTGCCCCTTCCTCCTATATACAGGAGCATACACACACACACACACACACACACACACACACACACACACACACACACACACACACAAACACACACACACACACACACACACACAGAGAGAGAGAGAGAGAGAGAGAGAGAGAGAGAGAAAGAGACAGACAGACAGATAAATGAAAGAGAGAGAGAAAAGGATGGAGGGAGAGAGGGAGGAAGGGAGGAAGGGTGTGGCGATTCAATAAAAGCTTCAGACGTTTTGGAGATATCAGAGGGAATCTACCCACAGTCTATGTGGGAGTTAATAAAAGCTCCAGAAGTTCCAGAGCTCTAACCATAGTCAGTCTAGGAGAATCAGAGAGTGGTGATTCACACCTTTAATTTCAGCACAGGGAGTATCCTAATGTGGTGACCTACGCCCTTAGTCCCAGTTGAGTCGAGGTCACTTCAGATTACAGAAGGAATTCCAGGTTCCCAAGCAGGCAGTGGAGGGGCCACGTCTTAATTTACCAAGAGAGTATTTAAGTCAGACATAGAAAGACAGAGGAGAGGAAGCCAAGAGAAGCCAGGCTGAGGAAGCTGGAAGACAGCTGGGTAAGATCTGACTGTGGTGTTTACTCTCTCTAATATCTCGGACTTCCTCAGAGATCTATCCCTGAGTCTCATTTATTCTTGCAACAAGGGAGGGAGGGGAGAGGAGAAGTAAAGAGATAGGTCAAAAATTCAGGTTTGCCATAAAAAAATACAAACAAACAAAAAGAATGTTCCAAATTTTACTTATTTGTCATTTTATTTTTTTTATTTTATAAAAAGTCTGTTTTTTTCATGTGCCCCCCCCCTCCCTCCCTTCCATCTTCCCAATTCTCCCAGTAAGCCTTCAGCCTCCCACATCCCAATCCCCTGATCCACTCCCCCAAAAGGTCAAGAAGTCTCAACATGGGTCAGCTCAGCTTGGTGCATCCACTCCAGGCAAGTATTATTTCCTCATCCCAATATCAAGACTGGATTAGGTGTTCCTCTGCAGGGAATGGGCTCCAAGGTGCCAGCCCATGCACAGAAACACAATCTCGAGGCTCCACATACTGCCCATTCCAATCGACAGTTGCCTACACTTGGAGGGCCTAGCTCCTTTTCCTATGGTACCCCAGTGGCTATTCTTGATTCTGTGAGCTCCCAAGAGCTTAAGCTAGCCATCACTGTGGGAAATTTCCTCATAAGCCCTATCCCCTTACTCATACAGACTCTCTTCCCTGCTCTCAGCTGGACCTGGAGCTCTGCCCAGTGCTCAGCCATGGATCTCCACCCCTATTCATTGTTGGATGTAGGTTCTGTGATTATACTTAGGGTGTTTATTCATTTGATAATAGGGGAAGTCCTCTTTAGGCACCCCCTCCACTATTTATTGGAGACATAGCCAGGGACATCCTGTGAATTCTTGGAGGTTTCCCTACCATCTGGTCTCTTTCCAATCCCACATTGGCTTCCTCTATCGAGATTTCCATCTTTTTTTATTTTCCCCCTTTGGTTGTTCTTCTCACCCAACCATCTCTTTATTTCATGATTTGTTCCCAACTCTTCTTGGTTGCAATTCATTATGATTCCAATTTGCTAAGGAGATCTCCATTTTCCTTACCTAGAGGAATCCCTGGATGTCTCTCTTAAGTGACTTGTCATCCCAAACTGTTCAGGGGTTGTGGTTTGTTGCCTGGTGTTCTTTGCTTTTTGTCTAAAATCCATGACTATATCCCATGCCTATCCTTCTGGGCTTGTGATACCTCACTCTGGAGTATATTCTCCAAATCCATCCATTTGCCTGCAAATTTTAGTATGTCATTATTTTTTAACTGTCGAGTAGTACTCGATTGTATAGATGTACCACAGTTTGTTAATCCATTATTCAGTTGAAGGGCATCTAGGTTGTTTCCAGTTTCTTGGTATTATGAATAATGCTGCTGTCAACATAGTTGAGCCTTTGAAGTATGAATGTGTATCCTTTGGGTATATTCCCAATAGTGTTACTGCTGGATCTTTAGGGAAATTGATTCCCAGGTTTCTGAGGAACCACAATACTGCATTCCAGAGTGGCTGTACAAGTTTATACTCTTGCCAACAGTGGAGGAGTGTTCCCCTTGCTCAACATCCTCTCTAGCATAGACTGTCATTTGTGGTTTTGATCTTAGCGATTCTGACAGGTGTAAGGTGGTATCTCAAAGTTGTTTTGATTTGCATTTCTCTGATGACTAAAGATGTTGAGCAATTTTTAAGTGCCTTTCAGCCATTTGTAATTCATCTGTTGACAATTTCCCTTTTTAGCTCTGAATTCCATTTTTAATCAGGTTATCTAGGTTTTTGGGTTCTAGTTTCTTGAATTCTTTATATATTTTAGAGACCAGTCTTATGGCAGATGTAGGGTTTGTGAAGATCATTACCCATTCTTTAGGCTGTCATTTTGTCTTACTGACTGTGTCCTTTGCCTTACAGAAGTTTCTCAGTTTCAGAAGGTCCCACTTACTGATTGTTGTTCTTGGTGTGTGTGCCACTGGTATTGTATTTAGGAAGTGGTCACCTGTTCCAATGTGTTAGAAGGTATTTCCCACTTTCTTTTCTATCAAGCTCAGTGTAGTGGGGTTTATGTTGAGGTCTTTGATCCATTTGGATTTGAATTTTGTGCAGGGTGATAGATTCAGATCTATTTACATTCTTCTACATACTACCATCCAGTTATGCCAGCACCATTTGTTGAGGATATTATCTTTTTCCATTGACTATTTTTGGTCTCTTTGTCAAAAATTAGGTATTCGTGGGTTTGTGGGTTAAAGTTGGTGTCTTTGATTCACTTCCATTGATCCAGAAGTCTGTTTTTATGCCAGAAATAGGCTGTTTATATTACTATAGCTCTATAGATAGTTTGAGGTCAAGGATGGTGATTCCTCCTGAAGTTCTTTTATTGAACAGGAGTATCTTGGCAATCCTGTGTTTCCCATTATTCGAAATGAAGTTGAGTATTGTTCTTTCAAGGTCTGTAAAAAGTTGTATTTTTATTTTGATGGGGAACTATATTGAATATGTAGACTGCTTTTGGTAAAATTGCCATTTTTATTATGTTGATCCTACCTATCCAGGAGCATGGGAGATATTTCCATTTTCTGATATCTTCTTCCATTTCTTTCTTCAGTGATTTAATGTTTTTGTCAGACAGGACTGCTATGTCTTTGGTTAGAGTTACAGCAAGATATTTACTGCTATTTGAAGCTATTATAAAGGATGATGCTTCCCTTATTTCTTTTTCAGCCCTTTTATCCTTAGCATATAGGTGGCCTATTGATTTTTTTTTTTTTGAATTAATCTTGTATCCTGCTACATTGTTGAAGGTGTTTATTAGCTGTAGGAGTTCCCTGGTAGGATTTTATGGCTCACTTATGTATGCGAACATATCATCTGCAAATTGAAATAGTTTGATTCTTCCTTTCCAATTTATATCTCCTTAATCTCCTTCTGTTTTCTTAACTTTAGCTAAAACTTCAAGAACTATATTGAATAGATTAGGATAGAGAGGAAAGCCTTATTTTGTTCCTGATTTTACTTGGACTGCTTTGAGTGTTTCTCCATTTAGTTTCATATTTGCTGTAAGCTTGCTGTATATTGCCTTTGTTATATTTAGGTATTTTCACTTTATTCCTGATCTCTCCAGGACTTTGATCATGAAGGAGTGTTGGATTTTGTCAAAGGCTTTTTCAACATCCAATGAGATGTTTATGTGGTTTTTTTCTTTTGATTTGTTTATATGATCAAATGCATTCACAGTTTTTCATATGTTGAACCTTCCCTGCATCTCTGGGATGAAGCCTACCTGATTGAGATTATCAGAATTTTATTGAGTATTTTTACATCAATGTTCATGAGGAAGATTTTTCTGTAATTCTTTTTCTTTGTTGCATATTTAAGTGGCTTGTGAGTCAGGGTGATTGTGGCCTCATAAAGAGTTCAGCAATGTTTCTTTGGTTTCTACTGTATGGAAGAATTTGAGGAGTATTGGTATTAGTTCATCTTTTAATGTCTGGTAGAATTTGCACTGAAATAGTCTGGTCTTGAGCTTTTTTTACTTGGGAGACATTTAATAACAGCTTCGATTTCCTTTGGGGTTATGGTCTGTTTAGGTCATTTATCTAATATTGATTTAATTTTGGTAAGTGGTACCTGTCCAAAAAGCTCTCTATTTCTTTTAGGCTTTCGATTTTAGTGAAGGATAGATTTTTAAGGTATGACCTGATAATTCTCTGGATTTTGTGGGTGTCTGTTACTATGTCCCCCTTTTCATTTCTTATTTTGTTAATTTGGATTCTCTCTCTCTCTCTCTCTCTCTCTCTCTCTCTCTCTCTCTCTCTCTCTCTCTCTCTCTCTCTCTGTTTTTTCGTTAGTTTGGATAAGGATTTATCTATCTTGTTGACTTTCTCACAGAACCAGTTCTTTGATTCATTGAGTCTTTGTACTGTTCTCTTTGTTTCTATTGTATTGATTTCAGCCCTAAGTTTGATTATTTCTAGCCATCTACTCCTTCTGGGTGAGTTTGCTTCTAATTGTTCTAAAGCCTTAAGCTGCTCTGTTAGGTCTCTTATATGAGGTTTCTCTAGGTTTATCATATAGGTTTCCATTGCTATGAGTTTTCCTCTTAACACTGCTTTCATTGTGTCCCATAAGTGTGGGTATGTTGTGGATTCATTTTCAGTAAATTCTAGGAAGTGTTTGATTTCTTTCTTAACTTTTTCCTGGACCCAGATGTGGTTCAATCGAGAGATGTTCACTTTCCATTAATTTGTAGGCTTTCTGTGATTTTTGTTGTTGTTGAACTCTAACTTTAGGCCATGGTGGTCTGAAATGATTCAAGGAGTTATTCCCCCCCTTTTTTTTGGTACCTTTTTTGCTTTACGACCAAGTATGTGGTCAATTTTAGAGAAAGTTCCATGGAGTTGTGAAATATGTAAATTCCTTTGTGTTTGGGTGGTAGGCTCTGTATATGTCTACTAAGTCCATTTGGATCATAGTGTCTGTTAGATCCCTTATTTCTGTCTTGAGTTTCTGTTTGGTTAACCTATTGAAGAGTAAAAGTATGATATTGAAGTTTCCCATTATTAGTGTTGTGGTTTGATGTGAGGTTTAAGCTTAAGTAGTGTTTCTTTTACATATGCAGGTTCCCTTAATTTGGGAGCATAAATGTTCAGGATTGAGACTTCATCTTGGTGGATTTTTCTTGAGATGAGTAAGTAATGTCCATACTGAAATCTTTTGACTGATTTTAGTTTGAAGTCTATTTTGTTAGATATTAGGATGGCTATACCAGCTTATTTCTTATGACTATTTGATTGGAAAATCTTTTCCCAACTCTTTAGACTAAGCCTGTGTCTATCTTTGAAGTTGATGTGTGTTTCTTGTATGCAGTTGAAGGATGGCTTATGTCTTGTATGCATTGTGTGAGGGTGTGTATTTTTATAAGTGAGTTGAGCCCATTGTTAATTAATGACCAATTGTTATTAATGACCAATTATTGTTATCTCCTATTAGTTTTGGTAGTAGCATGTGTGCATTTCCCTTCTTTGGATTTTTCTTCTGTGGGATCATTTATTAATTGTAGTTTCATGTGTGTATCTCATTTCCTTAGGTTGGAATTTTCCCTTTAAGGCCAGACTTGTGGATAGGATTGTTTAAATCTGGTTTTGTCATTCAATATCTTGTTTACTCCATTGATGGTGATTAATGGTTTTACTGGTTATAGTTGTCTGTGTTGGCAGCCATGCTCTTTTAGTGTCTGTATAACATCTGACCTGGACCTTCCTGCTTTCACTGTTTCCATTGAATAGTCGAGTATTATTCTGATGGGTCTGCCTTTAGGTAATTTGGTTATTTTTCTTTGAAGTTCTTAGTATTCTTTCTTTGTTATTTAGCTTTTGTTTCTTGACTATTATGTGGCCATCAGACTTTGTTTTGGGGTCTAGTCTATTTGGTGTTCTGTAATCTTGTATCTTTATAGGCATTTCCTTCTTTAGTTTGGCAAAGTTTGCTTCTATGATTCTGTTAACTGTATTTTCTGTGCCTTTGAGCTGGTATTCTCTTTCTTCAATTCCAACTATTCTCAGGTTTCATCTTTTCATAGTGTCCCAGGTTTCCTGGATGTTTTACTATGACTTTTTTGGTTTTAGTGTTTTCTTTAACTGATGTATCTATTTCCACTATTGAATCTTCTACTCCAGAAATTATCTCTTCCATCTCTTGCATTCTGTTGGTTATGTTTATATCTGTAGTTCCAGTTTGTTACTTTAAGTTTTCTATTTCCAGATTTGTCTAGGTTTGTGCCTCCTTTATTGCTTGTATTTCAAATTTTAATTCCCAGAATGTTTCTTTCACCTGTTTGTTTTCTTTTTCTTTGTTTTCTTTATTCTCTTTCAAGATATATTAATCTCTTCCAATTTTGTGTTTGTATTTTCTTCTATTTCCTTAAGGGAATTCTTCATAGCCTCTTTTAAATCTTCTATTATTTCCATAAAGTTCTTTTTAAGGTCATTTCCTTCTGTTTCCCTTCATTGTTCTGATCATGTTTTGATGTTGTAGAACCACCAGCTTCTTCTAGTGCTTTGTTCTTCTTCATATTGTTGTATGTATTCTTGCACTGGCACCTGCCCATTGCTTCCTTGGTTCCCTTAGCTCTTGGTTGGCTCTTAGTCAGTTGTGGGCCTGAGGGTTGCATCTCCTGTAATTTCAGTGGCTACTCTTAATTGGCTCATAGTTGGCGGTAGGCCAAGAAGCTGAGTGTCTCCATTTGTTGCAGGGGTAGTTAACAGTTGGTTCTTAGTAGCTCTTAGTTAGCTTTTAGTAGGGTCTTGGTCAGCTGCTGACCAGGAGGCTTCGGGATCCCCAGTTATTGGTGTGTGATGACACAGATTGCACTTTGGGTAGGGTTTTGCCTGTCAGTTGGCCCTACAGCTGTGCTTTGCTGGGGTTTGGGCTGGGGAGTGGGCTCTCCCAGTTTTATTTGGTTTAGAGTGGATCTATTTGTGGTTGGGATGCAGAGGGCTATGGCCCTGGCTGGGGTTTCAGAGACCACAGTCTCTGCTTGGCCTGGGGTTCAGAATGCCACTCACCTCTTAGTCAGCTCTGGACCAGGAGGCTTTGAGGCCTCCCCATAGTTACAAATTTTAAAACATAGAGACCTGATAATCTGTGATTTGGCAACTCACAGGGTACTATTTTCTCAGAGATTTTTGAAATCCTCCTGAGAATAGTGTAATGGAAGCAGACACTGATAAATCTGTGCTAACATTTTCCACGTGGCATTGCCTTGCCCTGCTGTGTATTCCTGCATCTAATTTAAACATCTGTTTCTCACATTTTGGTCAGGTCAGGATAGTTTTCATGAATGTCTTCTCTGCTCTTTACACAATGCCTTATCTTCAGCTAAATAAATTTTCTCTTGTAAAACCTACATTTCTCTTTTGTCTCAATGTTACCTTGACTACCAGCAGAAAACATTATGATATTCAATTTAAATTTACCAAGTGATGTGGTCTGTGGTTATTTATAAAGAGGGGAAGAGAGAGAGAGACAGAGAAACAGAGACAGAGAGAGACATAAAGATAGCACATTGTACCTACTCTCCAGAACTATGGATTTTTGTCAAAGGTGTAGAAGGTAGGGTAATGACCCAAACCATCATCACTTCAGTATTTTCAGTGAACTGATAATCACATGACTTTCTCTTTCCACCATGTTTCATAGTATTTCTGAATTTGGAAGGATGTCTTTCTGTAAGTCCACCAGGATCTGTCATTTTTGAATCTTCCTTTTATAAATATTTATTTGACTCCATTTATTACAAAAATAGTAAATTGCTAGAATATTCAGTAACTGAAATTTTACATTTTATTTATTCTCTACCATATATGAAATTATTCACCTCTGAATATTTCTTACATTGCTTTCAGAATTCTTTTTCAAAGAGTGAGAAACTTAAGATAATCCAGTAAACAAACTAACAAACAAACAAACAAATCCAGACCTATGCTGGCTTTGTTCCTAAGGCATAGGGCAAGTGGTGCCTGTCTAAGAAGTTTTATAATTATTCCCTGCAGAATCTTCCTCAGTTTCGCAACACATTTATGCTGGCTATTATGATTCTTTCCACAACTAAAGAATATATTGACATGGGAATGTTTTTCTGTATGCTGTGAATATCAATCTTTAAATAAGAAGCTGTTTTGGCTCATGACAGGCACCATAGAAAAAGTAGGTGGGAAATCAGAATAGGTAGGAAAAGTAGGGTGGAGTCAGAACAGACTGAGCCAACTGCCCAAGAAGAAGCATGTAAGGAACACAGGTGAGCCATGGGCCACATGGCAGGAAAGATTAATAGAAATGGGTTGATTTAAGATGTAAGAACTAGCTAGCAATGTGCCTAAACCATAGACCAAACAGCATGAAGTTAATATAAACATCTGAGTCATTTGGGGGGCCTGAGCAGCAGTGGGCAGCTAAGGGGTCTGGGGCTGCAGGTCTGTGAGTCTGGACCTCTGGCCACCCAGGACCATAAACCTCATTGTTACAATATATGGCAATTACATGATCAATATAAGTTTCTTTTATAACTTTTTGGGTTATAAAAATGGAGAGTCAAAAACTTTGCTTTGTATTTCAAGTGTATAAAACTTGGCCCTAATATTACATGTTATAGGTTAGTTTATTTGTAATATGGTTACTTTATGTAGTCCAGGGGGTCCTTGAACTCTTGGCCTTACAGTCCAAGTGCTTCAAGTGCTAGGACTACAGATATGTGACTCTACATCTACTTCAGTGTTGTGAAACTCTTATGTGCCCAATTTCTTCATCACAAAACATAGAGACAATTTTGGCATATATCATATCCTTGCATTATAAAGAATAATTGAATTAATAATATCAAATGAATCAAGGTTACTTTCTTCAGCATAGCAATGAAATTTCAAAAGGAATGGGTGGTAGAACCATGTCTATATTATTTATAAATTAGAGAAAAATAGCAATATTGTTTTATCATTAAAATGAGAAAGAAAAATATCATTGGCCCACTAGTAGAAGAATTTGCCTAACATACTCCTTTCATGATGTGACTAGTTTCTCATAGTTAAATGAGGGTATTTGACACCTCTTTCCAAGAGGCATTTACTATATTCCCCCTGCTGTTTATTAGGAGCTAATATTATTGGTTTACATTGAACATTTTGAGTCTATCAAACTATATAATTTCCATGTTGTTATTTTGCATCACATGTCATTTCAAAAGATTTCTCAAGAGACTTCCTCATCTGTTAATATCATCCTGGATCTAAAATATTTTGATGGCTTTACTCACATACAGTGGAATATTTCCATTTTTTTCTTACACTATTTGGTATGATTTAGAATGACCTAATCCTAGTGTTTACTTCATCAAAGTACTGAACTTTCATCCAGTCCTCCAAGTAAACAAAATTTAAATGAACAATGCTGTAACAAGAATATGGCATGCATAATTCAGTCTTAATTTGCATCTTAAATGAAGGTGTTTATCGCTATCTCCACCTCTCTGCTATATAAATTTACTTCATATTTTTTTGGACCTTGAGTGCATTAGACTCTGAGATAAAGTCTTTTATAAAAGAAATCTTGATTAAGCCCTATAAAGTAAACTCAGCCGGAAGCTTTCAGTCAATGCAGAATCACAAGTTCATGCCAGACATTATGAGGTCAGGAGAACAATGACAGGCATGCCTTGCCTTGAAATATGAAGAATATGACAGAGGGAAAAATAAATACACAAATAGGACTACACACAATTGTTAGAGTAGAAGAAGCCACTATTCTATCTGTTAGTAAATTCAGGAAGAATTTGTTCAAAGTTCTGCTATGTGTGAGATGTTACCACTGACTTTATAGCTTTTTCTATAATTACTAATAAAAGGTTATAGGAAATTTGTATAATGTCAAGGGGAGTTACTACTTCACTAGCTACAGGTAACTGCTCCAAAGAACAGACGTCTTTTTTTTTTTTTCTCCTCTCCATATGTGTTTAAACACAAAGATTAAATAGATAGCTGGGTAAATTGACAAAATCATAGATACAGACATGGATATCTATATAGAAAGAGGTGGATGCCATGCACATCTATATTTTATACAATTTTACATGCATACATGAGTTCATATAAGAAGCAGCCTCTGAATTTCTGTTGATTTGTTCTGTTCTATCGTGGGATATTTGGCATATTTATTTGTTGTTATAATTAAATAATGCCACTTGAAACACATTTTTCAGGCATTAATATGTACCTCCCATAGGTTCTATTCCACAGAATGTACATATGAACATGAATTTTGTTTACTAAAATGCATTATCATTTCTTAATTATAGAACTGACAGAAAATAGATAATATGCTCCAATGGGTATTAAAAAAATTATTGAAGGAATTACATACTAAGCTAAGATCTGCCAATAAACAGATGATAAACTATTGTGAATCCTATTGTGAAAAGCCATTTTAACTTACATTGATCTCCTAATTCTATTGTTTCAAATTACTTAAACTTAATGACTTAGACCGATTGAAGTTGTCAATATTCGATGGCTATCAGTCTCATTGGCTAATGTGGACAGTAGGACACAGGGTTTTTTATTTCTTCTGGAAGCTCACTTTCCTTTCTCTGGGCTTTATATTCCTCTATTATATGAAGTTTGTGGCCTGGTTTAGCCCTGATGTCCAAATGAATCTCTCCTGCTCTTGGTCTGGCCAAGGTTCAGACCTGAAGTCCCACTTGGTCCAAAACACAAAGGCTTGTATTAATTATACACTGTTCGGCCTATGACTTAGAGTTATTGCTAGCTAGTCCTTCCATCTTAACTCATTTCTATTCATCTGCCTTACCACATGGCTTTTGGCTTACCTGTACTCCATTATACTTGCTTCTTGGGCAGCTGGATCACTATTTTCCTGACTTTCCCTCCTACCCCTGTATCTATGCTTGGATTTCCCACCTACTTGTAAGCTGCTCTGCCATAGGCCAAAACAAGTCCATTATTATCCAGTGGTATTCATAGCATACACACAGACATCCCACATCAGTCCTCCCCTATTTCTTGTCTAAAATTCCTCTCTGAAGGCAGAGAAAAATCATGTTACACCAATGTTGCTTTTGTTTATCCCTCTGTACGTTATCAAGGCTCCCACTTAGAAGAATCCTTATAATTACTTAAGTACACACTGAGAATACAGAGTAATTATCTCTTTCCCAAATTCTTATTTATGTTTACAAACTGGAATTTTAGCACAGACAGTATCATATCTACCATTTTCAGAAATTTGAAAGTTGGTATTTGTTAGGGGCCACCCTATTGATGAAAGATCAGGAGAAAGGAATACAGACATGGGCCAGTGAGAGAGACATCTCAGTGGGTAAAGTCTCCTGCTGCCAAACTTGAAGACCTACTTCATAGAAGAAGAAAACTAAGTTCTCTCAGTTTTCCTATGACATATACATGTTTTTCCTGGTATGTACACATATACACACAAATGTGAACACACAAATATACACTCAACACACATATAAATTAATAACGAAAAAATGTTAAAACTTATATAAATGTTAAAAACTTATATAAAAGAGAAAGAAGCCCTAGATGGAATTAAAACAATATGAAGTCATGCTCATGCACCAGGTACACTAGCTCTCTATAGCAGCATCCACTTCTAAGCAGGGAGACAATTCCCAGAGGGCTCAGACTCAGCCTATTCAACCCTGCATCATGAGGACTGATGTAAGGAAGATTCAAAAAGGGCAATGAAAATTGCCCTGCAAACCTCTCCAAAACTTACCACCTGTATTTAAATAGAAATAATATTTATTTGCACTCTCTCTCTGGCCATTATTCATTTTAAAAGAAAATAAGATATTTGGCCTTTTCAACTATATGGTTATTATGTCAAATATTTTTCATGGTTGTCCTCTCTTCAAAACTCCACAAGAAAATTAAAAAGAGGGATTTCCAAGAATTTCAGAATAATAACAGTTTAAAAGTTTGATAGAGACAGGCATCCAAGGATGAGGAAATATTATTATAATAGAGTATTGGGTGTCCATATGTTTTCTTTGGAGTTTTCTGTTCAATATGAGAAAGTTTCCAGTTTGTTACATGAAGGTCAAGAACGTGTCTTTAATGTGGGCTAACAGCCACAAGACTCTAGGTAGTGCAAGGGGGCCAAGGAACATGTCTTTAATGTGGGCTAACAGCCACAAGACTCCAGGTAGTGCAAGGTGGCCAAGTTAATGAGAGATTTGCAGGCCAAGACAGCCTTGAGCTGTTTCAGCCAAGAGTGGACCTTTGGAACCAATATTTCTCATCCGTTATCACAAGGCTTAAAAAAGATAGACCTTGTGAGTCATTGGAAGCCATGAGCACAATTCTGTATGAGTTCAAGGCTAAAAGTAACAAAGGCCAAATCTAATTTTTACAAATGAAATGACTACAAAGATAATCACATTTTAATTGGCAACAACTAAAGTGACAGCAGTTGAGTTATTTCAAATGAACAGATTTTTCTGTGTTTTTAATATTTTAAGAGTCAGGCTGACAGGAAAAATATAAACCATATAAAATGTATACCACATATATAGAAACTGACACTATCTTGCAAGGCTATAAGCTTCTTAAAGGTAAAGTTGCAGAGTCTACCTGCCAATCTTTATTTCCTACAAAAGTACTTGATATCCTATGTTCATATATATGTATTATCAAAACTTTCCAAAGCTTATCGTACTCATAAACTTTCTTCAAAAATGCAATAAATGTTCATTAAAAGAATCAAAATCATTAGATCTTAAAAACATCATCAAAGACAGTATCTGCTGAAAACCATGATGAAATTTCAGAAGATGCACTAAATTTTTATTCATCGATTATCTATCAATAGCAGCCAACTGGCTCAATTAATTTTTGGAAATACACACACACACACACACACACACACACACACACATACACACACACACACCACACACTTCCTTCAATGCAATATTTCAAAGCAGAATTTGTCCAGGAATGGTCAAAGATATAAATACTAATTTTGATAAGACATTCATTATTTATAACTGTTTTAATTGATTTCTTTCAAATGTCACAAAAAGCAATTTTGAGAAGCTTTGTGTATTTTCTATTTTGTGTGCTTATACCAACCAGAATAAAAGAAAGAAAGAGATGATAAGGCTACTGAAGTTTGTATGCTCTATGCATATTTCTGAGTACAAAAGCATGTACTGCCAAATATGGTGAAAACTTTTGAAAAGGTTACTAAAGATAAGTTATGTATGCGCCACACATTTCAGTCCCTTAAAATAAATAAAAAAAGAAAACCAACATGGCAGCAAAAACGGATACAACAGTATATTTTAACAATTCAAATAATAAGAAACTTTCAAATGCCTACTATTTTGTATAACCAATTTTAAATTATTTAACACTGGTGCATACTTCTTATTCCAGCATTTGGAAAGCAGAGGTAGGCAGATGTCTATGAGTTGGGGACTAGATTAACGTGGCATATTGTCATAGTAACATTATAAAATATAGAATTCTGTAAATAATTCATAGTCCTATAAATAATAGCATTATTAGTGTGGATATGACATTGTTAATGTACAGCAAGATGTCAAGCAACATTTTAAAATGTTTATTTGTGTGTGTGTGTGTGTGTATGTAAATGTATGACACGTGAGTATGTGTTTGAGTGTGTGTCGTATGTGTGTGTGTATGTATGTAAATGTATGACACGTGAGTATGTGTTTGAGTGTGTGTCGTATGTGTGTGTGTATGATGTAAATGTATGACACGTGAGTATGTGTTTGAGTGTGTGTCCATGGAGGCACAGTCATGAATATATTTTACTATGCCAGTCTTACAAATACAAATTTATTAAATATGTACATATAATTATTTGTGTTTTCATATATAAGACATAAGGTATGCTATAAAAGATCTGACAGTAAACCAAGCAATCATTGTAAATCAAACAGTATAGTAAATCAATCATTGTGGTTTAGGAAAAAAGAAAGTGTGTTTCACTCAGAAACTCCTCATGTGTTCTTTGAGTCATATTAATTTTGGTTTGTACATCTTGAAATTTATAAGTTATTTAAGAACTTTCACATAAACCTCCTAGGTATTGATACTGTCATGGAGATAAAGAAGTGTAGTCAGAAGTTCTTGGTGAACACCATTTGTAGTAAGAATTTTCTGGCCTGGCCTAGCCCAAGGTCCAGCCTACCCACAACCTCTTAGTCTCCAATAATCACACAAGGCTTATATTAATCATAAACGTTTTAGCCTATGGCTCAGGCTCATTACTAACTAACTCTTGAAACTTAACTTATTTTTATTAATCTATGTATTGACACGTGGTTCTGTGACTTTACCTATGTTTTATTACATCTTGCTCTCTGGTGGTCTCCTGTAGCATCTCCTTAACTCCATTCTCTTTCTCCTTTATCTATGCTTGGATTTCAAACCTATCTCTAAGCTGCCTTGCCATAGGCCAAAACAGACATTTATTAACAGATAAAATTTGAGGTGAATTAACAAGTCCATTTAAAATCAGAAAGTCATGATGGTCAAATCTGCAAATAGACTGAGCAGGTCTTCTATGAAACATCTGTGTCTAGATCTGTACTCATTTTTTTAATTGAATTATTTGATTTGTTAATGTCTAGTTTCTTGAGTTCTTTATGTATTTTTTTTAAAATCAGACCTCTGTCAGATGTGTGGTTGATAAAAATGTTTTCCCTTCCTAAAGGCTGACATTTTGTCTTTTTGCCATATAGATGTTTTTTTAATTTCACGAGGTCCCATTTATTAGTTGCTGATCTTAGTGCCTGCAATTGATGCTCTGTTTAGGAAACTTGTCCCTGTGTCAATGCATTCAAGGCTATTTCCCACTTTCTCTTCTATCAGGGAAATACAAATCCAAACAACTCTGAGATTCCATTTTATACCTCTCAGAATGTGAAAGATCAAAGACACAAGAGACAGTTTATGCTGGAAGGGATATGAAGCAAGGGGAACACTCCTCCACGGCTGGTGGGAATGTAAACTTTTGCAGTCACTTTGGAAATTAATATGGTGATTTATTAGTAAATTGGGAATTGAACTGCCTCAAGACCTAGCTATACCACTCCTGGGCATATACCCAAAGGACACTTAACCATACCACAAGTACATTTACTAAACTATAGTCACAGCAGCTTTATTTGTAATAGTCAGAAACTCAAAACACCCTAGATGACCATCAACCAAAGAAGGGATAAAGAAAATCTGACAGATTGACACAATGAAGTATCACTTATGTTTAAAAACAATGATGTCATCAAATTTGAAAGCAAATGAATGGAAATAAAAAAGATTATCCTGAGGGAGATAATCCAGACCCAGAAAGATAAACATGGGATGACATCACTTATAGGTAGATCTTAGCTGTACAGGATAACTGTGCTACAATTCACAGACCCAAAGAAGCTAAGTAACAAGTAAGGTTTAAGGTGGCGAACACATAATCTCACTGTGAAGGAGAAATAAAATAGACATCACAAGTGAGGAGAGAGCTCTGGATAGAGGTGGGTGGGAATAGGGAGGGGGATCAGGATGGAGAGGATGGAGAGTACTGGAAAAGACATTTTACTCAACAGTATCTCTGGCTTGATCTAGAAATCTGATGCAATGTAGTTTATACATTGACTCAAGCTAATATTCTTAGAAAAGGGGAATATTAAGCCTGTACTGGCCATCTTCTATAACCAAGCAAGAATTCCAGAGGAGGGATTTGAACTCTCACATAGTGACATAATCTCTGGCCTACAGTTTGCCTTGTCTATAAAATGTGCTGGGACAAAGATGGTACAGAATTTATGGGAGTGGCCAACCAAAGACTGGTCCACCTTGTATCCTATACTATGAGGGGGGAGTCTGCCCTTGACACTGCTTTGAAGGCAAAGACACAAATGCTGGATATCCCAGAGACATATAGCAGAACCAAATATGATTGGCAAAAAAGAAAAAGAAGTTAATGAAATATTCTTAATGATATTCTGCAATACTCACCAATGTGTCTAGCCCAATGTCATCAGAGAAGCTTCTCCCAGCTACTGATGGAAATAGATACAAAGACCGAGAGCCAACATTATGGAGACCTCAGGAATCCTGTAGAAGAAAGGAATGTAGGATTATAGGAGGTCAAGCACATCACAAGAAAATTCACAGAATCAACTAACCTGAGCTTATGGGGGTTCACAGAGACTGAACAGTGAATCAGTGAACTTTCATTGAACTGATTTAGAACCTCTGCACATATGTTAAAGTTGTATAGCTTAGTCTTCTCAGGAAATTTCTAATAGAGGGAACAAGTGTAGTAAGAGATTTCTGGCCTGGACTTTTAGGCCTAGCCCCAAGGTTTAGGCCTACAGACCCACAGACCTGCAGAGACACACAGATAGTTACAATAGTTTTAGGCTGATTGGCCTAAGGCCCAGGCATATAACTTACTAACTCTTTACCCTTAATCTAACCCATGATTCTTATCCTGTTCAGCCATGCAGCTTGGTAGTTTTTCTCAGAGCAGCTTAGTTGTCCTTTGTTTCTTCTGGCTTCTCTCTGGCATTCTGCTTTGTTCCACCTGTTCCTAGAGTCTTGTTGGTCTTGCAACCCCACCCACACTTCATGTCTGCCTTTGGTCAATCAGTGCTTTTTATTAAAAACATAGGCAGGGACAATTATTTACAATGGGACAACCTAATCCCCTTACAAACAAGGGCTTTCTGACTCTGTTACCTGCGTTTGGGACCTTTCTTTCTATTAAGTTGTCTCACCCAGCCTCAATAGAAAGGAGGTGCCTAGTTTTATTAAAATTCAATGTGCCATGGCTGGCTGATATACATGGGAGGCTTGTACTTTTCTGAGAAGAAAGGAGTAGTGGATGGGGAGAGGGGGAGATGAGAAATTGAGGGAAGGGACTGGGAGGAGAGGAAGGATGGAGAGGAAGCTGTAATAAGGCTGAGGAAAATCATTAATAAAAAATTATCCGATGAAATCTGAGGCACCAGATCAAAAAACAGAAAGGGTGAAAGAGAGAGAGAGAGGTGGGGGGAGGAGAGTCCTAGCTGATGTGTAATACACTCCTTTAATCTAAGCATTTAGTAGGAAGAAGCAGGCTGATTTCTGTAAATTGCTGTCTATTCTGATTTACGTTGTAAATTCTAGACCAGTGAAGCTAGATGGTGGGAATTTTTTCTCATAAAAAAAAAAATCCCTCTGAATTTTTAAAAAAATCTTTAATTATATTACTGCAATTAAATTTTTTAAAAGATGATATTATTTGAGACTGTATCTTACCTTAGGCTATATCTACCCAGCCTGCATGAGCCTTAAAGGCACTGGCATTTACAAGTATGTGTTACTATGATTACTAGAAATTTATCTTTAAAAAAGAGATATGGAACCATATTAGAAATTTCTCTGATACAAAATATCTATGTTATATAAATGATCAATATATAAATAATTTTAGAGAAATAAAAATTTTACCAAAATAGTCAGTTCTAAAAAATCAGACCTCATATAAATTCATCAAAGTAAGAAAAATTACACATTTTTCTGATTTGGCTTTGACAAATGTTTTAAAATTTCCAAGTTGTATGCATTCACTTTCTGCTGATGTTTGAACATATTCCCTTTGAATTTCCCAAGGAGGCCTCCTCATTTTCCATAATATTTCAAGAAACTATTTGAGGACTCAACTTCTCCCGTACCCAAACCTCAATTTTTAGCTTCAGTTCTTTTTAAAAATACAGAAAGAGCTCTTGGTAGCACAGAGGGTAATCGTTCTGGAGACAGGAGTTGTATTTAATTTCCACCATTGGTGGAACTCATGAGGCAATAGCTCATCTTTGTTCCTCCACCCCACAGTGTGATTTTAAATGTTCCTAAGTGACAGGTCCCCCAAACCCTATCATGGTGGCCCTCTTGCAATTACTCACAGTCACTCTGTTGTGAGGCTGAAGAAAGAAGGCTACAAGAATACTCTTCACTAATGAGGGCTGGCTAAGAAGGATTAAACCCAGTGCTCTGCTCAGCAAGTTGCTTCTGAGAAAGAATATAGCCATATGTTTGAGAAGGATACTCTGAAAGGAGTGTGTGTTTGTGTCTGTGAATGTCTCTGTGTGTGTGTGTGTGTGTGTGTGTGTGTGTGTGTGTGTGTATTTCTCAAAACATCTATGAACCTTTAAGGTCATCTGCTTTATTTAGTGATGCTATTATTTATTATTCACTTGAAAATATTTATATAGCATCAGGTTTCAAAAATAGTTCTTGATAGTGAGAACAATAATGAGAAAAATCATAAAATTTGGTTTTGCTTTTTCTCTTTAAATTCACACTTATTTAGTAAATGGCTTCGAGCACCTATAAAGTCACAGACTCACACACTGAACAAGCCTACTGCTAATGCAATAGGAGTTCATATCTATCTGCTGTTAGATATCCTAAGCTCAACAGGTCTAAGAATTAATAACTGTTCATTTCTATAGTTAGCCTGTTGTCAACCAGTGAGTGAATGTGCAGGAAGCTGTTCAAGTGGATTATTTTATAAGTTTTAACCCTCCCAAAGTTGGGGTGACCTTGAGACACAGATTTTACATGTACTTTTATCAAGCCACAATATACTAAGCCTCACATACCCAGAGTGGCAATACAGCCAAACACTTCTTTATCAGCGGCAACTATCCTTCTCTATGTGTATGCTCTTGCTAATGTTTCCTGTAATGATGTTCAAAACGACTTACATTAAACCCATCCTTTAGATTTGTATCCTAAGAAAACTAAGCTAAAAATATGTTAAGTTACGTAGCTTTGAATGGGTATAAATTGTAGTAATAAAATGAATCAAGAAAGCATTTGGTGAATTCAATAATCATGGAAATGCCCCTGTTCCCTTGAACAAAAGGTAGGAGACTTCATTGTGGGGGAGAAGAGCACAGAAGGAACTCACCTCTGAGCCAAACTGTGAAAGCTGAGATTAAGTACAAGAACAAAGTAAAATGGTTAGGCAGGAGAAAATTGTCCCTCCCCCCTTTCTTTTCATTTATTCCTCTCTCATATAATGCATCCTCACCTCAGGCTCCCCTCTCTCTACTCCCCTCGGTCCACTCCCTACTTCTGCTCCCTCCCAGATCCACTGCTCCTCTGTTTCCCTTCAGAAGAGAGAATTCCCAGGAATATTAATCTAACATGGCATATCAATGTGCAATAAAACTAGGCACAAACCTTCTATCAAGGCTAAACAAGGCAATGAGAGGGAAAGAGTCCCAAGAGCAGAGAAGAGTCAAAGACACCCTCAATCCTGCTGTGAGGAGTCACACCAGAATCCCAATGTAAACAGTCACACATATTTGCAGAGGACTTGGCACAGACTCATGCAGGCACACTGATTGCCACTTCAATCTCTGTGAACACCTTGGATAGCTGATTATGTGGGCTGTGTTCTCTTATAGCCCTGGTCTCACTGGCCTCTACAATCTTTTCTCCCCTCTTCTGTAGGGTTCACCAAACACTGACTGTGGATCTTTGTGTCTGCTTCCATCTGCTACCAGAGGAAGCCTTTCTGTTGATGACCGGGCTAGGCATTGAGGTAGGAGTATAGCATAATAACATTATGAATTTCTCATTCTCTCTTCCTTCCTCCCTCCCTCCCTCCCTCCCTCCCTCTATCTCTCTCTTTCTCTCTTTTCCTCCTTCCTTCACAGCTCTGCTTTACTTAGGTCTTTGGGTTATCGAACTTTCTGTTCCTAGCCATCCAGGCAATGCTGGACATGAGCTTCTTCTCTTGTATGGGCCTCAAATTAGAACGGTCTTTAGTTGGTCACTCTCATAAGTTATCCAACATTATTCCAGCACATGTTGGAGGCAGGACAAGTTGTGGGTTGAAAGTTGTATCACTGGGTTGATATCTCGGCCCCACCACTGGAAGCTTTGCCTGGTTATAAAAGATGCCTGCCTCAGGCTTTATAGCCTCCATCATTAAAAGTACTACTAGCTAGGGTCACCCTGGTGTACCAGGGACTTTTCACTGTACTAGGTTTTCTCATCCTATTCTAGTGGGCAATCCCAGTTCTTCCTCCTTCCACCCTCTTGTTCCAGTCCCTATCCCACCCCCAGTTCATTGCTATATACTCGCTTATAAGAATATATTAGCTGTTAGATGAGAATAATCTTGCTATAGTCCACAGACTCAGGCTAATCAAGAAGAGTTTTCAAGGTGTGTGTGTGTGGGGGGGCATGCATCTCCCTAGGAAGGGTATATCAAATTGCCTTATTTAAAAAAATCTTAATAAAATGCAGCATGACTAGAGATCTCAAGTACCTTGTCTTTGGAGCTTAGAATAAAGGAAAATCTTTTTGATAGAAGCAGCCAGAAATTTAAGGGGCTTTGTTGTCACGAGCGACCTTGCATGCCCTGCTGAGGCGTAGGACTTTATACTCAAGGCACTAGAATGATATTGATGGGTTTTAAATAAGCCGAAAAGTGACATGATCAGATTTGACTTCTGAAAATCATTGAGACTGAATTGTGAAAAATGGATTGGAGAGGCCATGGCCTGAAACAGGAACACCAGTTAAGAAAGTGCTATACACAATCGAAGAAGAGGTCCTGTCGTGAACATCAGAGATGGGAAGAAGACCCAGGTTCTTGTGGTACTAAAAGGTAGATGCTCCAAGAGTTGAGATTTATTGTGGAGAGTTGACAAAAGACAATGCCCAAGGTTTTAAGTGAGTGTATTACTCCAGAGCTGAAAGATTATCCAATAGCAAGTCAAAAGTGGGATTTCATTTGAGGACTCTCTTTATTTCAGCTATTGTATGGGGCTTTTGTTTGTTTATTAGTTGAGTCTGTAGTTGACTAAATGGAACTGGGATTTAGCCATTTGGGTTCTAATAAGATACATTGAATGATTTATTAAAAAGTCTTAAAATACCAGTTTACTTATCATTTTTAAATATTGTGTTTTAACTGTATGTGTGTAGATGAAAAGAGAAAGAAAGCTGACAGAACCTTGATTATATTAATAACCAAAAGACATAAAATGCTCATGCTGACAAAATTAGAGATAAAAGGAGAGACATTAAAACAGACACTGAAAAAAATCATAATTATAAGGAAAATACATGCTTCGCTAAATTGATACATCTGAATAAACCTTGAATTTCTGTGTACCAAAGTTAAGTCAATACGAAGTAAATATTTTAAACAGACTCATAACAAAAACTAAAATCCAAGTAGTAATACAAATTTCCCAACTATGAAATTTGCTCATTGCCAGATGAACTCAGAATAAAATTCTCTCAGATCTTCAAAGAAGAAATAAAACTCAAATTCTAGAATGCCTAGAATAGAGGGATATACCTTTGTATATACAGGAATTATCTATGTAATTCCTAAATTATCTATGTAATTACCTAAATTTAATAAGGCTATCTATGACACACAAATATACATTATGATGTTAAATGAAGGAAAAGAAAAATAAATCCAAAGCATCCCCACTAAGATTAGAATGTCCATTCTCCCTGCTCATATTCAATATAGTCCTTGAAGTCTTAGCTAGACCAACAAGACAAAAAAGGGGGATACAAACAGGAAAGAGAGAAACCAAAGCACACTGATGACATGTGGGGTGGTTTGAATAGGTATGGATTCTGTAGACACATGTGTTTGAATGCTTGGCCTACAGAGAGTAGCACTATTGGGAGATGTGGTCTTTTTGGAGTAGGAACAGCCTTATTTAAGGAACTGTGTCACTATGGTGGCAGGCTTTACGCTCTCATATATGCTCAAGCTATGCCCAGTGTCCAATTAATTTCCTGCTACACATTGAACAAGACAGAACTTGCAGATCCTTTTCCCACCACCATGCCTGCCTACAGGCCACTATGGTTTCCACTATGATGATAATGGACTGAACTCTGAAACTGTAAGATAGTGGTAATTAATTTATTTTTTTCCTGAGTAAAATTTTCTGGGGTCATGGTGTCTCTTTACAGCAATAGAAACTCTAAGAATATGTGATTCTACACATGAAATACCACCAAAGACTCTACCAAGAAACACTTAGAACTGATAAACCCTCCAGAGAAAGTGGTAGGTTAAAAATTAACATACCCAAATCCACAACCATTCTACACACCAAAAACAAACCTAGAAATAAATCAAGGAAACAGTTTCACTCACAACAGCCTCAACTAAAAAACTGGAATAAACCCAATCAAGGGAGTGAACAAGCTATACAGTGAAGTGTCTGGTACAATAAATTGGGCCAAGAACATAGACATACAGAACCTAGAGGTCCGAGGGCTAAGCCTGATGTGAGAATGCCTTCTTATATGCTGTGAATATCAATCTTTAAATAAAGGAGCTGTTTTGGGCCATGACAGGCACCATAGAATAAGGAGGAGGAGAAATCAGATCATAGGTAGGAGAAGCAGGGCGGAGTCAGAGGCAGATCAAGTAAGCTGCCCAAGGAGCAACATGTAAGGAACACGGGTGACCCACGGGCCACGTGGCAGACAGATTAATAGAAATGGGTTGATTTAACATGTAAGAGCTAGCTAGCAATGTGCCTAAGCCATAGGCCAAACAGCATAAAGTTAATATAAGCGTCTGAGTCATTTCTAAGGGCCTGAGCGATGGGCGGCTGGGTGGCTAAGGGGTCTGGCATGGCAGGTCTGTGGGTCTGGGCCTTTGGCCACCTGGGACCAAGAAACCCTACTACTACATAAGCCTACTACCATTGTTTTGCTAAATGGACATAGTATCACATATATGTCTGAATTTGTATCTTTATACCTTTAGATCAGTGCATCTCAAAAACCTCACCGGAGAATTTCCTTTGTAAAGTAGACTGTGGGTAATGTTGGGATGTAGAAGTGAAGTGCAGAGAAAAGGTGACTGTGTTATACTCAGCCACAAATGAGACATCTACATCACCTCTCTTCTTAAGAATAGCCAGGGCCCATTGGATCAGAGGATTCAGTGAGATTGAAAGAGCAGGAGGAAGACTCTATTGAAGTAGTCTCATTTAGACATACTCTGACAGCTGAAGTCAAGAACTCAGCATCTGTAGTTGTCTGAACAAGATCAAGCTAGTCAGTATTCTCACATGAATGGAGCAGCATTTTCAAGTCCTGAATTCTTACTAAAGGTATTGATATTGATGGTTTTTTGTGGTGAGACAAAGAGTATAGCCACAGGTTGGTCAACCATGCCCTGGTATGTGGGCCTATATCTATGATCTATGAGTAGCAAATGGGTATCACAAGTTAGGTTTGATGGGTTATTTAAAAAATTAAAGAAAGGACATAAAGTTGGGAAGTGATGAGGTGACAGTAGATGGATTTGGAAGAAGCTACCAAGAAGAGTTGAAGTGAATATTGTCAAAATACATTATATGAAATTATTGCAAAATTATATTTAACAAAAATTGAGGTATTAAAAGGCTCTAGTTAACTGTTAAATGAATGATCTACAAAGATATTGACAAAACTGGTATTTCTTGTAAGAGTCAGGGTTAAGAAAAAGATTTTCCTTTATATTTCTAAATACAATGCTTATGAATAAATAAAATTATGTTCGTTTATCCATACTGTTATGATGCTTCCTAAACTTTTTTCCCAATTTTAAGGCAATTATTAACAAATTGGTTGTGAATATTGATTTTTGTGTCATTTTGGGACATATCATTTCAAGTGTCTTGAATGGTTAGCTAATGGAACTTTAGGTCGGATAATAGAGGCATGTTTAGCTTTACAGTAAACCACTAGAACTTAGTTTATAAAACTGCAGAGTTTTAGAGCTCAAAGAAGAATGTGTAATTACTCTAGCTGCTACATATCCACGAAATGGTATTCATTTTCATTTTGGTTCACCTTGGTCATCTAGGTAGATGAATTCCACTGTGCTTGGCTTCAATTGTTTATCTTCTAAAAATTTCCAAATGGAATTGAAACTCTGGGAAGAATATGATTGAATATGATATCCCTACCTGTTTTTTTTGTTTACTTGTTTGTTTTTGTTTTTAAATTAGTATGGTCTGCATGAGCCTCTTACTTGAGAGAACTATTTTTTTTTAATTGAGAATGTTGCAGCAAAAGCTTACTGAAGGAAGATGACTGAATTTATTCTAGTACAAGTAATTCAATAGCAGATCGACCAAGTCATCAAACTGTTGATTAAATGTAATTCCACTGTGTAAAGCCATTTCAAAGAAGAGCTCAGGAGTGAAATCACATTTCAACTGCTTTCAGCATAGTGAACACTATTGGTTTTAATGTAACCAGAATGCATATCTTTATATCTTATTGATAAACCTGAATATACTAACCATATTAGATAAATAAGCATGAGAATATTTCTGCTTGTTAGTCTGCTTTTTCATCTTCTAACACTATATTTAGTGAGTTGTTTTAGCTGGAATTATAACTCACGCAATAGCTGTGATTCAAAAATGGCCTCGGAGTTCCTTAACTGTACCTTATAAAATTGTAACACACGTTTCCAAATTTTGAATGTATTACTAAGTATATCTCCATTTTTTTCAGGAACTTCCTGTCTTGTGCCATTAATAAATCTTAATTTGTATCTTAGCAAACTTTGCAAAATCATATTAGTACTTTTATTTTAAGTGTTGTGGGGTGAATTCCTTGCCCACAATAAATAAGAATAAAAATATCATCAAATTGCATTTCATGTATATTGTCTAAGGATATGGGAATTCAATACGCATTTGTCATCTTCTTTAGGTTCTTACTTACAAGCTTCGAAAGTTCAAAGTGGACACACTTAAACAGAACACAAAGATTATGCAGCAAAGCATATTTCTATAACAAGCTGTCAATGTTGATATTAATTCTGATCATGATACCATTATAATGCTTTATTTCAGTATAAATCAGATGCTGACAAATGGAATTTCAACTTTTTGGTACATTACACAAAGAAGTATGTGGTTTTACAGATATCACCAGTACTTCAAACAATCTAAAAGTGAAATTTTCAAAAACTGTCATGGATTTTGTATAATAGTTGTTACTTCTTAAAGCACATACTCAAAAATATACTCATGCAGACCCACTATGTCTTCCTCTCTCTTCTCTTTCTCTCCCTCTGTCTCTCTCTCTCTCTTACACACACACAACCACACACACCATGATCATATTTTTAGATTAATGTAATATAATATTAGAATTTAATTTATAATTATATAGGACTTAGTTCTGAAAGAAAACATAAACTTTATAACTAACTTCCTCATTTAACAAATAAGATAAAAGAAATTGCATGCTAACAAAACCAGCAAGTTCCAGACAATCAGGGAAAGAACACCAACATTGCACAGAAACACAGACACCATTACTAAGAATCACACATGGTGGCAGCATCTTTAGGAAGTGAGGTTGGCCCACTGAGAGTCTTATGATCTCATACTTGAGGCAATGAGAAGTTTTTCACAACTTCCAAGTAACCCTACATCATAGTATTGATGTTGGAGTTGAAAATCATAAATTCCATACTATGTTTGCTGTCTGAAATTCAGTGCACACACAGATTGCCCCTGTCAATCAAACACTAATATTATTCTAATACTGGTAGTATCATATAGTTATATTTTAGAAAATATAAAGACAGTTTTCCTACCTACTGGCTTCATACTGTCAAAAGATATACCAACCATGAAATGGGAAGTCTGGAGGATATTGTGAGATATTTCAAGAATTCTTTTTTTTCCATAGCATGCTTAATAGTTGGGAGGAAAATGTGCTGGAGAGGATGGAGAAGGAGTTGGTATTTTGATGTGAGGGTAGATAAAATACCTATTTCACATATATGAACTTCTCAATAATTAAAAAAAGTATTTTTGTAAGGATACATTTTTTTTCTGTCATTTTCTTCCACTTTTAATCTTGGTGACATTTCTGGACATAAGATATAGGTCAATGTATCTTATATATCACTATTTTAAAAATTAAACTTTCTTAACCTCTGTACTACCAATATTTTGAGCTGAATAATCTTGCTGAGTGGCTGCCTCTGTATTGAAGTTTGTTTAGCAATATAAATCCCCTTATATTTTCCCCACTATAAAACTTGAAACAGCTCTAGACAAATGTCCTTATTGGGGGAGATATGTGTGGGCCAGTAGCTAAGAACCACTGTTTCTGAGGAATACAAGAGAATTACCTCTATTTCTAGTTCAGCATGAGTAATTTTCTATTGTTTTAGGACTAGGAGTGGATCTCACATGCATGAAAGAAACCAGAATGCCCACTGATCACATTAGTATGTGTATGACAATCGGAAGATCACTGTGTAAGGAAATGATATTCTATCCTCCATTTATATGAGAGTAATTAATGTTTGATCCTATACCCTAAACTCTGTATCTTAACACCATGAAAGTGCTTCTTCTCCTTCTCCTGAAGTCCTTGATGGCCAGTGACCCTTTTTCTGTCTTGCAATTTTTCCAGTCTAAAAGTAGATGGAGAGAGTTAACTCTACTTGCTTTGAACTTTTTGTTTTGTGCCAATTTCAAAGTTAGAGGAACACTGAAAAATTCAAAAAGAGTTCTCCTATTCTTTGACAGCTTTATACAGTCAGAATTACAGAGAAGTTAGATTGGCATGGTATTAGAAATTAAAGGATGTATTAGAAAAAAAACACAATATTTGTCACTGATGCCCTTTGTTATAACTCTCTTCAATTGAGTTTAATACATCTTTGCCTCAGAAATATAAAAGAAATATAAAATGTGGTAAGACAATGAATGTGTTCTGAGAACAAATGACCGCTACTCATAAGGTTTAGAAGGTTATAATAAAATTAATTTCTTCAGAATGCCCAGGTATCAGGTTTTAATAGCCTGTGTAAACTAGGTGTAGGTGCTCCTACCCTTGGGCATCAGTCATTTCATAATTCTTTATCCACTGAGCATGCACCTCATCAGACTGTGAAATGAGGGGTAGGAGAGGTTTCTGGCCAGGTCTAGCCCCGAGATCCCAGCCAGCAGTCCCAAGCAGTCACACAAAGTCTTATAATAATTACATGCTGTTTGGCCTATGGTTCAGGCATATTGTTAGCTAGCACTTGGTGTCTTAACGCAATCCATTTCCATTAATCTGTCTTGCCACATAGCCCATGGCTCTCCTTTCTCTTTATCTATTCTCAGATTTCCCTTCTGCTTCTAAGATGCCGTGCCATAGGCCAAAAGAGTCCCTTTATTATCCAATGACATTCACAGCATACAGAAAGACATTCCACATCAAAGTCCATTTGCATCATTTTTCTGGTTATTATTCTTCACCATAATGAAGCAGATTGTTTTGATTCAATAATATAAAAACACTTGTCCATAACTACCTACTTGTCTTTTAATTTTTTTAAATTAAAGAATATTTTTTCTGAGACATTTTTATTTAATGTGAATTTGAATGAGATGTTTGCTTTGAGACATGTTCCACACTTCTTCGAAACAGTTAACATCTTATATGTTTAATGTATTATATATAGTAATGTACATAAAATAAGTCAAATCTTTGAGCCACATATGCATTATAACAAGTGAAAAATTCTGATGAGGTTATTAAAGAAGCATTTCCTTGAATCACAAATGATAGCCAATAGTTGTAAATGGTGACTCTGTTAGATTAGGTGAGGATACCCAATTTGCATACCACTAATTTGCATATAACATCTAATTCACATTGTAGTATTCTGTGTAAATGTGGGTAAATTGAATGAATACTACTTATTTCTTTGACAGTATAGTATTCAAAGAGAAAATAAGTCATTCAGGATTCAGTTCTCTGTGATTCTGTGCCTCATTGTGTTACTTTACATTGACATTTCTTCCTTTCCAGCAATAAATTACATTTGTTTCTATAATATGTTTCCTCTCACAATACTCAGAGAATTCAAAAACTGTGATATTTTTAATATACACATTTTCATTCTCTAGGAATTTGATAAAAGAAGGTGTGAAACTATCTAGGTTGGCAAAGGAGAAAAGCCTGCTGTTGAGTGATGTCTCTGAGCATGTGTGGTGGACACGTGTATGAGATATTCTAAACTGTCAAATCAGACATAAGCATGATTAGAATAGAATCCTCCATGTCAAAAACCTTTCTTAAATAAAAGTGACAAGTTCTGACAGTTGTTGTTCTGGATACGGATGAATTACTGATCAAGCAACACTGAGATGGTTCTGAAATAGCTCTTTTTTGTCAAGTAAACATTGGGACGTCCAAGCTTTTTCTGTTCTTTGTCAGCTGTAGACAACATCATTGAACTGAAATACACCATGTGTTCTAATAAGATACGCATATGTGCCTCCAAAGGTCTGGAAATTCCTCTCACTGTTTTTCCATCATACTTCTAGGCCGATGCTATGTTTTGTAATGCTGCTAGTGAAATCTGAGGCAACAGTGCACTTCCATTTCATGATCTATGAGTGCATTTCCCTGGAAAGCACTGGATCTTCTCAAAGGCAACATGTTCCTTCTCATAGAAGACCAAGTAGTAAAGGGATTATAGTGATTTTTGATGCTGTGTCTATTAAAAACCAAAGATAGTAAGTTATTTTCTGTCCCTTTTAATTACTTTACTCCATAGATGTAAGAAATGTTGTTTTATAGAACTTTTTGAGGTGTGTATTTTGTGTACTGAGTTGGTTGTTAGGTAATGGTGGAAACTGCAAAAGTCCATCTCTGTGAAAGTGCTGTATTCGGCGAATATGCTGATATACTACTACGGTGGGATGACTTCTGTTTGCTTACTTTATTGTGACTTTAACATAGTCATGTACCTGTGACAAGATCTTTTTTATTGGCTCTGTTTTTACATAAAACATTTTCCCCCAAACATAGTAATTTAATGCAGGAACCTTAACAACCCCACCAACCTGAACACCAGCAGTTTTAAGTTAGCTTAAGGGAATAGTTCTTGTTCATTGCTGCTCTTTGCAATGGGCTTGGGCTACACTCATCTCCTGAACACAGTCTTGCCCACTTTGCATCCCGGAAGCCTCATTTGCTTACTACTTGACTATTACAAGCTTGATTGTATTCTGGAGACTGATTTTCCTCAGACTAAGGGAGAGAGGAGGGTGGAGAAGGAGACAAAGGAGGTAAAGGAGAGAGACAAAGAGAGGGAGGAAGAGAGAACATTCACGGTGCATTGATGGAACATCTGAGAGTCACGTCCCATTAACTCCATTTTGTCCCATTTATTAGAAGTGAAGCAATCCCTATACTGTCTATTTAAGCTCCAATGAGGAATATCAGAGAACTAGCAAATGAACATTTCAACTCATCACAGCTGAATTCAACTCTCATCTAGCTGTAAAAACCATTCACTTACTTTTATCACCCTGGTGAAGTTTCTCTACTCTGGCTCAGCTGATAGCACTGACCTATGTTTATGGATGCCCGTTTGTATGCCCTACTGAGTGCAGAGATGGTCTATGGGCCCATAGAGATGAGTTTCCATTTTATTGATGGTTTCAATAATATTCATGAAATTTATAAATATTATGAGGTTATCCTCAAGCCTCCTGCTTGTTCATCCCTGCGTTCTCCAACAACTGTTTTGAATTCACTTGAGAAAACCGACACATACCAGAAGATATATTTTCACACTAAATACTTGTAAAAGTTTGAGCTTTTACTCTCATAGCCAGAGGGAAATATAAATATATTAGGTACAAAAAAATTGCCTGGTTTTTCTTTGCTTGTCTCATATTTTTTGCATTCTTTTGAAGATGCTATTTTCTCACACTCTCTTCTGCTAGCATGTGAAAATGATCACAGTAAAACTATCCGTTAACAAGGTTGCTTTATCAAAATGGCATGTGAATTAATCAAGTACAATTTGTGCTTCCTGAATGCTAAAGCAGTCTAGGTTGGAATGATGCTATTGCTATCCTGTCTTGTGACTGCACGTCATAGCTTATAAATAACCTTGCCCTTATGCTTCCATTTTATCTTCATAAACTCTAGAATTAAAATTGCTATTAATCTCTTCAATGTAGGTATGAATGGATACACACGGAGATTTTGTAATGCTACTGTAGTCATATAATTATACATGTAAAATAAGTTTTAAAATAGATTAGAGAAGAGAAATAAAGAAAAGGAGAGAAAGCAAGAGAGATGCAGAATGAAGGCCAGGATTCAAAGCACATCCTATCACATCACACAGCAGGAACCTCTAGAAACCAGACTCATGAGGACACACAGCTGACTGTCAATGTTAATAACAACAAAAAGAAATGAGGAAGATATTTCAAGTTTGGTGAGTCATAGCACTGGGGGAAAAATTGAACCTTAAGACTTTCTTTTCATCCTGTTTGCTGTGAAGCCAGCCATTCTTTATCACAGAAAAAAAAAATGCAAAAGAAAAATCAAAGAGGTGCAGGAAATACAATGACCAGCAATTTTTCCAAATCTAGTGAAGGAATTTTGTCAGTAAATCTCAAGTTAGGAAATCTTCAACTGACCTGAAGCTTTCTTAAATATAAATGCAAACCCTCTTTTCCAACTTTGGGACTGAATGACTTATATTCTAACAATCTCTCAAGTGGTGCTGATGTTGCCAACTCTCAGGGAGAGTTGCTGCTCTGAGGAATCGACCCCAAGCCTGTAAGTCTCGATTTCTTGTGTCTACTGACCTTGGCCTCTTATCCTGCTTTGATAGCTAGGTTGTACTTAATACCTCTTAATATTGACATTAGAGTAACCATATGGCACCTAGATTGGGTGGGACATTTTGAGAGTAAGTAAACATCTAATCCATGTTATCAATAACACAATCCCCTTCATCACTACCATCAATGTACATGTGCTTATTGAGTTTGATATAAGGAGATATGAGACATGAGTTTTCCTGGGTAATTTATTTAACTCATGTTATCCTTGATTACTACTACACTGACAAAATTTGAATTAGTTACCCTATTTTCTGATATACTTGGGAAAATAATTTAAAAATAAGGTGTAAAATATGGCCCCTGTCACATCTTGGTGAATTCTATGAGGAGAATCTCTTAAAGATGAAAGGATGGCTTAATTTAATAACCTGTTAACAGAAGTGTTACCTATCCTCCATCTTGGAAGATAAAAAATCATGACCCCTCAAAGGGCAACTTTTACCATTGAAGGATGAACATAGGAATCTTTTGCTTCAACCTGGGGTAACTCCAATGGGCTACCCCTACTCAAGGAAAATTCATGAACTACCTGTGTCACAGCTCAACATCTCTGTTCAGACTTACTTTTTTTCAACTCATAAGCATCAATCTGAAAAATAGTCCCTGTGGGTTAACCTCTGTATCAGCGCTGCTGCTTCTATGGATTACAAGCCTAACATACTTCAAGACTCAAAACATTAGTCACTGTTACAAGTATTGTAATAGCTAAAATTACTGTTGTCTCCCATTTTCCATGCCAAAAATAACCTTGCTTATGGATAACAGTCCATTCCCACTTGATCTATAGAAATAGCTAAAATTGTTACTATAAACCCACATCTAATTACTAGCTTTCATAGAGTTTGCATAAAAACCTTAACTTTGGTGATTAGTGATAAGTATTTCATCTTAAAGTATGATCCAAGTTTCTGTGAATTCAATTACTAGAATGATAAAAGTGCATTGGTTTGAGGCTAGAACTTTTTGAGGTGTGTGCTAGTATCTTCAGTGTTTGTGATTGGAGGTTTCAATATTCAGTGTCAATGGCAGTGTGTGTGTGTGTGTGTGTGTGTGTGTGTGTGTGTGTGTGTGAGAGAGAGAGAGAGAGAGAGAGAGAGAGAGAGAGAGAGAGAGAGAGAGAGAGAGAGAGAGAGAGAGACTTACTAGTGAATGCAGTCCATCCGTGATGATGAAAAGGTCTGGTGTTGAGCAGCTCTCAATAAAGTTTACCTGTGTACTTCATGCTCCTGGTGAGCACATTTTCTGTGGGATGAGCTACTAGGATGAATCTGAGGCAATTTTGGTGTCATTGCAAAGGGTGGCATGAAGGAAAGTGCTAATTTATTGCTTATATACTTGATCCACACTGTTGGCAAGTGAGATCATTCATATTGCTTGGAAGGATTTAGGCTCAGTCTTCCAAAGGCTATATGTATTACTCAAGCTTGTTCTTCTGGATGCACTTCCAGGCCTCCCTTTTCACCTTCCTTTCTGGCTTCAAATCATTCAAAACTGTGAATAAAGGTTTGACCCTATGACTATCTCCCCTCTTATATATTTTTCTGACAGGTTCCTATTTTCTATGGTCTAAAGTTAAGCACTTCTCTAATTTTACCTTTAAGTGAACATATTTATTATACTAAGAACATTAGATATGAGCCTGAGTGCCTTTAAGTAATTTAATTTAAACATCTCCAAAATAGTTTACTAGAGAATAATGAAAGATATCAAGACAAAAGGAGAAATGTAGAATGTCAGAAAAGGCACATTTAGATCAATATCTCTTAGCCCTAGGATGGATGTTTCACATTGTATCATTGTTTGTTTTGGGGCTCTTCTAGTCTCTGCAATGGAAGTCAGTAGCAGCCCTCTCCTAATGTCCTTTGTGGCAACAGCCAAACATCTCTCAAATACTGGTAAAAGCTTCCTGAAGAAAGGTGCAAAATCACAGTCTAGTTGAAAGTGATGGTTTAAGCTTTAAAGGACAAATTGTATAGAAACACCACTGACAAAGTCTACACTAAGCAATTCTCATGATACAATGAATCAATAATATGATCCATCTCATCTTGAAGTGTTCATGTACTATAGGAATGCTGTGTACTTTGGACTGGCCTTCTAGGAGTCTACAGTCAAGTAAAAATTCATGTTTTGTATTGCCAAATACAGAGGTAAATATAGACATTAACTTATGATGGAAGTTCATTTGACTTGAGATGGTATAATTTTGTGGTGGTATAAAAGGAAAACATATTTTAAATGTCCATTTTGATCTTTGCAAAACTAGCAATCTATGATATGATAGACTTTTAATCTGCTGGTTTAAGTCCCAGCCAGTTACATGAGTGTGAGAATAAACAGATGCTTCTATACATACTTCTTTAGGTTACAAGTATTATAAACAACTCTTCTCCTTTCTGTAGTCTGATTTTCTTGTAAACATGATATATTGTAGAGCATCCTGGGAAAGGAGTCTCAATTGAGCAATTGCGTTGATCAGATTGACTAGTGCATATGTCTATGAAAGACTATCAATTAGTGTAGGAAAGCCCAAACCACTATGAGGTACACCATTCTCTCAACATGTCTTGGGCTATACAAGAGAGCTAATGAAGCATGAACCTGGTGATGAGCCAGGAAGCAGCATTCCTTATCACTGCTGCTTCAATATACTGCCAAGAATTCCCTTCATGATAAACTGTGACCTAAAGTAGGATTATGTTGTTACATTATAAATAATTGGCCCTCCTACTGGTCTACTGGTTTAATAAAAATGCTGATTGGCCAAAGGCAGACAGGAAGTATGGGCAGGAAGAAAACTCTGAGAACAGGAAGAACAGGGCAGAGATGCCACAGAGACTCCAGAGTTGCCAGACAAGCAAAGGACAAGTATGCTGTCCTGAGAAAAGGTACTAACCCACATGGTTGAACAGGATAAAGTATTATGGGTTAGTTTAAGAGTAAAGAATTAGCAAGTCATATACCTGGGTCCCAGGTAAATCAGTGTACAATTAATGTAAGCATCTGTGTGTCTCTGTGAGACTGTGGGACTGAGGGTCTGTGGGTCTGTGGGTCTACAGGTCTTTACCTCAAGGCTAGGCTGAAAAGGGTAAGAAACTTCATACAACAGTGACCTACCACTATAAACTAAAAATACCCATTCCTACTATAAGTCACCCTTAGTGTGTTTAATCACAGCATTAAAACAGATACTTGAACCTATATATAATTTTTGCTCATTGACTGTATTATGAATATTTACTAATAAAAATCTTGTCACTTTGTAGTTCCTTCTCAAGGGCTGCAATTAGAAGCTGAACAAGAGTTATATCATCTTAAGATTTATTTTTGTTATTTTAAATATATATATATATATATATATATATATATATATGGAAATTAACAAATGTGCCCTTGTAGCAGGCTTTCCTTTAGTCCACCAACCAGCTTCCAAACCATGACAGAAGGAGACAAGTCAAGATATAGCCCAGGATGACATCAAACTAAAGATTCTTCAGCTTCAACTTCCTGACCACCAGAATTGCATGCCTGTGCCAGGTTATGTTAGGTACCAAAATTAAGACTTAAACCTGCTGAGGAAGCTTTATTTCCGAGGACATCCTAGACCCTAATCTCTGAAACGGACTTATCTTTCTGAAATTTTAGTACTACTGTTTTTTTTTTTTTTTTTTTTTTTTTTTTTTTTTGTGACTGGCATCTGGTACATTCTCAATAAATATTTATTGACTGTGAAAAATTCATGCATGCCATACAGATATGCTTACTACATGGAAATTTGGCTTATATTTTCAAAGCAGGGTTTTGATAGGATGTCATTTTGGGTAGAGGGGAATCTTAAATGAGCACTAACAAAGCATTCATATGCAGGAAACCACATGCTGGCATAAGAGAGAAACAGGGTGATCAGTTAGAGAATGCAGCATGGAAAGACTCTTTGCAAAGTGATGTTGAAACCAGTTTCTAAATGTATGAAAAGACAGAAAGAAAAGCTTCTGCATTGCACTTCCTCTCACATGTGCTCCAATGTCTACTTCTGCGGTTCTTTCCTGTGTCATTTTTCCTTCCTTTTTTATTTAAGAATCTTTTAAAATCCTTTTAGCTACCAACCACAGGTCTTCCTCTCATCCCTCCTTCCTCTCCCCTCAAGACTCCCCCATGCTCTTCTCTAGTTAAGGCCTCTTCCCATGGTGGGGTCAGCAAAGCCTGGTACATTTGGTTGAGGTAGGTTCAGACACTCCTCACTGTAGTATGAAGTTTCTGGCCCAGACTTTCGGGCCTAACCTCAAAGTCTAGACCCACAGACCCGCAGTCCCGCAGTCCCACAGAGACACACAGAAGCTTCCAATAGTTTTTGGCTGATCAGCCTCAGGCCCAGGCATATCACATGCTAGCTCTCTACCCTTATTCTAACCCATGTCTCTTGTTCAGCCATGGGGCTCGGTACCTTTTCTTAAGGCATCATAGTTGTCCTTGGCTTCTTCCGGGCCTCTCTCTGGAATTCCCTCTGGTGTTCTGATCTGGCATTCTATTCTCAGAGTTTTTAGTCTGGTAGCCCCACCTACACTTCCGGCCTGCCTTTGGCCAATCAGCTCTTTTTATTAAACCAGTGGTTGGGACAATTATTTAAAATGAAACAACACAACTTCCCACACCTCACTGCATCAACACCATGAAAGGTCTTCCACATAGGTAATGTACTTCAAAAAGGCAGCTAATACTCCAGGGATAAATCCTGCTCCCACCACCAGTGCCCCTCAAACAGACCAAGCTACACATTTATCCCCCACATGCAGAGGACATAGTCCAGTCCCATGAAGACTCCATAGTAGTAGGTATAAGGTTTGTGAGTTCCCACTGGGGAAATCAACAGAGACCACAGAACCAAACTTAGTCACTTTTTTTTTCCTTTTAATTTGGGTGGGAACCCCAATTTACTTATTATTTTATTATGTTTTTTTAATAAAAAATGTTATTTTTATCTATGTATCCCCTGCTCCCCTCCCCTTCCTCCTCCCATTCCATCCCAGTCAGCCTTCAGCCCTTACCCTCCCCATCCACTCATCCCCTCCACCAAAAGGACAAGAAGTCCCAAGGTGGGTCAGCTCAGCATGGCACATCCACTCCAGGCAAGTCTGATGTCACTTTTCAATGACATATGCTTACTGGGATGTGAGAAAAAGGATGAGCCTGCAGAGAGTCACTGCTTAACCATACACATTTATCTTTAAGCATGATGCATTAGGGAAAGATTAAGCATTGTCACAGTCATCCTCACCAGCCAAAGTTTTTCTTCTGTTTGTTATTTAGGAAAAAAAAAAAGTGTAAAGAATAAATGATGTGTAGCCCAGCCATTTTCAAGTCGTGATATCCTGTGCTGTCTTCTTAAGTTCTGTAGGTTACAATAAGTGCCAGACTTCTACTGTCCCTGCCATTTGTTTTTGATGCACGTTGTCTTACTATCCTGAAACCTTTATAACTGATAAAATGTCACATTTTAAAATTTTGGAATATATATTAATATGTTACCAGTGATGAGGTAGGTAAATACAGCAGGTGACAAATAGTGTTTAGATGTCAACCCATCAAATGAATGGTTTTCTGATGGAGGAACCTTGTCAGGCAGGACTTGCAGGACTCTGAAAAATTGGTTGCTCCTGTCTGTTATTTCACATGAGCAAAAACTGCTATGGAATCTCCCTTTACCATGCATTTTCATGTAATGTACACCACATGTAATCCCATGATTACATGTTATGGGCACATATATTTGTGGATGGTCAGAATGGTGACTTCTCCTTACACTGTTATTATGATAAGTAAAACAAGCCCTCGTAGTTAAGCCATTGTTTCACAGTATGGTGAGAACCTTAGAGGCCTCTCTATAATTACCTTACTAACAGGGCAATTTGGCAGAAAAGGAGTCTCTATGAATAGATCACAAGCAGACCTTTCACAGATATTACTCAACGACAAAATTATGAAATGCCTGGCCTTGCTGAATCAAGGTTGTTCAGATGCTGAATTACCCTGAGCTCCCCCACACCACCACCATGAATAACAACAGGTGATAATGAATTCATAGAACTCACCTGTTTTGACTCTTTAGCAATTAATATTTTATATAAACATTCTAACTTAAGTTTGTGATATAAAACTCAAGCTTCTGTTGACTAACTGTTATTTAGGTCCCAAATAACAACTGAACTGACCAAGCCTGAAGAAAAATTGTTTTATGTCCAGCTAATTGCAGATGCCCCTGGCCAGAAAGTGCCAAGCACCATGTCCCTAACTATGTGTTGCCATGGCAAATGGCTTTGCTCCTTACTTCTCTCAAAGACTGTGCTACTGACCTTGAGAGAGCCTTGTAACTTTTCTTATTATTGTGAAGATCCTTGAGTTAGAAGTGTTTATAGTGTGAGATAGAAAGAGAGCTGAGAACTAGACCTGAGAAAAATCAGAGAAGAATTATAACTTAGAGCTAGAGAATTAGAGACAATTAGAGCAAGATAATTAAAGCTGAAGAAGTATGAAAGAGAATTACCCTAAGATTGTGTGTGAATTATTATAGATAAAAAATCTTTCTATCACTACTCTTGAGAAGTCTTTCTCTGAATATTCTGAGTGGGAGATCTGGGAGCTAGACTTTCAGGCACTAAATTAACATTTTTCTAGAAGCAAACCAGAACAGTGCTATTGAATCTGCTTCTGAAATCACATTCCTTTGTTATTCTGAACAAAATTCTATTGTGGACTTTGCTGTAAATATTTATAAGGTTAAAACTCTGAAAAGTCTTCCTGGCTCTTCCCGTTTGGTATGACACAAGCTGTTCATTCTATACCCAAAGCCAGGAGTGAGACTTAGAAGGAAGCAAGACAGAAGAGAACAAAACTTTTCCCCCTGTTCTGGAATTAGGTGATGTGGGAATGTCTTTCTGTATGCTGTGAATCTCAATCTTTAAAGGAGCTGTTTTGGCCCATGACAGGCACCATAGAAAAAGTAGCACTGTGCTGTTGGTAAAATAATAAGAAGAAGAATTAGAAAACACTTTGTTTTTTTTTTTTTTTTTTTTTTTTTATCTTTCCTGCCTCTCCATCACATATTCATTTGTTCTACTGGCCTTGGGAGCTGCAGTATGTCACACATACCCTTTAACTCAAGCAATTTTACTTTCAAAGGTTCCATTGAAATGAAATGTTGTTCTGGTCTGAAGCCTCTGGATTATGGTACACCATTAATACTGGGCCATCACGAAAGAAAATCTTCTCAGATATTCTGTTGTTGCTGTAGGCATAGATATCCTGCAACTATGATTCAGTAGAACCAGCCACATCATGTGCCACAGTAGGTTGTAATGGAGTGGATGTTGGAGTAAGCCACCTCAAAGCCCTGGATAGGGGTCTTGGTCAAGTAGCTGAACTGTTCAGTCCTGGCCTTCACCAAGAACATGATGGAGGATGGACTGTTATTTTATAGCTATCAAGAGTCAGTGTCAGTGCCAGCTCTCTCATGTCCACAAAACTGGGACCAGCTCTGGGGTTGGAGGGCAGGTATCCCTCTGAGACAGCCTGTGAGGGGCAGGACAAATTCTCTGGTGCCCAGGCTCCAGGATCCAATGGCTCCCCTGTGGTAATACAGTTCACAAACACTAACACAGACACTAGATACAGTAGGGTCATGGATGCAGACATGGCCCTTAGCTACAACTCTTGCCCCTTCCATGAGTCACTATAGCCCTGGGTAGCAGCTCAAGTCACACAGATGGGTATGACCCCAGCTGCTGGGTGACCCACAAAATACAATGTGGCCTCAGTGGCAGCATAGACTCCAGATATCACATGGTCTTTGTAGTCACACTGGCCATGGACACGGTCACAGACTCCAGCCAAAGAAAGACCACAGACCCAGACATAGGCCTGTTCCTCCCCACTGTTACATCTTCTGTTCTGCTGCTCTCAACAGCACGAAGCCCTCAGCTTCTCCTTTCCTCCCATTTTTCCATTACATACCTGTTCATGGTAATAATGCCTGCCTGCCTAAGCCACAGGGCACTGGACAGACCTCTTAAAAAGATTAATTTTAAAAAGAAACAATGTCTGCTGCAATAATATGAACTGATCTGGAAGACATAAAGCTGATGAACAGCTTTTGTCTCCCCTACTTTCATTGAAATTAAAGAGGCCAAAGTCATAAAATGAATCAGAATGGTTGGTAGGGTCTGGAATTAGAGACAGGGTAATGTATATGCTAAGGCAAAACATAGTTTAGTCATGAAAATACTAGGGGTTTACTGTACAACATGGCAACTATAAATGATACTCTGCTGTACACTTGAAAGTTGTCAAGATGTTCTAACCTTAGGCACACACACACACACACACAAAATGGCAATTAGAAGTTAACGTATGTATGAACAGTTTGATTATGTCAATCATTTGACAATACATATACGTTATATAATGTCCCATTGTAAGTTTTTGATATGTACATTATTGTGAGAATTATACCTTGATGGGGTAGGGGAAATTTAAAAAGGGGGTCAAGAAAAGGACCCTGTGACAATAATGAGGTTTTGGTAGACATGTTGGGAACATGTCCTGGACACTTAGTAATGTAGGGCACAGATATCTTTAAATGTCACAAAATTGAAGATATAATGCATACAAGAAAAAATAATAAAGTCACATTTATGAGAAGCCTCATCTAACCAACAGACATGCTGTTTTCAAAAAAAATTCTTTGGATATTAAATCTAAGCCCTCACTTAGGCATTTGGGCCTCATCAGCTAAGAAGAAAAATTGTCCTTGGTGGCCAAATAGAGTCAGGCAATGACAGTCCAGGTTTTAGCTCATCCCAGATACCTTGCCTCTCAACACACTGTGGGCTGCATGAAAATGCAGCACTGTGCTGTTGGTAAAAGAGAATGTTCTTCTCATGAAGTCTGTAATATGGCCAGAGGCCTCTCCAAAATTAAAGCTTAAGTGAGCAGGGACTTCCAAAGCACTTTCCACACAAAATGAATGATCAGAGATATCGATATCACCCATATCTTGCCTAGAATGTACTAGGTGACTTATAAGCATTTTCTTTAAAGTCAGTAAATAAAGGTAATAGTTGGCTATAGGTTTATAGAAGTAATCCTTAAACAACCAGCCAGCATAGCAAGCTAAACAGCAGAGCACTGTCAGCTAGAAGAACTCACAGCTCTCAGCAAGGAGTAAAGGACAGGTAGTATCATAGTCAATAGACCAGGTAATTCTTGGATATTTGTTGAGAACACAGATCAGTCAGGATGTGGAATGGGAACACAAAATGACTTAAAAATAATGTACCCTTAGCCAAGTATGATATTTACCTGTCTTTAGAATATTTGAGTAGCAGAAGCAGGAAGCAGGATGATTGGCATTACTTTGTGGCCAGTCTGGAGGAAACTGTGTCTCAAAAACAGAAATTAAAACAAATAAAATAAACAAAGTTCTCCTCAAAGACTAGAAGTGAGTACAAGCATGGCACTCATCCTGGGTACCCTTTCCAGTCTCACTTATCTTTAGGACTGATAGAAAACACAAGTCACTGTTCCAATAGTTATGTAAAAAATTTTAAAAAATCACTTGGCATGAATAGGATACTGGACATTAGTCATTTTTTTTTTTTTTGCAAGGCACTGAAATATAAACACTTTACGATAACTATACTAACTCTGCAGTAAATCTATCAAATAATGATGATTCGCAGGGTGGAAGGGACCTCCAAATAGTTTACTGTTGTAATGTTTTTTATATTGAATTGTGGCATGGTTATTCATGTTTGTAGATCAGGGAACTGTAGCTCACAGAATATTTCTTGCTTGTCCAGATTTGAACAACTGGTTATTCTGGCTCAGAAACCAGGGAACTTAGTTAGGATTCAAAAAAAAAAAAAAAAAGAACAAAAAGACTCTTCACACAATAGTTATATGATTATGACATCATTGTGAACAATGTAAATACACTTACTTTTAGCTGAAATTCAAAATTTGATTAACCAAATATTTGCTAACTAGTACATAATCTTATATTATGTGCTCTTTTTCAATGGTTACATATTTAATTTAGTCCCAGAAACTGACAAGGCAATGAAATGATAGCATTGTCTTCCTGAGATGGAAGACATCATCCTGTCCACAAGACAGACACATCATCACTTTCTTAAGCCTAATGTTACACAACACTTCTGTCCTATAGTTTCACACAAAACTTTTAAAAAGTAAAAGGAGCAACTCAAAGACAAAATCGCAAGGAAAATCATGAGTACAAGGAGATCATTCACATGAACCCATTCACAGTATGAGAGATTAACTAAAAAGGCTGAATGGCAGCTTTGAGCTAGGAGCAAGTGTGGTATTTCACTCAGGTTTTTCTTCAGCTCCATGGACACCTGAAATGATGTAAATACTCTGGGCATTACAAAATTTCAGAGAGAAAGCATATTTTAGAATACAGATGATAACCCAATCTGGGAGAGACTGATTCTCCTTGTCCCACTCAATAATTAACTATAGCTCTTTGTGGAAGGGCAGACCCCATTCTACACGAGCATATCCATTGATATTGGCATTGTTTCAGCCATGTTTATGTAGCCATTTCTAGGACATACTTGTTTTACAGTATGGCTCTTACATTCTTTCTGTTCCCTCCTCCATAATCTTCCCTTAGCATAGACGTGGTAGTTTTGATGCAGATATACGTGGAGGCTCCTAACTATCTCTTGATACCTGCATGGCTCTAGTTTTTGTTTGGAATGGATTCTGTGATGATCTTCAGTTACTTCATTTCTGTGTATAAGTAAAAAATTAGAATTATGCTCACCTAACAAAGTTGGTAGTAAATTATTTTGAAATGTCCATGACCTCACTAGTCCCAGAAAGCTGGATATACTTCCAGTACCAGGCAAAATTTCTCTATTGTTGAGTGGACTTGAGTCGAATTAGATAATAATTGGTTGCCACCAATATGTGAGTCACACTTACTGCATCATTATGCATGTCTTTCCATGCTGATAATTGCCATGCTACATAGGTGTTGCAGCTGGATACACTGTTTAATTGTTTCCTTCCATTAGCAGCTTGCATAGACCTTTCTAGAATCATAGAAGCTCGAGCACAGGAAAGAGGCTTTCCATTGAAATCAAGCTTGAATCATATACCAGTTGTTTATAAGTTGATTTATTCCTTGTGTCTCAAACAATGATTTTAGTGATACACACAAATACACACATACACACACACACATACACACATAAGGGCACTTTGATGTTAAAAGAGAGAGAGTTTGTGAGTATGTGTGAGAGTCTAAAATTCTTCTCTGTTGGACTCAACGTTCTAGTGTTCATCAGCTTCTGGTAACTCCACATTGGAGGACCAAACATTCAAGAATTAAGCCTTTGAGGGGCAGAGATCCAAGATGATCAAGATTTGGCCTTGGAAAATGCCACACATCAGTTATTATCCCATCCTGTGAAGACAGATTTTGCTAAACAAAAGTAAGCCTCACTAAGATCCAAATCATTAACCAGAGGGTATATTTCATGTCTAGAGCAACAAAGAAAAGTAAACACTCTGATTTCTGATTATTATGTTAAATTTGTTCTCTAGATCATTTTTCTAACATGAATTAATTATAGAGGTTATAGAGTATGATCTCTAATTAATCTTTTTCTTTTTAAATAATCAAGAAAATTAATAGTGCTGCCAAAATACAAGCATTGTTTGATTTTCTTATGCAAGAAAATCACTGAAATGTCAGTAAAATATCAAACCTGTACATACAGCATTGTTTTCCATTTCACATATTTTGTCATTGTTTTATGATGTCATAGTTTGTACTTGATTTGGGGTACATGATTTGTCTTTAAGCTAAATCAATAAGTTAAAAAATCAAGCATCAAAAATATTACATTATGTTTTAAGCAGAATGATCAATGAACACAAATAAAACAAGGCATATCTGTGCACACCAGTAAAAATTCAATAAACAAAGGCAGGCAGGAGACAAACTGAGAGAAAATAATTTCCATCCAATATTCCTGAGAAGTAGCCCATTTTCTTGATCTATTTTTGGTTATTTAAACAGTAAAAAAAAAAGTAATCTAACAGAAAATAGCACAAAAAATGAAAGCAGTAGTAATCTCACAAAACTTTTAAAACACTAAAACAAATTAAAATACAGAAAATATGATTCAAATTTGTAACTGACATATTCAGCAATTTGATAACAACACAAAAATTCAATGAATCACTGCCTTAATGATAACATGACAAAACAGGTATTATTGCCTTTAATTAAGAAAGGAATTACTGGATATTATTAGAGTAAAACTTTGAAACTACCATTAGAAATACATTAGGACTACATGCTCTTTTATGAAGGTATAAAAACAAGAGCATCATCAAAGCACCCGAGTAAGAAGAAATCATCAGACAGTACAGAATCAACTGTACTGATTTCTTGGTGAGTTATATATAGAAAGAAATGTTAATTAAAATATTTTAAGTATTGACATAGAAATTTTAAATGCGAAAATAATTTGTATTTCTACATATAAAAATAAGCTAAAAACTTTGAAGTATATGTTCTTAGCTTATTTATTTATTCATTTGTTCATTTATTATTGAAAGATTTGCTTATGGGTCTCTATGTGTATGTCAGTCTCTGGGTCTGTGTATGCATTCAAGGGTACCCACAAACCAGAAATAGGTGCTGCAAGTGGAATTCAGGTAGCTTTGAGCTGTCAAATGCTGAAGCAGGGAACAAAACTATGTCTATAATATGTGCATCATACTTTCTTTAAGCACTTAAGTAGATTTGAATACCGTATGACTCTTTGCCCTTACATTGCTAAAGAGGATAATATGCATCAATACAACTTTTCTCATGGTATAAAAGTTTTTTTTTCTTGACTGTTTATGCAGAATCATAGCACACCAGATAAATTTTAGTATGTTCAAAAAGTTGATCACAATCTTGTATTCCTTTCAGTACAGATTAGACTCTTGTCACATATTTAGCTAGAATTTTTCCATAGTCTTACAATTTGAACAAATTCTGTAGCTCTCATTACCTCTGTTAATGTTGACATTTCTGAAGAATCACATTGTAACTTATATCAAAAATATACGTGATATTTTATAGCTCCTTATATAACCCTGATGGCCTCTTTTTGGCACACATCTTTGTACAAATTGTGAGGAATGTTTTCATGTATCCTTTGCCTTATAACCATTCAATACTATAATCTCAAAGACAACAATTTTTAGACTAGTACCTAAAGCAGGAGTACACAAAACATTAAATTTGTACATAGAAAACTTTAAGATTGTGAAGGAAGAAATAAAGAGATAAACACATGGAGAAATGTTTCATATTCATCTATTCAAAAATCCAATATATAAAACATGCAAATTCTTCCCCCAAAGATTTCTTAGATTCAAAGTAATTTAATTGTAATTAAAATTTCAAGGAGATATGTTATAGATATCAACAAACTGATTCTGAATTCATATGAAAAGACAAAGCCCCAAGACCAGTCAACACAATATTGCAGTTCAACAACTATGGAAGATCTACAGTCCTTTATATCAAACTGTGTTGTAAAGACAGTAATCACATCAAACTGAAATTGGAAATATAAATCCCTACAGAGATCAATGAGACTCTCAAAAAAGCTGTCACTTTATCTTTGATGAAGGAGCAAGGTGAGGCAATTGATAAACAAGAATGATTTCAAGAGCTGTAAGCAAAATATAAAGAAAAGAGAAAGAAAAAACATAAAGAGAAGAGAGACAGTGAAAAGGACAAAGAAAAATGAAAATAGCACAGTTTTTAGACAGTGAGTCAAATTCTACAACCAAAGTTGGCTTTGAACTCACAGTTTCACTTTCCATTTGTTGGAAATACAGGTGTGAGTGGTTACATTTGTCTTAAAATAAAGCATCTTAAGACAGATGTTATCATCCCATATTGTAAACTTAAAGGTCGGAGTTCTTGATCATAAGCACAACACTTTCCCAGAAGGCTTGAGGTCCTGATTTCTATCTATATTAACACACACACACACACACACACACACACACACACACACACATACACATGCACACACACTTGTCCAAACCTGGGAGCTATCAAATCTTCTTCAATACGTCAATATGTAATTTAAAAATAAAGAGTGTTCTACTCTTTCTCCACAATGGAGAAGGGACAAGATGATGACCTGGGCCAACTGACTGAGGTCAACATTGTTAGTCACAAAAAATGTTAATAATATCCTGAGAAGAGTAGCATCAACACTCTGATATTTGTGATAAAAATCATAAAAAAGTAGGAGAAAAAGACCATCAAAGACATACTCTATATTTGAACAGCACTCCTTACAACTATCAGGGTCGTCAAACCTTATGACTCTGAGAATCTGCCACAGGGGAGATGCCTTAACAGATATGTTGACTGATGACGATGTTGCTTCTAGAGAAGATTCTTGAATAAGGACACTAAGTAAAATTTGTTATCTTAATTAATTATATACTGCTATGTAAGTATTGTTTCTCTAATTTAAGAAATTCACTGTACCAACTAAAAGGGGGAACTGAGACCACAGAAAACAGAAATTCAGTGTTGTCATCTACCATCTTACAAATTTCCTGTAAAGGTAAAAATGACTTACTTAAGTTATGGAACATCAAATTTTTGACACTAGAGGATCTTTCTGTTATTTTCTTTCTATAGATATGAACACCGCCATTGAAGGGTACATTTTAATGCACATAGACTTCAAACACAATATAGCAAAAAATAGACTGAATGTGTGAAATAATGTTGCTTCCTGGGATTTTTAATGAAAAAAAATTTGGCTCATGCAAATTGCACTCTCAGAAGTCATCGTCCTTCTTTTTGCTTTACCATATTTTCTAGAAATTTGAATGACCCAGTATGGTCTTCCTTTCCCCAAAAGTATGGGAGTAATTATCAGCCATGCAGTAGGCTGCAATAAATTCTAACAATGAATGTACAATTCATTCACAGAAAAGTGACAAATGAATCTTGGCAGGATCTTAGTCAAATCCCATCAATTACATTAGCTCTTTCATCTATATACAGTCAATCACACATTTGTGACATGTACAATCTTGCCACTGACATGGCTGTTCTGTTTATTTGTTTAATCTTGAATTTTCTGAGCTATGACTGACACATATTAGAGATTGGAAACTGTTTTTCTGATGAACAAGCCAGTGTTCATATTAAAACTCTGAAAAATTTTTAGAGTTTATGAATACAAGGAGAAGAGTAAATGCTGGGACATTGACAAGTATCTCTTTCATAAGACTGTTGTTTTTATTAGCATGATTTAAATGGATAGCATACCAGGTCTTTTTCTGGAATGATGGAAAAGAATACCCTATGACTTGGAAATAACCCAAGTACATCACAAAACTCAAGGAGACTTCCTATTAGTCTTCTGTCATCATTGTGGGCATGAGAGCATTTCCTACCTATCCTGAATTAGCAGTACTCATCATGTAGTGTAACGAACAGCAATGTGTTCTACTTCAATTCTGAGTAATGAAACTCACTTGGCTCTACTGAACATGCAGGGAACTAGAGGCTTTATGAGTAGGAGGAATCTGGACATCCACAGGACCAACATGCATGTCCAGATATATAGGTGCAGAACTATTGCCTGGTGAACAAGGACACTAGAATCATCTTGTATATTTTTAGACAAAAGGATTTTGTAGCCATTCTACTTTGATGGTTCAGGGTAGACATTTTAACAACACATCTACTTATTTAGTATCTGTACTCAGTAAAAGTTTGAGAAACATTAATAATAAAATTAGGGAAAAGATAGATTAATAGTTTCACCTTCTATTTCTGTAAAAGAGGTAAATCTACTCTTGTACCAAGAGCAGAACATGAAAATTTTTTCTCTTTTTAAGTTTAGACTAAGAAGTAATGTTTTTCAGCATGGTATCTTCATAAATACATGTCATCATGATTTTGCTACCCAGCTAGACCTATGTGATTTGGGTTTTGCCCTGTTGTACTTCAGTCTTGCTCTGATTCAATAAATTGTTGCTATGCTCCTATTCTCTGATAGAATGGAATTTTTTTTCTGTGCAATTGTATATTGTAAATAAATACTTTATATTTTATTTTATAAGAACTTGCAATGAAGTGACTATCTTAGTCTGAGTATTAAATAACATTGAGATTATTAAAGACTTGGAATTAAGCTCAACTGAATTAATTTTTCATTCCAAAATGACTCACAGCCTATGAGAAAAAAGGATGAAAGTTTATGATTTGAATTGATGAGTTGGGTTATTGTCTTGTCAATGTTCTATTGCTGTGAAGAGACACATAACAATGGCAACTCTTATAAAAAAAAATAGTTTACAATTTCAGAGGTTTAGTCCATTATTATTCTGGCAAGAAGCTTGGCAGCATGCAGAATGATGTGGTTCTAGAGAGGCAAGCAATAAGACTCTTGGCTTGGCTCATATATTTGAACACTTGGTCATTAAGGAGTGATGCTACTTTACAGTGATTAGGAGGTATGATCTTGTTGCAGTAGGTGTGGCCTTGTGGGAGGAAGTGTGTCATTGAGGATGGATTTGGGGGTACCATTTGTAGGTGTCGGGCCGACAAGTTACTGGGGTAGTTAAGGACAGACACTCAGCTATAGATATAGGGAAGGAATCCCTTTGGTTCAGAACCACAAAGAGCCTGAGTTTATTTCCAAAAGCACCTATATACATTTTCAAGCCAGGATTTAAACAGAGCATAGTACAAGATATTCAAAAATTATCTTGAGAAAACATTGTACTGTTCTTGAGTCAGGCTGAAGGCTGCTGCATTATCACATCCTGTGGCTCCTAGTTCCAGCAGTAAGATAATGGATTCTTTCTCAGGGGTTTGTCAGACTATTCCCATGGTCATCAAGGGTAAAGCAAGGAGCAAGCTGAACTCATTAGAACCCTAAAATAGATGAGTCATTGTGACTCCTTTTACTTTGCTCATCAGTATGGGAAACTGAGTAACCATATGGGCTCTCACACACATTCCTATTCAAACTACCCCAGTCATCACAAGAGTGAGATTGCGTTAAAATTGTCAATTTAACAGTAGCCAGAATCACTAAAATAAGGAAGCTCTTGGTGTATCTATACAGCATGATGAAGACTGGATTAATTAAAGAAAGAAGACCCCTCCCCCTTCCCCCCTCTTCATAATAGAGAACCATTCCAGAGTCTGAAATGTCTGAAATCAAAAAGTAATAAAACAAAAAGCTAAGCACTAACATTCACAAATTCTTAAATCCTTCTTCTTGACCATTAACACAATGTGATCAACTACCCCTTCAATCTTCTGTTGCCAATTCATCTCCTGCTGCCATGCCTTACCCACTATGTTAGACTGTTTCTTGGAACTGTGCACCAAGTACAGTAATGATCCTGGGACTATAAATGAGCTGGCATAAATGTCTCATGTAGGATTGAGCCCTCTAAAGACAATTAGACATTGGCCAGTTATTAATCTCTCATTAATCAATGCTCACCGAAAAAGTGAGCATCTCCAACCAAAAATAAGATAAGTACTTGTCCATGAGCACAAATGATGAGCAAGGTATCCTGACTACAGCCCTTTTAGCAAAACTTTATCAGTGGACCTTTGACCATGTTGACAACACCAATGGGTTTCCTTTTAGGATATGGATCTCAAATCCAAACATAAATGGATTGGTTACCTCTCTGAACTGTCATGCCAGCAGGGAGCGTATATTGCCAGTTAGATCAAATGATACGCATGGCCCACAACTGGCAGAAACCATTAATACCTTTTCTCTCTGAGCAGTCTGAAAACATTTTTACTTATTCTGCGCCCACGCACAGCTCCCCCACATACTTTTTTATTGATTCTTTGTGAATTTCACATCATACAGCCTGATCCCATTCATCTCTTCAGCTCCTGGCCTCTGCCTTAGTTACCCCTCTCCCCCCAAATTTAAAGGTCTAGCCAAAAAAGCATAACAAAATACATAAATCGCACTATGGAAACTGTACCATGGCCCAGTGAGTCACATAGTACACCTTCTAGTCCATACGTCTTTACTTGTGAGTTTTTATACCACATCTTTGGAAGAGCTGTAAGGAGGGACTGAGAGGAGAACTATTTAGCTCCTTGCTTCCTGTGGTATTTGATGATTTAGCTGGGACAGTGCTGGATTGTTGCCCTGGTGGTGAAGATGAGGGAAAGCCAGTGCGCTGACCAATACAGCTACTCCCCAGGCAAAGAAACAGGGCTATCATCCCACCCCAGCATCTGTGAACTGTGGGAGTATGTGAAGGGGCCAGATATGCAGATCCAAAGCTACAGGATCTCCATGACATAGGACAACAACAGAATATCCAGGAGGAATCCCAGTGGAGGGCGTAGTACCATACAGTAGCTGAATCACATATTCTAGCTCTATGAATAGTAGCCAGTGGGAAAGAAGCTTCCAGATAAACTTCAGTCCTCTACCCAGAGTGTATGATGTCTTCAGGTGTATTGTCATACTATTTAGTCTTGTGAGCAAGCAAGAGCAAGGAACCTTCTTGACGAGTATCTCATGGGAAAGTATTCCACATGTGACACTGGGACATTCATTTTCCAGTCTATGGTTTTTGATAGGAACATTATCCAACTATGCAGTTTACCTCATTAAAACTATTTTTAAATTGTTATTATTTTTAAAATTCAAAATAAACTTTATTATTAAAAGACAGAAAAATAAAATAATATATGCCCATCTTAAACAGATTTAAAAACCAAACAGCTCAATGAACTTGAATAGAAATGAATAAAAGTACAGTTAGAATAACCTTACTGAAGCTGTGAAGCTTTACATTGGCATATACATTTTCACAATTGAATATGTTTTTAAGTTCTTATCTTTCACCAAAAATGAAAAATCCACCTTGGAGTTAGAAGTAGAAAACCAGTCAGCTCTTTGTCATCTATCGTAACTCATTTCTATGACCTGAATTAACCCATCCTCATTCCCATTTATTTTTGCTTTCAGACAGGTTACACTGTGTTCATATGTATGTAGATTATTCACTAGGCTCCACATATAAAGAAGGACATGTTTTTTTGATGTTATATGACCTACTTAATGTTATATATCCTAAGTACTTTCATATCCCTACAAGTTTTGTGATTGCAACCATTTATGTAATTAAGTGAAATCATATTTACCTCTATTTCCCTTTCCAATTCCCTCACGCCTCCCAAACTGCTCTCTGCAGCTTCATGTCTTTCCCTTTTATTAAAAATGACCCACTACATCTAGTTAGTGCTGTAATGTGCATAGTTATAAGCTCATCAATTGGATCACATGATGGGAAACCTACCAATAGCTACATCTTCATAAAAAGGGATTCTTTCTCTCCCAGAAACTATTTGCTGCCAACAATGTGTCTGTGTGTCTGTGTGTTTGTGGTGTCTGTGTTTGGCCTGGTATACTTTTTTTTTTTTTTTTTTTTTTTTTTTTTTTTTTTTTTTTTTTTTTTTTTTTTTTTTTTGCTGGACTAGCTGTGATTTGTAAAGTAGAGGGAGAGACCATCTTGCATTTCCTTTATCAGACTATTTGAATCATTAGAAGCTATTTGGTGTTACTAATTTTTGAGATCTGATCATGGGTGTATTAGTCAGGGTGCCAATGGGAAACAGATGGCACATTCAAATTAAAATAACTCTAGGGAGTTTAATAAAAGAACTATTTACAAAGATGTGGCAGGGTGAACTTTGGTAGTGTTTACAACCCTGAAAGGGTCACTGGTAACATCAATTGTAGAAATTCTTAAAAAAAGTCATATGGACACAGTCATGGGAAAAGATGACCTTAAACTTTGGAGATGCAGCCCAATCAAGGATAAATCACAGAAGCTGGTAGAATACATACCTTTATCTCCCTTCACTTTCCACCTCCCTCCAATCTCCTCTCTCCATCTTCCTCTCCCCCACTCCCTTATCTGCATAGGGCAAACTATAGCCAGGCAGCTAGGATGTTTGGTATAATAGAATAGAATATGTAGCAGGAAGGAATGAAAGAGAATCTTTAGGTCATCAGGAGAGAATCCAGTCCAGTATAATGAGCTAAAGGACAAAAAACTTAGATACAGACAATTATCTCTCAAGTATTCAAATAGTGCTGCCTATGACACTCTTTACAAAAAAAAAAAGTTTTATGAGGGCAATTGTACATCAGTGTGTACATTCATTCTGTCTCTGTCTCTCTCTTTCTTTTTCTCAGTAAGTTTTATATCTTACTAACTCTCCCCAAATATAGTGCAATCATTGTATGTGAACCATTTGTTCATCAACAGTATGATTTTACAATCTGAATAAATGTTGATATTTTCAGAAGGTACAATAGATCTCATTAAATAATATAACCAGCCAAAAGGAAATGACCTATAGCCCTGTAAGTCTTGTTCAATGGGGTTAGCGGTATTGATACTGATACACATTAACAAACAAAATTTGAAAATTTAAATTGGGCACTTTTAATTGCCATGCAGTAGTTATAAAACAAGAGACTCTGAGATCCTGAACTTAATCCCCACCCAAATATTTTTAATAGAATTTCAAGGTGTATATTGCCAGTCCCATGTGAGATTGTTAGTGATAAATGTATAAGGAGGATAAGATATATGTTTCCACTTTGGTTCTGGACAAGCCTAGACATATGAACTAACTTTGAAATGCTACTCTGGCTGTACTAAAAGAATTGTCCAGTGTTTTCCATGGCTAAAGCCGAACACCTAGTTTCTGTCTAGTTTACAGTTACTTCTAGTGTATTGTATTTGGTATGTAAAAAACTAAAACATCCTGAAAATTGCAATTCTTTCTTCTTCTTTTATGTGTCAGCGATATATACATGTAACAACTAACCTTCTACTATTTTCAAGTAGTAAGATCTCTAAGTAACAGAGATTATATAAATATCTGTTTTGCATTCTTGCAGCTTACACAGATCTTGCCTTCATTGTATCATGATAAAAACAGTAAAGCTCATCTGAGGATACAAGTTTTCTTGTTCAGGACTCATCATTAAAGTCATAGATTAAATTACAGTCAGGACTGATTAGGAACCACTTCCCAATAAAATATTTTTAATTTATTGTTTTATTTGAGTGGATGTATTTAAAGTTTTAGAAAATATTTGATAAAAATGTAACTGAAAGTACTTGAAGATAAAAAAAATTGAAAGTTTTGTAAGTCTGGAATGTTTACTATCATTAAAATTATATTTAGTGTTTAGCTGTATATAGACCTATAATTGTTATAGCTATAATGACTAAATATGAGTTTGGTTTTGTTTTATCTGTTGTCTAATATTTCATCTGAAACACTAACTTTCAGATGTTTAATTTCTTGAATAGCACAAATGGAAGAACTGTCAAGTTTCTCAGTAACCCAGTTTGTCTACAGGACCTGAGATGTAGAAGCTCATTAAGACTTTATCATGGACAGTTCTACTAGTTACTTGAGAATAAATAGCTGTCTTTAGGAAGGGTTTCAGTCTGTGTTTCACAGGGTTCTGGTTGGTGTGGGAAAACCATATATAGTATATAACTAGTATAAAATGAAACTCAAGGCAAATTCTCAGCACAGTATAAAGAATGGTGCAGATTTAACATTGATATGCAGAAAATTTTGAGAACTGTACCCACAGCAGAGTAGGTGTAATCTGTCATTCACAGCTATGATTTAGTTGTCTATTGATTTAGTGACCCACAAACAAAAAACATTTGAATACAGATGTATTAGTTCCAAATACATTGTAGACACGTCTTTTCTTTCATTATTTTTCTTAACAATGTAGCCTTGCAAGTACTTATTTAAAAATGAACATGTATTAGGTATTATAATCAATCTAGAGATAATGTATTCTGTATAGGAAGATGTGTACAGGCTACATGCAAATTTCTGGCATTTTACATCATGATTTGTATCTTCAGATTTTTAATATCTGTTGGAGGTCCAAAGAAAATTCTCATGAAATATAGAGTGATAATAGCAGTGATTTTTTTTATAAGAATCACCATAGTTGAATATTTATATGGAAGAAGACTACATCTCCCACAATAGAAACTAATAAAATAATGATACAGAGGGAGCCATTAGTGAAAGTTTCTGTAATCAGAATTTTCTGTTGTGGTTTTCCCTTGGACCGGATTGTAATTTTATCTCAATTATGTTGAAATTGTCTTACTATTGTGTTGTATCACCAAAATCACAAATGCCATAAAGGCTTGTGACAGCAATGATTTTCCTTTATATTGAATATCAGCTCAGTATAGGCATCAAATCTTGATGACAGAGACTAAGTCCAGGTTTTGTATATGATGATTGCCTAAGAGAGTGATGTGGTAAGGTTGTGGACACTTTCTAAGAATATAGGCTAGATATCTTGATTTATTTTATATTTTTTTCTTGTTCTCAGATATGATTTCACACTGTTTACTGGTTCATTTCCACATAGCAAATAAACCTCCTTTATTGCTTCAGGCAAGCTTGCTTTGTTCCCTGACGGCCGCCTCTACTCAGCAGCACTCTGGTCCTGTAGTTTGTTATTCTCTATCAAAGGGACTTTGGTGGCCATCCATCATTATTTCAGCAAGTCTCTTTAGGGCCTTCCTTCTCACTAACAGCATTTAAGCAAATTATTTCTTTCCTAAAAGCAAGATGTTCAATGCAAGAGAAAGCAAAAATCCTTTTCCTATATAAGTTTTTATTTCAGGCTTTTATATATGTCTGACAATTTGATGTAATAAAAAGGTAAAAAGGAAAAAGATTTAAAATTTCAACATATACAGCTAGCCATGTTGATTTCCCATCACCTTTGGGTTAAATTAAGCCCTATTGATGAATTTAGTATGTCTGATAGGCTCGGCAATTTAGGAATAGTTGCCATAGTTTTACAAAATTCCATTCCTGATACAACAAAAAGATACTTATTAAATATAACAATTAATTCCCCCTTTTTATTTTAATAAAACTATTGTGAAAATGTTATACTTGTTCTTCCATATTTCTTTATAAAGATCTAGTGTTCTGGAGAAAATATCATTCATTTCTCTTTTATGCTCATCAGCTTTCAATCTGCAAATGTTATGAGCCAATTTATGCTACATCAAAATAATGAATTAATATCTTTGCTTATTCAAGGTAATGGAAAGGAAAAAAAAACATTGAAAAGAGAAGGAAACCAACACTTTTTGGAGCAAGTGTTGAGCCTGATGCAGTATATAAATGCAAATGTGTCTATTTTAGGGGGGAAAATGGACAAGAACAGCCTGAAAAGGAAATGAAACATTATGCGGATAAAGTTGCTTGCCCAATTAGACAACTGAAGTCTTTAAGATTGAGTTAAAATTGAGGATAAAGGGATAATGGGAACTAAGTAGATTGCTAAATTATATCGTCCTCACATCTGCAAAAGAGAATGTGGAAGTATCTATAGGATGGAAAGACAAGTCATAGCTTCCTAAGGGAAAAGGATTTGGTACGGATCTTAAGATAAGACCATAGTTTTGCTGTGTGGAGAAAAAAGAATGGATTACTATTTTCTTTTAAAAGAAAACTATGTTAGGCATTTGTTGAACTCTTCTACTAGGGAGCTACAAGGTTGAAGGGTGTCAACATAATTTTCCAAGAAGTTCTGTATTGTGCAATTCAATTAAATTTAGCAGATGTGAGGGAACATAATTAGAAAGCAATAACCTAGTTTATAAGAAAACCTATGAAGGTCTCAGGACCCCTTAAAAGGTAACAGCATTAAATACATGAAGCAGAATGTAATTATAGTTCATTTACTCTGTTAGGTGTATTCTGTTCAGCTAATTTTTTTATATTAGACTTAAGTAAAACATATTTATGGGGAAGTATACAGAGGTTTCTCAAACAAGTATAGAAATGTTACATAACAATAACACATTGATCACATTACTGAGTATGTAGCTGATGTACATGAAATCAATGTAAGATGAAGGTATGACTGTACACCATGTTTATTTCAGCAGCATTTACAGGAGCCAATAGGATTAACTTGAGTATAAAAATGGGTGAATGGATAATTAAACATAAATTATTGTATATACCTACTATGTAATAATACTAAGGTTTAAAACAGAAGCAAGTCATTTACAATATAATAATCTGGAAGACACAATGTTAATTGAAAAGTCCAAACAAGTAGAAAGACGAACAGAGTGGTCTTTCTTTTGTCAGTTACATTTTCGTAATATCACTTACTTGCTTACAATCTCCAAATATCCAAGGACAGTTTTAGAAATAAAGGCTGTTTTTAAGTCTGAACCAATGTGAATCATGTGAATATGTCTCATAGCAGTCCACTGTGTCCCACTTGGAAAACGAATCTGTATATTTGTGCTCTCTGCCCATTAGTCATTCTGGAACTGATTTGGTTATCAAATTGACTATCAAAGCATTGTAAATTTGCATCCAATTGCATTTGACTTGGTCTTATTTTATTCACTAACAGCCCAAAAGCATAAAAATAGTGGTGACTAGCAATTCAAATATACAAAGGAAAATCTTAAAATTCTTTAGAGAAAAGGTGAAGACAAATTGAGGAAATAAAAATAAATAAGTGCTCAAGAGAAATCATATAAAATTATATAAAATTCATTTGAGTATATTGTTGCAATTTTTCTATTTTTTTCTTTCTTAAAATTTACGTATTTATTTACATCCTGGCCACTGTTTCTGCTCCAAGCTCCTCCAGCCCACACCCTGTCTGTATCTATCTCTCTATCTACTCCTTCTCCATTTCTGTTCAGGAAAAAGGTCTCCCATGAGTAACAACAAAACATGGCACATCAAGTTTCTGTTCAGACTAAGTCACCTCCCCATACTGGGCAATACAACACAATATGAGGAGTAGAGTCCCAGAAGCCAGTAAAAGAGCCAGGGACAGCCCCTGCTCCCACTGTTAGAAAATTCCACTAGAGGACTGAGCTACACAACTGTGACATATATGTGGAATACCTAGGTCAGTGCTATACAGGCTCTCTGGTTGTCAGATCAAGAATGTGAGACCCTATGAGCCCAGGTTAGTTGACTCTGTGGGCTTTCTTGTGGTGTCCTTAACCTAGCTGGCTTTTATATCCTTTCTCCCCTCTTCTGCAGAATTCTTTGAGCTGCCTAATGTTTGGCTGTGGGTCTGCATCTGTGTTCATCAGTTCCTGGATGAAGCCTCTCTGAGGACACCTGGGCTGGGTACCAATCTATGAAAATCATCACATAAATAAACTAAAGGAAAAAATCATCTCATTAGATGCTGAATAAATCAATTACAAAATCCAAAACTGCTTCATGATTAAGTCTTAGCAATATTAGTGATACATACCTAAACATAATAAAAACAATATACAGCAAACCTATAGTCCATATCAGATTAAATGGAAACTCAAAGTGATTCCACTAAAACTAGGAAAAATACAAGACTGTCCACTCTCTCTGTATTTATTCAGTATACCATTTGAAGTTCTAGATAGAACAATAAAACCACTAATGGAAATGAAATGAATATAAATTGGGAAGGAAGAACTCAAAGTATCATTATTCACAGATTACATGATAATATACGTAAGTGACTGCAAAAAGTTTACCAGGGAACTCCTGCAGCTGATAAACACTTTTAACCAAGTGGCTGGATATCAGATTAACTAAAAATTATTAATAGCCCTCCTATATACAAAGAGTAAATAGGTTGAGAAAGAAATTAGGCAATCAGCATTCTTTATAACAGTGTAAATTAACATAAAATAATTTGGTGTAACTCTAACTAAGCAAATAAAAGACCTTTGACATGTCTTTGAAGAAAAAAATTGGAGAAAATATCAGAAGAAAGAAAGATCTCACTTGCTCATGGATCAGTAGGATAACCATAGTAAAAATGTCCAATTTACCAAAAGCAACTTACAGGTTCAGAGCATATCCCTTTGGTGATATATTGTGTCAGCTCTAAAGAAATAGTTTGATGATAAGAGGACAGAGCCAGCTACGGAGATAGCCATAGAGGTCAGGAAGTAGTGACACACACCTTCAATTCTAGCACTAGGGAGGCAGAGGCAGGGATCTGTCCGGATTTCCGAGGTCAAGGTCACACTGACCTACTAGAGAATAATCCAGTCCTTGAGAAAAACAGAGCCACACAGTGTTGGTGCACACCTTTAATCCCAGCACTAGGAAAATTGAAACAGGAAGTGATATGGCTGGGCAGAGAAAGGAACAAAGGTTAGAGGAGATAGAATTCTCCCTTTCCATTTTGGCTTATGCTTCTTTGCTTATTCCGTCTGAGGATTCATGGAGACAGGATCTACAATTTTCAGCCCGAGGAGCTGGCTAGGTGAGGAGTGGCTGTGCCTTGTTCCTCTGTCTCACTGACCTTTTAGCATTTGGCTTGATATCTGGCTCTGGGTTTTTATTATAAAACCAATTAGGATTTGTGAAATAAACCCCCATTAAAATTACAACACGTGTTTATAGACCCTGAGAGAATACTCAGCTTCATGTGGGAAAAAGTGTTCAATTCTATTATGAACTATATTAATAATTAACTATCATAGTTAGCCTTTTTATTAAATGTAATTTTTAAGTGAAATGTTATAATAAATTTGTACTATTATCAAACACAATTACAGTTTAGTATTATCTGGTTCCAAACATCCCCTGGGGTCTTGGAACATATTCTCCATGGGTAAGTATGTAATGATCAGCATGATCTTACTTTTATGTGGAATAAATGATCTTAAAGAAGAGAGAAATTAGAGTGATCATGTTGAGTACCCCTTTGGGGGAAGTGAATTCAATGAATCCATTTTTCTAATGAGTATAAGTTCAATGTGTCTATGATATAGCATCTTATATACAGTAAAATTGCTAATAGGAAAACATTTTAAGGTATTTTTTGTTAGTTTGCTTAAGGAAAGATGTCAGCATGTAGCTGTAACAACTTGAAACTCATTATGTAGAACATAGCTTGTTGAACTCAGACGTCTGTCTGTCTCTACTTTCCAAGTGCTGATATTAAAAGCATGTACTACTATGCTCATACATATGAGAAATGAAGATGCTGTGAGGTAATATATTTGTTCCTCAGTTCAATTTATCTCTTTCCTAATGTTAAATATTAACATAGTAATATTAAATATTATATTGTATATCATAAATATATTTTTCTTAGTAAAATACAAGTTAAAACGTAGATTTGAGGGTAAAAGATAAATCAAAACATTCAACCTTTCATAAAAAAAAAACAGCAGCAATATGAATCATACAGTTTATCTTCCGAAAAACAATTAGAGTAAAATATTTGTATTACTATTTCCAAAAGCATAGTCAAGTAATAAATTATATATATATGTTTGTTATTGTATCTAATACATATACGTGTCTTCACAAATAGGGTTTTCAATTATTTTTCCAACATTCATATCTCTTCTTTTTGTTCCTGCTATCTTTTTCCTTTATACCGAAAAGCAATTCTCCTAAAGCTAGGAGCCTTGCAGTAATTGCTTCTTGCAGGATTCTGAAATTAGTGTACCTCCTGTTATTTATTTAGCTCCTGGAAACAATGAGAAATCTCTTTACACAACAATGTAAGATTGAAATCAAACACTCTATCACCTGGCATAGGTTGTCCTGAATACTAAACACTTGGAGATGTTTTGACGCCTTTGCATCATCTCTGTGTATGCTACTTAAACTTTCAAAAGACTTCAAAAGGCCAGACACTTACTGTCATAGTGACAGAGAAGGCGACAGTTTGTCGATGTATACAAAAACACGTGATTTCTAGTAAAATCAGCTTTATCTCATCACTGGTAATAAAGCAGAGAAGGGTCTCATTCAGTAATGACAGTGTTTTAATGATTCCCAAACAATTGGTTATGTGAAAGATCTTGCACAGTTAACTACAGTGTCTTAAGATCCCCCCAAAATAGGCTAAGACAATTGGCTAAGGGGACTACCCTTCAACCCTTTCCATTATGGGATGTTGTGTTCAATAATACAACATTCAACATAAAATGAAGGTGTAAAACAGATCGCTTACTGCATGGATATGAAGCAGTGTGCTAACCCACTAAGTGCATAGTTCTGAAGATTTTGATGAAGATGTTTTAAGATCAAAGTTGACATGAAGCATTGTGCACCATTCTCCTCTGAGTCTATAACACTTACAGCTAGAGAAGAATCTGGCTTTTAACAAAGACTGATAAAGAGGCTTCATGGAGCCTTTCAACAAGATAAAATAAAGAATATGTATAACGTGACTCAGAAGATTGTCTATTTATTTTTAGATAGATCTGTGTGTTTCAGTATTTACAACATGGGTGGTAATTGGAGAACTAGAGATTTGGTTTTTCAATCCCTAGTATTTTTTTTTTTTAAGTTGTGTGTTGGTGACAATTTAAATAAATAAAAATGTCTTGTGTTCTAATTTGTTCCAATCTTTTTATTATCTTAAGAGACCTTCATTTTATGCTTTACATTTGCTTGGATTTCATTGTACTGGTTTTAAATCTGGCAGTGTTCATCCAATGCAGTTTTTTATTTTAAATTTCAACCCATCACATAGTCTTACTTTCACTTCACAGAACAGGCCTCATGAAATTTCCTTTTTCTAAGAATTATTTTTTAATCATTTAACATTTCCTCTGATTCTTCAGAATGCTGTGCTTCCTGTGGATTTTATATATATCTTTACAGGGCCTATGTTTTTATTCTGTAGCTGAATTTGATTTTTAAAAAGTCTGCCAGGATTAAACTCACCATAGGCAGAAGAAGCCACCAGGGCTCTTTTGTAACAGCATTTGTGTTTCTCCAAATACTTTCTTTTGAACAAACTATTACACAATTAATGTACACAGCCATTCAATACAAAGTATATTTTTATGAGGGCTCAAAAATGATAACTGAACAAAAAAGGAAGTGAATAGGCTCATTGTTTTAGCTAATGGTGGTCCCATAAATGATAAAGGGATATCCAGGCCAAAACATCTCAAGGGAATATAAATATATATAATGTAAATATTATTATGTAAATGTAATTGTGAATAAATAATATAAATATGTATAAAATACAATTATGATTAACTTTGAAATTCAATTTTCAATAGTCTTTGAAAGACTCACATGCCTTCAGTCACTGTCTCCTTCCCTAGGCAGAGTGTGGTTTAACTCTCTGCCCTCATTTTTATTAGACTGGTAGCTTATCGTCACTTCCTTTGTAACCCAATGCTTGCCAATGCCTTCCCTATAATCATTCTGTAAAAGTGGAAAGGAGACAGCAGAGTTTTTGGTGTCATAATTGATGGCTAGGGGAAGAGACAGAGCTCAGGCTTCTGAACTTATTACAGGATAAGCTGCCTGGAGGACTAATGTGTTTCCAAGACATGAGTCCATCATTTATCCAGCTAGGTGAAATTTAGCACAGTAACATCAGGCTCCTAGGACCTCAGGGAGAAAAAGTTAAGAAACTACCAATTTATACTGAATCTACTTAAGTGAAAACTGGATTTGTAAAATAATTTTAAAAATATAAAGTAAAAAAAAAATCTAATCTATTTTCTAAATCTTTAAATTTACTATTAATCATTTGTCAGGCACTATGTTCAGTACTATTGCTTTATTGACTTAATTCAACATTAACAGGATACATATACAATTCTAATGAATATTTCCTTGACATAGGTAAGAAAATTAAGATTCATGGAGGTTAAGGGACTTGTCTACATCATAGGGAAGCAGGGCTGGGATTGAGGCATTTTCCTTAAGGTAAAAATTAAAAAGCTTGAATTTAAAAAGGTAACAAAACAATTAAGCATTAATAATGTTGAATTATAGTTAATTAATACTACCTAACTCATATATATAGGAGTTTTAAACAACCATAATTTCTCATCCTATATATTTAAGACATAATAATACTTCAAAGAAACTTTGCAAATATGTTGACTCATTTAAGAACCAATTTACCCATTAAAAAAAACAAGACAGAGCCAACAGTGTGGTGGAGGGAAGAGAGTTTGGAAAACAGGGGTAGAAAATATGTTAACAATGTTCTAGGTGATTTTTTTTTCTGGAAAAAATTAAGGAGAAAGTTATCATCTAGATAAAGAAAAGATTCACTTTTCTATATCTAAGTAAGGTTTTTAATATTCAGAATGGAAAACGACAGAACAAGAGACTTTCTGTAATAAAGTGAGGCTCTGTGATAGACAAACACTTACTCCAGTTTGACGCTAATGCAAGGAAGAAAGCGAGTGGGAGGGATACAATATTGGCCTCCATAATTTCATCATTTTATGGCATAGATGCAATAAACTGAAAGCTCATAAATTTGCACCTTTCTTATGTGTGCAGACCCAGCCTGGAACTCCGAAATTATTCCATGTTATAACGCGGCAATGGTTAAGGAGTGTAGGCTATTGTGGTTAGAAGTTACATTAAAGTTTATCTTTGATGTCAGTCTCTTTACGTTGGTCCCATCTATATTTGAGTCTCTTTGATGCAAAGAAAACTACTAAGCTCCAGGCATGCTTATTGTAGTGGTAGATGATTGTTCTTAGAAATTTGATGCTTGTGATTAATATACATGCTTCATAATTAACTCTTAGCACATCATTGGATAAGGATAGTCAATTTTGTTCATCAAAATTTGTTCATCAACTTCAAGTTTTTAGAAATAGCTATCTCATTACCTTGGATCTATTCTTCATACAAAAGATCTATTATTTAATCAAGTTTTTGTGATACAGACTGCTGATTTCTTCAACAGGTTTAGATTTTTGAACTCTTATAATTTGATAGCACTCTACTTAAAATTCCTCTTGTATGTTCTGATAAAGTATTGCTAGAGAAGTTACAGAGAGAAAATGATTTGCAGTAATTAACCCTCTCTGATGTAATGGATAAAATTAATTTGCCCAATGAATTTAGTTATTTATTTATTAACCACAAAAGGAGCTACAATTCTGGCTTGATAATTTAATTAATTATTCATTTTTTGCCTGTTTTAGTTTTTCATCCAGAAAGTAGGCATTATTTGAATTTTCTTTGCTGCTTCTCTTTTTTATCTTGTTGCTCTATTTTCTGTGAAAACTTCCTAGCGATATTAAATTAGCAGGCTTTGTGACTCTCACCTGCTCTTTAGACCCTTTCTTCCCACAGGGTTCCCTCACCCAGCTCATCGTGATATGCCTAGTGTTACTGTATCTTCTATGTTATGTTCAGTTGACATCCCTGGGAGGTCTTCTTTTATCCAGAAGGGAAATGGAAGAGGAGTGGATCTGAGGGTGGGGGAGGGGGAAGACTGGACCGGGTGGACGGAGTGGAAACTCCAGTCGGGGTGTACTCACGAGGGAAGAATAAAAAATATGCTTTGGTTAATTCACAAAAAGTTATTACATTTTCTAACAATGCAATAGGTTTCCTGTGTGTGTGTGTGTGTGTGTGTGTGTGTGTGTGTGTGTGTGTGTGTGTGTGTGTGTCTCATTTGGCTCACTCCTTTCATTTTCTAATCCTCCACTCATCCTTGGCCCCTCTTTCCCACTGTATCCTTATTATCCTTCTCCTTTGCTTTGTTTTGAGATCTTACATTTTTTTCTGAAACCTTCACTTTCCTTAAGGGTTTGATTCTCATTCTAGTTTCCTAGCATGCACACACATCCGTTCCCCCACATATAATAGTGAGAGGCTAGGGGTAGCACATGAGTGGGGGGCATGCAACATTTGTGTGTGTGGAGGGGGGTTGTTGTTAGCTTTTAATGCATAAATTACCCGGGGATGGCGATTGGCATAAACTTAATTCAATTTTAATCATTTGCTGGCTTCTCGTGTGTATACACATGTGTGGGAAAGTTAAGGAACATCTTGGAAGTCAGTATTCTTCTCCCCCAATGTAGGACCCAGGAACTGAACTCAGGCACTTAGGTTGGGCAGCTTGCTGATTTACTAACTGATACACCGCTCAAGCTTGATGTGGGAATGCCTTTCTGTATGCTGTGAATAGCAATCTTTAAATAAAGGAGCTGTTTTGGCCCATGACAGGCACCATAGAAAAACTAGGAGGAGGAATCAGAATAGGTAGGAGGAGCAGGGTGGAGTCAGAGGAGAAGGAGACAGAAGCCCAAAGGAGAAACATGTAAGAAATACAGGTGAGCCACGGGCCACGTGGCAGGAAAGATTAATAGAAATGGGTTGATTTAAGATGTAAGAGCTAGCTAGCAATGTGCCTGAGCCATAGGCCAAACAACATGAAGTTAATATAAGCGTCAGAGTCATTTCTGGGGCCAGAGCAGCAGCAGCAGGCGGCTAAGAGGTCTAGGGTTGCAGGTCTATGGGTCTGGGCCTCTGGCCGCCAGGGACCGAGAAAACACATTGTAACACAATCTCAAGGAAACATTTACAATATGTACAAAAATTCACAGTATGAACTTTACTAAAATCTAAAGGTAATGAGGAGAGAATATGTAAAAAGAATCATACATCATCAAATATTTACTACCATTCAACCAAATTATAATATTTTTACTTATAATCTCTTTTACAAAAAAAAGTTACATTTTCCTTTTAGCCTGTACAATTTAAAATTCTTAGCAATTACTCCTATATTTCTTAATTAGTATAGTTAAGATATTTTATGGAAGTATAGTTTATTCTGCCCAGAGATATTTGTCTAACTCATTGCCTATTTAGCTAATCAAGGACAAGGTTATTGGTCAATGTCATGGCTGGGAGTCAACACTAGTTTGAAATCATTTAAGACAGGCTTGGAATTTCATTCAACAAATAATGTCTCATTTCATAAAGCACTAATTATTATAGTTGCTACTCATAGAAATGACTGGATAGAATATAACCACAGCTAAGATAATTCTGAAAAGCAAACAAAATGTTGCCTTTAATATCTCAAAATAACATACCATAAGAATTGATTTAATTATTGTTGTTTACCAGTATGTATATGAAAGTTTTTGAATCTTAAAACAAACAAACAGTAAGAACACCTCCCATGGAATGTGTTTTCTGTCTTGGTTTGGATCATAACTATGCAGAGTAACTGCCCTAAACAGGATGAGAGGCTATATCAGTCAAGGGTTGGTTTAGATCAGGTCACAAATAAAATAAAGAGAAAATAATTTACTCCCCATAAAATGGGAAAAATAAATAAAATATTTACAATCTGGTACCAAAGGAACTTTTTTGTTGAACTCTTGGAAGTTGTGTCTTTATATAATTAACTGTTTTGATAGGTTGAAAGCTACGTGATTTGATATCGTGTGTAAGCTACTTATTGGAGATTTTATTACCTTTTAGAATATGATACTAGTATGTGTGTATGTGTGTGTGTGTGTGCGTGTGTGTGTGTGTGTGTGTGTTTGTGTCCAGTGTTTGAAGAGATGGCTATATGTTCAAGAACATTTATTACTTTTACAGAAGTCCTGAATCAGTTTTCAGTACCCACATGGAAACTCATAATTGCTTATAATTCCACTTTCAGAGGATCTGATGCCTTATTCTGAACTTCTCAAGCACACAATACATGTGGCAAACAGATATACCTGTAGGCAAAATTCCTATGCACATTAAATAATAAATAATAAAATATTTTATAAATATAATATGATCACATACATTTATAATGACTACATGTGAATATAATATTGACTTCACCAGTGAAGGAATGAGTCGCATACCTATTTAGATTGTTAAAAGAAAAATTTAAAGAAAGTATGACCACCGTTGCCTATCAGGACTATTTTATAAATTTAGTTAATAGATGAAAACCTTGTAAAACTTTATCTCCACAGAGAGACAATCAACATGAATCCCAGTGAACTCACTTCACAGTATTATAAAAAGTTTCTACAAGATAATTGATTTTCCTGAAATGAACAAAGTTACAAAATAGCCCAAAGACAAGGAAATATAAACATAACTTAACGGTGAGTGTGAGACAGTACACTCCATAATCTTTTAAATATATTTCAGAAGCTCTTGTAATTCTTACTATACTAGAGTTTTGTATTAAATGAATCTTGCCAGTTTATTAAATTGTATTCAAGTGCATTTGAGAGTTTCTAATCATGGCCTTCTTCAGAGACATTTCTGCTCCTTAGGAACAAAAGATCTTTCCTACATGAGTTTTATTGAGGAACTGCACTCAATGAAAAATTTTATTTGGAACATAGTATTTTTTTAGTAAAGTTTTACAAAAATAAAATTAATAGAGGGAGTAACTTCGCATTAAAAATAGAACTAACTTGGGAAAAATAAGATTACCTAAATACTTTCTCAACTGGTCAATAAACAGGTTAAATAAAGGAGAAGACATATTAGAGTTAGCTTCTGAAGTTTATAGTAACCTCTTTGGAGATAAGGTATCCCAACCTAGTACAAGATAATATAAAACTGCTTACGACTTCCTAAAGACAAAACCTTCTCTCCAGTGTTTGCTACTTCTTGAGCCAAGGATGCCACTGAAATGTGTACCAAAAGTTGTCTAGTGGCATGAAAATTGCCATGGAAAAATTATCACATCTAAGTGAAAGAAAAAGTCTTTAAGATGATCACTGTGAAAGAATGAAGTAGCTGGTTGAATATGGCCTTCATTGAAAAGTTAAGAACATCTAATGGTAATGATTTTCTTTAATGTATTTGATAGAATTTTACTCATAACCATATTTTTCCATCTGTGTTGAAGAGGCTTAAGGCTATGCCATTTTAAAATATGCTACTTTTCTTGATTATATTGAACTGGAATCACTTGGGAAAGAAAGAAGGTACAGAAAGTTCCTACCTTCCTTTCTCCCTTCCTTTTTTTTTTTCTGTCTTAACCTTCAGTTTTTAACATAAGAGAAGCTGTAAGATTTCTCCTGAGTAAAGGGAAGTACTATTATTAGTGGTAGCTCTAATGATGTTGAGATAGCTGTGTGGGAACAAGCTCACCAAATTCCCCAGATTCCCAGAAGCTTTGCCCACTCTATCTCAGAGCGATTCTCAGGTGTGCTGACCCTAGACTGAATGTCTTTGACTAGTCTTTTCTTCACAGATTTACAATGTCTTCATTTAAGAAGTACATAAACTTTCTGGTATTATGACATCTTAAGGTTTTTATCTTTTTTGTGAAGACTAGCAATTCTATATAAAATTCCAATAAAACATGTATACTGTCTTTTGCATAGCTTTATAACCATCCTCCACAGGATCTCAGGTACCCTATACTGGCCTCTATCTTGCTATATTGATGATAATGATTGATGATAATGACCTTGAAGTTATGACCTCCTTTTCCATTTCCTGCATCTATGGTGGCAGGCATGCACTATCATTCTTGATTTATCTGATGCTGAGTTTCAAACCCAGGACTTCATCCATGCTAAATAAAAACTCTGCAAATTGAGCTACAACTCATGCTAACTTTCTCCATCCCCACCCAATCCTACCCAGTTTAATTACAAAGCTCAGAGGAGACACTAAAAGTTATATATATATATATATATCAATTAAGCTTATTCTCAAAAGAGAAGAAATTAGGGCTTTTTAATAGAAAAACATATATTCTTTGAACTGATCCTAGTATGACGATTTCCCCCATCAAAATATACCAGTGTATATTAAATATAAAATAATGCATTTAATTACAACCTATGTACATAGAGTTAGTTGGTATGGGCATGATGGTCTCTGTTTCTTAAATACTAGTAGAGTCAAATGGAAGACATAGCTAAAGTTACTTGTAAGGAATTACCCACTTTAAAACTCAAAAAGTAAAGAGACAATAGTCATTAAAATGACAGTTTATATGTCACAGATGAGGGGACCATGCTCCGTCATGAGAGGTCATGCATAAAACCCCTAAAATCAATCAAGAGGTGTGGAAAGGGGGGGAGCTAATGAATATAAGCTGTGTGTGTGTAAGTGTGTGTGTAATCTTGTAATCATAGTAATAGCCATGAAAAAGCACCAGGTAAGCCAAGAAAGCAAGAAAATATTGTCAAGTTTGTAAGGTTTTAAAAGACCCAGATACATATGAGCTATTCTTTAAGGTCTGGCCCTGGACTCACGTGTGATTGGGACAAGTGGGTGATACATGCATGTAAGAGTCTAATAGGACAAATGGCTCTCTACATGCATGCTCCAGATTAGGAGATTGTCACTCAACAGATCCCTTGTGGGCAATTGTTTGCCCTCTCTAGGAATTCATAAACATCGTGTGGGTGTGGTCACACCGAAGAAAACAATGCTCCAAATGGAAAACAAAGCACCAGAAATTAGAAAACAACAAGACAGGTATGCTTACGCCAAATTTAAAAACGTGATTTTAATATAAAAATAAATATTAAAACTAGAAATGATGAAAACAAAAAAATGAAGAAATAAAGGGTGACAGATGGCTCCAGTGAGGAAATTAAGACTCAGAACGTATGTCCTTCCTTTCTCTTGTAATAGAAATAACGTTGACATGTTTCATGAGCTTAGAATCAGAAAAGAGGGTTTATGGGTTTTGCTACATTTTGAACTGGCTTTGCCTATGCTTCCTGGGCTATTACATTTTGTTTTTTTCAGCAATGGAGAGAGATGTGGGAAGATGCCCTTTGTAAAACTGAAATAATTTTCCAAGTTTTAGGATAAGTAAGAACTAGAACAGAAGGGACTCTGAAGGAGGAACTGATAATTACCGTACACACACTTCTATCTTTATATATGTGCATGTCACATAACTATTCTTAGTGGGAGAGAAAGGACCCATTCTCTATTATAGTTATTAACATACATTAATAGAATAAATCAATGGTCGTCACAAATACGTCATTCAAATTACATAAGTAAAATGAATATTCTTATGTGTTTAGTAAATGGAGTATAAGAATTAGATTATACAGCTGTTAGACCTATAAATGTCTTACAATTATGGTTAAAACCTATTATGAACCATATTGTCAGCTTAATAAATTCTTACTGAGAAAAACCTTTTATTACTTTGACGGTCAAATACCTGTTAAGTTCTATAGAACATCATTACAAACTTGAGCTGGGACTGGGTTATCCTGAAGAAAAGAGTGTAAATTTTTATTTTTGGTTGTGAGCTTAGCCTTTAAAGACTAAGCTATCTCTCTTTGAATTTAACTGAAGTTTTCTGCTCTTCACAAACTTTTGCCTGTTGCCATGGTTGTGGCTTTCCTTACTTTTCAATCAAATATATATGTAGTGACAGTAATATCTACCTATTCACATATTGATATGTTTCAGTAAGTTTGATAAGATACATTTTCTAATTTTTATAGCTTGTCTCTTTACCATTGGGGAGACTGTAAGAATGAACTGGCAAAATAGAATCTTTGCTCCTGAGACGGAGGAGAACGAGGTGAATTTAATATGTAACTATTCTAAGATATTATTATATAATGAGTGACTCTGGGTATATCCAGATTTGACATGGAATTCAGACTATGACTTTCTACCTCAATGAACTTTTATCTACCCCATTAAACTGTGGAAATATCTATTTCATGAGTGTTAAATTATATAGTGACTCAGAAATATACATTTCACTGTTTAGAACATATCAAGAAAAGTCCAGTGAATCATGGTTATTATTCTTGTCACAGTATAGGAGATTCTTTTGAAAGTCCTCATTCAACCTGATTTTGATATAGTTTTTAGCACATGCTCATTTGAATTGCTGTTAATATGTCTCTGATAACCTTCACCCATAGAGAAAAAGTCTGTGTACATAAATTCCTTGCCCTATTGACACAGCCGTTTCTCCCTTAATTTTCAAATGAAATGAGAGTCTTATTGAAGAGAAGTATAGTTCAGTGCTCAGCTCTCAAGCTCCAAGACTCAACAGACACAGGGTTTCTGAGACCAGTGGTACTCAGGCAGAAAGGAGCATGCTATAGCTTAATCAGCTCCAGTAGGATATTAAATGTTAATTAGTGCCTCTACCAACCCAAGGGACTTATGTTCTTCACTTCTTATCAGAGAATCCCTTGGCTCACATTCCACAGCAGGAAGAATCTTGCTGTGCATGACTTTCATACACCAACAGGAAGGTGACGGCTCAGAATTGCAGCACATGGTCCAAAATGGGTTCAATTTCTTGCTGCAAAGTGAGCAAAGCCTTTTTCTGTCAGGAGGGTTATGCTGTTTTAGTTCTTTTCAAGGGCTTGCTGATCCTTCCAACACATTTTCTCCCCCATTTCAGCACTGTTTTGGAGCCTCCTTAATCACCAGCTCACTAGATGTATAAACTCATGTTAAATTGGGACATGTCCATTTTTTTTTTCAACTTAAAGACTCAGGTATCAAGTAAGGTTAATGTAGATCCATGATATCAGACATCCTAATTTACTCCATTGTTGAGAGTCACCCAAATTACCTGTAAAAATCCCAGGTAGATCCACCCACATTTAATTACTCACCCACTTATATTGCTTTCTTAAATATTGTATTTTTGTTATCTAAACCTGTCCAATGCCCATTCAACACTCCAGTGAGGGGACCTGACCTCAAAACTTCTTGCTTGCCTGAGGTTTCATTACTTAGGCATCTTCCAAGATTTCAATTTCCAACTCTTGAAGGAACCTTAAAGGTTTGCTAGTTTACAAAATAAATGAATGAATGAATGAATGAATGAATGAATAAATAAATAAATAAATAAATAAATAAATGAATGAATGAATGAATGAATAGTGAGTTGATCCACACAGCATGAAGCACTCAGTCATATTTCCAGAAGTTGCATGATTTTCCTGCCTCTAGACTGTGTGTTTGGCTCACTGTTCCAAACTGCCTTCTCCAAATTTTCTCAGGCATCTTAACCATCAGGATGGTGAGGTGTTTTCTCCAAAGCCATTCCCTCAGCATGCAGCAGTCTCTTGGCTCCTAGTTTTGCACATTTTCATATTGCACCTTGCCACCTCCCATTGTTGTTGAATTGTAATGAGCTCTATTCTATTTTAATGAATATGTTAATGTGTTAGTGTTGGTCTTAGTCTGGCCTTGTATATGTTTGTCTTTGATTCTCTGTTTCTATTTACTATAAGCTCTTGGGAGGTAGAAAAGATACCAATTTAGCCAGTTCCCTGCCTTGCACTCCTGGAAGCTCAACAAACACTGTTTGGTGAAGATAATGATGATAGAGTAGTACTATCTGCTTTCTCTCTGAGGGAATGTATGCTTACTTAATTTTGCTTTTGAAATTCCCTGGTTATTATACAGATAAGTCCTCCAAGTTTCTTCTAAAGGCCAGAAAATGGAAGTAACATTTTATATCAACAACTTTTCTCACCGGAATTCTGAATTTTCCCCCAGATTTGCAAAGGGAAGCATAAGTGTGAAACCCAAAGATAGTGTGGATTGGAGCTGTCATTTTATATTTGTTTTCCAGGACACCGCTGAGCATAGCAATATAAATGGCAAATGTCACATTGCATTTTCAGGAGAGCAGGTGGCACTTGAGGCAGGGGAATTGGGAGGATGTAGGATATATAGGATAGAAAAACAACTCTGGATTGAGAGCTGAGGAGGCAGCTGAAAACCATGCCCAGCACATTCCCTAAAGAAAATTAGAGCTTCTACAGCATTGAGGTTAGACTAGCCAAGGTTCTCAGGCTACTTAATTCAATCAGAAAATGCAAGGTACAGCAATTAGGATCTTGAGCCAAACCACCTTGGCAGAGATCCCTGTATCAACAAATTATACTCAAAAATCTACCTGACTTCATTGTGATGAAGCTTAGAAGAAATGGCATGCAAATTACTTCAAAAGTGCCTTTTCTTGTAGTAGGATTTTGATATAGTTTAGTTGTGCTCCTATGAAGTGATAATGTTAGCTTCACTACAGAAAAAAGAGAAAGTTTGAGTGGCCAAAGCACTGATCTTTAGCACATCCTTCAAAAGATAAGCTTTTTGATGTAGGAGCCCCAGAAGAACTTTCTGTGGGTAGCTTGTTTCATAAGAATATATAAATCTAAGACAGTGGTTCTCAGCCTTTGGGTCATGATCACTCTATGGTTTTCATGACCTTTTCACAGGGCACTCCTATCAGAAAATGCAGATAATCACATTATTATTTATAACAGTAGCAAAATTACAATTCTGAAGTAGCAACGGAAATAGTTTTATGGTTGGAGTAACTGTATTGAAGGGTGGCATCACTAGGAAGGTGGATATCCCTGCTTGAAGGATTTAGACATCAGGGAATTACTAATGTGTGATATAAGATTAAGAAATAATCATCAATGGACACATAACCTTTATCTCATTTTTTTTATATTAGCTACTGATGGCTTAGGGACACAAAGGGATTTGAGCAGGTGAAATATAAATGTGTGACAGTTTTATTTGAGCCATTATATCTCTTATGGGTCTACATATTATTGAAAATAGCATAAAACTTCTTCATAAAGAACATGTCTGTATTTCTATAGATGTGAGACTTATAGCATGGAACATCACATATGGTGAGATACAGAGGATTGGTGTTCATAAAATATACAGTGATGTCAATTTCTAAGTAAGAAACATCTAAAACTGATGAGTACACAGTAAAGTCATTTCAAACATGATTTGCAGCATTGGGAAGAGTCCTCAAAACCAAAATTAAGTCCTAATAATTAACTAGCCAGAATTGCCAAGGACTGATAAAGTCACAGCTAAATATTTATGGGCGCTAATAAGCATATATTACACCCAAGTTCATCACAGCTAAAGGTTATGTATTATATTGATATTCGTTACAACTAAAGGGTACATATTAAATTCCTGGAGAAAGGACAGGGGGTCTATAGGGCAAAGTTCAATAACTCCCAAATGCAAGGCTCCAGTTGTTCTTGCCTATAGGTAGGAGAGTATGATCTCCCTGGTAGTCATACATAGAAGTAAACATACCTCACCCTCAGCCATATATCCAAAGACATATATCACTTACTATTTGTTGCCCAAGCCCTTATGGAGACTCCAGTATACAAGTACTATTGACTAGTATGGGGAATGAGTCTCCAGAGATCAACCTGAGACCGTGGTATACTATCCCAGCATCATCAAGTCATACAGTTACAATTTCAGGGGCAATTCAGGTCCCCAAACTAACAAAACTATTCTGTCAGGTATGATAACTCACTGGTGACAGAATATTTCAAGATAGTTCTGGCAAATGGTAGATCTCTTTGAGAAATATAA